>CM053787.1:400219325-400858075 GCA_028749045.1 Cupressus sempervirens
TATGGTTATAAATTTGGTTGGTGAAGACATAGACCTCGATATGTAGGAAGTCTTGATTGTCACAAATGAGCTTGATAATGTTGAATTGATGAACGAATGTCAGGATATACTAGATAGATCTAGTCTTACAACTTATCTTGATGATGAAAAATCAAAATCAAAGATAAAATCTTATAAGTGCATTTATTTGACTATTCTATTATCTTTAGATGGGTAGGTGAACCCTAGGGACAACCTTGTTTTAGGCACAAAGTGTCTAGAACAATCACAACCACCATGTATATAAGTGTCTCCAAGGTGCACTTAGCATGTTTCATATGTCATCTTCTAATGGTCATATATCAGAGCTCATGAGGGCTATAGAAAAATTGTTTGATGGTACATGACCATGTTAACAAACCCTATAGGAACCTACATCGGTTTTGAGAGACTCCAAATGGATTTGATTTGGCACAACATTTTCTCTCGATGCCAAAACTTGTAGTGGTTCTTAGTAAATTGGAGAAACACTTCAGATCTTTCCAACCATCCATTGCAGTATTGATCCAACTATTATGTTAGCTTTATATGGGTGGGTGAACCCTATGAACACCCTTCTTTTGGTCATAGAGTGTCTAGAACAATCATGACCACCATGCACCAAAGTGTCTCCAAGGAAAACTAAGTACATTTTAGTTGCCATCTTCTAATGGCCATATTTCAAATCTCATGAGGGTCATATACAAAATATCAGATGGTACATGAACTTGTTGATGAAACCTAAAATAATCTTTTTTAGTTCTGAGAGATTTCAAATGTATCTGATTTAGTGCAACACTCTCACTTGATGCCAAAACTTGTAGTGTTGCTTAATAAATTGGAGAGACACTGCATATCTTTCCAAATATCCATTGTGGCATCAATTTGACTATTTCATTAGCTCCAAATGGGAGGGTGAAACTTAGGAACACCCTTTTTTTGGTCATGGAGTGTCCAAAACAATCACGACCACCACACCCCAAAGTGTCTCCAAGGTGCACTAAGCATGTTACAACTGACATCTTCTAATGGTCACATCTCAAATCTCGTGAGAAATATAGACCAAATATCAAATTGTACATGAATATTTTGATGAACCCTACAGTAACCTACCTCACTTATAAGATATTCCAAATAGATTTGATTTGGCACATCATTCTTACTTGATGCCAAAACTCGTAATGTTTCTTAGTGAATTGGAGCAACACTACATATCTTTCCAACTGTCCATCATGACATTTATTCTACTATTCTATTAGCTCCAAATGGGTAGGTGAACCCTTGGAACACTCTTATTTCAATCATAGAGTGTCTAGAACAATTGTGACCACCATGCACTGAAGCATCTCCAAGGTGCACTAATCACATCTTAGCTACCATCTTCTAATGGTCATATCTCGAATCTCATGAGGGCTATAGAAAAATTGTCATATGGTACACGGTTGTCTGTCAAACCCTATATTAACATGCCTTAGTTTTGATATATTCTGAATTGATTTGATTTAGCACAACATTCTCCCTTAATGCCAAAACTTGAAGTGTTGCTTAGCGAATCAGAGTAAAACTGCATATCTTTCCAACCATCCATTGTGGCATTGATTCAACTATTATGTTAGCTTTGGATGTGTGGGTGAACCCTAGGAATACCCTTTGGCATCTAAGTATGCACATGTTACATAGTTACAACTTTTGTATACAAAATTTGGCATCTGAATATGCACATGTTATATTTTTGCAACTTTTCTATACAAAATTTGGCATGTAAATATGTGCATGTTACATTATTATAAGTTTTCTATTCATAATTTTGCATTTGAATTTGCACATTTTACATTTCTTCTCAGTTTCTATATACAAAATGTTGCATCTAAATATGTACATTTTACATTTCTTCTCAATTTCTATATACAAAATGTGGCATCTAAATATGTACATTTTACATTTCTTCTCAATTTCTATATACAAAATTTGGCATCAAAATATGCACATTTTACATTTCTTCTCAATTTCTATATTCAATAGTTGGCATCTAAATATGCATATTTTACATTTCTTCTCAATTTCTATAAAAAAAAATTGGCATCTAAATATATACATTTTACATTTCTTCTCATCTTTATATACAAAATTTGGCATCTAAATATTCATGTGATAGAGAAGTTACAAAAAATTGCATAAGATGTAAACAATTTTTTCAAAAATTATCCTACTAGATAGTGTAGAATCATTTTTCCAGATCAACATGATCTTCTAGATCAACTCTAACCCTTATTGTGTCAAGTATTTCCTCATGATCAAATTCGAGAACTTTTCACAAATTCTTGTTGAGAGGTCTACCATGGTATTTTATCAATTGAGTATTTGTTGCAACAACAAGGTTAGAGAAACAAAGAATATGTCCATGTATCTCAAAATCCTCAAATAACCAGGCATTAGAATTCCTTATAGGGTACATGTATTTGATTAAAAATTAAAAATTAATGCCATAATAATCATAAAATCACTTTTACCTTGATATTAATGAAACTAGATAGAATAATAGTACCTTCTAAGCTAAGTGCCTATAACAACAACAGATCCTATAGGGTACTCGATACCCTCACCATCAATAATTGTAGTTGTCAATTTCTTTTTTGCCTCAATACAATGACAAAAATAATAATATGTCCCTTCTTCATTATCCTTATTTGCAATAGGTGCATATACATGACCTTGATTTAATGTACAAGGATATGTTAATACCAAAAATAATGGAGAGTGCAATTTTAAAGAAGTGTTTTGAATTAACAAATTAGCTGGCTCAACTAAGTCAGATACATGGTCTTGGTGGTTCAATTTTAGTGTTGTAGGGATTTCATATGAATCAAGAGGTTGCAAAGGTCTACAAGACCAATTGTCAACCCAAAGTCTTGATTCACATGTGTCCCATACAAATTGCATACACGTGGACAAAAAGAACGGAAGATGTCTAGTATAAATTGCTAATGATAATGCATTTGAACTTCTAAAGGAATGCATTTCACTTGATCCTTTAAGGGTACAACAATCCAACAACTTTTCAATGTCATCTTCACTTATCAACCAAAAATATCTAGAAATCAAAGACTTACCTACATTACCTAGTGCCATAGTAGAGTTACACTATTGAACTATTAATTTTGCATCTTCTATCATTGCGCCACCTTTGTACTTCAATTCCTCTCAGGCAAGTGTTCTTTTCACAAATTCTCCCACACTATCATGCTCTCCCTTTCCATGCCATGCCTCAGTCAAGTTCCAAAAATTTTGGATACCACTTGTCATGTGCATTCTAGTCAACCAATAGAACATCCTTGCATTCTTAAATTGTATTATACAATTGTCTATTCATATAATGCGTTGATTGTAGTGAATATCTCTTTCTCTTAAACTTCCATAGAATTATCTAAAATAAAATTAAACAAAATCCAATGAATGGGTTTGATCATTGCTAATGTAGAAGTGGTAATCTCTTATAAACTTTCTATCCTCCTCTATGTTATCATGTGCATGCATGAATACTATGCACAAAAATTAAGACTTGTGTAGAGTGGTAGTACATAGGTTATACTTCATTTTGAGGCTTTAGTGTATAATTTTCAAAAAAATCAATAACTGAAACAATTGTGCCCAATGGAAAAGTTTCCTTGCATATCTTAAATTTCTCATCTAACCATCTAGCTCTCTATATATGGCCTATTTACTCATATACTAGTTTATCTTGTAAAAATTTCATAAAATCAAGTACATATATATCCTTTTTCAATAGCTCACACCTCTTTAATTATTTTCCATCTTCAACATCATATGTAATTGACTTGTACTTTCCAAGACAAACCATTTTTTGGTTGATTTCATGTGTGTTATCTACATATGGGCATGTTTGCAACTTTTGTAAACCACCATATTTATCACAAGAACCTTTCAAACACATAGCTTTACAATAAATGTTGTCATCATCTCATATTCATAGATACTTGTAATAAACTCTCTTACTGACTTTGGAGGTTCTTTTAGACCACATTCCTACAAAACATCATTAGTATGCAAAGTACAACATATATAGTGGTCTATATCATATAATGCATGAAAAAAATTGTTGGAAATAAAAGAGGAGTAACTAAAAGGGAAGGGGTGAATCAGTTCCCACTAAAATAAATCACAAATCCTTTAGATGTTAGCTCAATACATAAACACTACTAAAAATACTGATGTATGGTAACCACGTAGGCACTCTATTAATACTGATAATATGTTGTAACTTGGTAACGAATAAAATAACAATTGTAACTTGATAAATGCTTAAGATAAAAATCTTAATATTTTTTGTGATTAACCTTAATTAACTTAGTTTCATGCACGTAAAATAAATAGCATGAACATAAGTGACACCAAGATTTAACGTGGAAACCCAATTTGGTAAAAAGCACCAAATACAACTAGTTACCAATTTTCACTTTTCTGAAGTCAGCCCTGTTAGGAGCCCAGCTTGTTAAAAGTTACCAAACACACTATTAGGTGTGACCCTATTATAGGATTAATCACCTTGTTAGGAGTGGTCTTGTTAGAGGTCTTTAGACACTTCAATCTAGAAATGTCACCTTGTTAAAGGATTTACAAATACCTGTTAAGCCAACTATGGTAAGAGATTTAGACCATTACTACAATGGTTAGAGAGTAACAATGAGATAACCTAATTTTTGATGCAACAAAACTGTCGATTATAGATCTCAATTTTGGCTTGTATACTTGATCCTTCATGATCAAATGTATCTTTGCATCTCCTCAAGGATATTTTGCTTATCCTACTAATTCTCTTCCTCTAAGAATCTTCTATTCTTCCATACACTTGCACACATTCAATCCTTAACTTGACCTTATATTTATACCTTATGCATTGGAAAGTTAGCTTGAATATAACTTAGAATAATTAATATTCCTCTCCTTATTCGGCTAGAACTAACAAACAAATCCATTGAACTTAATATGCCAAAACAAGAAAATCCTTCATACAATAAGGAAAAACATCAACCCCACATGGCACAGGATATGGTGAATCCTAGGAATACAATAATTTGCATGAGTGCCCTTAGATGACACTTCTTGAATAAGGAGGCACACAAAGCTAAACAATTGAACTCAAAGATATAGATGTGATGAAGGTATGATCTGATACCACTGATGAAGGTACGCTCTAATACCACTAATGAAGGTCCATACTACCCTTACCAACTCGCAACCAAGAATGCAACAATATGAAGACAATTTTATTATACTTGAAAATCCAATAGTAATTACATAACCTTTTTGGCAAGATCTCTCAAGATCCAATCCAAACCAAGCTAGTCCAGATCCACAGTCTGATAGAAACCTCCGAGATCTCAACTTGTGCTCACAAGCCACTAAGCAACCTCCTTGTTTCTAAACTACAGTCACTAGCTCTTCTCCAACCTTATCCAAGATCCAAGTGTAAACTGCCTCACATTCGACACTCTGTCTACACACTCACAACTCCATCACAATCCTGTTGTAAACTGCCTCACATTCAGTGCTCTTTCCATAGACTTAGGAAAACTCACTCTTCACTTCCTCCTTCTCTTTCACACCTTGAAGCCTTCCAAGCTTTCCAAGCTTCACCTTCCACAACTTCCACCTTTCCAAGCTTTCCTTCCAAAGCTTCTATTTCCCGAGCTTCACCTTCTTGAGCTTCCACTTCTCAAGCTTCTACTTCACAAGCTTCTCCTTGAGCTTGATTAGAAATGCTCATATGCCTTGCTTAAATAGGCACTTACTGCCCCATGCATGACTTATCCACAACCTTCTATAATTCCACCTACACAATATCCACAACCTTCTACAACTTCCATAACCTTCTACAATATCCACAACTTTCTACAATATTCATAACTTTCTAGAATTCTACCCACACACCTCGATAAATGGAATGACAACCATTTTATTTTATTTTTCAATTATGCCACCTATGCACCTCGAAAATAGAAATCCCTTTTTCCTTCCTTTTCTCCTTTTTTCCATTTATTTTATTTTTTTATTATTTCTCCTCTAATTTTCGTCACTTTTCTCTCTCCTCCAAATTTTTTTTTTTTTTCAATAATTTTTCCATGCAAGATGCTCCTGCATCAAGATGGCATGAAACACCAAATCCTAAAGAGGTGATCAATCGAATGAAGGAAGCATGAGAAATAATAGAAGAACCCCCCTAATGCAAACAAGGGTGAGGTGACATGCAACTGGAAAAGTGGGCCAAAAGAACTACATGTCAAGGAACCATGATCAAGATGCACAAAAGAGTACATATGTGTATACTAAGGTGATTAATCTTAGACATGTCATGAGGCTAATGACACGAAAGGGACACTCATTGGACAAAAGAAGATGGAAAACAAAGGCCAAAAAAAATTGCACCTAGGTCATTTTAGCCTGGGCTTGATTTATGAGGAAAACCTTTTGTGTTAAAGGAAGTGTGGTTTTTTTTGCATGGGATGACTATTTTAGGATCTACACCCTTGTGGGCCCTCTGTCAATGCACCAACTTCAACATGATTGCACCTACACCTTTTTTACTTCATGCATAGGTCTTGGGTAAAACAAGGGCAATTTTTTTTATAAAGGAAAGTTTGTACAAGATCTCTGATATTCTCTCTATTGGCTTTCAAGATTTTCTACCCTCTTGAGCCCCATGTAGATTACACCCCATTGATTGACCTCTACTTGAAATCTAATCTCCTTATCAGTGGCATTCTTTTTTGGACTCTCGTCCATGATTCAAGGATCCCACTTTGGTCAATGGTGATAGTTTTTAATTCTAGTACCATTCCTTCCCAAGACCCATGCACAATTTTTGGAGGCGTGGTGTTTTTTGTGTGGCACAAATTCTGTTCAAATTCTAGTAGTTATTTGTGTAAAGACCTCCAATAAAAGAATGTCAAATGCATTCACCAATAGAAGGAGGTGTAAAGGAGATAACACATGCCCTCATTGCAGTTCATCCCCTTCACAAATCAAATTTTGTGCACTGATTGGTGTAGTTCTTTTGCACTTGATTGGCTCCAACATGTACTTTGTGGGTTCACCAAATCATGCGAGCCAAGCTCCTTTTTTTTGTGATTGGTGGTGATTAATGAACATCCCATATTTTTTTTTAGACTCCTACATTTTTTGGTGTTGGACTTTCTTGGCTCACAACCTCCTTCTTGGACTTCCCTCCCCTAATTTCAGTGCCAAACACTATACCTTTTCTAGCAGCCCGATTTCCTTTGGGCACTGTTAACACCAAAACCTCTCATGTCCATTTGTGGTGATTCCATCTCCCACGCATGCCACATCTAACATAATAGTAAGCTTTATATTTATGTTTACCAATGTGACAGAGCTCAGTGTTCAAAAAAATTATGGTGGTGTTTGTTAGTGCAACTAAGGCTGAGTTTTGTGAATTTAACCACATAGGGAGGAGTGTGTAAAGGTTGGGCATTTTTTTGAGACACGTGGAATTCTTATAGTTTGGAAGGTGAACTTCCTAGTGGTCCTACATTCTTTGTAGGGACTAGGGATTGTAGATTGTTTTTTCATGTGGATTACACATAGTCTTTGGCATTTTTTCCAAAGTTTCAAACCATGTTTTTAGGCATGTGCTCTACTTGGCCACTAGATTTTTTTTCTGGCACCAACTCCTTTACTAGTGATAGTGACTTTTTCATCATCCTATCTTGTTTCCAACAGTTGGAATTTTTCTCTAGTAGGGGTCTTTTTCAAGAATTTTTTTGCCTCGATAGTCATTTGCCCATCAAATTTGGGCTCATCACTTTGTGACATTAGTGTCGTGTTAGCATTGCATCAACACTTCTATCACCTCCTCAGACTATGTTTGGACCTACCTTCATTTTTTTTATCATATCTCAAACATACAAACTCCATTTTCTAATAATGAGATATGGTTGGAAAACCAATTCCAATCCCATCATAATGGTACAATTAATTTTTAGTTTTCATTCATTTTTTATGGCTTTTTTGATATCACTGTTAGGAGTACAATTTTCCACTCTAGGAGACATATCTTAAGCATCTGATCTCTGATTTGGGAATTCTTTATATCATTGTAAAGATCTTCCTGAGCTCTTTCAATGATGCTAGTTATTTTTCCAAATTCTTCTCCAAGCACATTCTATTTAGTCTTTTTCATTTTTGCATTTTGGTGGATATCTTAGTTATTTTAGGTTTTAGGATCGATTTTATTTCTTCAGATGATTCATCATGACTTCTATTATCTACTATATTAGTCCTATGTCTGTTTTGGTCTATTTAGACATCATTTGTATGCATTCTTGCAAATTCATTGAGATAAAGTGTCATATTCCATTTGTATTTTTGTATTAGTTATTTTTCCTTATTTTCTCTCCTGATTCAAGAAGTGTCATCTAAGGACATTTATCTAGAGTATTGTATTCTTGGGATTTCACCATATCTTGTACCTTATTGTACATGTACTACTTTGATAAAGTGCCATGGGGGGTTTATTTTTGCCTTTGTTTGCCATCTTCCTTTGTCTAGTGAGTGTCACTTCTATGACATTAGTATCATAATGTGTCTGAGATTGATCACCTCAATATACATATATGTACTCTTTTGTGCATCTTGATCATGGTTGCTTGACATGCGATTCTTTTGGCCCACTGTTCTAGATGCCTATCACCTCACTCTTATCTGCATTAGGGGGGTTCTTCTATTATCTATCATGCTTCCTTGGTCTAATTGATCAACTCTTTAGGCTTTGGTGTTTTATGCCATATGTATCTTCGAGTTCAATTGTTTTTCTTTGTGTGCCTCTTGATTTGATGTAGAATAAAATCTTCTGTATGTAGCCAAGTTCTATTACAGTTGAGGTTCTTTAGATCAGCAGTTACTTTTGACAGAGCTTTCAAGCTTCTACATGCTTCAATGATGTTCTTCATGATCATATTTTGTTCCTATCTTCTTGGATATTCCCTAATTTGGAGGCTTCTTCAGTCCTTCACTAGTTTCTTTTTAGCATTATTTTCATCTCTTTTTGGAGTAGGGTTTTTCCCATGTGGTTTTCTCTATTTCTCCTCTTTTCAAATATTTGGTTGTGCTTGGGTACCTCATTAAGATTTCTTTCCAAGACCCAAATATACTTTTAGTAGTAGTTTTCTATGGTTTTAGCTACTCCCTAAGTTTATCTTAAGGGGAGTGTTAAAGTAACTATATATTTTCTAATTAACTCTAGTCTACTTAAGCTAAGCTTTAGGCATCTAATAATTAATTCTTTTATTAATTATTATTATGCAACCTAGGTTAAACCTTTTTATGGTTTCAATCTCCTTTATAAGGATGATCTCTCATCATAAACATTCATTGAGATTAATTCATTGTTGATAATATCAATTTATCTTTTTTCTTATCAAGAATGTCTCATCTATGGATCTGGCAATTTCAGCCTCCATAACTTTTTCCTTCTCTCTTCTATGATAGTTGTTTGCATAAAAGTGATTCTTGGGAGCTATGGGGTTGATCTTTCATCAACTTCAACAAGCTAACCCTGCTTAGTAGACACTAACTTAGAATCAATTTTCCTCTATTAACCAAGTGAACTCAATTAACATTGCATCTTCATAATCTTCCTTTGGTAACTAAGTAAACTCAGTTAACACTAGTTCCATCAAAATTTCCTTTTTTAACCAAGTGAGCTTGGTTAACAATCAACTTTTTTGAACTTCACTTTGACACTCGAGTGAACTCGGTAGTCACTGCCTTCTAAACTTGGAAAACTTTGGAATGCTTGGTGGACATAGGAAATTATCTTCATTTCCCAAATGATTTTGACATACACTAACTGGTAAAAAAATGACATTTTGTGTAACATCAAAGATAATACACAATTAACCAATTGTTTTCAACAATCTCCCTCTTTGGCATAGATGGAAACACAACATGTCATAATACAATGAAAATTTTAGAGAAAAATAAAGTAAGGAAGATATCCTAAGTTTCATTCTGATTCTCATCCTTGAGAACTCCCTCTATCACTATGAACTACCTCTTCCTTTAGTTTCTCCCTCTCTCAACAAACTCTATCTTCAACATCTTCTTCTAATAGAAAACACTCCCTATTTGATATCAACTCTAAATATTTCAGACCAAGTCCTTCCTCTTTGACATCTTTGACTAGACTCTCCACAAATTTTCCCTCATCATAGAACTATCCATCTTTATAAAATTTCTATGAATATAATAGAAAACTCTCCCTCTTTTACATCTCATTCCAAAAATAGTATATAGTGAATAGCAATGTGCCTTATGTATAGATTCATATGCATTCTACCCTTTTAATACTACATCAGTTGATTGATCTTCAACATGCTCTAGTTGATGCATCACTAAACTTCATTTTAGTGAGCTTCAAATAGGGGAATAACCCCTAACTTACCTCTCAGATACAAAAATGCATCTTTATATTATGGTTTAATGAATATTTCTGCAATTTGTTCTTTAGTATTCACATATTCCAATCTTACCTCTTTACCTTGCACCAATTCTCTCTGAAAGTGATATTTTATAGCAATATGCTTGGTTTTGGTATGCATCACAAGATTCTTTGATATATTAATTGCATTGGTGTTATCACTGAAGATAACCACTAGATCATTAGTTTCTATCTTCATAACTACCAATAGTTGCTTGAACTAAATAACATTGGAACAATTAACTATTGCTAGAATAAGCTCTACCTTTGTTGTAGACTAAGAAATACAATTATGCTTCTTGCTTGTCCGAGACACTAGTCTTTTACCAAGAAAGAACACTCCACCACTAGTGTTCTTCCTGTCATCAACTCTTCTTGCCCAACTAACATCTATGAAGGCCTTTAAATCCAAATTGCCTCCTTTTTTGTACCATAATTCATAGTCTTCTGTACCTTTTAGATACTTCATGATTCTCTTGATTGACATGATGTGATTTTCTTTAGGATTTACTGATAATATTTCCACCATAACAACTACTAATGCAATATCAGGCCTTGTATGAACTACATATTGCAATTTTACAATCATTGATCTATATGTGGTTTGATCTACCTCCTTGGAATCATCATTCTTGGAAAGCTTATGTCCACTAGACATAGGTGTTCCACCTGGTCTTGAATCCTCCATTCCAAATTTCTTTAGTATCTTCTTGATATACCTGGATTGAGTAATGTATATACTGTCTTTCTTCTATTGAATGTACAATCCAACAAAGAATTTTATCTCTCTGAACATGGACATCTCAAATTATTTACTCATCTCTTCTTAAAGTTATTTACACAAGTCATTATTTCAAATAATTAATGTGTCATCCACAAATATTTATACCAATACAATCTTCTTGTTTAGTCCTTCTTTGATATATAGGCCATTGTTATCATTTGTTCTTTGAAAACTAATATTTCTGAATTAGTTATGAAGTCTTTCATACTAAGCTCTAGGAGCTTGCTTGAGACCATACAATGCTTTGTGCAATTTACAAATGATATCCTTTTTGTTAGGATCTACAAAACCTTCTAGTTTTTCTATGCAAACTTTATCTTCAAGAATTCCATTCAAGAATGCAGATTTCACATACATTTGATAAGCTTTAAATCCTTTATATTCAACATAAGAAATTAAATTTCTAACACATTCTAATCTTGTAATAGGAGAAAAATTTTCACCATAGTCAATACCTTCTTCTTGAGAATAGCCTTTGCATACTAACCTTGCTTTATTTTTGGAAACTTCTCCATCTTCATTAAGCTTATTTCTAAAAACCCAATTTTTGCCAATTAAATTCTTATCCTTGGGTCTAGGAACAAGAGTCCAGGTCTTATTCCTTTTGTAAGAATTTTTCGAAGGGAAAAATTCACCTAGGAACTAAGAACTCAAACACAAGCACAACTGTAGACCAGAAAGAGAGAGTATGATCAAAATGATGATATATTCATTCAATATCCCTTGTCAAGTACACTAGGAGTACCTGTATATAAAGGCCTTTGAGATACATCTAGAATGCCTTAGAATTAGCACCATGATATGTCATACAACCAAGCACATGTCCACTAGATATGGGTTATCCTCCATTAAGAACAAAAGTAAGTGTCGTGATGAGAGGATAAGCCTACAAGGGTGAGACACACAAATCAGTGTTGTAGACACCATGTGCTAAAATAGAGTTGCATACTCTTGTGTTGTCATCATGACAACTCAAAAAGGTGCACAAACTCCTAAGTGTCTCACAAAATAAAATAATAAAATAATGCATTAACCTAAGTAAACTTAAGTAAGTGTAAATAGTAAATACATATTTACACCAACACCCCCCCTTAAGTGCAACTTAGGGGATTGCCCTTAAGCTTGTGAAAACTAGGATGAAGTACATGATGCGTCTTGGCTACTAGGCCATGTTAAGTACCCATGTGCATAATGAAATGCAATCTCTCATAAAGTAGAGAAAGAGGGAAAACCTAATGGGAAAAACCCTCTCCCAAAAAGAGAGATAAATAGGGATGCATGGATGGATGGAGTGATCAAGACCCCCCCATTACAACATACATCCAGTATATACATAAATAAAGAAAGAGAAGAACAAGAACCTCATAAGAGGAAAAAGTCCCCCCAATAAGAAAGAAGGCATTCCTCCCCTTTGGAAGAAACAATGGCAAAGGTAAAATCTTGAAGATGTATGCTAGCCTTAAAACTTTCTCAAGTATCCCTGTGCTGATGTTGATGGTCACCCCTTCCAACTATGCTAAAAAGAATGAATGCAAATTTGGCAAGGATGTCTGTTGAACCTGTTTCAATGAACCATTTATCTCCTCAACTAATAAAAAGACCTCCTCTGATTGATGTACATAAGTATCCATAATCATGCCAACCTGTAAAGATTGATCATGTAGAGAATGGACATGAGGGTCAGAGTGAGCCCTCATAAAAACTATAGAAGGATCACCTTCATCAAAGAGAAGATGTAAGTCATCAAGGCTATCTCCCAAGTCAATTAAAGCTAGAGCTGGAAGACGAGATGTACCATGTTGTTTTGGACCTTTCACTATGGCAATGTAAGGATGTGGATTATACTGGTGATGTGACCTCTCACTACAACTATCGATAGAACCCCACATGTCTAAATCTGTTGGAGCACTATCGCTTGTGTCACTATCAGTTTCCACTGTGTATGATGTGTGGAGAGGAGTAGAGGATAAGCTTAGTGAACTAGTGAACTTTCCTTCTCCACAAAAATCTCATGAGTCTCTAGATCCATAAGTCTATAAGCCTTTGCATTGTCTTCAAGAGACTTGGCTTTTATCATGCAACTTGCCATAGTCTTGAGAGTCCTAATCCTCATAGTTGCAACATTTGTCTTGTGCGGACTGAATGTTGGTGGGTTCTGAAGATCAATCCCCTGAAGTTTGCAAAAGTATTTAAGTCTTCTATCCACACATTTGTTCTCATTGTCCACTTGTAGTACCTTGATGGCTTTCCTTGACTTGTGTTCAACATGAGTCTTGAAGCATATGAACCACTTCGCTCTTATGATGAAGGAAGTAGAACCAAGTGAATCTTGAAAAGTTATCAACAAATGTGAGGATGTAGTGACCTTGGCTAATTGAAGTCACTACAAGGGTCCTACTAAATCCATGTGAAATAACTAAAGAATAATTGGAGCTTGTGAAGAGTTCCTTTTATCATACTTCTCCTTGAGATGCATATCCATTGAACATGATGAACACTCTCCCTTAGAAAAGTTGATGTTAGGTAGACCTTTAACCATGTGTTTTGAGAAAAGTTTCTGAAGATGGTGAAAGGCAAGGTGTTAAACTACTCATGCCATAGTGTAGATTCTGAAGTAGACTGAGTCAACAAGGCTTGAGAAGGAAACTTAGGCACAAAGTGGGAGAAGGAATAAAGCCTCTTGTCATCATTGACTTTCCCTACTACAACTAATGAATCATCTCTAAGACTTCACACCATCACTAAATCTGGAAGGAACTCAACTTTATGACCATCTCCAAGGTGAGTGATTTGGTAAATTGATAAGAAATTGGAGCTAAGGTTTGGAATGTAGAGAACATCTTTGAATTCCCCATTGTCCATTTTCACATGTCCTTTTCCTTCAACTTCCATTTTGGTATCATCTCCCATGAAGATGTATGGTACCTTTGACTGCTTCAATGACGAAAAGTCTCCCTTTGAAGAACCCATATGGTAGGAGGCACCTAATTCAAGTATTCATTCTAAAGAAGAACTTGTGTTTGCCATAAGTGCTTGCCCTTTACCCTTTGAAGAGGTTGGAGTTGAATCCTTGGAAGTACATGGCACTTGAATCTTGTTCTTCCTGAGTAGATTTTCTAACTCATCGATTCTTTTTGTTTTGCAATGATGCTCTTCATGATTTGGATTTTTGCAATATGCACAAAAAAGTTTGTCCTTCTTTTCATTACTTCCCTTCTTGTTGGAAGAAGAATATTCTTGTTGAGAGGAGGATTGTTGTATCTCAAATTATGATTTCTGCTTCCACTGCTTCTTCTTGTTGTTGCTTTTCCCTCCTTGACTTGATTGGTGCTCATCACTAGCCACCAAGGCTTTGGTCTTTGATGACTTGAGAAGTCCTAAATCTAGCAAGTGAGATTGTTCAACAATCAACATTTCTACGAGTGCATCAAATGAAGGCTTCTAGTAAGCAGATCCCACGGTCAACCTATGAGTATTGAAACTCAAAACAAAGGAAACATACTCTGAAGGTAGCCTCTTCAAGATGTGATGAATCAACTAATCTGTTGGAATATTCAAATATGGGAAGAATACTTATGAGAGGGAGGGTGAATCAGAAGTATCACACTTTAACCAATACAACTTTTAACTAAAAGTAAATTGCATGCATGTAAACACATCAAATAAACATGAAACTAATGCATGAATCAACAACACATAACACTAGAATTTGGTAACCCAGAAATCCTCCAGAAATAAAAAGGTAAAATTGGGGTGGGGATGATACCCACAAAATCACTATAGCAATATTATTCAACCACTTCTAATGGTCTGCCCTGTTAAAGGCTTTCCCTGGTAAAGGCTTTACACTGTGTCAATAGTGACCTAGTTAAAGGATTTACAAACACTTTACATGAAGTATTACCCTGTTAAAGGATTTAATCACCTTTTGATAAGGATCTAAAAATAGTTGTTAAGCCAACCTATCTACATAGGGTTTCCTTTATAATACAATGGTAAGAGAGTATTAGGTATTATAAACTTGATAGTTTGCAATTCTTGATTACTGAATGCAGGCACTTGTTCAGGCTCTCTCTCTGATTTTGATCCTCTGAGATTTGATATTTTTTCATTTCCTTTGCTTTGTTCTGATCAACTAAATATCGAATTGCTGCTCTTACCCTTTATGTCTCCTTTCACTAAATTCCACTATGTTTTCCCCTTAACACTGTTCTCCCTCTCTCATCCTTGTTATAGTGAGACTTTCATCTTCCTTAAAAAGACTTCAAAGACTTAGGATTAGGTATGGATCTATGATCCACATTGAATCTCAATTTCTCGCTCAATACTTGCCTTTTGCTGATTGGTTGAATGCCTTTCCAATTTTCCAATTGGCTGCATGCAGATTGCATAGGAAATGTAAAAGATTCATTCTTATCTCTAAATCTTTCAAGATTTACCTTATGTCAGCTACAAAAATGGTTTACATCATAGTTTGTGCAATTACAAACTCTTATGCTGATATTCTAAGTTACTCGACTCATGAAGCATTACTGATGCTCGACACATGTTGTTTCCTGGATAGCTCAGCACCTAAACAAAATTGTATCACTCGGCATTTGATCACTCTGGATCACTCGACACTTGATATTACTCGGCACTTGATAAACTCTGTATCACTTGGCACTTGATCATTCTAGATCACTCGGTACTTGATGAAACTAGATTGCTTGGCACATGACTATGACTCGACTCCTACTCTTTGCTCGGCATGTATAGTGAAAAATGGTTAAGTGTATTGACACTCAGCTGTCAAAATTATTCTTTAAACCAACAATCTCCCCCTTTGACATGAGTGGCAAAAACACTTAACTAAGATCCTGTGATCTTGACATTATTTCATGCATCCTCTTATTTGCTCAAAAATTTTAAGAACAAATAACAATATACCTTATGACTCCCTGTGAGTTGGTTATGCCTTGTACACTCAGTGACTTCTATCCTATTTCTACATTCTGACCAATATATTATATCAAAAAATTTCAAAATTCTCCCCCTTTCATCATACTTACCATTTCATTCTGTATCTCCTACTTCATTCTGTATCTCCTTAGCTTATATCTCCCCCATACTTAATCTCTACTTAACTCCCCCACTTAATCTCCCCCTTTTTGACACTTATGTCAAGGGTTCAATAGGGAAATGCCATAATTGGCAAAAAATGTATTGTTTACTTCAAGGAGTACCTTCAGAGCTGCATCCCAATTTGCTAGTGCAACATCCAATGACTTATACTGGATGGAAATCTCTGCTGCTAGGTGTACAAGTCCATCAGATGTAGAAAGATTGGGGTCTTTCTTGAGGATTGTCTCTACATACATCTTCTCCTTATGAGTACTTCCAAATGAGGAGTGATTGAGGATTGAATTTTCATCAATTTGGCTTTGGTGGTTGCCTCCTCTACTATTAAGACAGCTAACTCTCTTTGTGTGTGAAGTGATTGGGCAAAATGCTTCTCACTCTGAGCTAGATTTGTAGGGAGTTGCATGCTAGAAATCTTTAGATTTCTCTAAAAGATCAGTATTCTCTGGCTAGTGTCATGTGTGAATGTGGAAAAATCACACAACTTGTTGTACAGGGAAAATATGTTTCCAAGCACAGTTTTGACTGTTTCAATTTTCTTAGCCAGCTCCACTTGTGATAGTGCTATATCACCAGATATTTTCTCATTTACCTTGCCTTGGAACTTTCTTTCTAACCATTCTAGTAATTTGGCATCTGTATCCTGGTCTTCACTAGTCACATGGTCAACTATATCAGATAGTTGCTCTATGATTGGCCTTGACTCATCTAGAGACTGTAAGCTGAAAGCTTCTATGAATATGTCTTTGATTTCATTCAAGGTATGCTTGTGCTTGTGTTCTCTTCTTAGTGCTTCTTGTCTCCTTCTTCTATCCAATGCACTCTGAATTTCATTGATCTTCTCTTCAATGAGAGTACTGGATTCATAGTGTGGAATCTTTATTTCATCATCAAGCTCAGGAACTCCATAGTGAAGTTTCCTGACTACCCTTGATGAGCTCAAGCCTAGTGTCCTGATTTGTAATGGTACCCTATCAGTGCTTGGCTACTAAAGATTCTGTGTTGGAGTACTCAATTTGGGTAATGCAACCAATACTTGTATTGCAGACTCCTCCTTCTTACTTGTCTCATCTTTTTCTTCAGCTTAATTATCCTTTTGGTGATCAATAGGTGGGATTGAACTTACTGGTTGTTCAGATGTTTCTTTGACTTCCCCACCTGCTGCACTTGGCATTGAAGTGTATCAGTGACTACACTTGGTAGAGGTGGTGGAGGAAGGAATAGAATACCAGTAGATTGTATGGTCGAAGGTGGTTCTTGTGTTTTCACCTTGACTGCCTTTGTTTTAGCTACTAGATTATGCAATTCATCAACACTGACCAATATAGGACTTGAACACAATTTCGCTGCTGGTGTTGATTGGTCAAGGATTTTTGCTAAATCCTCTGCAGTTAATGGATTTATGTTTGGACCAGAAGTGTCTGTAACATCCTTGATTTTGACAATCTCTGCAGGTGTGATGATGGCATGAGGAGGACTAGGAGGTGATAGCTGTGTGTCTTGCACACTTTGATCTTGTTGCTCAGCTGTATCTTTCTCTTCCTCTTTCTCCTCTGTATGTGCCTCTTCATCTTCCTTTTCTTCTTCAACCTTCTTCTCCACTTGTTCCTATTATTTTTCTTTAATTCCTGATGCCTTCATCTCCTTTTTCTTGGCACTTGCCTCTGCCTTATATTCTTCATTGTAAACATCTTCTATTTTCTTGTAAACTATCCTCCACAATCTTGTGGACTTTGTAACTACATCCTCAATTTTGTTCTGCAAAATGCTAAAAGCTCTATTTTTGGGAGTGAATCTATTGTTATGCCTCTTAACTGCATTTTTTATTTGATCCTTAGTCAAATCAAGCAAAAACTTGGCTAATGTTGATTCCCTTATCTCCCTTTCCATTTGCAAACAAAAATGCCATATCCTCTACAATTTTGTACAATTCCTTAGGCATTGATTCATCTAACTCTAGAGGTGTGTGCTTATAATCAGCCATCATAGCATATACTGATTCCTCTAATTTATTTTGTTCCTCCTTGGTGAGCTTAGAAAAATTTAGGTTCTTTAAACCTTTCAAATCATCATTCTTAATCTTTGAGCATAATTTATCAATAGCAGTCTGAGGTTTGTGACTTACCACTTGAAATTAGCTGTTATCCTCTAACTCAGTCTTCTCTTCGTCTATTTGAGGTTGGGCAACAAATTTTCTTCTCTTCTTTGGCTCGGCAACAGTCTTCTTTGAATCTTTCTTCTTCTCTTTTGCCTCCTCTTGGGCTTTTTGTGCTGCAACCCTTGTAGTAAGTCTCTTCAGTGCAAGAGCAGCTACTTTCTTTGCCTTGGGTTGAGGAGCAGGAGGAGTTGTGGCCTTTCTTTTTGTGACCTTGGTTCTAACTTGTGCTTCCTCAGCACTTTCCTCTTTATCTTCTCCTAACCCTTGAATCAAACCTTGAGGTTCATCTCCCTCATCTTCAAAATGTCTTCTTCTCCCTCTTCTGTTGTTCCTTCTCCTTCAATACCAAATTTTCTCTTGATTTTCCGTACCAATTTTTCTTTCTTCTTTACTGCTGAGGTAGTCTTCAAATTTGTTACCACCCTTGATTTGACAACATGATAAGTTCCAAAGGCTTTTGCATTCTTGTAAACTTCCTCTGCAAGGAGAGTTGTTATTGCTGCAAAGACTTGATCAATATCGAGTTCATAACCTAGTGGCCTAAGCCATCTCACTCTAGGTATGACTGCCTATATATAAGTATAATCAATATCTACAAGAAAGCAAATGTCTTTTTCATATTTCTCAGTCAATGAGACTGGAATCCTCATTCTTTGTTTCATGGACTGTTTGAAGTCCTCAAAGTAGCTAGTCATTTGGGCATCAAAATTATCACCCATCTGTTCAATATATCCATTGATCTAATCAACAATTGTTTTATTTGGATTCCATTTCACCTTACCCATAGAAGGGAATTCTTTCATCAGATAGAAAAACATGCACACCAAAACTGATCCAAATTTGCAATGAGCTCCCTTGCTCTTCCTTATAGCTCCCAGATTCTCATTAATCTGTTGAAACATGAGCTCTGCTAGATCATAGGTATGATCCTTTTTAACCAATTTGTATGCAACATTAACTGCTATACAAGGCACATTGTTTAACCTGCTTGACTGATAGAATTTGTGTGAAATGATTCTCATAGAAAAATCTAGTAGGGGTTCTATGACTATATCAATAGTCATTCTCCCTATTGTTCCATTTAGCACCCGTATTTCTCTCTATTACTTCCTTTTTGTCACTATGCAAGGTCTTTGGTCGATCTAGGGTTGGAATACCAGTAACCCTATGAACAATTTTCTTGGTAAATTTCACTGGCCCTATTTCTAACCAAAAGGCTCCATCATGTATTCTACTCAAAACTATGCATACCCATTCAACTTTGAAAACAATTGGAAACTCTAGGGTTTTGGTCAATCCCTTTCTCTCGATTATTGAGAACTCATCTTTCAGAATTTTGTTCTCACATAGCTTGTCATATGCATTATAAATTTCTAGATCTCCTATGGCTCCAATTTTGTAGTTATAACATCTACGAACATCTTGGACCATGACAACTTTATCAGAAATAACGGATAATGCACCTGTGGGAACATTATTGCATGCAACTTCTAGAATGGGCTTGAACTATGGTTGCTTGACTTCATTACTAACCAACTATATTTCATGACTCTCCTTTCCCTTAGTGGTTCTAGACCCAAATGCCATTATTTGCCAAACCAGGGTTTACAATTTAAACAAGTTTATAAAAACTACGTTTTTCGGCACACAAGTAAAGTACCTCAAATCAATGAAACTCATGCTGAATCATTGTGGAAATCATTGCAAATGGCTTCTAATCTTCCCTTGATCTTCTGCACTCTTCTCATCTTTGCTTCAGGTTTGAATGGTGAGAAATGATCAAAAATTGACCTATGTACCCTTCAAAATAGAGCAATTAATGCTTAGTGCACTAACAACTGTCTACTCGGCTCCTGAAGGATTTCAACATGACTCAAAACCCATTGTGTTTTACTGCGCTCAGCTTCCATTAATATTTCATAACTCAGCATCAACTATCAACTTGTTCATTGTTAGCAACTCGGCACCTGAAGACAACTTCGATAGATTTTGCAAGACTCTCAATTTTGACTTAGCATCTTTGCTTATGTTGATTTCTTCTTTGCAGTTCTTCTATGTCTTGGGACTGATGTATGATATAACTTAGTATATCAGTCACACACACCCATTCTTGCTTAATTAGATGAAGTGTGATCACTTGACCCATTAGGTGAAGTGATCTCTATACTTGATGTGTTGCACTCATCTTTCTTCTTCCATGTCTTATTCATCTTACTTCTAATGTGTTCAACATATATCTTTGTCTTTCCATTGTTGAACTCAAAACTTTGTGCCTTTGACCTTGTTGGGCAATTCCTACTGATATGACCAGTTTTCAAGAAACTGAAACATGTGGTTTGACTCAACCATCTTTTATAGTTCCCCCTGAAATGTCTCCTTATGCAATTTTTACGAGCATGTCCATATTCTTGACAGTAATGATAGCTATACCTAGTGTTGTAATCCCAATATTAGTGATTTTCATTGCTTGATGTCTTTTTTGGTTGGTTTGATGTCCACATAGGCTTTGATCTGCATTCAAAAGCTCTATGTCCATACTTCTTGCAGTTATGGCAGTGACCCTCAAATCTTGATGTCTTAATAGTCTTGGTTCTACATTCATGTGCTTGATGACCTTGCTTCTTGCACTTATGACAATAGTTTGCACTCTTAGGCTTATCATGCTGATGGGCATTCTTGCTTCTACATACATTAGATGTATGTCCTTTCTTTCCACAGAAATGACATGTAGGTTTGACATTTTTACCTTTGATGTTCCTTTCTTCTGTTGTCTTGGATGTCTCTCCTTCTTCAGTGCTAGAATATCCTAGTCCTGAAGTGTCATTGTTGGACCTTGGGGATTTCAGTAATTGCTATAAATACTTGATGGCTTCATTGGGTTTGTTGAAGCTCTCTAAATTTTCCTTTTCTCTTCTCAAGTCATTCTGCAATTGTTCATTCTGCATCTTTAGTGTAGAGATCTCAATGTCTTTCACATTGAGTTCATGATGAAGGTTCATCATTTGGGCAAGTGTATCCATCTGCATGTTTGAGATCCTTGTCAATTCAGTACATTTTTCTTCAAGTCTGTTTGCAAGATTTCTTTTGTCATTTTCCATCATGACTTTATCTTCAATTGCCCTTTTCTTTTGTTCAATGATTTCACATAACATTATGGCCTGTGATTCATGTTCCATCTTGAGAGATCTTATCTCATCTGCTTGAACGTTGTTTTTCTCCATCAGTTTTGCAATTTCTACATCAAACTCTTTAGTATCTCCATTAGAAAATATATTTGTGGTATCAATCTCCTTGTAGTTTATCTCATTTTCAGCTATGGCTAAATCCTTCCTTCTTTTCAAAGAATTTCTCAATTTATCTCTAGCTTCCTCAAAGCTATGTAGAGCAAGTTGCACATCTATCACCTGGTTTTCAATGATCTTTTCAAGTTTGAAAACTTCCATCTTTAGATCTTTTCCTCCAAGCTGTTAGGCTTTTTCTTGTGAGAACCTTGATGCTCTAATACCAATTGTTGGAATATTCAAATATGGGAAGAATACTTATGAGAGGGGGGGTGAATCAGAAGTATCACACTTTAACCAATACAACTTTTAACTGAAAGTAAATTGCATGCATGTAAACACATCAAATAAACATGAAACTAATACATGCATCAACAACACATAACACTGGAATTTGGTAACCCAAAAATCCTCCAAAAATAAGAAGGTAAAATTGGGGTGGGAATGATACCCACAAAATCACTACAGCAATATTGTTCAACCACTTCTGATGGTCTACCCTATTAAAGGCCTGCCCTGTTAAAGGCTTTACACTGTGTCAATAGTGACCTGGTTAAAGGATTTACAAATACTTTACATGAAGTGTTACCCTGTTAAAGGATTTAATCACCTTTTGACAAGGATCTACAAATAGCTATTAAGCCAACCTATCTACATAGGGTTTCCTTTCTAATACAATGGTAAGAGAGTATTAGGTATTATAAACCTGATAGTTTTCAATCCTTGATTGTTGAATGTAGGCACTTGTTCTGGCTCTCTCTCTGATTTTGATCCTCTGAGATCTGATATTTGTTCGTTTCCTTTTCTTTGTTCTGATCAACTGAATATCGAATTGCTACTCTTACCCTCTATGTCTCCTTTCACTGAATTCCACTATGTTTTCCCCTTAACAATGTTCTCCCTCTCTCATCCTTGTTACAGTGAGACTTTCGTCTTCCTTAAAAAGACTTCAAAGACTTAGGGTTAGGTATGGATCTATGATCCACATTGAATCTCAATTTCCCCCTCAATACTTGCCTTTTGCTGATTGGTTGCATGCCTTTCCAATTTTCTAATTGGTTGCATGCAGATTGCATAGGAAATGTAAAAGATTCGTTCTTATCTCTAGATCTTTCAAGATTTACCTTGTGTTGGCTACAAAAATGGTTTACATCATAGTTTGTGCAATTAAAAACTCTTATGCTGATATTCTGAGTTACTCGGCTCATGAAGCATTACTGATGCTCGGCACATGTTGTTTCTTGGATAGCTCGGCACCTAAACAAAATTGTATCACTCGGCACCTGATCACTCTGGATCACTTAGCACTTGATATTACTCACCACTTGATAAAATCTATATCACTCAGCACTTGATATCACTTGGCACTTGATCATTCTGGATCACTCAGTACTTGATAAAACTAGATTACTCGACACATGACTGTGACTCGGCTCCTACTCTTTGCTCAGCATGTATAGTGAAAAATGGTTAAGTGTATTGACACTCAGCTATCAAAATTATTCTTTAAACCAACACTTTTCATCCTTCGTGGGATTTCCACAATCTTTTAGAAGTGCCCTATACTCATTAGCTTTGATGATGTAATCTTGAATTGTGTCAAAGTTCTTTGGATCCAAAAGAAGTAGATCATCCTCAATCTGAAATCCCTTTTCTTCATCCACCTTATCATATAATGATTCAAGTTTTTCCCAAGTTGCGTTTGGATTATGTACAACTGGTAATGTGAAACAAGAGATCTCTATGAACACAATTCCTAATAACTCCTAAAGCTTGTTAGTCTTGAGCTTGCCAATTAATGAGTTCTTTAGCATTAGTATGTTTGGTAATTGTACCATCAACATAAAGACTATATCCTTTTTCCATTAATCTACTCCAAGCAATATCTTTTGATGTAGAATAATTACATGAAGTTAGAGGTGGACATTTAAAAACCATGATGTAGAAATGAAAAGAGCACAAAAGAGAAACACAAGAACACAGTACACACCCCCCTTTTCACTCAATCAAAAGACCCCCCCAAAAAAGATGGTTTTGGCACTTTATAAGTAGTGCATATACAATGGGCCACTTGTCAAAATGAACAAAGTGTACTTTCTAATTTTTCTTTTACAATTTCCTTTTGAGGTCCTAATCTATCACTAAGCATTGTAGCTCAGATGTACAACAATTCTAAAAAGGTAATCAAAGCTTTACAATGCAAAAGAAGCCCTAGTTTTGAAAGTGATATTTTTGTCCTCACAACCCTAGAATTTGACTTTAGATCTAGAAAGTAGATGAAAAATAGCACACTTTCAAAAAAAAAAAAATCTAAAAAAGTGACCAGATGTGCCCGTACGCAGCGTTTGAAGTTGCAAAATGTAGGATTATGCAGGTATAGTCACAAAAAAATGCAATTTATAAAAAATCCTTGCACCAAAACTAGAAAAAAAACCCCACCACTTGAAAATTCAAGAAATTTTACCTAATTTCAAAATAATTGCACCTAAATTGGAGTCTGGATGTCCAAGTTATGGGCTCACAAAGTTAGGCTGCCAAATCAAAAAGTAATTTGGAGAGAGGTCTGGAAGAAAAATTGTGAGCTTAAATTTGATGGTCAAACGACTATCAAAGCAGCTAAAAAATGCCTAGGTTTGACAGTCAAATGACCATCAAATTTAATCTAGTGACTCACTGACATCAGGAAAAAATGGGCCTGTTGTAGATGTGTCGTCTGTCAGATGATGTAGCAAGTACAGCGGGTCTGTGCAAGTCCATGTGTCTATGTAGCAGATGTGTCACTAAGTCACCATCATTGACTAGTTGGCTTATGTAGTGGACAAAGACTAGTCCGCATAGAGTGGTGTTGGCAATCTAAACCAATTAAAAATGGCTACATGGCAGCTCCTAGTGCACTATAGATGTGACATGTCAATGCCTCATGGATTCCTGTACACTTGTGTCACCTATCACTGCACAGGCAGAAAGATTTAAAAAACACCACTAGAATTTGGAAAAATAGCGGGCACCAGAATATTCATTGAATATGCGCCAGAGTATTAACGTCCACCAAATTTGTAACAGCGGGTGCTAGAAAATTGCGCACACAAATAGAAAGTTTGAATGTCATAGAAAAACCTTTCACAACGGGATGTGGGCACTGAAAAAGATTTGAACGTCAAAAAATTAACTTTGTGGGCTGATGCAGTAATGCACGAGAATATCCATGCAAGCTATTGAAGATATTAATAAGCAGCCAGAATGCAATGAGATATATCCACATTTCTCGTGGAAAGGCCCACTTCACTATTTATATGAAGTGGATTGCGGGTAATAAAACAAAGAGCTAACTAGCTGTAGTGTTGAGGGGGCCAAAATATAAGCCAGATGTGACTGCTTTGAATGTTGTGCGGTGCTTGGAAATAGAATGTACCCACAGATTTAACCAAATAACCTATGATTAAATAATAAATCTCCAAATGGCAGAGCTGGGGTATCACTGTCTAGTTTTGCTAAAACAAATTTCTTTATTGGGTGCCTGAAGGGCGAATATTTTTCAAAAATATAGTAAAAAATAACAAAGAAATAAAATGCAATTCCAAATAAATCAATTAAATATGCAAAAAATGGCCATACCCAAACTGTAAATTGAGGCCTTCGAGTGCCGATTTACAAAAAAAAATTTCCTCACTATCGACTTTGAGCCAAGATAGCTAAGTTTATAGTTGATCTTCATTGAATTAGTGTTCTAGATGGAATGGCGATGTCAGATCTGGCTCTAAACACTCTCAATTTATGTAGTACTCCAAACAATACTTTAGATTTGGGCCGAGATGTTGAAGCAACAATGGTCTTGAAACGGATATGTGATGAGAAAATCTCCAAGCTCTAATACCATGTAAGAATTTGTCTAAGGGAAAAATTCACCCAGGAACTAAGAACTCAAACACAAGCACAACTGTAGACTAGAAAGAGAGAGTATGATCAGAATGATGATATATTCATTCAATATCCCTTGTCAAGTATACTAGGAGTGCCTATATATAAAGGCCTCTGAGATACATCTAGAATGCCTTAGAATCAGCATCATGATATGTCATACAACAAGGCACATGTCCACAAGATATGGGTTATCCTCCATTAAACATGGAAGTAAGTGTGGCGATGAGAGGATAAGCCTGCAAGGGTGTGACACACAAATTAGTGTTGTAGACACCATGTGCTAAAATAGAGTTTTGTACTCCTATGTTGTCATCATGACAACTCAAAAAGGTGCGCAAACTCCTAAGTGTCTCACAAAATAAAATAATAAAATAATGCATTAACCTAAGTAAACTTAAATAAGTGTAAATAATAAATACGTATTTACACCAACACCTTTCTATATGTTCTATCTCTTCATTCATTTCTACAATCTAGCTTTCATTATCTAAAGCATCTTTAACTAATCTAGGCTCAAATTTAGTAAGCAAACATGTACCTTTCAATTTTTTTCTTGTCATCATTCCATTTGACTTGTCTCAAATGATCTAATTTGGTGCACGGTGCCTTCTGTAATATCTTACTAACACAGGTACTTTGAATTTCAAACTTGTTCCACTAG
This sequence comes from Cupressus sempervirens, assembly GCA_028749045.1. Taxonomy (NCBI): domain Eukaryota; kingdom Viridiplantae; phylum Streptophyta; class Pinopsida; order Cupressales; family Cupressaceae; genus Cupressus; species Cupressus sempervirens. The sequence goes on from CM053787.1 coordinate 400,245,786, forward strand.
CCCCGCCATGATCTTTTGTATCAAGCTTAGGCCCCACTGTCTGTGACTCAGGTCCTTCAGACTCAGTTTGCTTTGGCAACAACTCATTAGCTTTTGAAAATGACTTGGGTCCTTCAGGTTGTGACTCGAGTTGCATTAGATGCAACTTGATAGCCTTTGGAATTTTGGGGATTTAAGAGGTGAAGTTTGCTGACTTCCAATCAGATTTGGCAATGTATCAGGTTCATAGTAGATGAACTTTCTATAATCTTTGGGGTCATTATTGCTTTATTCTTCACTCTTTTCTACAAACTCATCAATTCTCACATGTGCACTTTCTATGATTTTATGACTAGATAAATTCAAACATTTATATGCTTTTCTTCTGTAGGAATATCCTAGAATATGTCGTATCACCTTTGACATCAAATTTACCTTTCCTAGATTCCTTCAAGATATAACATTTTCTACCAAATACTTTCAAGTAACTTATATTAGGTTTATAGTCATACCATAGTTCATAAGGAGTTTTATTTGAATTTGTCTTCAGTTGTACTCTATTCAAGGTATGCACTACAGTACTGATTGCTTCCTTCCAATATTTGATTGCAACATTCTTTTTTATCATCAAAGTTCTTGCACAATCCATGATGGATCTGTTCCTTCTTTCAGCTATACCATTTTTTTTTGGTGTACTAGGGGATAATACTTGTCTTTTAATTCCTCTTTTAGTGCAAAATTCAATGAATTCATTGGAAATGAATTCACCATCTCTCTCTAATCTCAAACACTTCAGCTTCTTTCCAATTTCCTTCTCCACTCTTGCCAAATACCATTTAAACTTTTGAAATGTTTTAGACTTATCTTTTAGATAAATTTAGTCATTATTCTTGAATAATCATCAACAAAAAGAATAAAATACGTATCTCTATTATAGCTCTCAATTCCAATAGGTCCACATGAGTCTATATGAACTAGCTCCAAGACTTCTTCAAAATGATAGTTTTTCTTTTGAAACTTTTCTTGCCCATCTTACCAATTTGATAATTTTAGCATAGGCCCATATCAGGTTTCCTCAAACTAGGAATACCTCTCACTCTTTTTTTTTCTTATCTTGATTAGATTATCAAAGTTCACATGACATAACCTTTTATGCCATAACTATCTTTCTTCTACTTGAGCAATGAAACATGAACTCTCACTAAGATCTAGGTAGACTAAGTTACCTTTAGTTTCGTTACTAGATCCAACCATATTTCCATTTCCATCTAGCAGCTTCACCTTCCCATTCATGAACTCTAACTTGAATCCAATTTTATTTAACTATGCCATACTCAGTAGATTATGGTTTAGTCATTCAACCCAATAAGCATTATCACATCTAAGTTCATTGGTTAGTGAGATACAACATTTTCCCTTTATGCAACATGGTTCATTGTTTCCAAATCTCACACGTCCACCATCATATTTTTCTATATGTTCAAACTTTGTTTTGTCACCAATCATATGATGTGAGCAACCACTATCAATAATCCATGTATCATTTTTGCTAACATGAGAGATAAGTTCCATTTTATCTCCTTCATCATGAGATTCATCTTTTACAACAATATAGACCATCTCATCATCATTACTACTGTTTGAATCTTTAGCCATAAAAAAAATTCTTAGCTTTTTCCTTGTAGTCCTCGAAGTTCTTGAAATCCTTCTTTCCTTTAAATGTGTTGTGCTTCTTTTCACCTTTGTCTTCTCTATTGGGATATCTTTTAGCAATGAGCCCAACCTCTTCACAAGAAAAGTAGATTCAAGGAATTTTACCCTTATACTTTCCTTTGCCTTTGAGATACCTTCTTGCAAGTAATGCTTCAATGGCTTCAAGATCACTATTTGAACTATCTTCCTCTTCACTTTTAGATTGTTTTCCTTTTCATCTTTTAGCTTTCTTCTTGAGTAACTACTTGCATGCCTTCAAATGTAGACTCTAGATTGCTAGAACTAAGAACATAATTATCATAGTTATCTATCTCAAATATTGTTAATCATCCAACTACTACATCCAATGTTATATCATTCTTTGGATTGCATCTCATTTATTGAATTGCTGATAATCTAATTACATATATAGGAAGAAGTGTTTTGAGAAACTTACTTACCACTATCTCATCTTCAGTCTTTCCTCCTAAAGCTTTGATTGTACAAACATTGGCTTTGATTATATCAATGTACTTTTCAATATTCTTATCCTCTCTCATCTTTGTTTGATCAAGTTGTCCTCTGAGACTTTTAGCTTTAGCTATGTTTAAATTATCATCTCCTCCATAGATGACTTTTTTCTTGATCCACATCTCATAAGCAGTTGCACAGTCTTTGACATCATCAAATTCAACATAGTTGAGAGGTGAAGCAATATCAATCATCATAATGTTATGACTCTTCTTCTCTGCAATTTCCTCAATAGTCACAGTTTCAGAAGGTGTTGTATATTTGGTGTCTAGATACTTTAGGGTTAATCTCCAATGGTTGCCAAGTGTAGCCTCATGAGTTCCTACCATGCCTTGAATTTTTCTCTGTTCAGCTTGGGGATCACCCTTCTATAAGACATCCTGATCTTTAGCTTAGGTCCTTGAAACCTTTTCTGCAAGCAACAAAATCTCTGATACCAATTGTTGGAAATATAAGAGGAGTAACTGAGAGAGGAGGGGTGAATTAGTTTCCACTAAAATAGATCCCTTAGGTGTTAGCTCAAAACCTAAACACTACTAAAAATACTAATGCTCGGTAAACACACAGGCACTTTGTTAATACTGATAATATGATGTAATGTGGTAACTACTGAAACAACTGTTAGAGTAATTATATATTTTATAATTAATTCTACTCTACTTAAGCTAAACTTTAGGCATCTAATAATTAATTATTTTAATTATTATTATTATGCAACCTAGGTTAGACCTGTTTAGGGTTTCAATCTCCTTTATAAGGACAATCTCTCATTGTAAACATTCATTGAGATTAATTCATTGTTGATAATATTAATTTATCTATTTGATCATCTAGAATGGCTCATCTATGGATTTGGTAATTCTAGCCTCCATAGCTTTTTGCTTCTCTCTTTTGTGATAGGTGTTTGTATGCAGATGATTCTTGGGAGCTATAGAGTTGATCTTTCATTAACTTCAACAATAACGATTGTAACTTGGAAAATACTTAACATGCAAATCTTAAGATGTTTTATGTGATTAACCTTAATTAACTTAGTTTCATACACATAAAAAAAATAGCATGAACATAAATGACACCAAGATTTAATGTGGAAACCCAATTTGGGAAAAGCCACCAATTGCAACTAGTTACTAATTTTCACTCTTATGAAGTGAGCCCTGTTAGGAGCCAACCCTATTAAAGCTTACAAAACACATTGTTTTGATTAAGTAAAAATAGTTTTTGAAAGGACCCAAAACCTTGTACAAAGGGACAAGAAAGATATAACAATTAGGAACTTAAAATAACTATGGAAAACCATCCAAAAAACTAGAGGGACACACTGAAGTTCTCAACAAGAAGGAAAATAGCCCAAGAAGCCACAGACCATCAATATTTACATTTTGGTCTACTCTTTGGAGAACATAAAGACATATCAAATGAAGATTTGGAGGATTTTCCTTTTTTCCTTTTAACTAATGTCCAACCATCCTCCACCTTCCCAACAGCCTTCTGCCAATCCCTACTAACCCCCAAAACCCTCATAGCAAGAGAAGCTACAGCAACAATGTTCTAGATAGAGTCAGTAGAAAAAGGGATATCATCATGACTCAAAGCTGCCAAAGGGTTAGCAATTGAATCCACAAAAACAATAATAAGAGATAGGTCAACATCATCAGTCTAAGTCAAAACCATGATAGGGACAACATTCAAATCATCAAAGACATCAACAAAATCCTCATCCAAAATGAGATCAATATGAGAAGAGCTATTTGACCCATCCACATTTGTAGATACTTTATGAACCATATAGTGATCATCTAAAACCCCCAACCATCAAGAAGGTGATTTCTTCGATCTAACCTTGTCAGAGGAGCATCGTGCAATGAGATGTCCAGTCATATGAAATTTCTTACATCTGAAGGGAATATCCTCATAATTAAGAAACTAAATCCAAGAACCATTTGGAGAAGCCAACTTCAACATTTTAGGGAGCCACTTGGAGACATCCATCTCCAAGAAAATGAGAAAATGTTGTTATAAAGACATTGGAAGAGACCAAATAAACCAACAAGAAATCCCAAAGGGCATCCCCCACAGCCTCCAAGAACGAATCCTACCAAAAGTGAAGTGGAAGATTCGACAACCATACCTAGAGAGAAAACTTATTAAAGGATTTAATAGTTAGATTAAAAGTCAAATACCAAGGTTTGGCCATTAGGGGGAGCCTTTCCTCCCAAGACAAACCATGACACAGGATGAAATTCCTATCATCAGCATTGGTAAATTCCACAATGAAAAAACACTTGCCACAAGGTAAATTTGGACTACATCTAAAATGATTGGGTTCCCAATAATTGGAAATCCAAGCATGCAAATTCAAAAGAGAGGGCCAAAACCCCTAAAATGAAAAATAACAACAATTGCAGACTATTCCACTAGATATGTATTAATCTCATCAATAATTTTTGAATCTAGATGAAGCACAAGCAGGTTACTTACAGAAATAGGCATAGTTGAACAACCCCCCTCCCCTCAATAGGATGACCAGAAATACCTACCTCATAAGAGACCACATTTTCATAGGAGATAATAGATCTCCCCACAACAACACAGGACCTAGGAACATCAAAAAAATAGTGACTAGTAGGAACAACAAGGGTAGGTGAAGGAACTGCATCACTAATTCGAGCTGTAGTAGGTGGAGCATCCTCAATTGCACCCTACGAACGAAGATCATCCCCAAAAGCAACCAATAGATGATGGGCGGGAGAAGCAGATGTTTAAACTCCAGCATGAGCGGGAACCTTCATAGGAGAAGAAGTAGCAACCTTCATGGGAGGCATCCAAAATTCTACAAAACACACTATTAGGTGTGACCTTGTTAGAGGATTTAATCACCCTATTAGGAGTGGCCTTTTTAGAGGTCTCTAGACACTTCAATCTAGAAATGACACCTTGTTAGAGGGTTTACAAATAGCTATTAAGACAATTCAATTAAGAGATTTAGATCACTACTACAATGGTTAGAGAGTAACAATGAGATGACCTAATTTCTGATGCAGCTGGATTACTGATTATAGATCTTAATTTTGGCTTGTATACTTGATCCTTCGTAATCAAATGCATCTTTGCAGCTCCTCAAGGATATTTTTTTTTATCCTTCTAATTTACTTCCTCTAAGCATCTTCTATTCTTCCATACACTTGAGCACATTCAATCCTCAACTTGACCTTATATTTATACCTTATGCATTGTCAAGTTGACTTGAATATAACTTAGAATAATTAATATTCTTCTCCTCAATCAACTAGAACCAACAAACAAATCCATTAAACTTAATATGCCAAAATAAGAGAATCCTTCATTAGCTGACCCTGCTCGATAGACACTAACTTAGAAATGAATTTCTTGTGTTAACCAAGTGAACTCGGTTAACATTGCATCTTTACAAACTTCCTTTGGTAACCAAGTGAGCTCGATTAACACTTGTTCCATCCAACTTTCCTTTGCTAACCAAGTGAACTCGGTTAACACTCAACTTCTGCGAACTTCACTTTGATGCCTAAGTGAACTTTATAGTCACTGCCTTCAGAACTTGGCAAACATTAGAAACTGTCTTCATTTCCCAAGTGAGCTCAACATACATTGACTAGTAAAGATATGACATTTTGTGTAACATCAAAGAAAATACATAATTAACCAATTGCTTTCAACAAATTCAACATGGACCCTACAACAACATGTGGTGTGTGTATGATTAATCTTAACATAAATTGGTTTTGTCATCTCAAAAAACCTTTGGATGATTCTAATTTGAGGATACATTTGATGAAAACTTTCATAAAATTATGTTTGAGTCATATCTAAAAAGTGTTTTTAATGTGGGCCGTAGTTTGTACTCCCAATCTGCCTTTTGACAAGATCTTTTTCATTTGGTGATACCCTTGTGTTTTCAAACCAAAACTTTTCAATTAATATTCTAAATGCATCAACAACAACTTTGCCCTTGCGTAGGAGTCTACCCAAGAATGACCAAATTTGATCATTACCAATAGGATCCTCAATTTTATCTTGTCTCTCCAAGGCTTTGCGTAATGTTATTCTACTTCTCTTTAAGGCCTTGCTAGTTCTTCTTATTATGCAAGAATTTTTCATTTCCTTTCCCACTATGGTTGATGTAAGGACACATCAACAACATTAGTATCTTTAGTACATGATTTTGAACCAATAGTTTGATATGCATCAAAATGGTTCCTTACAATGGTTCTTTCACTACTATTTTCAAATAATCTCAACTCCAAAATTCCCATCGTCTCCCTAAATTTCAGATTTTTAATCATTTCAACAACTACTTGACATCTTCCACTTAAATTTAATTTTTCAAAATAGTTATTCCATATATTATTAACAATTCTTCTACAATTTTGTTCCAACATTTTATCATTCATGAGCCTCAAAATATTTTCATCAATGTCAATTAGAAACTTTGGCTTTCTATGAGTTATTCTAGGAGGACAAGACAATGGTGCATTACATACATTAGTTGTATTTTAGATGCATTAGGTGAATTAGGTACATGAGGTGAATTATGTGCATCACATGATGTGGGTGCATAAGGTGAATATGGTTCATTACGCAAATTAGGTGCAAGAGGTGAAATGGGTGCATGCTGTTGAATTTCATTTGGTGTGTGTTCTTGAATCTCATTTGCTACATTAGGTGCATTAATTTCAATTGGTGTGTTCTCTTGATATTCAATTTCTACATTATCAATTTCAATTGGTGTGTTCTCTTGAAATTCATTAGGTGCATTCTCACCTCATGTGCATTTGATGCTCTAGCATAATGTAATTTCCTCATACGCTCTCTTTCTTGTCCTTCGTTGCCTCTTGTCCCTCAATTGATCTTCTCTTATTATTTCCCATTTTTTATAACCAACAAAATTGCATGAATATAAACTCAAAAAATAATTCAATTCAGTAATTTTCTATAAAGCTAAAGTTATAATGATTATAAAAGTATGAACAAGACACCCAAAAACATGAAATTTTCATCATTTCAAAGCAAGAAGACATTAAAAAAATGTGTACTTGTAGAAGAACAACCATGGCATAGTAGTGGGACCTTGCAACAACTTGAAATGGTTGGTTAAGGCCCTTATAGAAGTTAATATTTGCATATTATGAAAACTATGATTGCGTTATTAATACGTAAACATAATGATCAAAATTTTCATAATGCACAAAATGAAAATATGTTATAAAGACCTAAATCATTGCAACTAGTTCTCCATAACCCCATTAGGTTATGCAGAAGCATAAGCAATGACAGAGATTGAGAGTGAGAGAGAGTGATAGAAAGTGAGAGAGCTCCAAATGAAGAGAGGGGGAGGGAGGAGAGAGAGTGATGGAAAATTTATATTAAATGACATAATATTGCATATTTTATATAAGAATAATTAATAAATACCCCATAAGATCAAATACATATACCTAATACTTTTGATAGCTAGACATTTAGTAATCAAAACAAATAATATAAATATAAGATATAATAATATTTAATACTATCATCATCTATCAAATATAATTCTGATCTATATCCATTATTTAAGTTGGTCAATTAATAGAAAATCCATGAGAAATATATTATTGGATTAAAAAAATAGTAATAGCCTCTAACATTAAAAAAATACTAATAGCCTCTAACATTAAAAAAAATAGAAATAATAATCTCTAAAATATATCTATTATATCTCTTAACTACAGAAGTGTGATGTGAGGGGTCACATCAACACATCTTGAAGGACAATGGGCATGTCAGTCAATGGATGTGACCTTTTGTAGCTAGAATCCACCTATTTATTGCAACATTGGCTAATCTCTAGACAAAACACACTAAAGACAAAAAAAGGTCAAACTTAAATTTTTTCCTAATTCACGAAAAACACAATGATTTTTTTTCAATTTTTTTGTAATTTTTGACTACAAACTATGCAAATCATGAAGATCAAATGTTGAAGATTTTAGAAAAATCCTTGATGTTTTTTTATTTCTTAAATTGTGGTCAAAGGTGTCTTTTGTCTAGAACTTAGTGGTGTCCTTGTTACATCTAACAAAGCTCATAAAAATGGAGTAGTAAAAAACAAAATGAAGCATCATAGCTAGCATTTGGAGATACAAATTGGTTTTGAAGCAAAATAAAGGACAATTAATAAAAGAATGAAGAACTGAGATGTATATCCATGGCAAGAACTGGTGATTAAAAGGCTAGTCAGTCAAGACTGTAAAAAGATTGTGTAGGACCATGATGTGAGACAGGGTATTGAGATCATAAAGACCAATGACGCCAAAATAAAAGCCACATAGAAGGATATGCAAAGCTCCCAAAAGAGATATAAACACAAAAATAAAAAGAGCTTTATAAAGCTATAGTCCCACCTTCTGCCTTCTGTATGTAAGGAAAATCATAAAGCATTATAGTGATTGTTTTAAGAGAAGGAAATTTGATAAATATATTTACCTACATGGAAAAAAGAGAGGTGATAATTGTATATTCATATTGAAAATTGTCTTTAGTGAATGTTAAGGAAAATGTTAGTTATATTCAAATGCTGATTTGAAAAGGCCAGTAAATGAAATAAATCAATTAGTATATTAAAAAGTGTGCTCTACGTTGTGTTTACATCCTAAAGATTTGGTTGATCACCATTAAAATTACTTAAGTACTAGTATATTAATATTATTAATCAAGTTTTTAACACTTATGGACTTCTATATTTATACACTATTAAAAATTGTAAAGTAGAAATTAAACATCTAGAATGAAATTAACCTATAACTTTAAAAGATTTAATTTCATAAAGAAATGACCTGCTAATAGGATAATTATAAAAAAGAAAAAAAATTGTTAAAATAAGATAAGACTAAAATCAATCATCTATTTAAATAAAGCCTTCTACAATACACTTCTAAAACTCATTAAAAATGCTATTTTCATATTATTAGAATTTCAAGATGCTAAACTAATAAGTTCCTTTTGATATCAATATCTATATCAAGATCTAGCAAGTTCTTCAAGATGACATTCTAGTTTTAAAAAAAAGTCGAAGTTATTCTTTATATTGTATAGAACAACAATATTACTTTTGAACTTTATAGTGGTTGGGCTCATATTATACTAAAGTTGAATACACATTCACTTTTACTAGTATTGCTTTCGTGTACTAGGTTATCCTTTTCCCACACCTCTACATGAAATATACACATGTTCATGTGTCCTATGACTGATGCACACTTATCAAATATTCAAATGCTCATTCAAACTACACAATGCTCATTGGGGACAATACAAACACACATTTTTTTATGAAATTTCTATTTTCTATTTTGTTTTAAGTCTATTGAATGCACTATTTTAATGTTCTCTACAAAATTTTGGCAACAAATTGATCCAAAACTAGGGCTTGATTACATCATACTTGTAAAATTGTACATATTGAGAACCTAGTTAATTTCTCAATCAAACTTAAAACAATTGCACACAATTTACAAAAACTCTCCAAAGGAATGTCTAGTAATGAACTTGTGCAAAGGGATATATGGTAAAGAAGACTTTTCTCAAAAAAGGAATATATGTCATCCAAAGTTAGTTTTTTAAATTTTTATTATAATGGTTTTTATCATATTCAAGGCTTGGTATGTTGGCATGGGATTTTGGTGCACATTTTTGCACTAGATGTATATGTGTCAATGAAATGTAAACTCTTTCATCCTAGAAACATCCAACTACCATACACATTAAAATATAGGAAAATTAAAATAGATTAAAAAATTCTAATTTTGGAATTTACAATTTTAAAAAAAAAGAGAATAAAACATACATAAAAAATGTGGGCCCTATTTTACTAGGATTTTGGGGTGACATGTAATTATTAATTATAACCCTAAAGTGGTAAAAATTATATATAAAAGGAGCTTAGGGCTAGGGGTTTCATAAGGTGTGATGCAAAAATTGCTTCTTGTGGGGGTATTGAGTTTTAAGGGATTACAGATTGTAATTAGGTTGTAATCACTGGATCACTAGATCGTAATAATATTGGATTTGTTGTTTGGTGGACATAGCCCAAGGTTTGGGTGAACCATGTTATATCTTGGTGTCTTGTGTTCTCTTTTGTGTGATCTATTATTTCGTGATATTGTTTATATTTGCATGTAATTTTTATTTCTGTCTGTGGTTTAATCCTAACATAAAAGTATGGAAAATAAAAATGAAATAGGAGTTTTAAAAAAAAAATCTACTAGAGGCTAAAACATCTCAAAAATAATAAAAACAACATGCATAATCATATTTAAACCTTGTAATCTTCCTACATAGAAGTAACAATATCTTAAATTGTAAAATTGATATCACAACCTCGAAAAGAAAAGAAAAAAGTTTCCTAATGCTTGGACTTTAGGAATTTGGGTGGTGTCACTACATGGTCAACCTTGAACTTGGATTGGGTGTGCTTTATTGAGAGAGTTGTGAGTTAAATCACGGAGGAGAATTTGGAACGAAGATTTTTTCATTGACCTCGTCATATTTATCTCCGAAGCCTTCAAATTCAATAGTGTAAGTAGAAGAGTGGATGATTTCTTCACATAGCAAGGCCAGTGCTAAGAGAGGGGCCTTGTACCACCATAGAGTACACAAGTTTTTGTAGAAACAAGGATGCCATGAAAACCAGGAATGGGTAAAGTCTCAATCAATGAAAGTGAATATACATGCTCTTTATTTCGAGAAAAGGGTATGTGCAGGATCATGGTGTGCCAAAAAGTGGCGGTGTGAAAAAAATAGAGTTTGAAGATGCCTAAAAGTGCTTCAAAATCTGTTCTGACTTTTTTTCACCTATCTAGAAACCAAACCTGGAACGTAAGGCCAAGCATTATCGAACATTGAATATCCGATTTAAAATCGGATATCCGCTAATTAGAGTAATAATATTATAGCAATATTATTATTATTATTATTATTATTATATAATAGTATGATATATTATTTAATATTATTATTATTATTATTATTATTTAATATTATTATTATTATACTATAATATAATAATAATATTATTATTATATTATAATCGTATAATATTATACTATAATAATAATATTATAATGTATTATATTATAATAATATATTATATTATAATAATATAATATAATATTTAATATATTATAATATATATAAAAGATATAATATAATAATAAAAAGTAATATATTATAATATAATATATAATAAAAAAGTATAATATATTATAAATTATAATAATATAATATAATACACTATAATAATATAATATAATAATAATATTATTATATAATATAATATTTTATATTATAATATATAGTAAATTAATATAATATATATAAAATATAATATAAAAATATATAAAATGTAATATAATGTAATATATATTATATGTTATATGTTATATATTATATGTTATATTATATATATATTATATGTTATATGTTATATATTATATGTTATATTATATATATATTATATGTCATTATATGTTATTGCGGCCATATCGGATATCTGATACCTATGCATAGGATAAAATAAAATCACAGACCCGCGAGCCCTCATTTCACGTTAATTTGGGGCCAGTATTACCATTATCCATCGGATATCAGATATTCAAGTATGTTTTTTTTGTCCCTACTCATTTTTAACCTAAATTCAATAGATTTTAGGATGATTTTATTTGTTTTAGTTGAATCTAGGGTTTTTTTGACAAAAATGGTTAAAATTTAGATTTTTTTTAATATATATTACGTTTTGCAATTCAATAGGAATGGTTGATCAGAATGATGACACTAAGGTAGGGAATAATATTCCTCATAACCCACCACCAAACGATCCAGCACCCCCACAAAACCATCCACCAAATGATCCTCTACCTCCTCAAAACCCTCCTCAAATCAAGGATTTGATAAATGAAAATCTCACCGAGTTGAGAGGTTTGCATAGAACATATAATAATGTACCTGCACTGGCTCCTATGTTATCCACGTTAAACACCATAGTGGATAACATTGAAACCCTTACGAACCAACAAAATGCCACTCTTCGTTGGCGTGATGAAATGCACCAGATGTTTGATGATGGTTTGGATTATGATGAGGTCGCGACCCTCAACATAACCAAAGACGATTTGGCTAGCCTTTTTGCTAACCCGAAAAAGGGTATACCAGTTGACCCAAAAAAATCCAAACTATCGATTAAATGGTGCACAAATGATGCCATACGTGCAAATTTTTGGGATCGTTGGTGGATGGTCTTTGATATCCCTCCACATGGAAATTTAGACATACCATTTTATTTCCTTAGAAAATTATATGCAGAATTTGTGTTGAAACTTAAAGTGAACTATTGGAGCATGAAGCCCAACATGGGCTTAGGACTAGGAGCTCCTCAGGATAGACCCTCTTCCCATCGGAAGAAACTCGACACTTTTGTCCCCCCCACTAATATCTCCTCCCCTCCTCGAGTGCAGCATCTAGATATTATGGCAGAGGCTAGCTCTCAGACCATCAGAGCCATTCATATGCTAAGTAGCCTAATGATATCTCAGGCTAGGTCAGTCCTGCCTCCTTGTGTTGATAATGTTGGTGCCAGTTCATCATCGATTAGCTCATCACACATTTGTGTGCCTCACACTTGCATTACATGCAAGAATATTTTCCTGGGTCCCATAGGTGATCTTCTTGAGTATCATTTTGTATTAGATGAGGATACACCAGATGCACATGCAGAGGCTATAGACCCTGATGCGAGAGAGGAGGGGAATGCAGAGACATGGACTCCTTCGGTGTTGGTACGTGTATACATTTTTTTGTTATGACATATGCGATTTAAAGTTAATTTTTATAATAGAGTAATTTTAATTTTTAAGCCATACTGACTTTTACATGTATGTGATCTTCATTCATGTTTAGTTGATGATCGAGGAGGAGCTCAGACAGATAGATGATGCTACACTCTCGACCATTTCATTTCACCTTGAGACATCTACGATACATTATGTTGTGTTCGCAATTTTTTTTTCTATTTGATATTGTAGCATATATGGTTGCTAATCTTTCTTTTATCTTGCAGATACCACCTACCCCAGGGGGACAAAGTGTGGGGGGTGAGCCAACATGCACTGACAAAGGAAAGGTAATTAGATGTTTTCTATTTGATTAAATATCGATGCATTCTTGTAAAATGTTTGTGGTAATCCCATTTAATTATATTCTTTATTGTATATAGGATGTGGCTACTGGCAATGAGACTGTACAGATTCGGCATCCTAGATCATTAGGGATTCCCATTCGTACAGAGAGCCCCATTGTATGTATAAGTGTCATTTATTTTTTATTTTTCTTATTGATGCAGAGGAAAGTATGATTGTTGTTTCATAAAATTTCTGTCATTTTTTCCGTACCAATAATGATTGATGCCTTGCATATGTTCATTACAACTTAAATAGGCTTATATGCACCTATCCAACCAACCAAATTGGTTACAAAGGTTTATTTAATCAAACAAATACCAAATTACTACTTTCCTTCCAAAACTAATATGACCATTTGAATTTGAAATTCAAATTTCAAACTATAGTTTTTATGCATTCCCTAACTTTCTAAACTATTCCATTGACTCAAAATTGGTCATATGGATTTATTAAATGCAACTAAGTATGAAACTATTCTTAGACTACCCCATATGGCTCTTTTGGCCATTTTACATCATGTTGCCCTTAGGTCCTTACTAGGACTTTTATGACTTTTGTCTTTCAAAGTACATTGTTTATTACATAATTCCATTATTGGTTTTAATATATCCCAATTAACCATCAATGATGTCTTTGATCCTCTATCTTCATCTGGTACCAAGGCTCTCTTAGATGATTTAATAGGTGCCCTTGCACCAAACACCCCACCTTCAAAGCAACTCTTGTCCCAAGAGTTAAGGGGTACTATCTTCTTTCCTCCCATCCTTCTAGAGGGATGTTTGCAACTTTGCACCTGCAATGTATTACCCTGCACACCTACATACAAATCATTAGAAACAAAAAGCATTGGATCCTTGTTACCAATCATGGTAACCTTACTGCTTGCTGATTGTGAACAGTCATGTTTTATCCTTGACAAAGGCTGAATAACTTGTTGTCTGAGGTCATGCTGACCCTGTCTCTTATCCTCCATGGATATGTTCACTTCTTTGTTCACTCTCATCACCAAAGGACACCATACTATTCCTATCATCACTCCTTTTGTTGTCAATGTCTACTTGTAAGAAAAATTTTGAGTTTTGTCTTGAACAATCTCATCCTTCATAACCAAAAGAGATGGCTTCAGTGGCAGATCTGTCATATCATGTTTACTCTCCCTCTTCTCCTACAAGTCCTCAAACTCTTTCTTACCAAAATAAATAACTCTTTCCACATCATGACTAGTCAAAGGATTTAGCTTAAACTTCACACCATCTTTCTCTACTATATAAACATTTGATGAGCCAAAATGAATAGTGTTCCTTGAGGCTTGCCAAGGCCTTCCAAGGATTACATGGCAGCATGTCACTAGAATGACATCACATATAACTTGCTCTTTATATTCTCCTATAGAGAAATCCACTATTGCTTGCTCCCTTACAGCAATATTTTGTGCATCACTGACCCAAGATGCCCTATATGGTCTATCAATAGGATACTTCTTCAATCCTAGTTTATTTACCATTTCATAAGACACTAAATTATCAAAGGAACCAGAGTCTATTATCATCTTACAAATCTTACCATGGCTCATGCAATTTGTCCTAAAAATGGATGGTCTAGTCTCCTTTTGCTGTTGCATTTGTGGTCCTCTTTTCACCATCAAAGATTCTTCTTCAAGTTTAGGGTCTGCATTATCGTACTTCTTTTCTTCCTCTTCTCCTTGGTTCAAGGTGACTATCCTTTCCTCCTTCCTAAAATCCACACCTTTCTCAGGGCACTTTTAGGATTGATTGCCTACTCCTCCACATGTGAAGCATTTACATGTGAAAGCACTATTACCTCTTCCATTTCCAAATCTTCCTCCCCTAAAACTTCCTCTTGTCTCAGATGTAATCTCTTTTCCTTTATCTTTGTCTTGATTGTTTGAAGTGTCAAACTGACTTCTTACACCTCTTCCTCTCATTGTTCCACCTCCTCTCTGATTTGCTTGCCTCTCATTCTTTCTTTTCAACTTCTCCTCTGCCCGGATTGCCAACTAAAAACATTCTCCAAATGTCCTTGGTACATTCAATCCTATTTCATCTTTAATATTGTACTTGAGGCCATTAATGTATCTAGCCACCTTCTCATCTTGATCTTTTAGTCCTCCCCTAATACTCAGGGTATGGAATTGCTCAATATAGGACATGACATCCATATCCCTCTGTTTCAAATTGTTCCTTCTTATCTTTATTTGGTGCTAAATCAGATGGCAAGAATTGATTTCTCACCATGGTCTTCATTCTCTCCCAATCTGAAATCTTATTCAATCCCCTTTTGATGCAGAGTCTGCAGCAACTACCTTCCACAAGACAATAAATGGCTGTCACAATCCAACTTAGGATTCTAGGACTTCTCACAAGTCCTCTTACCCACTCCAAGTATACTCAACCTCCAAGCCAAACAAGGAAATCCCACTTCAAAAGCCTCACCAACTATCACCAAAAATAGAGACAATCATGGACATACTGTTCCAACCGAAAATCATCAATTTGTTTGGTTCCACCAAACTCTCAACACACCTTTGCACTTCTAGGCCTACAAACCTTGTAGCCTTCCAATTAGCTTCTTTGCACTTTTCTCCCAGTATCCCTTAACAGCATAGGGACTTCTCCATAGTTCCAAACAACCTTCTTGGCACCTACTAAGAATCCAAAAGCTTTTGGGCTGATCTTGCTCCAGCACCCTCCAAACTGCTTCTTGGTACCTAGGCCTAGTTGATCAAGTTAGGCTAGGGCTTCAAGGAAGAATGGGCAAGGTGGGTTCCCAAGACCCAAAACACTTAAGGAAATCTCCAACACAGTCAATGCATCCAACTCCAACACTCAAACTAATCAGAAGTACCTGCAACCATGACTGTCACCAATTACCTTGCAAAAATCAGTCAAGCACATGGGCTTGCTTGACCTAGGACTGACTTGGAAAAATAGTTGCCCTTCTCTCCAGGCCTCCAACCTCTGGCATTATGTTTCCTAGTCTTTTAACTTGCATATCCCTTAGTTTTAGAGGGTTCCACCAGTGGGAATGCAAGTTAGGGATGCATCTGTGGAAGGGTCTAGGAAACAAGGCTTTTCAGACCACCTTCTACAAAAATGCAGATAACTTTTAAACCCCAACTCCTTTTTGAGTCAAACCAAAACAAAAAGTTACCTAACTCACCCCTGCAACTATTTCATACACTTAGCAATCATAAAAGTTTTGTATGGACCCGTACCAACATAACATCCAAGTGATTACCAGTGAATTTCTAGAAAATTGAAGTTTTTATTATTTTTTCTCCAAACCACCATAAACTCTGATCTCCCCCTTTCAAATAAGATCACATATGACATATATAAAGGTATACATGACCATTGGAACAACCATATAGGCATTCCCAACCATAAAACAAACAAACAACCACTTTTTGCTAATACTGTTTAGACTCTAAATACCCTATTCTAAGGCCTTTTGGTCCCATGGAGTCACTTGGTTTATAACCACACCAAAATTCTTGTGGGCCTTACATGTTCCTTGATTACAAAACATAGACCAACTTGTAAAATATGGACCAAACCTTTATTCCAACTTCCTAATCTACTTGAATCCTCACTTTCATGGAGTGGCAAGGTGTCCGGCAACATAGATACTTGTTCCCCCCTACCACATAGGTTAGGTTCCCTACACCACCTTTCCTCTCTCTCATTCTGAATAATAGTCCACCAAGTGAGTGTTGTTCCTCTCAGTCTTGCTTTTGCTACTTTTACCTTCTTATCTGCCTCTATGTCTTCAAGATCAAAGTAGTTCTCAAGGGCCTCTATCCACCCTAGCACTTCTTCACTATCCATTTTACCCTAGTATATTGGAAAATCAATATGGTTCTTCCCACCATTACCTTGTACTACCTTAATGATTCTCATAAATCTCCTTTCTTTAGGATCATCTGTTGTCTCATGCTCTTGCCTTGCATTACCAAACTCTTCTTCTTCATGCTTCTCTCCATGATTTCTTCCTCTAACCTCTTCTCCTCTAGGTTCTTGCCTTCCCTTTTCTAAGGATTCTATCCTTGCAATAAGCTACAGCCTCTCTCTTCTCATCTGTCTTTCTTCCCTCACTCTAGATGCTTCAAGTTCTCTCCTCTCTCTTTTCTCTCTTGCCAACTCTTCTCTCAATTCTTCAAGTTCTCTAGCCATTTGATTTTTAGGAGGCATTTTCACAACAAGTTTTCTTCCTTCCCAAGGGCCAACTCACTGATTCTCTATCTTTCCTCACCAAGAAATCTTTAGACACCACTTATGTACCTTTCAACTCTGGGACACACAAGGAGGAATTAGACACTCCAAGGCTTCAACAAAGGGACCAGCACACTAAGGATGACAAAGACTCCTGTGATGACGAAACCTACAACTTATCTACTCCCAAAAGACCTTGTTGATTTACTAATACCATTTGATGAAAATGATGGAGGATCTAACCACAAACTTGCAAATTCAACCACAATATGGACCGAACCCCTATGTTTCATTGGTGTTGCCAAATGCACACAATGCCACCAAAGACTCCAAACTTGGATTTACATTCACCAAGTGTTCCCTCCACCTCTACACACCTTTAAAAACTTTAACCAACATTTTTCTAAGGTTTCCAAACCCAAAAATCTTCAGTAGATACAAAAGAGACCAGTTTTGCCCTTTACTAGGCTATTCTCTTCTTTGGATCAGCAAACCCTATTTTCTTGATTTTTCTCCCAAACTTTCCAAAACACTAAGAAAATAAACTAGCTTTTCAGATACCCTTTTTTGATTTTTATAACATATCCAAAAATTAGATATCACTCCTTTGAAAAGATTGTATGGAACAGGGCAGTTTGTCTCAGAATTAGGCCTAATTAGACCACTTTTACAAAGCAAGTACCCTTCAAACTTGCAATCTGACTTAATACTTTTTCATAGTCTCTATTAATGATCTAAATCAAATGATTTTCAATATTATAGGTCTTGGTCACACTCCTAAACACCCAAACTTCAAAACCCTCCTTAAAATGGCTTAAAAACCAAGGCCTGCTTGTTCAAACCCCAAAACTCAATTCTAGAAATTCTTCTTCAGCATTCACCATGAATTTACATATCTAATATGATGTTACCACTCATTCCAATATTAGAAATCACTTACAAAACAAAGGATTCTTCAAGTTGCTTTGAAAACCATGCACTTTCATTCAATTTTCTGAGACAGTTTGTACAAATCTGACCCTCCAAGCCATACAATCATAATTTATAAGTTTCAAGGGATGGTTAGTAACCACCTCAACCACCTCCAATCGATTTCATTTGTTAACTCTTCATAAAATTTAAATTATGGAGTTTCCCTCCAAAAAATACATAATTGTTACTATTCAAATTTCTAACTATTAAACTATGCTTTTAATGGGCTTATTGAACGTTTTGACTTGTCTAATGACAAGATATGATCATGACAACCTACATGAACCTATCAAATGACTCATCTACCATATGAAATCCTAAAATCCTATCTCATGCCCAATTACAACTTTTTTCCACATATGAGTCCAACATTATAACTTTTTATGCTTCCATGAGCCATAATTGGTGCAAGGATTGCCCAATTGACTTCAAGAGATGCTCCATGACCTCTGTAATGCCTTGGATCTTCAATGTTCCCCTGATGAGCATGGGATGCTCCTACATCACTTATCTTCATAAATAAATTCAAAACTAATTTTCATGATATTAACAACTACTATTTTGTATCTCATAGGAGACTCCTAGTGCACGTGAGGTCCGATGAGAGAGCTATGTAGATTTGATGATGCGGCCACTCTCTCCTCAAGCGGAGCCTACAAGAGTAAGTTGTAGTTTGAATTCATGATTAAATATGTTATAAATTTAGCATTGATGAGTTATAATGTTATAGTTTAAATTGTAGATTGATCTGACAAACATATTTGAACATATACAGCCAACAATCAGCGAGGTACCATCATTGCCGATGGCATACGAGAGGACTCCTAACCGGTGCAGGAGGTCGATGAGAGAGGTATTTATTATGAAAATTTAATAGTATAAATCTTCATTACAAAAAAGATCATTATGCTATTGAGTAATTCAATGTTAGATATAAAGAATCATATAAATTTAGTAGTCTAACTTTTGGTTTTCCTTTTTTGTTTATGTAGGAGGCATTCGATCCACCTAGTGTAGCGAAGAGGCTGCATTTTGATCATCCACCAGCACTCTAGGATAGTATAGTTGTCGTAGGATGCATCATGAGACATTTTGAGATGGCATATGCCACATTGTATACAGAAACATTGATATTATACACATTCTGATGACATGATCAGCCACATTTTGTATATGGATCTATGTATTTCAATATATATTTGAGTACTTTGTCTATGGATACATGATCTTTGATATATATTTGTGTAAAATTTTGTCTATGGATACATGTATTTTGATATATATTTTTGTCATTTATGTGCATAATGATATACATATTAATTTAGTATCTAGTAATGCTCAATTTATCGTGGATCATGTGCATGGTTCATGTTTATGGAATATCATTAATTTTGATTATGTTTGTTATATTTGATTCAAATGCAATAATTTTTTAATAACATTTTAACAACCTTTATTATCAAAGTTGGATGCAATGTATAATTTGAAATGCTATCATAACAGAAACACACTTGTTAACATCCTACACAAGGTTCAGATGACCCCAAATATGATTTTAAACTCCACCTTCAACCTTGAAACTAACTCTTGGCTTCAAAACTAATCTCAACATAGTTAAAAACTCCACTCCTCAACCATGGATTCTATTCTCAACCACCAAGTCATTCATAGATTCATAATCTTTGATAACTAGCACTTCACTTTGTTACTATCCTCATACTACAACTTTTCAATTTCAACAAAACCTCAAAATATATCAACTTAAGAGACTTGATTGGATAGTTCATCAATAACCCTCATGAGCTCTGAGTTATTTTAGGCCTCAACATCACCGTCCTATAGCATTCAATAGTTCATCAATAGCGCTCACGAGCTCCGAGTTATCACCCTCGAAAGATCAACTTCGAAATGCACTTAGAGCACCTTGGAGACTACTCGGTACGGGGTGCCCGCAGACGATGGATGGTCTCCATTGCTAGAAAAAGGGTGTCACAAGGGTTTACCCGCCCACCCAGAGCTAATGGCACTAATGATTTGATGCCAAGATCAGCGGTTCCAAAGTTACGCTATGGTGCACCTATGAATTGAGGCACACTGCGAGTTTTGGCATCGAGCGAGATCGTTGTGCCGAATCCAAACGAAATGTGATCTCTCAAAAATGAGATAGGTTATTGTAGGCCTTAGCATCACCATCCTATAGCATTTTACAATTCATTGATAGACCTCACGAGCTCCGAGTTATGACCCTCGAAAGATTGACCTCGAAATGCACTTAGAGCACCTTGGAGACTCCTCGGTACGGGGTGCCTGCGGATGATGGATGGTCTTTATGGCCAGAACAAGGGTGTCACTAGGGTTCACCCACCCACTTGGAGCTAATGGCACTGATGATTCGATGCCAAGATCAGCGGTTTCAAAGTCACATTGTGGTGCACCTATGAATTGAGGCACACTGCGAGTTTTGGCATCAAGCAAGATCATTGTGTCGAATCCAAACAGAATGTGATCTCTTGAAAATGAGATTGATTATTTTAGGCCTCAGCATCACCGTCCTGTAGCATTCAATAGTTCATCAATAACCCTCACGAGCTCCGAGTTATGACCCTCGAAAGATCGACCTCGAAACACACTTAGAGCACCTTGGATACTCCTCAGTACGGGGTAGTCGTAGATGATGGATGTTCTTCGTGGCTGGAACAAGGGTGTCACTAGGGTTCACCCACCCACCTAGAGATAATGGCACTGACAATTTGATGCCAAGATTAGCGGTTTCAAAGTTACAATGTGGTGCACCTATGAACTGAGGCACACTGCGAGTTTTTCCATCGAGCGAGATCGCTGTGCCGAATCCAAATGAGATGTGATCTCTCAAAAATGAGATAGTTTATTTTAGGCCTCAGTATCAACGTCCTATAGCATTTGACAGTTCATCGATAGCCCTCATGAGCTTCGAGTTATGACTCTCGGAAGATTGACCTCAAAACGCACTTAGAGAACCTTGGAGACTCCTCGGTACGGGGTGCCCATGGACAATGGATGGTCTCCATGGCCAGAACAAGGGTGTCACTAGGGTTCACCCACCCACCCAGAGCTAATAGCATTGACGATTCGAACAGTTCTAGCCTTTAGAAGTTAGATTTTGAAAAGTTGTCAAGAAAATTGCAAATGCAATTTTTGCACTAAGACAAGTTTTATTACAAATTTGTTTGCAAATGGAGTCTACAAACTCCTAGGGACCCTAATAATGTTCTAAAACTCCAAACTTACCTAAAAAACATGGAATTTATCAAAAATCCACTTTATTGGACAAATTGATGGCCAAGGCTTATAGTTGCACAATGGGGTCTTGTGTCCATTACAAATGTGGATGGTCACAGGGAGATCATTAGATCTATCCCGAGACCTTATTACATCAAGACAAGAAAAATGATTAGGTGCTTTGCACTAGTGTTCCATGTATTGATGTGATAAAAAAGTGCATAGAATGGTTAGTGATTGTGCATACCTCATGTATGTGTTACTTGATTTATTTATTTTTGATGAGATATGGTTGGTATGTGATTGATTAACAAGATTTCTGGTGTAGAGGATAGGGTGATGGACCCAAGTAACCACCCAAAATGAGCAAGACTATGGTTGTGTTCTTAGTGACCCTTCTAGGTCCTAATAGGCAAATCCCACAAACAGTCAACTCTAGGATGTTTTTAGGCTTTAATAGGTTTGTTCTAGCCTATCTAACATGTTCCAAATATCATCTTCAAGTTTCAACACCTCTGGAGCAAAAATGCATAGCAAGCCAAAATGTTGTCAATGACAATTTTCAATTTCTATAACAGCAACAAGGTAAATTGGCAGATATCTTTTGATTTTCCCAAGTGACTCTCTGAACCAATGACCTTTTCAAGTACCCTTTATCCTTATACAAAACATATGTCAAGATTGGATGGCTTCCTTTGGCAAAAATCAAAGTTTCTTCACAATGACCCTGTCTTTAATGATGGAACAACTAGCGCATTTACAAAGCAACATATAGCAATACTTAATGTATGGACTTCAAAATTTGTATAGGATCATAAAATTCCTTCAATTAGATGATTACACAATCAATTTTAGTCTATGGCTTCATTAGCCCCAAAAGCCCCAAATCATGCATTAAAAACCCTTGTTTCTAGGGTATGCTCAATCTCCCATGTATAATGCCTTACTTGATGAATTCAAGTTATAGACCTCTATGTTTTAACACCATAAACAAGATTCAACTCTCAAACCTTGCCCTCATTAAGGCAAATCATTCCCACTATGACTGTCCCCTCAATTTCCCTATTGTTTTCACTGTGTTAGGGCTTGGTGGCCACCTTTTATTGCAGTTAGATGATGAATTCATGGGTAGAAATATTTATCCATGTCAGAGACAGTCAGTACAATGATAAGGTATAGGTCGTATCAACACAAATGAGCCATAGGTGTAGATTAGAGATAGTTTCTTATTTAGATGCATTTAATTTGTGTACAACTAATCCATGGGATGGAACCTATAGTGCTAAAATGTTTGACTAACCCTTAATATGCAAGAGGAATGAAGATCTGCATGTTAAACTGAAGAATATGCAAGTTTGAGTGGTGAAAAGATTGATTTGGGTACCCAAATGAGTGCTAATTGTTACACAACCGTACATTTGGCTGAATGAGGTATATTTTTTATTTGATAACCTTTGAAGATAAGTTGAATGAATGGTGAATCCTGAATTTTAGGTCTTGGAAGTGAGTGATTGACCTAGATTGATGATACCCTAGGATTTGAGGGTTTTAAGGCATGAAATTGGGGGTTTTGTATCAAAAGACCTTATAGAGTGAAATTGGTGGGTTATTTGTCTAATTGGGCATGAAATATGATGATTCCATGAATTTGGTGGAGTTTGGAGAGGTATTGTGCATAGTTGCTTTGTAAAAGTGGCCTAATTAGGCCTAATTATGAGACAAACTACCCTGTTCTGTACAATCTTTCCAAAGGAGTGATATTTTATTTTTGGATATGTTATAAAAATCTGAAAATGGTATCTAAAAAGCCTATTTGTTTTCTTGTTGTTTTGGAAAGTTTGGGAGAAAAATCAAGAAAACAGGGTCTACTGATCCAAAAAAGAGAATAGCCTAATCAAGGAGGCTAACTTGGGTTTATGCATGAAATTGGTTTGGGGATTGTAAAACCTGTTTAAACATGTCATTTTGAGTCTAGGAAAATGCTTTGTGGGGTTGGAATAGTTAGTTGAAGGTATATTCCAAAAGTGTGCATGTGAAGCCATTAGGTGCCTTGAAGAAGCCTAGAAAACCTTGTGAAATCATTCAACTTTGTGAAGTTATTGTTGTTACCTCCTTGGCTCTGCATCAGACTCCTTGACCATGGATGATTCAAAGATAGCACAATGGAAGAAAGGATCAAGCCAACTCCTACACAACCTTCAAGGAGATAGGAGAACTAGATACCAAACTAGGGTACACACACACCTCACACACAAAAAAATAAGCTACACACAGGAATATACACAAACCAAGAAATGACATTTTTATTCCCAAGCCTCACAATGACCTACAATTTCCAATAATGGACTAATTCAACAAAACAACAATAAACACCATTTTATCAAGCTTGCACAATAGACCACTCTAAGGGCCCAATAAATAGAGTGAAGGTGTGCCAAACCCAAGTGGAGAAGCCAACAAATCACCAAGTATCATGCCTTCACAAGGCTTTAAATTCCAAAAAAACAATGCCATGCCTTCACAAGGCTTCAATATGCACATATAATTATTTTCACAAATTCTCCCCTTATCACCCCAGGTGTAAACTAAGTTGTGGCACATGGAGACCATACTTCATTCTTTTTCCCTCTTCCCTCCAAGGGAAGAGACTCTACACTTATGGGATGGCCCAACTAGCCCCTTCACTCATAAGGCCACTACTTCCCTCCCAAGGGTGAGTGATGCCTTGAACACCCATAAAAACACACAAAGAAGAAAACAACACCCATAACAATCGACAAGAAAAAAAAAACCACAACAACACATAAGGAAAAATAATGAGAAACAAATGTTATCCAAAATACCCATTATAGGAAAGCAACAACATTTACAATACCAATTTTACAATAAGAACATCAGTTACACAACATGAGAAGAGAACCAACCTTGGTCCAAGTTATGGAAAGATGGTTGATGAAGAGCTCCCTTCCAATTCTCCAAAATTCTTTAACTCCTAAGCTTGTCTCCCAAAGTTGGAGAGTGGGCAATGATTTTTCCAACCATGGAGAAAACCCCTAAAAGAGATCCACACATTTCCTATAATCCTCTTGGTGAAAGTGTGAGATCTCATTGGTCACTCTTCCCAAACCCTTACAAGTTTAGAAACTAGAAAAATGGCTTTATAAAGGAAAAAAGTATTTGCACAAAAATGAAAGGTTGTCTAACCAAGGTCATGCTTCCAAAAGTTGATTTTCGTCCATCTTGGAAAACCAACTTTAGGGAGGCCTCTCAAGTCAACTAAGGGTTTTCCTGTTGTTAAAATTGACCCTTACCATAGGTATACCAAGTGGGCTTGGTAAAATAGGCCTAACTTAGCCCTAGGTGCTCATATGACCCTCTGAAAACCTAGCTAAAGTTTACATACAAATTTCTAGATATTTGACCCATCCTAAGGCTCTCTAACCAAGTGGAGATCATATGGGAAGTCTAATAGGATAATATGGTCAAGGTAGGGTTCACATTTTTTTTGGTGGACATGTCACACATACACATCACATATGTCAAGTAGCACCACAATTACACATCACGACACACATGGCATTGTCCACCTAGGAGTTACACATTTACAAATAATAATTAACAACTACACTAATTCAATAATACATGTAAGAATAAGACACTATTAAAAATGAGGTCTTGTCTCTCAATATACACAACCTTGGCTAACTATTTCACTTAAGTTTGGTTCTAATTCTCCAAATTTAATTCCATGGATTTCCCTGCACAACTCAACTCAAGTATCAGTAGTCCAAGAAGTTCTATATAAAATCTTTGGTACTTTCTCAAGATGACTTATAGCATTTTAGGTGCACATTTTTCCAACTGGACAAGGAATTGTACATGAGATTCTCCTTTTTCACTGGTGATGCCATGAGAATTGTTCACATGTCTGAGCAAAGTGATCTTGCTCATACCAAAATGGGAGAGTCATGTGAATAAATAGATGACAATTTTCAGAACTCAAGGAGAGGATTTAGGGAGTGTGTGTAGCATGTAAACAATTTCAAGGTTTCCATATTTATGAAGGACATGAATATGGTTTTTGGGTGAGAATTTTGATAAGTTTTTTCTAGTAGGAGTGAAAATTCTGGTCACTCTTTCATCTGGGTTTTCTCTCCTTTTCTTTTTCTCCATCTAGCTACCCTACTTTATGATTTCAAGATTTTTTATTCCTTTGAATTTTAGTATAGAATATGATATGCCTCTTTTTCGGTGCTAATCATGAGCCCAATGGATTTTATTATCCAGTAACTATTTAGGTTGGATACAAAGTAAGGTGAACATAAACTTGTAAAAGTCAATTATCCAGTAAAATCCTCATATCCTTTGCTATGCATCTTTGTCAAGATAGTCGAATTCATAAAATAGTAAAACATTGTAATTTAACAATCAACAACTAATTTTATCATATCACGACTAACATAATGGTTCACTTGAAAAATTAAAAATCATACATAATTTCAACCATGGAACCACTTCTTGACCTAATACAATTTGCATCTACTATTTTATTAATGTTTCTTTCATGTCCTAGAAACCATATGCATATAGCACGTATATATATGATGGTAAACATCAACTAGCAGATCTTAGCATTTTCTCACCACCTCTATTTTATCAATTCATAACTCACCCAATAGAATAAATTAACACCTCTCTAAGGAACTCCCACCTGAACTTACATGTACATGTAAGTGACTATTGAGTATCAATGTCTAATAACATTTTAGCATAAACATTTGGATTAAATACCTTCACAAACTTTCATGTTTCATCAACACATGACCCATAGTTCATTTTCACAAAATAAATTCCACATAATTTACCTATAAGATGAGTATATGACACCCATCATAACATAATTTCCAATTTAAGATAGAGTCAAAGCTCAAATTGCATTCGCATAGGACCCAAAACACTACAAAAGGTTTCTAAACTTACCTTCCACAAGTACGACCCAAAACCACATGCACCCAATTCAATGAAAATATGACAACCTCCCTCAAAATGGGCATAATGAGGATTTTGTTGTTAGGACTTACAAGTTTTATTGCAAATTTGCTTGTAAATGGATTCCACAAACGCCTAGGGACCCTACTATTGTTATAAACACCTAAACCGCTTTAAAAACATAGAGATAATGAAAAATCCACTTTATTGGACCAATTGATGCCCAAGGCTTATAGTTGCACCATGCGGTCTTGTATCCATTACAAAAGTAAAAATAATAAGTAAAATATACAATGGAAACCTCACACCATAAAAAATAATGAAATGCATTGATAAGACTTGTAGTAAAAGGCTTACATGTACTTGTAATCATAAAATCACTTTTTCTTTCAATGCCTCATTGTGAATGAGTATTCAAACTTATTGACACATTCCCCAAATTATTTCTTAAGAATTCAAGTATTCTAATTGTTCATCTGTTTCCTAGATTTTTCTTATTTGATTAGTTTGATAAAAATAGTTTTAATAATCATTATGTCAGCTCTATTTCAAATAAGAAAAAAGCCAAACTTGTAATAAGATATCCGCAAGCAATTATCTTTCATATAGTTACAAATGCTCTTAAATTGTCCTTATAGCCTTGTATCACATGCAAATATGATTTGCAAGAACTTGTTCAATATCTTCCTCTTATAATTCCTTACAAAGAACCTACCAAAATTAAAATTAAAATGTGCAACTAATTTAACCTATCTTTTTCATTATTACAAAAACCATATACAAAAAAGGTTCACATTTTACATCATAAATCTTAGGAATTCTCCCCAATACTACCGCGCCCCCCCCCCCCCCCCCCCCCCCCCCCCCCCAACTCTTCATGATGTAACTACATTCCAATATCATAAAAAAATTAGTAACTTATTGTATTAAACAAGATAATCATCAGTTCATTGAATCATTATGAAGTAAATATACCTAGTCGCTAGTCGAGTGTTCCAATAGGGTCCTCTCTCTGTTTTAGGGTCTCGAATAGAGCTTCATGATCAACATTAGCAATAGTAAAAAGTTCTTTTACTTTTGGTCTTCCTTGATGCTTCAACAAATTTACATTTATTGCTATAATAAGATGCGAATATATGAGAATTATTTTGTGCTTCTGATAGTCTTCGAATGCAAGAATTCCATTCCTTCTAAGCATGTATGTCTGTAGCCACGTTCCAGCGACAACCATTGAACTAGTAGGATATGTGAATCCATCATCATCTGTGATTGGTTGTGCAAGTTTTTATTTACCTCTTACACAACGTGCTAATCAATAATTAGATTTCTCATCATTCCCTTGTGGTGCAACCAATGCAAAGACATGTCCTGGCTGAAGTAGATCTGATAGATGGTTATGCTCAAGTGAACTTTCAATGTCATCATTTCTGATAGAGGATATGATAGAAAATGGAGTAAGATAATGTGGAGCCCATGTGTCCACCCACTCACTTGACTCACAATGATCCCAATCACATTGAAAACAACTAGGACAAAAGCAAGCTAGCTGTCATGTCCAAATGGTCCATGTACTAGAATTAGAGCTCCAAAATGAAAGCATTTTTTATGAATCTCTCACTGTAGCACAATCTAATCTATCAGCTATAGACCCTTCCTCAACCAACCAAAGGAACCTGCATACCACTGAATCAAGAGTCCCCCCCTGTGATAATGCTAAACTACACCAATCAACAATGCTACGAGCATTAAGAAGCTCTGCTGGTAAAATCTTCGGTTGCTCCTTGACTAGAGCTCTCTTCACACATGCCCCCGCTCCATCATGTTCCCCTTTTCCATGGTTGGACTCAAGAAAACTCCAAATATGAGGCACCCCTCTCTCTACATGTGTGAAGAACCTCCTTATAGCAATATCGTGAGAATGCTCGAAATAACAGAATACCAAGTGATAGCAGAACTCAGAATGAATCTACTGATCGCAGGCCACTTCGAGGGGGTAACCTCCTTTGAGCAAGCTCAATACAATAAATTCGTCCGTACCCATCAAGGGCCTCAACCTATTCTTATATACTGGGTACGATCTAGAAAAGTAATACTACCTATGCATGTGGGATAATAAAATATACTCACGGGACGACTTACAAAGCATATGCGTCCAACAACACTACTCTAACAAAATAAACAGAAGGAACACACAGGTTCCTAACATCCCCTCTCCCTTAGAAAAAAGCTTTGTCCTCAAAGCTTAAGGTGTGGAAATTGTTGTTGAATCTGAAGAAGGGGTTCCCAGGTAGCATCCTCTGGTTGTATGCCATGCTACTGAATCAAGACCTCAGAGATGGAGCGAGAGCGAAGCTGGCGAGTGCGCTGGTCAATGATTGCCACCGGCTCCAGGATAATGGATCCTTCCGTATCCATTTCAGGGAGAGTAGTTTGTGCTCTGACAGTGGTACCCAGAACTTTCTTTAGACAAGAAACATGAAAGACTGGATGAATGCGGGAAGAAGGAGGAAGTTCCAGTTTATAAGCAACTGAACCAATCTTCTGCAGAACCTTATAAGGCCCATAAAATTTTGGGGCCAGCTTATGACGCCCTTTCAGCTTTAGGGAGGATTGTTTGTATGGCTGTAGACGAAGAAAAACCATATCCCCAACTTGAAATGATCGCTCAGAACGGTGTTGATCTGGTTGCTGTTTCATCCGATTACGGGCCATGTGAAGATTATCCTGTAAGGTACGAAGAATCTGATCCCTGCTGCGGAGAACTATGTCAACTGCCTGGACTGGTGAGCTGTTGGGAGTGTAGGGAAGGAGCACTGGAGGTGCCTGACCATAGACTGCTTCATATGGAGTCATTTTAGAGGCAGTGTGGTAAGAGGTATTGTACCACCATTCAGCTAAAGGGAGCCACTTGGCCCACTGATGTTGCTGCTCGGAAGTGAAGCAACGAAGATAAGTTTCCAAGCATTTATTGACAATTTCAGTTTGACCATCAGTTTGTGGGTGATAGCCCAAACTCATCTTCAGTTTGGTGCCAGTTTTCTGAAATAGTTCAGTCCAAAAATGACTGGTAAAAGTTGCATCACGATCAGAGACAATGGAAGAAGGGAGTCCATGAAGACGAAATATCTGGTCCATGAAGATTTGTGCAACAGAGGAGGCAGTATAGGGGTGGCTGAGGGCACAAAAATGACTATATTTCGAGAGACGATCAACCACAACCAAGATCACTGTCTTGCCACCGGATTTAGGAAGCCCTTCAATGAAATCCATAGAAATATCAGTCCAAATCCGTGTAGGGATGGGCAATGGTTCGAGCAAGCCAGGAAGGAGGGTTGTTTCACCCTTGTGGCGTTGGCAAGTATCACATTCAGCCACCATCTGTTGAATCGTCTGTTTCATCCCTTTCCAAAAGAAGTTTCTCCTTGCTCGCTCATAAGTTTTGAGGAAGCCTGAGTGCCCTGCTGAAGGAGAAGCATGGAGTTCATAAAAAATAGCCTGATGTAGAGCTGGGTTCTGAGGAAGCACTAGCCGACCCTTGTATCGAAGAGAAGCACCATCCCAAGAGTAATGTGGTATAGCAGAAGGATTATTGGCTAGCTGGTGAATGATTTGAGATAAAGAAGAGTCACTGTCATAGCCTCGCTGAACAGACGCTAACCAATTGGGAATGGGCATAGAAATAGCGGAAAGGGAAGCTTGATTATCAAATGTGCGAGAAAGAGCATCTGCCACAATATTCTCCTTACCCTTCTTGTAGGTGATCTCATAATCATACCCCATGAGTTTGCTGACCCATTTCTGTTGTGTAGGAGAGGATACCCGTTGTTCCAGGAAGTATTTCAGACTTTGGTGATTGGTTCTGATGCAAAAATGACTCCCTAAGAGGTATGGCCGCCACTTCTGTACAGCATGCAAAATAGCCATCATTTCTTTTTCATAAGTAGAGAGGGCTAGATTCTTACCAGAGAGGGCTTTGCTAGTGAATGCAATAGGATGGTCATCTTGCAGGAGAACAGCACCCAATCCATTGCCGCAAGAATCACTCTCAATAGTGAAGGGTTTGGAAAAATCTGGCATCACGAGAACAGGTGTACTGCACATAGCCTGTTTCAGTTGTTCAAATGCAGTCTCAGCAACAGGGGTCCAGGAGAAGGCATCCTTTTTTAACAGAGCTGTCAATGGTGCTGCAATTTTCCCGTAATCTTTGACAAACTTGCGGTAGTAGCCAGTCAACCCCAAAAAACCCCGAAGGCTCTTGAGAGTTTTAGGATGCGGCCAAGTTTTCATGGCATCTATTTTGGTAGGATCCACCCGCACTCCATGGTGTGCAACAATATGCCCGAGATACTCCACTTCCTCCTGGCCAAACACACATTTAGATAGTTTTGCACAGAGTTGATGATCAGAGAGAAGTTGCAAGACAAGCTCCAGATGATGGAGATGCTCAGCCCAAGTTTTGCTATATATGAGGATATCATCAAAGAAGACTAGAATGAATTTCCGGAGGTATGGCCGAAATATGTTATTCATCACTGCCTGAAATGTTGAAGGAGCATTCGTGAGGCCGAAGGGCATGACTAAAAATTCATAGTGACCATCATGTGTGCGGAAGGCAGTTTTAGGTATATCCTCCTCATGAACCCGAATTTGATGATACCCAGAACGAAGATCTAACTTGGAGAAAAAATGAGCCCCATGAAGTTCATCAAGAAGTTCATCAACAACTGGAATGGGAAACTTGTCCTTTATAGTGAGATGATTAAGTGCTCGGAAATCAATGCAGAGTCGCCATGACCCATCTTTTTTGCGAACAAGCAGAACTGGAGAAGAAAAGGAACTGGTACTAGGGCGAATAATACCTTGCTTCAGTAAGTCACGGACAAGTATCTCGATTTCGGTCTTCTGATGAAATGGGTAGCGGTAGGGCCTGATGTTGGGCGGAACACTGCCAGGAAGGAGCTGAATACGGTGGTCCTCTGGACGAGAAGGAGGTAATCCCACAGTTTCAGCAAATATACCAGAATACTTGTCCAAAATGTGTTGGAGATCGGCAGGAGTGCTAGAGACTGCTGATGGCTGCATCTGAATGGAATGGAGCTGAGCGATGACACCATGTGAATTCTTCTTAAGAAGTTTTTCCATACGGTGTGAACTGATGATGCTGAGAGACCCTGGTTGTAAGCCTTTCAAAGTGTGTTGGTGCCCCTCGGCTGAAAACTGCATCCAAAGTTCAGCAAAATCCCAGAGAATGGGGCCAAGAGTGCGTAACCATTGGGCACCCAAAACCACATCACAGCCACCTAAGGGTAAGGCAAACATGTCAGAGCGCATGTTATAATCTCCAATAGAGAGACGCACATTGCGACATTTCCCTTTACAAGGTAAAGTGCCCCCATTGGCAATCATGACTTCAAAGCTAGAGCAGGGATGGATAAAGCAATCAGCCTGTTTGGCTATTCGTGGATCAATGAAGTTATGAGTGCTACCAGAATCAATGAGTATAGTAAGAGGGATCTTCTTGAAGAAACCCTGGACCCGCATGGTTTGTGGAGTAGTGACTCCTGCCAAAGCATGGACAGATATCTCTGGTGGAGCTTCTGGTGAAGGAGGTTCAGGCTGGTGAGGCTCAACCTCATCATCCACTGTTTCCTGAGCATCTACATATTCTTCCAGTTCCGGTGGAGAATCCACATCCAAGAGATAGAGCTTTTTCTGAACACATCTATGGCCCCGAGACCATTTCTCATCACAATTATAACAAAGCCCTTTGTCTCGCCTGACTCGCATCTCTGTTTCAGACAAGTGCTTGATCGGAGTAGTTCTGGGAGCTGGTATGACTGGAGTGTTGTGAGAACCTGTATTTCTGAATGGAACAAAATTAGATCTGGAGCGTTGTAGAGCACTAATCTTGTCTTCCGCTAACTTAGCCAACCCAAGGGCTTCCATCATTGTAGTAGGTCGAAACATTTTGACTTCTGAGCGAAGTGCATCCTTCAGACCACTGACAAAACAACTACGGAAGAATTCATCAGACAAGCCCTCTGTGTGATTAGCTAATTTTTCAAACTCTGTCTGGTATTCTCTTACAGTGCCTGTTTGACGCAGTTTAGTGAGTGCTCCTGTGAAATCATCAAAGGAACTAGGGCCAAAGCGCTCCAAAATGAGGGTGCACAATTCGCTCCACGTTGGGCCTACATTAGCCTTGATGTACCAACGGAACCATTGAAGAGCTTCATGTTCCAAATGAAAAGATGCAAGGGGGACTTTGTGGTTATCCAAAGTATTATGCAAGCTGAAATACTGCTCTGCCCTATAGATCCATCCAGTCGGATCAGAACCATCGAAGCGTGGAAAATCAAGCTTTGGTCCACGGAAATTGCCAGAAGAGGACCCAGTATCTCCTGAATGGTTTCGGCTCATGGCTGACTGCTGAAAGTTAAGACCCAGAATTTTGTCATCCAGATCTTGAAGTTTGGTTTTGAGGGATGCAATTTCCTCTTCCATGATTTTTGCTCCTGTACGCGTAACAACCATAAAACAAGGTTTTTTTTTTTTTTTTTTTTTTTTTTTTTTTTTTTTTGGAATGGGTAGAAGATGAGAAACAAAAACTTTTTTTAGTTACGGAAAACTTGGATTTGGGTAAAACTCATATAGGAAATGGGTGTTCGACGGGTGGTGGGAGACTACCTAGGGACAAGGGAAAAAGAAAAATGAGGGTTTCAAGGGTAGGGAGGCGAAATGAGGCGAACAGTCCAAGAGGGATAAGGGAGCAAAATGAGGAATCGAATCTTGTGGCTCAGTTTGGTGGCGATTGGATGAGAGGTGAAAAAGATAGGGCAAACCCTAAAATTAGATAAATGAGGGATTTAGGGCTTTGATATGTAAAATTTGGGGTTGGGTCGCCAAGGAAGGAAGTATGCGAAATGATATTGCAGACGTTTTGCGGAAGTATGAGCAGAAACAGAAAGCAAACAAGGAAGCTACGACTAAAAAACAGAAAAATTTTTACTCTTTTTTTTTTTTTTTTTTTTTTTTTTTTGAACAGTCGACTTAGAAAAATTCACTCACAGACAGAACAACTGAAAAGAGTTATTGCAATAACAAGAGATATTAGAAGTGAAAGGAACCTGAAGGCCACGACAGAAAAAAAATTTGATGTAATTTCCACCCAGCGAGCCCAAGAGAGTGCTCTGATACCAGATGTGAAGAACCTCCTTATAGCAATATCGTGAGAATGCTCGAAATAACAGAATACCAAGTGATAGCAGAACTCAGAATGAATCTACTGATCGCAGGCCACTTCGAGGGGGTAACCTCCTTTGAGCAAGCTCAATACAATAAATTCGTCCGTACCCATCAAGGGCCTCAACCTATTCTTATATACTGGGTACGATCTAGAAAAGTAATACTACCTATGCATGTGGGATAATAAAATATACTCACGGGACGACTTACAAAGCATATGCGTCCAACAACACTACTCTAACAAAATAAACAGAAGGAACACACAGGTTCCTAACAACATGCATCCTACACAACCAATAAAACATGCGAACATTCTTGAATTGACCTGTACAGTTATCTGACCAAATGATATGTCTATCCATAGCAATTGCATGCTCATGTAAGAAATCAAAATAATTCTCGAAACAATGTTGCACAAAATCGTGAGAGTGAGATCTATCATAACTCATATGAAAATGATACTCTCTAATAATCCTTTGATTATCTTCCGCACTATCAGGGGCATGTCTATATGTTATGTGAACAAAAATAGCAATCTGAATAGAGTTGTAATACTGAGATTGTGTCTCATTTTGAGGTTGCAATGTGTAGTTCTCAGCAAAATCAACAACTACTATAATAACTTGCCAATGGGAAAAGTCTCCTTGCACATTCTAAATTGTTCATCCAACCACTAAGACCTGTGACTATGTCTTGCATACTTGTAAAAAATATTTTCCTTGAAATCTTCAATAAAACTAGCCACACTGATATCTTTTCCAAGCAATTCACATCTAGAGCTCTCACCTCCACTCTTCAATGTGTATTTCACCGTTTCATATACCTTTTTTTTTCACTATTATCTTTCCAAGATCTTGTTCGCACCCCTCATGGAAACATGTGTCAAACTTGGATAAGCCACCACATTTTGAACACTTTTCATTTAAGGAAGCATTTCTATAATAAAAAAAACCATCAACTCTATGACATAAACGTTCATCTAGCAAATCTCTTGATGATTTTGGAAGCTCACTAGCACCACAATCCTCTAACATTTCTTTACTATGCAAAGTAGAATGGATGGAGCGTAATAGTTCATAGTGCATAGAAAACTCAACATGATATTTGCAACAACATGTATTTCGAATTTTGAGTGGCACACAATAAAATGGCTTCAAAGATTCAAAAGCCCTTTGTGATACATGAAGACTTGGATGACTCTCTCTAAATTGTTTGAACAACATAGTTTGAGTTACCTCCAAATAGTGTTTAGGATGTGGCATGCGGTCTCTGATGCCAATTCTCAACTTTACCATGTCTTTGACATTGGGTGATACTCGTGAGTGAGAGTGCCAAAATTGTATAATTTCTTCCCTCACATCATCAGATACCTTCTTATCAAAACGTGGAAGTCTCCCACCAAATTCCCATGTTTCATTTTGAAGAGGATCATCAATTTTCTCTCGTCGACTAAATGCTCTTCTCAAAGTAGTACAATTTAGATTCAGATCAATACAAGTTTGTCTCATATATCTACCCTTTTTCAAATGATGACTTACCATAAAGGTTGTAATAACCCTTCGAGTAGCTCTGTTATCCTTCTCCATGTTATTTTTTCGAATGCTATTGAGAGCATTGAAAAGATTCTTCACAATAATGGCATTTCTTTCCAACTTTTTATTGACACAAATCTTTAATTTGGAAAGCATAGGTCTCATCTTTTGCATCTTTAATAAGTGCATGAAAAGCTGACATTGCTCTACCACTATCTTGTTTTCGAAAAACATCTGATATAGTCTTGAAGCCCATAACCGAATGGTTCTTTTTTATTTTTTCCCTTCCAAACTAGTAATAATAATTTCGTCAATTTCAATTATCCATTTTGGTGTTTTAGAACCTTCATGTCGATTATAATTAGGAGATATGTAATGTTCTTGTGCATTAGGTTCCTGTGCATTGTCATGTTTGACATGGTCAATTATGCAATTTGGATTATGACTTGGTAGCATTTCATCTTCAAAATTTTCATTCTGTAAATTTTCAATTTTGGCATTATCATTTTCAATAGGTACATTTTCATTCACCAACTGTACATACTCATTATCTGAGTATGTGATTTCACCTTCGACTAATTCATCATCAACTTCACTGATATTTAGCATACCTTGTCTTTTTCTTTGGTGTTTCATTTTGTCTCTTTCCCTATATGTGGCAATGTTCACATTGGATATCTTCCTTTTGCGTTTATCCTTTCGACGACTGTTGCTCCCCATTGAGATGAAATTTTTGAACATCTAAAGTTATATTTTTGAATCTTTTTCAATTGATTGGGCCCCAAAACGCACTTTTTTGCAAAACCCGTGAAAAAAGAATAGAAAAAGTGATGTTGTCGGGTCTGTAGGGATAGGAATATGTTGGAAACTGGTGCCAGGGCAAATTGGATATCCCATTTCAGATCGAATATCCAATTTGAAATTGGATATCTGATTTTTTCCAATGAGATTTGGAGGGAAAACAATCTTTGCTATATTAGTATTAATATTAGAATAATAATTGGAGAGAAACCGACTTTGGTTTATTAGTATTAATATATAGTATACATATTATTATTATACCTATAATATGACCCATTCGAATATGTCCCTAGGGGTCCTAGGACCCCTAGGGACATATGTCATCATTTAATGGGTCAAAGGGGGCCATAGGTCACCCTATGACCCCCTTTGACCCATATGAACGTTTCGAATATGTCCCTAGGGGTCCTAGGACCCCCAGGGACATATCTCGTCATTTAATGGGTCAAAGGGGGTCATAGGTCACCCTATGACCCCCTTTGACCCATATGACCCATTTGAATATGTCGTCGTTTAATGGGTTAAAGGGGGTCATAGGTCACCCTATGACCCCCTTTGACCCATATGACCCATTCAAATATGTCCCTAAGAGTCCTAGGACCCCTAGGGACATATGTCATCATTTAATGGGTGTAAGGAAGTC
This sequence comes from Cupressus sempervirens, assembly GCA_028749045.1. NCBI lineage: Eukaryota > Viridiplantae > Streptophyta > Pinopsida > Cupressales > Cupressaceae > Cupressus > Cupressus sempervirens. The sequence goes on from CM053787.1 coordinate 400,282,912, forward strand.
ATAGGTCACCCTATGACCCCCTTTGACCCATATGACCCATTCGAATATGTCCTTGGGGGTCCTAGGACCCCAAGGGACATATGTCGTCATTTAATGGGTCAAAGACCTATGGCCCCCTTTGACCCATATTACCCATTTGAATATGTCCCTAAGGGTCCTAAGACCCCTAGGGACATATGTCATCATTTAATGGGTCAAAGGGGGTCATAGGTTGACCTAGACCTGCTTTGACCCATATGAACGATTCGAATATGTCCCTAGGCGTCTTAAGACCCCTAGGAACATATGTCATCCTTTAATGGGTCAAAGGGGGTCATAGGTCACCCTATGACCCCCTTTCACCCATATGAACGATTCGAATATTTCCTTAGGGGTCATAGGACCCCTAGGGACATATGTTGTCGTATAATGGGTCAAAGGGACCCATATTACCCATTCAAATATGTCCCTAGCCATATGTCATCATTTAATGGGTCAAAGAGGGTGATAGGTCACCCTATGACCCCCTTTGACCCATATGAATGATTCGAATATGTTCCTAGGGGTCCTAGGACCCCTAGGGACATATGTCGTAGTTTAATGGGTCAAAGGGGGTCATAGGTCACCCTATGATCCCCTTTGACCCATATGAACGATTTGAATATGTCCCTAGGGGTCTTAGGACCCCTAGGGACATATGTCATCGTTTAATGGGCAAAGGGGATCGTAAGTCACCCTATGACCCCCTTTGACCCATATGAATGATTCAAATATGTCCTTAGGGGTCCTAGCACCCCTAGGGACATATGTCGTCATTTAATGGGTCAAAGGGGGTCATAGGGTGACCTATAACCCCCTTTGACACATATTACCCATTCAAATATGTCTCTAGGGGTCCTAGGACCCCTAGAGACATATGTCGTCGTTTAATGGGTCAAAGGGTGTCATAGGTCACCCTATGACCCCCTTTGACCCATATGATTTGAATATGTCCTTAGGGGTCCTAGGAGCCCTAGGGACATATGTCATCATTTAATGGGTCAAAGGGGGTCATAGGGTGACCTATGACCACCTTTGACCCATATTACCCATTCAAATATGTCCCTAGGGGTCCTAAGACCCTTAGAGACATATGTCGTCGTTTAATGTGTCAAAGGGGGTCATAGGTCACTCTATGACCCCGTTTGACCCATATGAATGATTCGAATATGTCCCTAGGGGTACATATTCGAATCGTTCATATGGGTCAAAGGGGGTCATAAGGTGACCTATGACCCCCTTTGACCCATATGAACAATTTGAATATTTCCCTAGGGGTCCTAAGACCCCTAGGGACATATGTCGTCGTTTAATGGGTCAAAGGGGGTCATAGGTGACCTATGACCCCCTTTGACATATATGAATGATTCGAATATGTCCCTAGGGGTCCTAAGGACATATGTCATCATTTAATAGGTCAAAGGGGGTCATAGGTCACCCTGTGACCCCCTTTGACCTATATTACCCATTCAAATATGTCCCGGGGTCCCCTAGGGACATATGTCATCATTTAATGGGTCTAAGGGGGTCATAGGTCACCCTATGACCCCCTTTGACCCATATTACCTATTCAAATATGTCCCTAGGGGTCCTAGGACCCCTAGAGGCATATGTCATCGTTTAATGGGTCAAAGGGTGTCATTGGTCACCCTATGACCCCCTTTGACCCATATGAATGATTCGAATATGTCCCTAGGGGTCCTAGGACCCCTAGGGTCATATGTCATCGTTTAATGGGTCAAAGGGTTTCATAGGGTCACCTATGACCGCCTTTGACCCATATTACCCATTCAAATAGATCCCTAGAGATTTTAGGACCCCTAGAGACATATGTCGTTGTTTAATGGGTCAAAGGGGGTCATAGGTCACTTATGACCCCCTTTGACCCATATGAACGATTCGAATATGTCCCTAGGGGTCTAGGACCCCTAGAGACATATGTCATCATTTAATGGGTCAAAGTGGGTCATAGGTCACCCTATGACCCCCTTGGACCCATATAACCCATTCGAATTATGTCCCTAGGGGTCCTAGGATCCCTAGGGACATATATCATCATTTAATAGGTGAAATAGGGTCATAGATCACCCTATGACTCTATTTGACCCATATTACCCATTTGAATATGTCCCTAGGGGTCCTAAGATCCCTAGGGACATATGTTTGAATACATCCCAAGGGGTCCTAGGACCCTTAGGGACATATGTCATCATTTAATGGGTCAAAGACCCTTTGACCCATATTAACGATTTGAATATGTCCCTAGAGGTCAAAGGGGGTCATGGGTCAAAGGGGGTCATAGGTCACCCTATGGCCCCCTTTGACCCATATGAACGATTCGAATATGTCCTTAGGGGTCCTAGGGCCCCTAGGAACATATGTCATTGTTTAATGGGTCAAAGGGGGTCATAGGGTGACCCATATTACCCATTCGAATATGTCCCTAGGGGTTCTAGGACCCCTAGAGATATATGTCATCGTTTAATGGGTCAAAGAGGGTCATAGGTCACCCTATGACCCGCTTTGACCCATATTACCCAATCGAATATGTCCCTAGGGGTCTTAGAACCCTTAGGGACACATGTCGTCATTTAATGGGTCAAAGGGACCTATGACCCTTTTTGACCCATATTACCCACTCGAATATGTCCCGAGGGGTCTTAGAACCCCTAGAGACATATGTCGTCGTTTAATGGGTCAAAGGGGGTCATAGGTCACCTTACGACCCCCTTTGACCCATATGAACGATTCAAATATGTCCCTTTGGGTCCTAGGACCCGTAGGGACATATGTTGTCATTTAATGGGTCAAATTTGACCCATATTAATCATTGTAATATGTCCCTATGGGTCGTAGGACCCCTAGGGACATATGTCATCATTTAATGGGTCAAAGGGGGTGTCAATGGTTGACCTATGACCCCCTTTGACTCATGTATATTAATAACATACATATTAATATAATAATATATATATATAGATATATTACGTTATTATATATATTAATAACATATATATATATATATATATATATAACCTACATATTAATATAATAATATATAATACATATTATATTTAATGAAAATATTACGTTATTATATATATATATTAATAACATACATATTAATATAATAATATATATAATACATGTTATATATTTATATTTAATATTATTACATTATTATATATATATATATATATATATTATATTATTATACATATTAATATAATAATATATAATACATATTATATTTAATGAAAATATTACATTATTATATATATATATATAAATTACGTTATTATATTTAGTAAAAATAATAATAATATAAATTATATTTATAGATTATACTAATATTAACATAATATATTATTATGTATTACTAGATTATATCTTATATCTTTACATTACATTATTTTATATATATAAATATATTAAAATACATCTTTACATAGTAATATAAGTGAAATAATTTATAAATCATAAGCTATAACGTTTAAACCCAATTTTTTCTCCAAAGTGGGTTGGGATTTGAAATTTTCCACCCGAAGCATATCAGATATCTGATTTTAAATACCAAGCCTACCCGGTCAACCCAAAAGATGTGTTTGAAGAGGGTTTTAGTGATACTTAGACTTCGGGTAGTCGTCTGACAATGTTATTTTGATCGAAATTGAATGAAACGAAATTTTTTTTTTAATATTGCTCTCTAGATTCCATCAATATAATTTCTGTCAAATTCTTAGTTCGATAAGTATTTATTAGTTAATTATTAATGAAGATTATTGTAAAGTGTTGATTGACATATTGATTGAAAAATAGCTATAACTTTCAAACGGTATAACATTTTTTAAATCTAAAAGTTGCGTCACGTTCTATACTTTGCCTAGTATAAGAAAAAAAATAAAAAATTTAAATTTGGTAAAATTTTCTATTAGTTAGGGTGGTCAGACACGGGACTTTTTTTTCTAAAAAAGTTGGTAGAAAATTCATATTTAATTATTTATTTGGAATAAAAATACCGAAAAATATGCATCACATCCAGGTATGAGTCTAATTTTCATATCTAAAATTATATTAAAAAAATATTATGATTTGATTTTGATTAAGGTGGTCAGACATACACCTACTTTTTATTTTCGCCCTGAAATTTTCTTAGTACTGCATTAAAATTCAAACTTTGGACCAATTAATTATTTTTTTCTCCTGATAAGGCCTAGTAGTTTAGAAACTAAATTCAATTTCCTACAGATTATTTTCTTACAACTTTTTGATATAAAGTCCATAACCATTTCAAAATTATGTGTCAAGTTGACATAAACCTGATTTGCTGATTTTTCACTGCTACTTAAGGCCATAGTTTGGTACACCATGATCCTGCACATACACAAAAGTTTCCTTGCATCATATTTGAAATCTTTGAATATGTTCTTTCTTACTAAATTATGTCATCAATTTACTTATTTTTTAAATTGCTTGGCGTTACACTACAATATATTTTGGTATGCTTGCAGATAAGTTGCAATTTCAAAATTCTTTACAAATTAGTAGATTTCTTTTATAGTAGAATGACTTTTACATGAAATGATATTTACCTACAGGGATGATGTGTACCCCAAGTTTAGGACAAAAAAGTCCAAATTGATGCGACGGAGGGAATGAAATGTCGCCAACAGAGAGTAGATTATTTCTACTGCAACTACTAAAATTATAATTCTAAATCATATTAAGCAAAGGATGCCACATAAAAATAGCATGCACACAAACATGTGAATCATTCTAGTGATCCCATCTATTCAGATATGTAGATACATGGACTTTTACTTAATTTTCCTAATTTGTTAACTTAATAACCAAAAGGACTTCTGTCAAAATTGGCGAGAGCCAATCATAAAATAGAAATAAAAATATAAAATTATTTTTTAATAGGATTATTTGCAAGGAACATAGCTTATAAATTTTTGGCACATTTTTCGAGCATAGATTAATTAGAGATAAGCAGGCAAAAACTATAGTCTCGCCTAGTTATAGATGAGACTAATAATAACGAAGGAGTAACTAATAGGGACTTTAACTCTTGGAAAGCAAGGACATCCACATGGGACAAACGTGAATATTATACCATTAATGAAATTCACATTTTATAATAAATAGAAGTTGAGAAGAGATTATAAGGCTCAAAAAGAGGAGTAAAGTGATTAAAGGGATCAGAGTAATTAGGTAATATTGAAAAAGGACTAAGGATAGGAGATAAGTAATACATACTAATTTTAAGTATCATATCATGATAAGAGGCTTATATTATTGATACTTGTCATCTAATATATGAGATAATTTTTCTATTCAATTATATGAATATAAAGTTCAAGAGCTTATGCACTTTGGAATGAATACAATGTCTCTATATTATCATTTGTAAGTTATCTCTAAAGTATTAAGAGTATAAATAAGACCTGTTCAATCTTCGAATAGATATTTTGAAGCAATGAAAGAAAAACACAGAAAGGGGTCATCCATCTAATATAGCTATTTTTTTAAAAATAAGAATAAGAAAGAAACATTCTAAAAGCTTCAAAATAGATATAATTTTCTCATCAAAATTTATACCTTACATTTGTGAACATCATTTGAAACCCATTCTACCTTTTTATTATAACCACTTAACCATTTTCATTTAATATGGCTTGTGCATCATTACTTTCTATCTCTATATATTTGAAGGAAGTTCTACCTAAAGAATATATTTGGCAATGGTCTAATTAGAACATTTTCCCCATATTTATGTTACATTATTTCTCAATTTTTAAAAGGAAATCCAAGCCACACCCCATTTCATTTAAATTCCAAAAAAAATCAATCTTGAAATTGATCTTTCTACTTAAATTTTATATCAAGATAAATTAAAGGGAATTTTTAGGAGCTTCATACATACCTTTATGTCTAACCATAGTTTCTTGTCATTTTAGGCTTTAGCCAGATCCATTAGACACTCCCTTGGTTTGATTACCACTTTAAATCTCAAGGATATTGATTGTTCACCTCTATAATCCTTTGTGAATACATAGATCCCTCTACACCATATATTAGTGGTATCCAAAGATCCTCAAATATTGTTCTTTTCTGATTTTTCTTATATTCCATGAAATCTACTCTTCTAGTTGACTTGAGGTAGCTCTTTCATTTTTTCTATTGTTCCATAATTTTCCTTCTTTTATTTTCATTTCACTAAAGATATGTTCTCTCTTATTAGAACATTTGATTCTTAATTTCTTGGGTGAGAAAACTTTTATTAATAAAAGTGTTTCATGTATTTTCTTGCCCTAGCTTGCAAATCCTTCAACAAAAACTCCTTATCAACTTCACATACCTATCTTCTAGGATAGGGTTGGCTTCGTCTCTAGTTCTATTAGTAAAGCTCTCCTAATATGTCTCGAGTTCCTACTAACATAACCTCCTATCATATATCTCGCTCACTTCCTCATTTTTTGAAATTCTAAAAAAATGCATTATAGTTCTTTATCAAAGAATGGTTGAACAAAATGACTTGGATAGAATATTTTTTTCATAATAATAATTTTATCAAAATTTTAATATTTGATTTCTTGTGCTATGCATTCCGTATAAAATTCCATAGCCCACAATAGTTAAAAGATATATTAATATTCTAAAATGTAAAAATAATGTACTTTTCTCTCTTTATCACCAAATTTTCTTAAAGATAAATATATGTAGTGCACAAATTCACCATGAATTATATGTGTTTCTTCTTGGTTTGATTCTCTATTGCTATGCATAATGTTTATTGATTGTGGTCATGTTATTCACATTATACAACTATTCCTCTTGAAGTACATGATATGAGCATAAGGCATATATAAAATTTTGAAATAAAATAAAACATTTGAAGGACACAAAACATTGTAAAATATAGAAGATACTAGATTGTGTTCTTATAATTCAATTTGATAATTGACACCATACTAAGTTATATTGTGATATTACTATAAGGATTCAACTGTGTAGTTTTTTCAATTGAATTGATTGGTTCGGGTTTCATAAGATGTGTTTCACATAACTCCATCTCTTGAGAATGATTTGAACACTTAGCACTCATTTCATCTAAGTGATGCTCATAGAGGTGAAGCACTAAGACTTCTTGGGAGGTCATCCATGCTAGCACTAGTCCAACTTGAACGAGTTTAATTACATAGTTTCCTCCTAGTTAAACCCACTCTTCTTGCAAAACACTCGCCAATTGTTGCGAAACATTTATTGAAAAGTCCCGTAGGCTCATCAATTGATAATTCAATTGTGTAGATTTTTGAGTCAAAGTTACTAAACTCTATTTTTTTTAGTTGGACTAATCAAACCACACAATTGAATCCTAATAGCAATATCACAATCTAACTTATTGTAGAAAATATTTCTTACTTATTAATAAAAAATTATATCTACATTGAAAGTTTCCAACTCATTCCTATTATAAATGTCTACATAGACGTATAAGAGTAATGCATAATCATTTTTTCTTTCATTTTAAAATGACATGGCATTGAATTATTAAACAAGATAACAAAAGATAACATTGTTAATAAAAGTTTAAATAAAATAACATTGTGAATAGCTAAAAATCTTAAAGAACAATCGATTTTAATTGTCTTAATTTTTTAATATGGCCAAACATTGAGAAGGGATGAAATTAAGTTTACTTTAGACTTATAACTTACTAATTCAAACCAATTCATTACAAAAAAAACATATTATAATGTACATAATAGAAGCATGGCATTTACATCCTCATTTCCTATGCGTGGCAACTATCCTAAACCTCTACTGGCTTCTTCCTTCTTGTTTTCTCCTAAGTGGGAATAACAAATTGAGACATATCTTTCTTTCTTTTTTATAAAAAGTGGCTAGCAAGAAAACTGAGTCATCGCCAAGAAACGAGAAAATGAGAGGAAAGACAAGAATATAGGAAAGCACAGAGACAAGTAAACCCTAATCAGCCAGCCACACTAAGAAAACAGTTAACTATTTTGTTTTGAGAATTGCAACTAAACTATTTTGTTTTGAGAATTGCAACTATTTTGTTTTGAGAATTACAACTATTTTGAGAATTACAAAACGGTCAAAAATTCTTTTCATATTGACTTTCTAGAAGAACTTAGTAAAAAAGGGTCATGAATGGGGAGAAAAAATAGAACTATTATAAGTCTAAAATGTATTCCCCGGTGAATCAATTCCAATATTTCGTATCAATTCCAATATTTCTTTGACAGATTGATCATGACACAGAAAAGGCAGGTAGAAGTAAACTGACAAGAGAGAGAAATGTTAAGTCATCTAATGTCCCACACTGAAGGTAATCCTATCGGAGAATCATGATCAATCAATTTGCCAAGTTCTGAATGATTAAGGGGATAATGTATCGGTAGAAACTCCATCACAGCCCCAATTAGCAAGAAAGTCTGCCACACAAAATGTGAGATATGTGGACATCCGAGAAAGAATCCAATTATTTCCAAATCGGATCCAAAATATATTTAAAGCTCTAATTACGTATACTTCTGTTAATACATGCATTGATAATAACCCAAAAAAAATCGCCTACAATGTGAATCTTACGGTATCCCCTTATCTGACCAAGACTAAACCATGTCATAGGACAGTAGCTTCAGCAATCTTATTTTATCTTCCCCATCTGGTGCCAATTCCAAGTCCTTCAATGCTAAATGACGAACTACACTGCTCTGTTATTGAATAGGCGGCCCTATTTCTTCCTCGCCGACTATAAGCCCCTCTGTTTCTTCTGGATCATTATTTCCACACCCATTTGCTCTTTTGTCCCCTTTACTCCAAAGCAGTTCCTGAATCACCTCTTTCATCGAAGGTCTCTTCCCCCCTTCAACACTAAGGCATTCCTTCGCCAGCGCCGCCACTCTACTCATCGACTCCATGTTTTTACCTTCCTTCACATCAAGACAAGGATCTATGATTTCCCCCACACCCATCGTATCTACAGTGGAGATGAAATATATGGCCAGGTTACCGTTGTTATCCATCCTTTCATACGACACTGGTCTGAGCCCTGTCAAAAGCTCTGCAAGTACACATCACTTTTCTCTGTAAGTTGAACTGTCTGAAAGTATTCGGGATCCAAATAACCCAGAGCTCTCTGCACAACTATAGTAATGTGAGTTTGCCCCATCGGCACCAGTCGAGACACCCCAAAGTCTGCAACTTTTGGATTGTAATCACTACCCAGCAGAATGTTGGAAGATTTCACATCTCTGTGAACAATGGGTGTCGAGGCAGCAGAATGCAGATATGACAAAGCTTCTGCGGTTTCAGTAGCTATGTGCAGGCACTGCTCCCATGGAATTTGCTGCTGGTTCTTCTTGTTGCCGTGCAGATGATCGAACGGTGATCCATTCAAGATGTACTCATAAACCAACAGAGGGACCGAGGTTTCCAAACAGCACCCCAGTAACTTCACCACGTTTCTGTGATTGATTTGGCTCAAAATGCAAACCTCGTTGATAAACTGATTGATTTGTTTAGAATCAACTTGCTTTGACCTCTTGATAGCCACAACAAGTCCATTGGTGAGCGTGCCTTTGTAAACAGTGCCGTACCCACCAGCTCCTAGGATCAAATTCTGCGAGAAGTTATTTGTGGCTTTCTCCATCTCCTTCAAAGAGAAGAGCTTCACCCTTTCTACCCCTCCTTATGAAGAAATTAGTTTTTCCAATTGATCCCCTCCATTCCTTTTGAATTTCTCTTCCTTGACGCGCTTGGATTTTCTTAGCTTTAAAATCCACAAGAGACTGCCGCCGCCAAGTAACAGAATTGTAGAAACGGAAACCCCTGCATTCCTCAAACGAAAAACTCAGAAATTGCAAACCAGACAAGGCAATATCATATACCTATTGAATGCCCAGAAATAGATACCTGCAATTATTGACCAAGTTTTGGAGCAAGTGAAACCTGTGCATTTTTTGGTTTCTGGAGCAGGGGATTGAAAAAAATTAGAGTAGAATCTCAAATAAAAGAACATGCTGAAAACATAAAAGAACAATTTTTACCTGTACATCCAGAGCCGTTGGTGTAACCATCTCCGTCATAGCCAGGCGTGCAGCTGCAAATATAATCCGAACGTCTATTTTCACAATCCGCGTTTGGAGAACACTGGTATGAACTCTTGCTTTGAGCCGAGAAGCAGGTGTCATTTGGAATAGCCCAGCCTACACTCAAAGAAAAATCCACAGCTGTGAACGATGTTGAATTGGAAGTCGAGTCCCAGCTATGTTTATAGACTATAGCAGAAGCCGAATCGCTACAATTGTCCGATCCATAGTACGAATAGAATTGTGCAGTGAGGCTAATTCTTGTGCAACCTCCTGGAACCCGTTTTTGGCAATACACATTCACTTTGAAGGGCATTTATTTCCCATGGCGACTTGGAGTAGTATAACCACAGATAGATGTGCTGGAATTTTCCAAATAAGGTGTTTACTAGGATGTATTGCCCCTATGAATCTAAAATTGGCCATTTGTGTTACAGCCAACAGTGAAGAACCTATTAAGCTGAGAAATCCTGAAAGGCCCATCGTCATGAAGCTTGAAAGTTGTGGCTTTTGTAACATTAGCCTTAGTGATGCAGGGGCACCTCCCGAAATTCGGAAAGGAACAAAAACGGACTCGAGTAGTTGAAGAACAGTTGTAACCATTTCAGGTTGTCTTTAAAAGAAAGACATTATTGTAATAGCAGGGAGAGATCGACAGAGTGGAATAAGGAACAGGTTGTGAGAGGAAATTGGGCTCTCTGGTTTTAACCAGAAAGCCATTGATGTTTTGTTGACTTTGACATTAAATGAAATGTATTTTTATTAAGTTTTTATGTTTCCTTCTGTCTACTTTTGATCTCTGTTAGGAAGGTTATAACAGTGAACATGAATTGGTTTCTCTCTATTGTTATTTGCACGAAATGTAAATGATTTGTTTTATGTGATGACAGTCCGAAAGAATGGTAATGAAAATGATTTTATATAAAAAGATAATTAGATAAACAGATTTGAAGATTACTCGATGCCCTCTCCTCATCAGCTTGTTCTTGCATGGAGAAAGATACGTGCTAGCGGCGTCAACTAGTATGTGGTTGGAAGAGACATGTTTGATTCTAACTTCCCCAGAAAGGGTTTGAAAGTATGGGATTCAAGGGTCAGAACTTGATTTTCATTTGCAAACAATTTCGAAACCAGACAAACCACAAATTTTTTTGTGCAATCAGAAAGGGTAAGGAAATGCCAGATCTCCTCATGTTTGTGGCCATGTGCATTTTTCCGCTTTGATTGATAAAAGATGAGATGAAGCATAGACCAAAATCAGCCATGAACATATGATTGCAGGGGTCGAAATGAACATCTACGTTAGGGAATCAGCCACGCCTAAATATTGTAATAAGCTATATTGATCTCCGCGTTCTGCATATATTTCTTTTGTGGATTCGAAGAATTGTTGGCACTATGAATACACAAAATTTAAATTGAAAAGTCGCCTTATTAATTATTACAGAAGAGCTAGTGTCATTCAATAAGTTTCAGTCAACACCATCGCTAGAATCCACAATTTCTTCAAACCTGATTAAGGCAATGCTGTCCACATAAATTTGAGCATGTTCGGCAATCAAAAAACCAAAGAATGCATGTAAAAGTAAAAGTGGGAGGAGTCGGCGATGAAGAGAGCAAGACTCGATAAATAAGTGACTTTTACAGAGGAAGGTAGTCTAAAATATTTGCGTAGGAAGAAAGCCAGAATGATGCGAGTGTTTACATCTAGTCTTCTCCCCTTCCCTTTCTTTTTGCATGAAACATTCAGCCAATGTCAATATCAGCACTTTCATGTATTGTGTAAAGGTGAACATGTTTAACAAGGCAAACGTATTATAGTAGACATTAAAACCAGACTGAGTGGGTTTCAAGAGTCTCGGTCAATGTCTCCTTGACTCACTATCTTCCTCTCTATCTTTCTCTGTCTTCCTCACGTCTATATTTCTAGATGTCTTCCTTTCTTTCCCACTCTTTGTGGATATCTTGGTAGGCATTGTATAACTAGAAATTGTACCTTAGTGTGCAATTGGTATGTTGTAAAGGTTGATTTGATATCTTGGTAGGCATTGTATAACTAGAAATTGTACCTTAGTGTGCAATTGGTATGTCGTAAAGGTTGATTAAATATTTGCCTTATTGTCTATCTTTTGATAGTATCATTTTAAAAATTCTAATATTTTAGTCTCTCAATTGGTACTACGAAATCCACTTGACTTCCTAAACCGAGACAACCTTACAGATATAAACTTCTTTGTATCCTATAACTATATAAATCTTAATTGTAGAGATTCAGAAGTTGTGTTGCTTGAATACTTCTGGATAAAATCAATAACTTTCCCCATTCTAATGACTTTTCATTAAGATCAACATCTTCTTCCTATGGTTCTCCCTTCACAATCTTAGAATTTATAGAGATGGAATTGGGATCTCTATAAAATTGTTAGTGTGACAATACTATGTTATTGGATTTATTTGTGAGAAGTCCTCAACAACTTTTAATAATGGTCACCGTCCTTGGGGGTAGACAAAGAACTGGGAAGCACACTTTGTAGGCTATGAGTCTCTGGATGGAAAGAGGGATTCATGTTATTGATTTCCCTTGTTTGACATCATATCTTTCATGAAAATTGTACAACAAATAGTAAAACAAGGAGATGGAAGAGAATACTACAAAGCATGAGGGGATTTGTACACAAGTCCCACTATTTAGGAAATTGCATAACCATGAATTGGAGGAAGGTCAAATCATTATTGAATACAATAGAAAGAAACCAATCATTGAAAAAAGGTGCATAACAAGAACACTCAATTCAGTTATAGAGGAATTTGGGGGAATTGGAAAGAGTATTAGGGACACTCCTATAGCACTAAATGTATGTAAACCCAAGGCTCTAGATCTCACCATGGTAGATTTACTAAGAATCCCAGAGGTGTCTATGTATAGCTAGCCCCGAGAAATCTATGAGAAGATTTCACATGATGCTAAGGAGAGCATAATATTGAATATATTATCTGCTATTGTATATTTATCATGAAGATGAACTAGAGAAAGTTGCATATATAAGTCTATAAAAATAGTTCTTCGGTATGTCTATGTGAGAAAAAGGTCAGAACTGAAACTATGTCACAAGCACCAAGCATGGAATCCAACACATCAAGATTCTAACGACATCTTACAAATGTAATCATATCCTTAATTCAAGTTCCTTTCTCAACCAAGAAGATCTACCATGCATGGATAGTGCTCTAACACAGGTATAATGCAATAATCTCGTTTCATCCTATTAGTGTAACACCTTCCTTTCACTGCCATGTCTGCACAACTACAACCAAATAGAACATTGTCAAATGTGGTAATGTTTGCCTTATATACTAATTCAACCATGATCAAAAGTCCTGATTGCCTCATCAGCTCACCCTCTTATACTATAGCTAGAAATAGTTACAATGTACACTACCAAACCTTTATAAGCCAATGTACTAAATAAGTGAAGTACAATCTTTAAGCTCCCAAATTTGGCATACATGTCTAGGGTATGTGCAGGATTATGGTGTGCCAAAAAGTGGCGATGTGAAAAAAATAGAGTTTGAACACGTCTAAAAGCGCTTCAAAATCTGCTCTGACTTTTTTCCACCTATCCAGGTACCAAACCTGGAAGGAAAGGCCGAGCTTTATCGGATATCCGATCTAATATCGAATATCCAATAATCATATAACATTATTATTATATTGTAATAATATAAAAATATTATATTATAATAGTATAATATATTATTTAATATTATATAATATAATATTATTATAATTATTATTATTATACTATAATATTATTATTATTATATTATAATCGTATAATATTATACTATAATAATATTATTATATTATAATAATATTATATTATAATGTATTATATTATAATAATATAATATAATATTTAATATTATAATATATAGTAATGTAATAAAATATATATAATATAATATAATAATAAAAAAGTATAATATATTATAAACTATAATAATAAATTATAATATAATACATTATAATAATATAATATAATAATAATATTATAATATTATAATATAATATAATAATAATATTATAATATTATAATATAATATAATATTTTATATTATAATATATATTAATGAAATATAATATAAATAAAATATAATATAAAAATATATAAAATATAATATAATATAATATAATATAATATAAAATATAATGTAATATCTTATATATAAAATATAAGATATATGTTATTTCAAAGCTATATGTTATATGTTATATATGTTATATCTTATATATAAAATATAAGATATATGAGGGATTGGATATCCGATATCTGTAACATTGCATATTAAAAAAAGACCAGACCCGCAGGCCCATATTTCTCACATTTTGGGGGCCAATATTAGCGCGCGACTGGATATCAAATATAAGATCAGATATCAGATATTAAGGTTTTTTTTTTCTTTTTTTAACTAATTTTAAATCTAAATTCGTAGATTTTAGCATAATTTTGTTTGTTTTATTTGAATCTAGGATTTTTTTGAAAAGAAAAAGGTTAAAATTAAGGTTTTTTTTAAATATATATTACGTTTTGCAATTCAATAGGAATGGCTGATCAGAATGATGACACTGAGGCAGGGAATAATATTCCTTGTAACCCCCCTCCAAATGATCCAGTACCCCCACAAAACCCTCCTCGAATCAAGGATTTGATAAATGAAAATCCTACCGAGTTGAGAGGTTTGCATAGAACATGTAATAATGTACTTGCATTGGTTCCTATGTTATCCACGTTAAACACCATAGTGGATAACATTGAAACCCTTACAAACCAACAAAATGCCACTCTTCATTGGCGTGATCAAATGCATGAGATGTTTGATGATGGTTTGAATTATGATGAGGTTGTGGGCCTCAACATAAGCAAAGACAATTTGGCCATCCTTTTTGTGAACTCGAAAATGGGTTTACCAGTTGACCCAAAAAAATCTAAACTATCGATTAAATGGTGCACAAATGACGCCATATGTGCAAACTTTTGGGATCATTGGTGGATGGTCTTTGATATCCCTCCACATGGCAATTTAGACATACTATTTTATTTCCTTGGAAAATTATATGCAGAATTTGTGTTAAAACTTAAAGTGAACTATTGGAGCATGAAGCCCAACATGGGCTTAGGACTAGGAGCTCCTTAGGATAGACCCTCTTCCCAGTGAAAGAAAGTTGGAACTTTTGTCCCCCCCACTGATATCTCCCCTCCTCCTTGAGTGCAGCATCCAGATATTATGATAGAGGCTAGCTCTCAGACCATCAGAGCCATTCATAAGTTGAGTAGCCTAATGATATCTCAAGCTAGGTCAATCTTGCCTCCTCGTTTTGATGATGTTGGGGCTAGTTCATCATCGGCTAGCTCATCACACGTTTGTGTGCCTCACACTTGCATTACATGCAAGAATATTTGCCTAGGTCCCATAGGTGATCTTCCTGAGTATCATTTTGTATTAGATGAGGATACACCAGACACACACACAGAGCCTACAGACCCTGATGCGAGAGAGGAGCAGAATGCAGATGCATGGACTCCTTCGGTGTTGGTACATGTATATATATTTTTTTTTATGACATATGTGATTTAAAGTTAATTTTTATAATAGATTAATTTTAATTTTTAAGCCATATTGACTTTTATATGTATGTGATCTTCATTCACGTTTAGTTGATGACCGAGGAGGAGCTCAGACAGATTGATGATGCCATGCTCTCGGCCATTGCATTTGGCCTTGAGACATCTACAGTACATTATGTTGTGTTTGCATTTTTTTTTCTATTTGATATTGTAGCATATATGGTTGCTAATCTTTCTTTTATCTTGCAAGTAGCACCTGTCCCGGAGGGACAAAGTGCAGGGGGTGAGCCAGCACGCATTGACAAAGGAAAGGTAATTAGGCGCTTTCTATTTGATTAAATATCAATGCATTCTTGTAAAAATTTTGTGGTAATCCTATTTAATTACATTCTTTATTGTATATAGGGCGTCGCTACTAGTGATGAGCCTGTACAGATTACGCGTCGCAGACCATCAAGGATTTCCACTCGCACTTAGAGCCCCATTGTATGTATAAGTATCATTTATTTTTTATTATCCTTATCTTCATAAATAAATTCAAAACTGATTTTCGTGATATTAACAACTAATATTTTGTATCTCATAGGAGACTCCTAGTGCACATGAGGTCCGACGGGAGAGTTATGTAGATTTGATGACGCGGCCACTCACTCCTGAGGAGGAGCCTACAATAGTAAGTTGTAGTTTGAATTCATGATTAAATATGTTATAATTTTAGCATGCTATGAATTATAATGTTATAGTTTAAATTGTAGATTCATCTGACAAAGGTATTTGAACATATACAGCCCACAATCAGAGAGGTACCAGCATTGTCGAGGGCATACGAGAGGACTCCTAACCGGCGCAGGAGGTCAACGAGAGAGGTATTTATTATGAAATTTTGATAGTATTAATCTCCATTACAAAAAAGATCATTATGCATTTGAGTAATTCAATGTTAGATACATAGAATCATATAAATTTAGTAGTCTAACTTTGGGTTTTCCTTTCTTGTTTATGTAGGAGGCATCCGATCCACCTAGTGCAGTGAAGAGGCTGCATTTTGATCATCCACCAACACCCTAGGATAGTATAGTTTTCGTAGGATGCATCATGAGACATTTTGAGATGGCATATGCCACATTGTATACAGAAACATTGATATTATACACATTCTGATGGCATGATCAACCACATTTTGTATATGGATCTATGTATTTTGATATATATTTTAGTACTTTGTCTATGGATACATGATCTTTGATATATATTTG
Source organism: Cupressus sempervirens (assembly GCA_028749045.1). NCBI lineage: Eukaryota > Viridiplantae > Streptophyta > Pinopsida > Cupressales > Cupressaceae > Cupressus > Cupressus sempervirens. The sequence continues at coordinate 400,299,937 of CM053787.1, forward strand.
TGTAAAATTTTGTCTATGGATACATGTATTTTGATATATATTTTTTTCATTTATGTGCACAATGATATACATATTAATTTAGTATCTAGTATTGTTCAATTTATTATGGATCATGTGTATTGTTCATGTTTATGGAATATCATTAATTTTGATTATGTTTGTTAAATAATTTTTGAATAACATTTTAACAACCTTTATTATCAAATTTGGATGAAATGTATAATTTGAAGTGTTATCATGACATAAACACACTTGTTAATCTCCTACACAAGGTTCAGATAACCCCAAATCTGATTTTAAACTCCACCTTCAACCTTGAAACTAAATCTTGGCTTCAAATCTAATCTCAACACAGTTAAGGACTCCACTCCTCAACCATGGATTCTATCCCCAACCACCAAGTCATTCATAGATTCATAATCTTTGATAACTAGCACTTCACTTTGTTACTATCCTCATACTACAACTTTTCAATTTCAACAGAACTTCAAAGTATCTCAACTTAAGAGACTTGATTGGACAGTTCATCGATAGCCCTCATGAGCTCTGAGTTATTTTAGGCCTCAACATCATCGTCCTATAGCATTCAATGGTTCATTGATAGCCCTCATGAGCTCTGAGTTATGACCCTCGAAATATTGTCCTCAAAATGCACTTAGAGCACCTTGGAGACTCCTCAGTATGGGGTGGTCGTGGACGATGGATGGTCTTTGTTGCTAGAACAAGGGTGTCACTAAGGCTCACCTGCCCACATGGAGCTAATTGCACTAACAATTCGATGCCAAGATCAGTAGTTTCAAAGTTACGCTGTGGTGCACCTATGAACTGAGGCACACTATGAGTTTTGGCATCGAGTGAGATCGTTGTGCTGAATCCAAATGGAATGTGATCTCTCAAAAATCAAATAGGTTATTTTAGGCCTCAGTATCACTATCCTGTAGCATATGACAGTTCGATAGACCTCACAAGCTTCAAGTTATGACCCTCAAAAGATCGACCTCAAAATCCACTTAGAGCACCTTGGAGACTCCTCGGTACGGGGTGGCCACAAATGATGGATGGTCTCCATGGCTAGAACAAGGGTGTGACTACAGTTCACCCGCCCATCCAGAGTTAATGGCGCTAACAATTCAATGCCAAGATCATCGGTTTCAAAGTTACGTTGTGGTGCACCTATGAACTGAGGCACACTGCGAGTTTTGGCATCGAGCGAGATCATTGTGTCGAATCCAAACGAAATGTGATCTCTCAAAAATCAGATAGGTTATTTTAAGCCTAAGTATCACTGTCCTGTAGCATTTGACAGTTCATCGATAGCCCTCACGAGCTTCGAGTTATGACCCTCAAAAGATCGACCTCAAAATGCACTTAGAGCACCTTGGAGACTCCTCAGTATGGAGTGGCCACAAATGATGGATGGTCTCCATGGCCAAAAAAAGGGTGTGACTATGGTTCATCCGCCCATCTGGAGCTAATGGTGCTGACGATTTGATGCCAAGATCAGTGGTTTCAAAGTTATGCTATGGTGCACCTATTAACTGAGGCACACTGTGAGTTTTGGCATCGAGCGATATCGCTGTGCCAAATCCAAATGAAATGTGATCTCTCAAAAATGAGATAGGTTATTTTAGGCCTTAGTATCACCATCTTGTAGCATTTGACAGTTCATCGATAGCCCTCACGAGCTTCGAGTTATGACCCTCGAAAGATTGACCTTGAAATGCACTTAGAGCACCTTGGAGACTCCTTGGTATGGGGTGGCTGCGAATGATGGATGTTCTTTGTGGCCGGAACAAGGGTGTGACTAGGGTTTGCCTGCCCATCTGGAGCTAATGGTATTAATGATTTGATGCCAAGATCACCAGTTTCAAAGTTACGCTGTGGTGCACCTATGGACCAAGGCACACTGCAAGTTTTGGCATCGAGCAAGATCGCTATGCCGAATCCAAACAGAATGTGATCTCTCGAAAATGAGATATGTTATTTTAGGCCTCAATATCACTATCCTATAGCATTTGACAGTTCATTGATAGCCATCACGAGCTTCGAGTTATGACCCTCAAAAGATCAACCTCGAAATGCACTTAGAGCACCTTGGAGACTCCTTAGTACGAGGTGGCCATAAATGATGGATGCTCTCCGTAGCCAGAACAAGGGTGTGACTACAGTTCACTTTCCCATCTGGAGCTAATGGTACTGACGATTCGATGCCAAGATTAGCGATTTCAAAGTTATGTTGTGGTGCACCTATGAACTGAGCCACACTGCGAGTTTTGGCATCGAGCGAGATCGCTGTACCGAATCCAAACAAAATGTGATCTCTCAAAAATGAGATAGGTTATTTTAGGCCTTAGTATCATTGTCCTATAGAATTTTATAGTTCATCGATAGCCCTCATGAGCTTCAAGTTATGACCCTCGAAAGATCGACCTCGAAATGCACTTAGAGCACCTTGGAGACTCCTCGGTATGGGGTGGCCACAAATGATGGATGGTCTCCATGGCTGAAACAAGGGTGTGACTACGATTTACCCGCCCATCTAGAGCTAATGGCGCTGACGATTCGATGCCAAGATCAACGGTTTCAAAGTTACGTTGTGGTGCACCTATGAACTGAGGCACACTGCAAGTTTTGGCATCGAGCGAGATCGTTGTGCCGAATCCAAACAGAATGTGATCTCTTGAAAATGAGATAGGTTATTTTAGGCCTTAGTATCACTGTTCTGTAGCATTTGACAGTTCATCGATAGCCCTCATGAGCTTCAAGTTATGACCCTTGAAAGATCGACCTTGAAATGCACTTAGAGCACCTTGGAGACTCCTCGTTACGGGGTGGCCGCAAATGATGGATGGTCTCTTTGGTCAAAACAAGGGTGTGACTATAGTTCACCCGCCCATCCAGAGCTAACAATTCGATGCCAAGATCAGTGGTTTCAAAGTTACGCTGTGGTGCACCTATGAACTGAGACACACTGTGAGTTTTGGCTTCAAGCGAGATCGTTGTGCCAAATCCAAACGGAATGTGATATCTCAAAAATGAGATAGGTTATTTTAGGCCTCGGTATCACTGTCCTGTAGTATTTTACAGTCATCAATAGCTCTCACGAGCTTCAAGTTATGACCCTCGAAAGATCGACCTCAAAATGCACTTAGAGAACCTTGGAGACTCCTCGATACGGGGTGGCCACAAATGATGGATGGTCTCTGTGCCTAGAACAAGGGTGTGACTATGGTTCACCCACCCATCTAGAGCTAATGGTGCTAATGATTCAATGCCAAGATTAGCGGTTTTAAAGTTACGATGTGGTGCACCTATGAACTTAGGTACACTACGAGTTTTGGCATCGAGCGAGATTGCAGTGCCAAATCCAAATGGAATGTGATCTCTCAAAAATGAGATAGGTTATTTTAGGCCTCAGTATCACTGTCCTATAGCATTTGACAGTTAATCGATAGCCCTCACGAGCTTTGAGTTATGACCCTTGAAAGATCAACCTCGAAATGCACTTAGAGCACCTTGGAGACTCCTCGGTATGGGATGGCCGCAAATGATGGATGGTCTTCATGGCTAAAACAAGGGTGTGACTACAGTTCGCCCGCCCATCTGGAGCTAATGGCACTGACGATTCGATGCCAAGATCAGCGGTTTCAAAGTTACGCTGTGGTGCACCTATGAACTGAGGCACACTGCGAGTTTTGGCATTGAGTGAGATCGCTGTGTCGAATCCATACAAAATTTGATCTCTCAAAAATGAGATAGGTTATTTTAGGCCTTAGTATCACTATCATATAGCATTTGACAGTTCATCGATAGCCCTCACGAGCTTTGAGTTATGACCCTCGAAAGATCGACCTCGAAATGCACTTAGAGCACCTTGGAGACTCCTCAGTATGGGGTGGCCACAAATGATGGATGGTCTCCGTGGTTGGAACAAGGGTGTGACTATGGTTCACCCGCCCATCCAAAGCTAATGGCGTTGACGATTCGATGCCAAGATCTGCGGTTTCAAAGTTATGTTGTGGTGCACCTATGAACTGAGGCACACTGCGAGTTTTGGCATCGAGCGAGATCATTGTGCCGAATCCAAACAGAATGTGATCTCTCAAAAATGAGACAGGTTATTTTAGGCCTCAGTATCACTATCCTATAGCATTTGATAGTTCATCGATAGCCCTCACAAGCTTCAAGTTATGACCCTCGAAAGAGCGACCTCGAAATGCACTTAGAGCACCTTGGAGACTCCTCGGTATGGGGTGGTCACAAATGATGGATGGTCTCTATGGCTGAAACAAGGGTGTGACTATGGCTCACCCACCCATCCAAAGCTAATGGCGCTGATGATTCGATGCCAAGATTAGTGGTTTCAAAGTTACGATGTGGTGCACCTATGAACTAAGGTACACTGCGAGCTTTGGCATCTAGTGAGATCGCTATGCCAAATCCAAATGGAATGTGATCTCTCAAAAATGAGATAGGTTATTTTAGGCCTCAGTATCACTGTCTTGTAGCATTTTACAGTTCATCAATAGCCCTCACGAGCTTCGAGTTATGATCCTCAAAAGATCGACCTCGAAATGCACTTAGAGCACCTTAGAGACTCCTCGATACAGGGTGGCCACAAATGATGGATGGTCTCCATGGCCAGAACAAGGGTGTGACTATAGTTCAACCACCCATCCGGAGCTAATGGAACTGATGATTCGATGCCAAGATCAACAATTTTAAAGTTACACTATCGTGCACCTATGAACTGAGGCACACTGCAAGTTTTGGCATCGAGCGAGATCGCTATGCCGAATCCAAACAGAATGTGATCTCTCAAAAATGAGATAGGTTATTTTAGGCCTCAGCATCACCGTCCTATAGCATTTGATAGTTTATCGATAGCCCTCACGAGTTCTGAGTTATGACCCTTAGAAGATTGACCTCAAAATGCACTTAGAGAACCTTGGGGACTCCTTGGTACGGGGTGGCCACGGATGATAGAGGGTCTCCGTGGCTAGAACAAGGGTGTCACTAGGGTTCACCCACCCACCCGGAGCTAATGGCACTGATTATTCAAATAGTTCTAGCCGTTAGGAGTTAGATTTTGAAAAGTTGTCAAGAAAATTGCAAAAGTTGCTAAGCAACTTTTTGCAATTTTTGCGCTAAGACAAGTTTTATTGCAAATTTGATTGCAAATAGACTCTACAAACTCCTAGGGACCCTAATAATTTTCTAAACATCTAAACTTACCTAAAAAATATGGAATTTACCAAAAATCCACTTTATTGGACCAATTGATGGCCAAGGCTTATAATTGCACCATGGGATATTGTGTCCATTACAAATGTGGATGGTCACAGGGAGATCATTAGATCTATCCCTATACCTTATTACATCAAGAAAAGAAAAATGATTAGGTTCTTTGCACTAGTGTTCCCTGTATTTGATAAAATTTAAACTATGGAGTTTCCTTCCAAAATGCTCATGTAATCATTACATTCAAGATATGAATTTTCTAAAGCAATAAGCTAAATTTTAAGTGACTTCTTAAATGTTTCAACTTATGAAATGACTTGAGATTATTATGAGACCTTATTAGGACCCATCTAATGACTCACTTACCCTATGGAAACCTAGACATTACTAAAGTTCAAATCTCATGGTTCTTTACAACTTTTCAATATGAAAGTCTTTCAAAATATTATACAATATTATGACTCGTTATGCTTTAAAATGCCATGATTGGTTGCAAAATGGAAGAAATCAAGTATTCTAATTGTTCATCTATACTTTCTAGATTTTTCTTATTTGATTAGTTTGATGAAAATAGTTTTAATAATCATAATGTCAGCTTTATGTCAAATAAGAAAAAAACCAAATTTGTAATAAGATATCCATAAGCAATTATCTTTCATATAGTTATAAATGCTCTTAAAATTGTCCTCATAGCCTTGTATCACATGCAAATATGATTTGCAAGAACTTGTTCAATATCTTCCTCTTATAATTCCTTACAAAGAACCTACCAAAATACAAATTAGAATGTGCAACTAATTTAACCTGTCTTTTTTATTATTACTAAAACCATATACAAAAAAAGTTCACATTTTACATCATAATACATCATAAATCTTAGAAATTCTCCCCAATACCCCCCCTTCCCCCCCCCCCCCCCCCCCCCCTTCAACTCTTCATGATATACCTACATTCTAATATCATAAAAAAATTAGTAACTTATTGTATTAAACAAGATAATCATCAGTTCATTGAATCATTATGAAGAAAACAACATAAGAAGTAAATATACCTAGTCGAGTGTTCCAATAGAGTCCTCTCTTTGTTTTATGGTCTCCAACAGGGCTTCATGATCAACATTAGCAATAGTAAAAAGTTATTTTACTTTTGGTCTTCCTTGATGCTTCAACAACTTTACATTTGTTGCTATAATAAGATGCGAATATATGAGAATTATTTTGTGCTTCTGATAGTCTTCGAATGCAAGAATTTTGTTCCTTCTACGCATGTATGTCCGCAGCCATGTTCCAGCGACAACCACTGAACCAGTAGGATATGTGAATCCATAATCATCTGTGATTGGTTGTGCAAGTTTTTGTTTACCTCTTACACAATGTGCTAACCAATAATCATATTTCTCATCATTCCCTTGTGGTCCAACCAATGCAAAGACATGTCCTGGCTGAAGTAGATCTGATAGATGGTTATGCTCAAGTGAACTTTCCATATTATCATTTCTGATAGAGGGTATGATAGACAATGGAGTAAGATAATGTGGAGCCTATGTGTCCACCCACTCACTTGACTCACAGTGATCCCAATCACACTGAAAACAACTAGGACAAAAGCAAGCTAGCTGTCGTGTCCAAATGGTCCATGTACTAGAATCAGAGCTCTGGAATGAATGCATTTTTTATGAGTCTCTCACTGTAGCACAATCTAATCTATCAGCTATGGACCCTTCCTCAACCAACCAAAAGAACCTGCATACCACTGAATCAAGAGTACCCCCCCATGATAATGCTAAACTACACCAATCAACAATGCTATGAGCATCAAGAAGCTCTACTGTTGAAATCTTCAGTTGCTCCTTGACTAGAGCTCTCTTCACACATGCCCCCACTCCATCATGTTCCCCTTTTCTATGGCTGGACTAAAAAAAACTCCAACTCTACATGCATCCTACACAACCAATAAAACATGCGAGCATTGTTGAATTGACCTTTACAGTTATTTGACCAAATGATATGTCTATCCATAGCTATTGCATGCTCATGTAAGAAATCAAAATAATTCTCGAAACAATGTTGCACAAACTCATGAGAGTGAGATCTATCATCACTCATATAAAAATGATACTCTCTAATAATCTTTTGATTATCTTCCGCACTATCAAGGGCATGTCTATATGTTATGTGAACAAAAATAGCAATCTGAATAGAGTTGTAATACTGAGATTGTGTCTCATTTTGAGGTTGCAATGTGTAGTCCTCAGAAAAATCAACAATTGATATAATAGTGCCAATGGGAAAAGTCTCCTTGCACATTCTAAATTGTTCATCCAACCACTGAGACCTGTGACTATGTCTTGCATACTTGTAAAAAAGATTTTCCTTGAAATTTGAAATAAAACTAGCCACACTGATATCTTTTCCAACCAATTCACATCTAGAGCTCTCACCTCCACTCTTCAATGTGTATTTCACCATTTCATATACCTTTTTTTTCACTATTGTCTTTCCAAGATCTTGTTCGCACCCCTCATGGAAACATGTGTCAAACTTGGATAAGCAACCACATTCTGAACACTTTAGAATTGTTCATATGGGTCAAAGGAGGTCATAGGTTGACCTATCACCCCCTTTGACCCATTACATGATTACATATGTCCCTATGACCCCTAGGGACATATGAGAATCACTCTTATATATATATATATATATATATATATATATATATATATATATATATGTTATTAATATATATTATTATATTAATATGTATGTTATTAAGATATATGTATATTATTAATATATATGAGTCAAAAGGTGTTATAAGATAACCTATGACCCTTTTCAACACATTTCACTACAACATATTTCTCTAGGGGTCCCAAGACTCCTAGGGACATATTATAATCATTTATATGGGTTGAAAGGGATCATAGTATAACCTATGACCCCTTTCGACACATTTTATTACAACATGTCTCTAGGAGTTGTAGGACCCCTAGGTACATACTATAATTATTTATATGGATCGAGATGGGCCAACAAAATATGTCTCTAGGGGTCGTAGGATCCCTAGGGACATATTATAATTGTTTATATGGGTCTAAAGGTACCATAGGATAACTTATGACCCCTTTCAACATGTTTCATTACAATATGTCTCTAGGGGTCGTAGGACCCATAGGGACATATTATAATCATTTATATGGGTCGAAAGGAGTCATAAGATAACCTTATGAACCCTTTCAACATTTTTCATTACAACGTATGTCCCTAGGGGCCCTAGGAATCTAAGGAAGATATTATAATCATTTATATGAGTCGAAAGGGGTCATAGATTCTTGACACATTTCATTACAAGATATGTCGCTAGGGGTTCCAAGACCCCTAGGGACATATTATAATAATTTATATGGGTCAAAAGAGGTCATACAATAACCTATGACCCATTTTGACATATTTTATGACAACATATGTCTCTAGGGGTCCCAAAACCTTAAGAACATATTATAATCATTTATATGAGTTGAAAGGGGTCATAGGATAATCTATGACCCCTTTCAACACATCTCATGACAACATATGTCTATAGGGGTCCTAAGACCCCTAGGGACATATTAGATCATTTATATGGGCCGAAAGGGGCCATAGATGACCTATGACCCCCTTTGATACATTTCATTACAACATATGTCTCTAGGGGTCCTAGGACCCCTAAGGACATATTATAATCATTTATATGGGTCAAAAGGGGTCATGGAATAACCTATGACCCCTTTCGACACATTTAATGGCAACATATGTCTCTATGGGTCCTAGGAACATATTATAATCATTTATATAGTTGGAAAGGGGTCATAGGATAACCTATGACCCCTTTTGACACATCTCATGACAACATATGTCGCTAGGGGTCCCAAGACCCCTAGGGACATATTAGAATTGTTTATATAGTTTGAAAGGGATCATAGTATAACCTATGACTTGTATCGACACATTTCATTACAACGTTTGTCTCTAGGGGTCTTAGGACCCCTAAGGACATATTATAATCATTTATATGGGTTGAAAGGAGTCATAGGATAAATTTATGACCCCTTTCGACATATTTCATGACAACATATGTCCCTTGGGGTCCCAGGTCCCCTAGGGACATATTATAATCATTTATATGGGTTCAAAGGGGTCATAGGTTATCCTATGACCCCTTTCAACACAATTCATGACAAAATATGTCTCTAGGGGTCCCAGGACTCCTAGGGACATATTAGAATCATTTATATGGGTTAAAAGGGGTCATAGGTTATCCTATGACCCCTTTCAACATATTTCATTACAATATATGTCTCTAGGGATCATAGGACCCCTAGGGACATATTATAATCATTTATATGGGTTGAAAGGGGTCATAGGAAAACCTATGACCCCTTTCAACACATTTCATTACAACATATGTCTCTAAGGGTCCCAGGACCCCTAGGGACATATTATAATTATTTATATGGCTCAAAAGGGGTCATAGAATGACCCCTTTCAACATATTTAATGACAACATATGTTTGTAGGGGTCCCAGGACCCTAAGAACATATTATAACCATTATATGGGTCAAAAGGGGTCATATGATAACATATGACCCCTTTCAACACATCTGATGACAACATATGTCTCTAGGTATTAGAATCATTTATATGGGTCAAATGGGCTCATAGAATGACCTATGACACCTTTTGACACATTTAATTACAACATATGTCTCTAGGGATCCTAGGAACCCTAGGGACATATTATAATCATTTATATGGTTCTAAAGGGGTAGGACCACATATGTTCCTAGGGGTCTTAGGACCCTTAGGGACATACATTATGTGTTTGAATGAGTCAAATGAGATTATAAAGTTCCCTATGACCCCTTCTGACTCATTAAATAAGAAAGTGCATTCCTAGGGGCCCTAGGAACATATATTATGTGTACAAATGAGTTGAAAGGGGTAATAGAGTATCTTATGACCCCTAAGCACACTTAATGTCATCGGATGGGTCAAAAGGGGTTATAGGATATTCTAAGGCCATCTTGAGACATTAGATCACATCATTTATGTGGTTAGGGGTCCTAGTAACCATAAGCACACATATTGTGATTGAATGGGTTAAAGAGTGTCAAAAGGTACCCTACAACCCCTTTTGATCCTTTGGAACCATTATATGTATGGTTGAGGGACCTAAAGCCTTTAAAAAACATATTAAGTATCCTAAAAAGGGGTCATACTATTATAAAAAGCATTTTTAAAAAAAAAAATTAAAAAAAAATTAAATTAAAAATTTAAAAAGGTATTAGATTTGAGAATGGGTATTTGATTTGGGAACAGATACCTAATTTGGGAATGGGTACTCGATTAGGCTTGGTTTTGCTTTGGATGCCAACCCTCCATGGTCAGTGCCAAAAACATCCCAAAAACATGTTTTTGGTGTGTTGTTGTGTATTTCTAACTTCAACGATGTAGCTGACAACTTTTTTTCATCCAAATTTGATGAAACGAAAAGGGTTTCTTGAGAATTTTCTCAGCTTTCCATCGATATAATGTCTATCAAATTATGAGTTAAGTAAGTAATTATTACTTATTTTCTAATGGAGTTAGCTACAAAGTGCTAATTGACATACTGATTGAAAAATAGCTATAACTTTCAAACTGTATAAGATTTGTGAAATCCAAAAGATACGTTACATTCTATGCTTCAACTAGTATAAGAAAAATAAATGAATTATTAAATTTTGAATTTTTTTGAACTAGTTAGGTGGTCAGACATAGGATTTTTTTAATTCTGAGAACAGTATAGTAGAAAATTCATAATTTATTATTTATTTGGAATATAAATTCCCAAAAATATGTGTCACATCTAGCATGAGTCTAGTTTTTATATCTATAATTATATTAAAAAATATTATCATTTGATATTGATTAAGCTGGTTAAACATACACCTAATTTTTATTTTCACCCTGAATTTTTGTAGTACTGCATTAAAATCCAAACTTTTGACCAATCAAATAATTTTTTTCTCTAGATAAGGCCTAGTAGTTTAAAAACTAGATTCAATTTCTTACAAATTATTTTCTTACAACTTTTTGATAGAAATTATAGAACTATTTTAAAATTATGTGTCAAGTTGACATAACCCTGATTTGTTTGTTTTTCACTGCCAGTTAAGGCCACAGTTTGGTTGACCATGATCCTGCACATACCCTATTGATATCCTTATGAAAAGGGGTTTTCAATTATCTAATAGATGTTATTTGTGTAAGAAAGCTAAGGAGAATATTACCCATTTGTTCTTTCATTGTAATTATGCTTCTAATGTTTGGGGGATTATATTACAGAAGTTGGAGGTGACTTGGGTGTTTAATAAGGGATTCAAGCAATTTGTGAAGAATTGGCAAGGTCCTTTTTCCCACCCCCTCCTTGTTAGTATGTGGAAGGTTCCACCCCCCCCCATGTCTACTGGGGTATTTGGAAGGAGAAAAATAATAGGGCATTCATGAATGAAGAAAGAAGTGAGGAGGTTGTTGTGGACAAGATTTGCAAACTTTTGGTCAAGAATATGAAGTGCAACAGGTGGAGAAAGCTAACGTTCTCCCCTAATCAGATGGATATCAAAATCGCAAAGTGTTGGAGTTTGGAGGAGGGGATAATGGAGATTGATAATTCCAATCTATTAGCAAGGAAAAGTACATGATGGAAACCCCTGCCAGAGAATTGGGTTAAGCTCAACTTTAATGATGCTGCTAGAAAGGAGGGTTCAATGAGAGGAGGCATAGTTAGAGACAGCGAGGGCAGGATGCTATTGGCTTATAATGGATAGCTAGGGAAAGTGTCCAACAATATAGCGGAAGTAATGGCTCTTTATTGGGGTCCAAAATTGGTGATTAGTGTGGGATGGGAAAATGTGGTGATTGAAGATGACTCAAAAATCATTATAGAGATTTTTAAAGGCATCATGAAGGAAGGGTGGGCTATTAAATATGTTGTAGAAGACATTAGACACTTATTAGTTATTTTAAACATATTTGAATTAAATCATATTTTTCAAGAGGGAAATGGGGTAGCTGATGGAATGGCAGCTTTAGGTCTAAATGTGAAGGGACTAAGATGTTGGAGCAAATTTAATGCCTTGCCAAATTTGGTAAGATATTTAGTGAATAAAGAGATCAAGCATGATGAAATCTAGCTAGAGGATCATTTTAAATTTTAGTGACTTGTTGCTAAGTAGGTAGATTGGACAGAGTCATGATGGATAGATGGCAAGGAGTGGCAAAAAAGGTACTTGTGATAATAAATTTGCATGGCCCAAAAAAGAAAGAATTTTGAAGTTTGAGATGAAAGGTTTCTTAATGATTTTTCTATGTGTGTCCTTGTGTGCTAGAATAAGTAAAAGTTCAAACTTTAAATGGTTTGAGAGTATTGGGAATGATGGAAAAGATTAGAGAAGAGATAGAGATGGTCAACACGTGACATTTATGTCTAGATGGGACGCTACTATTATTCACAATAAAGGCATTTATGTCCACTTAAGGGCTATTATTTTTATGCCTAAGTGTGACTTCATTCTTAGTAATTGCCTCTTGGTTTGGGAGAAGAAGAGAGTTTTAGGGAAAATTGTAGAGATGGGAGGAGATATTTTGCAAATTGAGCCTTCCATGATAGAGGAGAATGCTAGGAAGTTGTTGGTATGGTACATGCTAAAGGAAGGTGGTTTCATCCCATATATGGAGGCATTGAATGGGTATGATGAAAATTATTCCCTGTAGTTTGTCAATTCCTAGGAGGACCAAAGAGTCATGATTAATGGTATCTAATTTCATATCTCTGAGGAAATCATCTCTCTGGCAACAAGTCTTTCTATGAGGGGAAGGAAATGGAAAAAAGTGACCAAGGTGGCTGACGAAGCAAGTCTGCAGTGCTTCTTCTTGGAAGAGGAGGAACCTATTTGACACAAAGGAGGATTTATGGGGGAGAAGCTCCCCAAGCCATGGAATGATGTTTGTCTGATGTTGATGAAGTACCTAACTCTGGAAGGGAGGTATGGTGTCTATTATTACTATCATTTACCTCTCCTAAACCATTTTCACCACCATGACTTTATTTCCATTCCATTCTTTCTGTTACATGATTTAGTGGATACAATTACTGATGTTAAAGAAAAAATGACGAAGGGTGTTAATTATACCATTCTGGATCAAGGGTTGATGTTCTAGCTATATCAATTTCACCTTGCTTTGGTCCCCCTAGGATCGTTGAGATTGATATTCCTACTTATCCCAAACACCGGCCCCAACAAGTCCCCCTTACGATCATGGGTCCCAGAGCCCCTACCCCAAAACCTTTGCCTAGTGGGTCCCCTATTGAGTTGAAACCCACCCCCTTGGGTAAAAAAGGGAAGTTGGATAAAGGGAAAGAGAAGGAACTGGAGGATTTAGAGGACGAGGGGAGAAGTGGTAGGAGGAGGTCAAGGAGGATAGCGAAATCCAATGCTAAAAGGAAGTTGAGATCAGGGGCCTCATAGGAGGAGGAGTCAAATTCAGAGGACATGGGTCATCCTAAATGAAGGATGAAAGAGAAGGCTTCAAATTTTGGTGACAGGAACATGGAGGAGGAGGAAGTGGAGGTTTATGATTCCTCATGGTCTGGCTTGAGAGGTAGGATTAAGGAGAAGAAGGAGATGGCACATGTTTCAGCCACCATTGGGTTGAGATGTGTGGACTTATCTAGGGACCAGTTCCTTGAAACTGTGGATAGAGTGCCCTCCCCTATTACAATATCCTCTCCTATTAGGGTTTCTTCCAAAGATAATGCTAACCCCTAGATTGTGCAAGATGTCACTAAGGAGCAGGTGGATGGTTACCATTGTGACAAGTAGGAGGTCACCATGGAGGTCTCAAAGATGGCTAGCAATGAAATGTGGGGAAGAATACATGCTCTAGAGGAAATAATACATCTCTTGACTAAATTTACTATCAAGGTGACACATGCAACTTCTACCATGCTTCACTTGCTTAAATAGCAAGACGGTGATTTTCCAAAGGAGGACTCCAAGATGTTGTTTGACTTCCCTATGGAAGATTATGCTAATATCTTCCTAGGGAGGAATGATGCCAAGAAGCCTTAGGGCTCTCTCCTTTTGGTTTTTTATGTTGTTTTTCTACTGGTTGTTGAACTTGGCTAGGTTTTAAGGTAGTAGTGCCTTTGTTTTTATGTTTTCTTAGCTTATTTAGTTCTAGTATAGGTAGTAGTTATGTTATGCATGTTGAAACTCTTTTAGTAATGTTTCCAAACAATGTTTTTGTGTTACAAGTGGTAGGGGTACTATTGGATGGTGGTAATCTACTAGTGGTTCACCTGTTTGACTATTTAATGGGCCAAACCCTTAGTTTTTGGCTGCTTTTAATTCAAAAAAAATATCACAATTTAATTTGTTATGGAAAAATATCTCCTACTTATTAATTTAAAGTCTATTAGCTTAAATTTATGAATAAAATCATTTAAAAAAATTTAAAACTAAACTAATTTAAAATCTACCAACTTAAATATATATAAAAAAATCATTAAAAAAAATCTCCTAAAAAAACTTATTATGAAAAATTAATATGATAAATATAAACATATATATCACTAGTACATTTGACCTTATTTTTTGACCAAAATTTTTGGACATCGATTAAAATGTTTTAGATTGGTTGGAATATGGAAGGAAAAATATCTTTTTAAAAAAAATCCATAGCCATGTTGGTCAAAATTTTGACCAACACGAGCTTAACATGTTAAAATGAAAAAGGGTTTCCTATTTCATTTTTATGTTTCACAGAGCACGCATGGGAGTTGCACAAGCATTCAATTTGGTTTTAATCCAGAGTCTGAGAGGTTTTTCATTATTATTCAAAGTCTTTGTTAAGCTTCTTCTTAGTAGAAATGAGATTCCATTCTCAAATAGTTTCATTTAATCAAAAAGTCCTAAGGGTTGTGGCTTAACCTGATTCTGTTGGGTAAGGTATAATATTGTACTCTTGCATCTTCTTTAGATGCAAGTGCTAGTGATTAATATTTTTAAATTGGTGAATGTGATCGACTGTTACTTGCAACATGATCAACTAAACACTTTAACAACATCAAGGTAGGAGAAGAGGTGGCAATCAAGGAAGAGGCCTCGATCTTGGGATTATTTCAGACTTTTTTTGCATACAGACATCTTGGGCCCTCTATTCCTATAGGATGATCAAAATCACCAGCTATTTTGCAGAGGGCATCTAGGTTCTCGTCAGCACAAATGGCATTAACAATTGGCTTCTTTACATGTTCTCTCCACATGCAAGGGAGCTATGTGCTAAGTTTCCCTTAAATCATTGCCTTTTTAAAATTTTGGTAGCTGCTTGACATATTACGAAGGTCACAGGTTGAGTGTTTTCAAAAAAACTATACTTGTGGAAGCTAAGGATACTATAGAGTGAGTAGCCTAGAAGATTAAGGGCATCCTTAGCATCTTGTATGCATTCTCTAGGTGTTTTAATATTATGGTTTGCAATCTGACTACCTCTCTCTATCTCTAGGGTTTATGGATTCCCCAACTTATCCAGCTTCTTTTGTACTTATCATATTTTTCTACCATTGTTGTTGTTAATTTAATGCAAGATTCACATAAAAGATAGCCCACATTGCCCTAGAAAAAAAAATTCTCCAAATTTAATCCTCTTCAGCAACTATGTACAAGGAACTTCAGGTTTCCCAATCTCACAATGTTTCAAAAGAATTTGTATCAATGATCATAAACATCAATATGAATATCTTAGACTTTCAGTAAGTTACCTGAGACATACCTCACTCAAACATGATGCAGTAGGAAACAACAACGAACTTTAAATCCCATCAAATAGAATATTAAGTTCAAAGAAAATTATTACTTTTTGAAATCATTAAGTAAGAATTTCTACAAAAAAAATTATTGTCTGAATTTTATGCATAAGGAGTTTGATAAAGAGAGTTAATTTTTTTCTACCAATATCTTTAGACACTACTACTATTCAAACTTGTAGAATCCAACCAACAATTAAAAATAAATAAAAATTGAATAAATAATACTTCGTTTTTAATAGCAAAGCAATACTTTTTTATTAATCAGCAGAGCTAAAATAATTTTTTATTGCTATGTGGAATTTTATGAGGTTACATGTATTTTAGGAATAGGTCGCGAACACTCATTTACTTATGGCTTCACTCATGACTATTATAAGAAATTTGATTTTGCTATTCACTAGTCTTGAATTTCCTTTCTGGTCATTGTCTTCCAAGTTTTCCAATCTCCCTTTTTGCATACTGTGCATTACCCATTGTTCACTCTTCCATTATGATTTCACATTATTTGGTGTTTGGTTGTCTTTAGTATCAACTTTACCATCTCTAAACTCTTTTTTAGTTGTGACTTATATTATTTTTCCTGTCCATGTTCCACATGTCTGTCATTGTGTGTTTTGAGCCAAGAATCTAGGGATTAGAACAAGCAACTGCTTGCAAACATTCCTTTCTATCCACAATTAACATTTGGATATGATTTTTTGGATTGTGAACAACTTTGCCAATAAAAATATCCTTTAAGGTGGATGTGTCAGCTTTTTGAATCAATTTACTTGTCTCTTCATTTTTTGGAGATTTGTTAAACTGTAGGATAGGTGAGGGTTTGGACTTGTATACATAGTCATGTTGATCCAATTACAAGTTCAATGTTTTCTATTTGCCAAACTTGTATCTACGCACTAGCTTCTACTTGTTTAGTTTTGTAGTCTCTTTCTTAACACATTTCTTATATAGTCTTTGTTCAAATCATATATGAAACCAACATTTGTGGTCTAGAAGAGCTTATCTTTTACTTTGCATGCAAAGCAATATTTTAGAACTTCTATAGCATGGCCATTGAGAATAAGGACATCAAAGTAGATTTTGACATTTTCCTATCAGTTTTGGAATTCTGGGAATGTGAGAATGTTTACTACAACAATATTAGGGATCGCAAATTCTAGGTCTGGGAATTCCTTTGTCACCTCCTCTCTACATTTACTATGATAGAAAATTGCATATACATAGCATCTTCTACCTTTGTTTCTCAAAATAGCATGGTATTGATACAAATTTTAAATTTATGCTAGCTTTCTAATCCTCTACAAGATATATATTGTGTTCTTTATCATCATGCAAACCATTAAGAGCTCATATGCTCTTCCATCTTGTTCTCACGTGGAAAAAATCCTTTGACTTGCAAGTCTGATAGCCTTATATCTGTCACAAATGTGTTGTACCATTATTTCTTGCACTTCTAGGTGTCAAAAGGGAATTTTGCTATATATATGTACGTCTGCAACCTTCAGAAGTAATTTGAAATGGTTCTCATCTCTAGGCTACTATTTACTTGAAATCTTCACTTTGGTGTAATCTACATATTTTTTAATGTTTCTAGATGATGCATCTTGAAATGCTAGGGTTGTTAAGTTCTATTTGTAGTATTCATGTTTAGATTCTTAGGTTGCTTTACATGGTGTTCTCTATCATCAATGAACCATCAAGAATTCATATGGTCTACCATCATACTTTCACATAGAAAAATTCTTTGATTTGTGAGGTCTACAGCCTTATATCTATCACAAATTTGTTGTACCATTATTTCTCACACTTCTGGGTGTCAAAAGGGAATTTTGCTAGATACTTGTACATGTGCAACATCCATAAGTAGTTTGAAATGTTTCTCATCTCTAGGCTTTTATATACTTCAAATCTTCACTTGGTGTGATATGTATATTTTTCTTATTGGCTTCAAATGATCGTTGTCTTGTAATTCTAGAGCTACAATCTTTTATTTGTAGTATAATTGTTTAAATTTCTCAGGTTATTTTACTAGACAACCACACAATCTTGAGTGATTAGTGGTTTCCAATTTGTCAGAAATTGATGATCATAATATTCTTCTTTACATCCTCAGTTTGCTACAGTCGCATGATCTTGAGTGATCATTGGCTTCTATTTCATCAGATTCCATGGAGCACAGGAGCTGTAGAAGCGAAGGAGCTGGAACACCTTATACCCTTCAAGCAGCTTATATCTGTTGATAAAATCTTTTAGTATCTTGTTCAAGGCATGCCCAATATACAAATCTTCATTGGCATAAGGGGGACCATCGTGAAGAATAAAAATATCCCCTATGTTCTTTTTTTCAACTTTATTTAGTATATGTTTCTCATCCCACAACTTCTCTATTTTGGTTCACGTGCTATTGAATTGGCTCTCAGGGTGAAGCTTGTCTGAGGTAAGTCAACCGTATGCTTCCATGAATACTTTTCAACTTATTCTAGTTAGGAAGAACTGGGTAGAAGTAATTTTAGAATCAATGCATCTCCAACATCATTTGCAGTATTTATAGAGGGCTTTTTGAATATATTGAGTGTTTTTTCCCTATAAAATTCCTTAACCTCCTCCAAGGAGAGCTTTGTCTCTCTTTTTTCTAGCTTAATTGCAATGACACTTCGATCTGTTGTAGATAGATTCTGGAATCCTTGGGAATAGTATTGATCTGATTCATCACATCTCTTCAAAGAATCTTGCAAAGTAATGAAATGATGCTCAAAATTTCAAACTATTTCTTTCTCCAAGTTAGCACCATGAGTAAATGGATCAGGTGAAGCAACAAAGCTAGGAACTTGTCCCAATTTGACTCTGATGGTGACATTCTTTAAGATGTTCTTACAAATGACATTTGTCCAAAGCCTATGTAGGGTTACTGAGTCCTAATCTAAAATCAAATGACATTTTTTTTGTAATATTTCCATTCAACTCCAAATAAATTTCCTTGGGTAAAAATCCTATTGATTGTACCATTTCTTTACCCTCTGGAATCTTCATATTTTGTGACCTATTTCAACTTTTTCAGCAATGACATTATGCATTTTGAAGTAGTATTTTTAGGTGAAATCAAGTTGTTGATAATATGATACTAAATATACTATTTGTTGTCTCTAGAATGGATTCCATTTTCTTTTCTTCCTATGATGAAAATGATGGCTTGGACTTAAGTACAGGTTATTGTTTTCCACTTCCTAAGAACAAACAATCTTATCCATATAATTATATACTTATAGTATAGGAATATGTTTGAGACCCTTCATTTAGAACTTATTAATGGAAGTAGGCAAGTTATTGATGGAATCGAAAATAGTAGAATATCTAAAACTTACAACAAAACTATAAACAAAAGACCAAGTTGGCACATAACACCCCCTCCACTAAAAGCAAATCAATTTCATATAGTTTTGTTGATTTTTAAAGCTTTTCACTCTTCAGCTAACATTGTTCACCATCATTCATGGCAACAAACACTTGCATGACAACAAAGTCAAGTCATCCTAGTTTTATCATGACAATGTTTGGCATTGTGTAAATCTAAAGTTATTCTCTTTTTAATGATTTGGGAATGGGAAAGGGTGGCTAGGTTGGGAGTGGTTGTCAGCCTTGGTACCTTCAAAGGCTTGCCTTGACATAATTATATGTATACCCTCTTCTTGATAAATTATTATGCTCATGTGCACCAACTATTTTAGTTTTTATAGGGTATTTCTTTTGATTTGGCTGGCATTGTGTTTTAGAATTTTGTAGATGTCAAGGGTAGTAGCAATCATATGGATTCATATGATACTAATACATAGATTTTTGGGCTATGACTATATAGGTTTCTCCATAACATAACTTCATAAATGTGTAAGTTTGGCAAGATTGGCAGGAAAGCTATTTGAACTTTGTTAACAGGTATAATTTAGGACTAATGTAGTAAATTTATGTGTATGTAAGCCTATTCTATTAAGACTTGGATTAATGAGGTTTCACTAAAAGGATATATAGTTCATGCCTTAATTATTGTGTCTAATACTATGTTATCCTTTTCATATTGCATTTTTTCCAGAAATTGAATTGATTGCTATACTCTTTTTGATGGCTAGTTAAAGGAAACACCTTTCTTTTTGTATGAGCCTAATCATAGGAATAGTTAAAGTTCTAGACATTCCATCAACAAGTTTGAAAGACCCGGTTGCTTATAGGTTGAGAATCTATAGACTTAAATCAACATTTTTTGTTTGAAACCCAACACAATTTTTTATTTGGTGTCTTTACTATTGTATCATATTTTGTATTTAAATTTGATGATTGTATAAGCTATATGTTTCTGATGGCACTGGAAGTTTGAGCTATTCTTTCACAGTTGTGTACTTTTATTTAATTTTGAGTAAATTTCATTGATTGATTATTGATTATATAGCTAACTCTTTTAATTTGTTTCAAATAGACAGTTGGGAGAGCCATTGGGTGCAGTATGATTGGAAAAAGGATGAAGGCATAGCTGGAGAGTGGGTTCACATAGTAGGGAAATGGCATGGGGATCTAGAGGACAAGGGTGTGTAGTTATATCTTGCTATTTTCTTTTTAAATAACTTTTGAATACTTAAATGATTTGGCTAAAATCTTAATATGTTCAAAAAGATTTAGTACTTGGTTATTAAAGTGCTCTTGTGAACATGAAAATTGATTTTTTTCTATTCTTCTTATTCTTTGTGGAATGAACTGGTTTGTGGGAATCAAACATCCAAACTAGTCCAGACTATAGGTTTTTTGCCACCTCAACCAAATTCCCTGAATTCAACAACAAGGATAAGACCCTTGTTCTTCAATTTTTTGTCAAACATGAATAGAAACTTGATTGTGGTGGTGGCTATCTAAAGTTGATAAGTGATGAATTAGACCAGAAGATGTTCAATGGAGAGACACCTTACAGGTATTTAGTGTGCACTATAAATCATCTTTAGAAATATTGTTCTACTAGGATTTCTAGTTATATCTTTTTTGGAGTTTGGAGTCTCTATTGATGCATTTTCTTGTTATTGTTTTTTATTGCAATGTCATGTTTGGACCTGACATTTGTGGTTACAGTACTAAGAAAGTTCATGTTGTACTAGCCTATAAAGGAAAGAACAATCCTATTAAAAAGGAGGTCGCATGTGAAACTAATCAACTAACACATGTATATACTTTTATTCTTAAACTTGATGCAACATATAGCATTCTTATTGACAACACTAAAAAATAATCTAGGAGTCTTTATAAGAATTGGGACTTACTACAACCAAAGAAGATCAAGGATCCTGATGCGAAAAAGGTATGGGTATTTTTCCATTGGATCTTATGACCCAGATGTTTTGTGCACTACTGCACTGCTTTTCTCATGATGAATCCAAATGCTTGTGGTTGTAGCCTGAGGATTGGGATGAGAAGGAATTCATTCCTAATCTAGAAGATAAGAAACTTGAGGTATAATGGAGTTGCTTACAATCACAAAGTGTTCTACTAGTTCTAACTAATTACTATGGTCTGCAGTGAATAATTGCTAATTGATGCATTCAGTTGGGAGGAAAGTTTTCTCTAAAGATTGATGCCCTCCTTTGTGCAGGGTTATGGGGACATGACATAGGAAATAACTGATCAAGATGCTACTAAGGTAGGCATTTGAATCTTTGATGATTACATAAAGTCTTGAACTTTTTTGTTATATCCATCTATTTCAAGCAAATTTATTCTCACTTTTCAATGGCCAAATCAAGTTCTAGTAAAGTTTTATATGTATTGATTATGACTGTTATCTATAATTATCCATTCTTAAATTTTGCAACCAGAGGATAGGGATGATGATGAAGATGGTGAATGGAGATCTCCAACTATTCCAAACCCAGAATACAAGGGTCCTTGGAAGGCCACGGTATAGATGAAGGGAAATGGTGTTAAGTGTTGATATTTGAACATTGTTGGTATCTTGCATCTCTCTTGCTTTTCTTAGTACTTGTATAAGTGGGTTTCTTATGATAGCACATAAAAAAATTGACAAAAAATCAAGAATCCAAACTTCAAGGGCAAATGGAAGGCTCCATTGATAGACAATCCTAGTATGCATTTTAATCTTTGATTGCTTATGGTGTCCAACACTCTAGTATTTTTTTTTCAAATGATGTATCATTGGGGATTTAGATCTTTGATTGCTTATGGTGCCCGATACTCTAGTATCTGACACTTAATTGCAATCTTATTGTAAATAGAATTCAAGGATGATCCCGAGCTGTATGTATTCCCTAATTTAAAATATATTAGAATCAAGTTATGGTAGGCTAGTATATGTATTTAATCTTCAAAGCTATTAACTCAGTCTACTTGCAAAGTCTTGTTGACATTGAGTAATTGATTCCATTGGACAATCTGTGTTCTTCTATTTTCTTGTACAATAGGTTAAATTAGGAACTTTATTTGATACATTTCTGGCAATCATGGCATGCCATGACCACACTTTGTTCATGAATTATGTCAAAAAATTCACATGCTTTGTCTATGCTTCCATTTTTCAAACATGTCTACCATGGCAATTATGACTACAACATTTGACAAAAATTATTTATGCTTTAATGCATGTCCATAGCTTATTCCAAAGTTCTTGTTTTGGCATAGGCATCAATAATGCTGGCAAAGGTTGTGTGATTTAGCTTTATACCTGCTAATTGCATTTTCTTGAATATAAAAACACATGTTATATATGTGTTTAAACATATATACATATATTTATATATCTACATATGTATGTATGTGTGTGTGTGTATGTTTTCCACACATAATGAAGTCCACATTTAATTGGAGCCTGACAATAGTAGTTAATTTGATGATAGTGTCTGGTTTCTTGATTGGATTAATGTTGAGCCTTGAGCCTTTGGCTCTATTTGTTATGGCTTATGTTGCAAGTAATGAAATCTTCCTCTTTTTATATATCAGAGGGGTCCTTTATCTTCATTTTTTCTTATGGCGACCTAATCATGAATTGAGAATTTATTTGAAAAATGCATTTTTGCTTCTTGGATTAAACATTGCATTAATTATGTTAATAACCTTTCAGTGTTCCTTATGTGTGGGTATTGTATACTATTCAACTTTGAATTTAATGGCAACAGAGGACCAAATTATTTTTTATATTAGAATAATTGCATTTCAATATTTTACCAATAGGTTTTATGATTTTCTAATTGGTCTTATAATGCATTAGATGTTGCTTGGTGTCTCTACAAATTGATATTAGCTTCATATTTCTATCTATATGGCACACTTTTTTTTATAACAAATGATACATTTAAAGCATTGTGCCCACTATCTGACTTATGGGAATGGGACCTTGTTAGTTGAGATGTATTGTATTATGCTATCAAAGTTCCAAAACTAATACTTAAGTTTGCACTGTGTTAGCATTTGAAAATGTTAAATCTCTTTGAAAACACGTGTATGGCCTGTCCAATGGACTATAAAAGAATCACAAAGAAAATGTCACCTTAATCTCTCAAAAAATGTGTATGATATGTCTGATGAACAGTGACTTTCAGTTCAATCCCTAATAATATTTGTATAGCTCCTACCATGGGAAGGGACAAGTAGTGAGTGATGAAAAAATGGCTGGACTTTTATCTGTGATGGGAGAGGGGGTGCTCTTGTGTATAGATAGGAACAAACTCTGTTGATAGTAAAAATCACAAACTATGAAGACTTTTATGTAGATGGGGGTGTCTTTACAGAAAGGAAACAACTTTTTCTTTTCTTTTAAGATCTTGTTAAAAATCCATTTTCTCTATGGTTTAATGATGCTGATTGGATAGGGAAGGTCGAATACCATTTTTGTTTCCCACGGGTTTTCATCTTTTGCTGCAATTGGCCAAGTTGGAGTGATAAGATCAACATAGAAGCTATCTTGCAAAATATCATGACTCGCTAGCTTGAAAAGAACACATACCTTTTAGATTCAGAAATATGCATGCACAATATGAAAGCTTAGGTGAAGCATGCAAACTGTTTTATAGTATGTCTAAGAACATAAATATTAAAATGATAGTTGATGTTCATAAAGCCATTTTGGCGAGGTTTTTTTCATTTTTAAAAAAAATGCTCTCATATAGATGTGCATGGAAAATATCAATTGATGTAATGGTCTAGAAAGACTATCGTGCAAAGGAATTTGATGAAAAAATATTTGAAGTTCTTAGACAAATGCAAATCTACCACCCTCTCACATAATAAGACCCCCCTGTTATTGCATCTTAAATGCTATCTTTTAAGATATCAGGCTAGAAAAAAGGTAGAGTAGGAGAAGAATGATGCTTTAATGGATTTGGGTTGTGATAAGAAAGTACAAGGAAAGAAAGATGGGTGCTTCACCGAATAAAATGTTTGAAGAGCTAGAGACTCGAATGTGCCTTCTATGTTTATTTATCCTATATCTATGGAGCATCTATAGGATCCTATTACCTTATGTACTGATGAGACCTATGAGAGATCCAATAGCTTGAGATGGTTTTCAATAGGGAAATACATTTGTCCCACAACAATGCAAGAGCTCTAGGATGTCTTTTGGAAATTTGCAATAAGAGATTGTGATATCATTCTTATCTCTTGTGGGTTTCTTAAAGAAACTCTTTCCCACCATCTCTCTTATTTCAATAATTAGCTCCCAATAATATTTAGTCATGTCCATATGATAATATATTGCTTTTAGAAGTTTCTGGCTATTTTCTCACCATATATAACAGTTAGATATCATTTCCTAGA
The DNA here is from genome assembly GCA_028749045.1 of Cupressus sempervirens. Taxonomy (NCBI): domain Eukaryota; kingdom Viridiplantae; phylum Streptophyta; class Pinopsida; order Cupressales; family Cupressaceae; genus Cupressus; species Cupressus sempervirens. The sequence continues at coordinate 400,324,868 of CM053787.1, forward strand.
TAGATCAAGGTTTCAAATTTGGACAACATATACACACATACATATATACATAAGACAAAAACCAGTATTTTCTAATGTAAAATCATGCATAGTCTACTGTAACAGCACTATGTCGTACAAGGAAATGATTTCCAACCCTTGGTTAATGTTCCACGACCCTTAAATAGGCTCCTCCTTGGTGTATGGGTTGAGTTAGGGCATTTTTAGCCACTTAAACAAGTTAACTTGCTTTCTAACAAAAGTTGCTCAGCAATTTTACACAAGCTACAAGTTAATCTCTTTTATATGTGTGTGTGTGTGTGTGTGTGTGTGTGTGTGTGTGTGTGTGTGTGTGTGTGTGTGTGTGTGTGTGTGTGTGTGTGTGTGTGTGTGTGTGTGTGTGTGTGTGTGTGTGTGGATGTATGTATGCATGTATGCATGTATGTATGTATGTAGATTTATATATATATATATATATATATATATATACAAACTATCTCCCATAAGTATATATACATGTATATGTATACATATGCAAATCTAAATCATTCATATGCTCTCCTCTGTATATGTATATTTATATATGTGACCAAAGCTAGAAGTGTAAGGTGCTAAATAGTTTTGCAGATTCCTATTTTGAGAGCAGGTGACTTGTCGAATATATATTTTTTTAAGTTGTGATTGTCTTGGTAGACATGCATGCAAAATTAACAATATCAAATTTCCACAATCCATTTATAATGCAAGTTCATTTTGGATTTCACTGTGTCTGTTTTTTAGCATCATCATTTCATATCACTCTTTGTAATCCATCACCAGGATGAGAGAGTGCTGGATGCATGTAAAATGTCAAATCATAGGTAAAGCATGTGAATTATTTTATAGAATGTCTCAAAGAAATGTGGTCTCTTTGCAAGCCATGATTGCAGGATACACAAAAAATGGATTAAGAACTCCTCCTCCTCATTAATTAACTTGCACCATAGACCGATAGTCTTCATCTTTGTTGTGGCTCATATCCCTATGTGAGTGTTGATGTAGAAGCCGAAGCAAAAAAATAAGTGAAAGCATGTTGAATAAGGTTTTTAATCTCAACTTGGTCAACATAATAGTTATATCCATCCCTTAGAAAATAGGGAATGTCCTGTTGTTGTGGGTGGAGATTAAATAATGATGGAATCTAGAACACGGTTGGTTCATACTGCCCCAGGCCATGGCCAAGCAGATTTTTTGACTGGCATGAAATGTAAGCTTCCAGTATCATCTCCTGTAGATGATAATGGCAAGTTTACTGAAGAAAGTGGGGATTTTTTTGGTTTGGATGTCTTGGGTGATAAAAATGTGGCAATTGTTAAGAGCTTAGATAAACACTCATGTCTTATCATGGGAAAAGCATGCAAACATAAATATCCTTATGATTGGAGGACAAAAAAGATTAGCAAATTAAATTAGGAACTATTGAGATTAAAAACAATAGAAAAATATTAGAGAACCTATTAATGACAAAGAAACCTAAATTATGCTCAAGAATAGGAATCTTCTTTGTTATGTATTTGCATACAACATCAATGTTCTACTTCAGTTGTGCAGATATTGGTACAACTAGAGCTCCATCAGCAATGATACCCTAATAGAACCAAAACATTTACAACACCTTAGAGTCATAAGGAAAAACAAATGTCGATATCAGAATTGGTTTCAATCATCAATACATTTAGCATTGAGATTAAATATATTTAAAATGCACAGAATGAATTTCAACTTACCTGAATAAATTTTTGAATTGCCTCGTGCTAGTTGTTTGCTACACTCTCCTAGATTAGGTCAATTTTATTCTATAGAATAATAATATGTTGAAGATTTGCATAAACAAATTACAAATCACTAAACTAAGTTATTATTATACATACCGGGCAATCAAAAAATGGAACATATCATAAAAGCTTCATGCATGCATTTTCAAATCTAGGGACATCACACAAAGGACTATCTTCCTTTCCACTACCATATGCCCTACAATGTGAATTGAATGATGTTAGTTATTTACCATGCTCCAAACCAAAGAGAAAAGCATCATTCCACTTTCATAAACTTTTCAATCGTCCATTATGAATAAGAAATAGTACTTATCCAAACCATCCTTGTTCACAATGTCCTCTATACATATGCATGAGAGCCTAAAAATTTAGCAAATTTTAGATAGAACCCAAGTAGGAAACAATAACTTATTGGAACAAAATGATGTGTCAAGTTTAGCATACGGTTGACTTACTGCAAACAAGCTTCACCTTAGAGCCAATTGAAGATGAAGATGATAATTTCTATTTCATACAAAATTAAGAGAACAACTAGAAAAACATTAAGAATAAAGGAAATAAGGTATGTTAGTTTGAGCTTCACTTCGTTTCAAGAATAATTTAATATTCTCTACTTAACAAGGCCAACCACGTGAAGGTGGAAGCTTATCTGGCCTCACCCCCCTCCCCCTAACATCAATCTAAATTCTCCATTAACATCTAATTACATACTTCATTCATCCATTTATGAACTATAACATTCAATCACATAACATTCATCAATATGATATAAAATTCATTAATACGTAATAGTAGTCAAGACTTTACATTATATTATCATAAGATTTTACAAAAAATTTGCCCTGTTCAATTGCAGGCATTAGGGGAAAAAGAACAGTGCAAAGAAAAGCTCCGGTAAAGCCCAGGATCGAAGTCCTGTATACATTACAAATGCCCTTTATAAGGGTCTTTAAGGCATACCTCCTTTTATATAAGGGGACAATTTCTAATAAAAGAACCTCCAAAAAAAAATACAAGGTTGGATCAAAATTTGTCTCAGCCAGATTCCCTTCCCGACATATTGGAGACTACAAATAATAGCGGCTAAGAGGATTAAAAATATTTAGGTTGTGATTGTATATAATCTATTATATATATGTTTAGGTTGTGATTGTCCTGGTAGACATACATGCAAAATTAACAATATCAGATTTCCACAATCCATTTGTAATTCAAGTTCATTTTGGATTTGATTGTGTGTGTTTTTTAGCATCATCATTTCAGATCACTCTCTATAATCCATCACCAGGATGAGAGAGTGCATGATGCATGCAAAATGTCAAATCATAGGCAAGGCATGTGAACTATTTTATAGAATGCCTCAAAAAAAATTGTGATCAGTGCTTGGCAGTTTTCTACCAAGCATTGGTCAAAATTTTGACCAATGCCTGGTAGAAATTGTCTCAGGGCTTTTGAAGGATTTTGACCAACGGATTGGTCGAAATTTTGACCAACCACTGAGTTGGTCAAAATTTTGATGAGAAATTTTTTGATGAACTGGTTGGTTGACATTTTGACCAACTTGGGTCAAAATTTTGACCAATATTCGTCGAAAAATGAGGTCAAATGTACTAGTGTATTAAACAATAGAAACTCTCACAAATATCATATTGGCTAAATTAAAAATCAACATTTAAATGAAAAACTATACTAATTTAAAAAATTTAAAAACTAAAACTTCAATAATACAAATATTCTAATCGCTAATCCTATTTGTTAAACTCAAAATCAATATTTAAAGTGAAAAACTAAACTAATTTAAAAAATAAATTAAAAACTAAAACTTTAAAAATTGATTATAAAAACTAAAAACTTAACTAATTTTAAATCTATTGGCTTCAATATATTAATAAAATAATTATTTTTAAAAATCCTCAAAAATGAGAAAAAAAAAAAGGAACTCCCACAAATATCTTATTGACTAAACTAAAAACTAATGTTTAAAGTAAAAGAACTAAACTAATTAAAATAATTTAAATACTAAAACTTCAATCAATTTTAAAAATCAAAATTTTAAAAAAGAAAAAGAAAAATATGAGTTAAAAATGGAGATAACAACTAATTAATTTTCTAAATAAATAGAAAAAAATAAGAGTGAAAAGTATAGATAAATTAATTTATAAATTAAATACAAAATTTTAAAATGGAGATAAATAAATAAGAAAAAATAAGAGTTAACAGTGTAGATAATAGCTAATTAAATTAAATAAATAGGAAAATAAAATAAGAGTTAAAGTTGGAGTGAGATAAAACTGGTAAGAAAATAATTTACGACAAGGGCTCATAGTTTTCTAATCAAAGGCTAATAATTTCTCAGCCAAAAAAATGTCTATCGACTAAATAATGTGAAAGATTAACTCCCATCAATTAACACAATATTTAAATACACTAGCAGTCACATGCTTTTGTACATACAATGAGTGCGTCGATAGGAAATGATATTTAAGAGAAAAATGTAGAATGAACATTAAATAATGTAGATATAAGGTTTTTAAAAATGAAAATTAAAAAATAAGAAAGTTGAAGATTAAAACATAGATATAAAATTTACAATATTTAGGAAATTTGAATATTACTTAAGAAACATGTTCGATAATTTCATGATTTTACAATTAAATTCAATTTATCAAATATGAAAAAATAATCATTGAAAAAATCCATCAAAAAAATTATTATGAAAAATTAATAAGAGAAATACAAAAAAATTATGAAAAATAGTGACATCTCTAACAAATATTCTATTGACTAAATAAATTATAGAAACTGAAGAAACAAAATTTAAAGAAAAAACTAAACTAATATAAAATTAATTTAAAGTAATTTAAAAACTAAAACCTAAATCAATTTAAAAAATCAAAAGTTTAATAAATAGAGATCACAGCATAATCTAATGTGGAGATCACAAATAATTAATTTTTAAATAAATAATAAAATTTAAAAAATAGTTAAAAGTGAATATTTAAAATATAATCTTATGTGAAAAAATTAGATTATTAATAATTTTTAATTTAAATAACATAATATTTACTAAAATCTTTTAAATAGATTAATAAATATTATTTATTTAAATTAAATTTATCAAGTATGAAAAAAAAAATCATTTAAAAAACTCATAAAAAAAATCTATTATGAAAAATTAATAAGAGAAATGCAAAAAAGTAAATATGTCTAACAAATATTCTATTGACTAAATAAATTATAGAAACTAAAAAATGATATTTAAAGAAAAAATTAAACTAATATAAAAAATAATTTAAAAACTAACATCTAAATCAATTTTAAAAATTAAAAGTTAAATGAATAGATCATAACATGAGCTAATGTGGAGATCACAATGAATAAATAGAAAAAGAAAAACAATAGTTAAAAGTGGAGATAACAACTAAATATCAAAACAAAAGTTAAAAGTGGAGGGAGATAAAAATTGGCTGGTAAATAATTAACAGGGAGGATTTTCAATTTTCCAACCAAACTAACAACTTTCCCGGCCAACTTGCAAATTTTCCATCAAAAATTTAATTTGTGGAAACAAAGTTCCCACAAATAGCCTATCGACTAAATAATGATGATGATTTCAATGTAAGTTATTTGTGTCAAACTAAACTATAAAATCAAATTAAAAACTAAGATGCTACATTACAAGTGAGATTAAGAAGCAAAAAATTAAACTAAAGAATTGGATTGATCTAATGTGAAAAATAATTAAGTCCTCAAATTTTTTTAAGAAATATAAACTAAAGAATTGGATTGATCTAATGTTCAAAAAAATTAACTCCTCAAAAAAATTAAACTAACTCTTATATACTAAGAAAGAAAAGATTTTGGATCTATGCATTGACCAAGTTAGAAATATTTTAAGATAGCAATTATAGATCATTTTTATTGGATCTCAAGGACAAAATGATGAATCACATTTATTGAATAAAATTATTAGATATAGGTGAGATAAAAAACATAGTCAAGGCACTAAGATTTTTTTGAATGAATAACTAGATAGGGTTGCTTAATAAATATTTTAGAATGAATAAATTTTTTTAAAATGAATTTATGATATTAATTGAGGTTATTTTTAAAATAGAAAATTGATTCTATAGCACTTTGATGAAATATTTTATTTTTCATTAAAAGTATTTATTTTACTTATAAAAAGTAAAGATTACAATAAAATAATAATAATAATGTGCTTCCCTCCCAAGAAAGAGCTCTTATTAGATAAAATGTTTTAACCAATCAAATCTCACAAAATTAATTATTAAAATATATTTTGATTAAAAATTAGCAACTCTACTCTTACTAAGAAAAAATCTATTAAGAATATTTTAAAAAATCTTATTTAATTAGTTTAAATATTAGTTATTAATAATTGAATTATTTTTCCTTTCATTTTAAAATGACATGACATTGGATAATTAAACAAAATAATAAAAGTTGAAATAAAATAACATTGTGAATAGCAAAAAAATCTTAAAGAAAATTTTAATTGTCTTAACTTTTAATATGGTCAAAAATTGAGAAGGGGGGATGAAATTGAGTTTACTTTAGACTTATAAATACTAATTCAAACCACTTCGTTAAAAAAAAACATATTGTAACTTACATAATAGAAGCATGGCGTTTACATCCTTAATTCCTATGCGTGGCAACTATCCTAAACCTCTACTCGCTTCTTCCTTCTTGTTTTCACCTAATGGAAATAACAAACTGAGACATATCTTATCTTCCCCATCTGGTGCCAATTCCAAGCCTTTCAATGCTAAACGACGAACTACACTGCTCTGGTATTGAATAGGCGGCCCTATTTCCATGGCTTCTTTCTTCCTCACCAACTATAAGCTCCTCTATTTCTTCTGGATCATTATTTACACACCCATTTGCTCTTTCGCCTCCTTTACTCCAAAGCAGTTCCTGAACCACCTCTTTCATCGAAGGTCTCTTCCCCCCTTCAACGCTAAGGCATTCCTTCGCCAGCGCCGCCACTCTTCTCATCGACTCCATGTTTCTACCTTCCCTCACATCAAGACAGGGATCTATGATTTCCCCCACACCCATCGTATTCACGGTGGAGATGAAATATATGGCCAGGTTGCCGTTGTTATCCATCCTTTCATACGACACAGGTCTCAGCCCCGTCAAAAGCTCTGCCAAAACAACTCCAAAGCTGTACACATCACTTTTCTCTGTAAGCTGAACTGTCTGAAAGTATTCAGGATCCAAATAACCCAGAGTTCCCTGCACAACTGTAGTAATGTGAGTTTGCCCCATCGGCACCAGTCGAGACACCCCAAAGTCTGCAACTTTTGGATTGTAATCACTACCCAGCAGAATGTTGGAAGATTTCACATCTCTGTGAACAATGGGTGTCGAGGCAGCAGAATGCAGATATGACAAAGCTTCTGCGGTTTCAGTAGCTATGCGCAGGCGCTGCTCCCATGGAATTTGCTGCTGTTTCTTCTTGTTGCCGTGCAGATGATCGAACAGTGATCCATTCGAGATGTACTCATAAACCAACAGAGGAACCGAGGTTTCCAGGCAACACCCCAGTAACTTCACCACGTTTCTGTGATTGATTTGGCTCAAAATGCAAACCTCGTTGATAAACTGATTGATTTGTTTGGAAACCACTTCCTTTGACCTCTTGATAGCCACAACAAGTCCGTTGGCGAAAGTGCCTTTATAAACGGTGCCGTACCCACCAGCTCCTAGGATCAAATTCTGAGAGAAGTTATTTGTGGCTTTCTCCATTTCCTTCAAAGAGAAGAGCTTCACCCTTTCTACTCCTCCTTGTGAAGAAATTAGTTTTTCTAATTGATCCCCTCCGTTCCTTTTGAAGTTCTCTTCCTTGTCGCGCTTGGATTTTCTTAGCTTCAAAATCCACAAGAGAATGCCGCCGCCGAGTAACAGAATTGGAGAAACAGAAACCCCTGCATTCCTCCAACGGAAAACTTTTACTGCAGGAAATGCAAACCAGACAAGGCAATATCATATACCGAATAATGAATGCCCAGAAATAGATACCTGCAATTATTGCCCAAGTTTTGGAGCAAGTGAAACCTGTGCATTTTTTGGTTTCTGGAGCAGGGGATTGAAAAGAATTAGAATAGTCTCAAATAAAAGAACGTGCGGAAAACATAAAATAACAATTTTTACCTGTACATCCAGTGCCGTTGGTGTAACCATCTCCGTCATAGCCAGGCGTGCAGCTGCAAATATAACCCCAAACCCTATTTTCACAATCCGCGTTTGGAGAACACTGGTACGAACTCTTGCTTTGAGCCGAGAAGCAGGTGTCATTTGGAATAGCCCAGCCTACCCTCAAACAAAAATCCGCAGCTGTCAACGATGTTGAATTGGAAATCGAGTCCCAGCTATCATTATAGACTATAGCAGAAGCCGAATCGCTGCAATTGTCCGATCCATAGTAAGAATAGAATCGTGCGGTGAGGCTAATTGTTGTGTAACCTCCTGGAACCCATTTTTGGCAATACCCATTCACTTTGAAGGGCATTTGTTTCCCATAGCGACTTGGAGTAGTATAATCACAGATAGATGTGCAGGAATCCAAATAAGACGTTTTCAGGGATGTATTGCCCCTATGCATCTGAAATTGACCATTTGTGTTACAGCCAACAGTAAAGAACATATTAAACGCAGAAATCCTGAAAGGCCCATCGTCATGAAGCTTGAAAGCTGTGGCTTTTGTAACGTTAGCCTCGTTCTTGCATGGAGAAAGATACGTGCTAGCGGCGTCAACTAGCATGTGGTTGGAAGAGACATGTTTGATTCTAACTTCCCCAGAAAGGGTTTGAATGTAGGGGATTTCAGGGTCAGAACTTGATTTTCGTTTGCAAACAATTTCGAAACCAGGCAAACCACAAGTGTTTTTGTGCAGTCGGAAGGGGTAAGGAAATGCCAGATCTCCGCATGTTTGAGGCCATGTGCATTTTTCTGCTTTGAGTGATAAAAGATGAGATGAAGCATAGACCAAAATCAGCCATGAACATATGATTGCAGGGGTCGAAATGAACATCTCCGTTAGGGAATCAGCCACGCCTAGAATGTTGTAATAAGCTATATTGATCTCCGCGGCTCTACATATATTTCTTTTGTGGATTCGAAGAATTGTTGGCACTTTGAAGACACAAAATTTTAATTGAAAAGTCGTCTTATTAACTATTACAGAAGAGCTAGTGTGTCATTCAATAAGTTTCAGTCAACACCATCGTTAGAATGCTGTCCACCTAAATTTGAGCGTCTCCGGCAATCCAAAAATTAATGAATGCATGTGAAAGTAAAAGTCGGAGGAGTCGGTATAGCAAGACTCGGCAAAGAAGCGACAATTACAGAGGAAGGTAGTCTTAAATATTTGCGTAGAAAGAAAGGCAGAATGATGCGAGTGTTTACGCTGAGTCTACAATCTGAGTTGGCCTAGTGGTGGAAAACTTGTACTCTTGAAAGAGAGGTCACAAGTTCAAATCTCACCGGGGGGTTAGGGTATGTGCGCCTCATTTGTAGCATCAAGCGCCTCTCGAAAAAGAGTACGAGGTAGTCCCATATCACTGTCACCATGCGTAAACCCAAAAACTATGGCATAGTGTCGTGGACTATAAAACCTCCTTTCCTTTCCTTTTTCCTTTTCCCCCCTTCCCTTTCTACAAGGCAAACATGTTACATGGACATTAAAAGTAGACTGAGTAGGTTTCAAGAGTCTAAGTCAATGTCTCCTTGACTCACTATCTTCCTCTTTTATCTTTTTCTATCTAATTCTTTGTGGACATCTTGGTAGATATGGTATACTAGCAATGGCATCTAGTGTGCAAATGGTATTAGGTATCATAGAGGTATGGGCGGTTGACTAAATATTTGTCCTTTTTTCTATCTTTCCATGGTATTATTTTAAAAATTATAATAGTGTAGTCTCTTAATTGGTACTACGAAATCTGCTTGACTTCTTAAACCAAGACAACCTTATAGATATAAAATTCTTTGTATCCGATAAACTATATAAGTATAGAATTTTGTTCTTGATCGTAGAAATTTAGAAGTTGTATTGCTTGAATACTTCCAGATAAAATCAAGAATTTTTCCCATTATAATAAAAATTTCATTAAGATCAACGTCTTCTTCCTATGGTTCTCCCTCCACATTCTGACAATTTATAGAGATGGAATTGGGATGTCTCTGTACAATTATTTAAACACCTATGGCTTAAAACATTTTATCTAATTACATTAAACATTTGATCTGCTAACTACCATTTCCACATCATCACCATTAAACACCCACATTTATGGAGATTTTCCACCAATGCATATGTTCGTATACTTTTTAAACAAATGGTAAAATTGACCACTTAGATCTAAAGAATTCATTCATTACCTATACATCTATACATACATTCGTCATCACCCATACACATCACAATAATTAAAGACATCTATCATACTTTATCATATTAAAACATGATTCTATGTATTTATATAAAGAAAATAAAGTTTAAAAAAAAGAGGATATAGAGAGAGAGACTCTAACTAGTATGATTTATTCTCAATACAAACCAATATCTAATAAATTGGGTGGTAATTAAATTCTAAGAATGTAAATGAAAAATCTACACACCATGGATCAGAGATAACAAAAATGGTAATAGAAGGGATAGTATAACAAAAGAGAGAAGAACAATGCAACTTGACCAATAATTGGAGATAGATATTTAATGTGCAAGAAAAATGGGAATCAAGAATGGGATGAATCTTTGGTGACAGGTAGCAAGCATGGTGCTGTGATCTATAAAATTGTTGAGTGTGACATTAATATGTTATTGGATTTATTTGTGAGGAGTTCTCAGCAACTTGTAATAATGGTCACTGTCCTTGGGGGTAGACAAAGAACTCAAAAGCACACTTTGCAGGCTATGAGTCTTTGGATGGAAAGAGGGATTAATATTATTGATTTCCCTTATTTGGCATCATGTCTTTCATGAAAATTGTACAACAAATAGTAAAACAAGATGATGGAAGAGAATGCTACAAAGCATGAGGGGATTTGTACGCAAGTCCCACTCATTATGAAATTACATAACCACAAATTGGAGGAAGGTCAAATCATTATTGAATACAACATAAAGAAACAAATCATTGAAAATTTGTGCATAACAAATATACTCAATTTAGTTACAAAGGAATTTGGAGGAATCTGAAAGAATAATGACACTCCTCTAACACTAAATGTATGTAAGCCCAAGGCTCTAGATCTCACCATGGTAGATTTACTAGGAACCACAAGGGTGTCTCTTTCTAGCTGGCCCCAAGATATCTATGAGCAATTTTTACATTATGCCAAGAAGAGCATAATATTGAATGTACTATCTGCTATTGTATATTTATTATGAAGATGAACTAGAGAACTTTACTGATAATGCCAAATTTGGCTTCACACCTGCCAATTGTATTTTGTGAAACAATTTCAGGACTCCCTACTATGTTTATTTTGAACATATGTTGTGATCAATGTAGTCCATGAGACATCTTTTTCAAACATTTTCTAAAATTCTCTGAGCACGCTCTTAGTAATGATGCATTTGGCATACATTGGTACAATTGCATTCCCTACCTACAAATCAAAATGAACTTCGTTATTACTAATGTTATAATGAATCTCATTGCCTTGATTGACCTCTAATAAGACTGGAAGAAGACTTATGAATGTCGTTGCAACGAGTTAGATCCTCGTCTTCATTGGAATGCATAACTATTGTCCTCCTCCCCTTCTATACATAACCTTCAATCATAGAGTTCTAGGACATCATATCTCTTTGAGAAGGAGACAGTGTGTGATCTCTATAAAATTGTAAGCCCATTCTTCAAATGATGGAAGTCAATTGTATCTTTTGTACAATTCTTTCTCAACGAATTTAAAAATGGATTTGTTTAGAAAATCACTAGTCTTTTGGTTTTGATCTCGTTCAAGTGAACATTGCAATGTTACAATAAAAAATTGGCTATTCTCTTCTTAAAATAATGGAAGCCAATAAAACCTTTCAAAATGAATTTATACTCAAAGATTTAGAGTTGAAAGTGGTGACATTGTGGAAATCGCCATACAATGTTGCCTAACATTCCTCCCAATTGTTAACCCCCTTCAATTAATGCCACCATTAATTTCAATTAATGGTTTTTCCCTGTCATATTTTGGTTATTGTAAGTTTACAATTTTTTTATTGACATTCCACATTTCTTCGGCATACCCATTGCACACTAGGTGAGATTGCTGAATTTTTTATGTCATAAGACAAATGCTCTTCTTCTTATCAAAGAATGCAATTTCTACAAATTACCCAATGGCCTCCACAATAGTTGAAGATATTGTTTTAGACTATCTATATCTCCAATCTTGCGTGTCAACTTAGGAGAGGTAGTTATGAGTCAGAATCCTTGAAGATGAGGAAGATGAGGAAGTGGGTAGTGATAAGATAATAGTCATCAATATAATTAAATTTAATAATAATCACTAATAATAGATAGATATGAAGAGTGTCTAGAAAGTTTGTGACTTGATAGTTGATGCAAAGGCATCCAAGGGTCAAGGCTATTGACTCATATGTGAGTTTTGGTCGAGATTTACTTCTTGGGGTCATAACTTTTAACTCGGATGTGGGTTTTGGCTGAAATTTTACAAACAATTGTGTGAGGAGGAGTTATTTGGATTGTTGATCGAGCTTAGCTCAATAGGTGGCCATTTTGACATTTTTTGGGGAGCCTAAAATCTCATCTTGACCTCTAAATTTGGCTTTTCATGATTTTTCTAGTTTTTTTAGAAAGCTATTTTTGTAATAAATCCAAAATCGTATTTTTTATTTCATTGACTAGTTGGAAATTCATCTTTCCTAAGTTGAGGGCATTTCTTGGGAAAAATATGGATTCGTAGGATGGGTTTTGGAAATTACCAAAAATGGAAAAATTTATTTTTCCCAAAAATCTACCAAATATGGTAATTTCAAAATTGTAATAAATAGTTGTTTTCTTTCATTATAGAGGCAAAGTAGAGTAGAGAAATTTTAATGAAGAATTATGGCATTCTGAAACTTCTGTGTTGTGTTATTTTCTAATTGATTCTTTGAAGAGTTGGGGGTTACACCAATAGTCCATGATTGTGTTTATGTTTCTCCTTTGTGATAAGGAAAGTGTTCTAAACGGTAATGATTGTTTGTTCAATTTTTCATTATGAAATAGTATGAACAATTAACCTTATATGAATCTAAGTGCCCATGTACATGTTATGAAGATAAGTGTTTCCTTTAATGTGACATGTATTTAATTTCCTTATAATGTGATATGTGTTTTGCTATAAGTTTTTGGCTATCTATACCAAATTAAAAAAATTGAAGTCCTATGAAAATGTTGTGCTTGAAGGAGTGATTATCTAGTATTGCCAATGACTTAAAGTGCAAGCATATTTCACCTTGATGTTGCTCAACTTAGTTACATAGAATTATGTTGTAAAATCATGATAGAAATGACCTCATACTTAATAGAATGAAAAGAAAGGAATGCATTAAGTTTATTTAATAGGTGTTTATGCTTTAGTGAAAACATGATAAATTATATTTCTATGTGTAGATAGTGCATATTGAGAATTTTTGAATTTTTTCATTTGATTTTTTGTCGAATGAGTGTGTTATGTTTCCTTATGGGATGGATGGTAACTTTCTGATTATATAATAGATAATGTGTTACGAAATTTCATTACTTATTTTGGTTTTTCTTGCTTAGTCTTCCTCAATGTTGGGTTGGGTATCTTTCATTGTCAAGAAATATTCCAAGGAAGGTCAACAACTTCATGGTAGGGTGGTAAAGCACTCCTACAATATTCTTGCACGCTTATGTTCTTGGATAGGTTTTGGAGCCTTTGATAGCTTGTTTGACATGTTTGGTACATCTTGATATTCCAATAGCTAATTTTTGGTTGTTTAGAACATTTCATTTTATTTCCTATATTTATATTTATTTATTTTAAGTTAAATGGTAATTAGAAATTATTGTTGATTGGTCAATATTCAAGACCTTCACTCTTGTAGACTTTCTTCATTTTATGGAGATTGCTAATTTGGCATTTCTTTTGTAGGGGTAGTCTTTGATTTTTGGTTGTTTATAACATTTCATTTTATTGGCCTAGGAAGAAAATGGAAGAAGGTGAAGATGCAACAAAATGATTTGATAGGAAGGGACTTGACCGATGAGTTGAATTCTTTGCTGGAAGAGTATAGGATCTCAGGAAGGGATAATAATGATGAGTTCATTTGGAAGGCCACCTCGGCTAGGGAATTCTTGGTTAAATCTGCCTACAAGCTAATGTTCGATAAATCTCTTGAACCTAATGACTAGGGAAATGTTTAGTTTAACCACTTAATCCCAAAGATCAACATTTTCTAGTGGACCACCATTCATGGGAAAATTCTCACTATTGAAAACTTGATGAAGAGGGGGTTCCAAATACCTAATAGATGCTATATGTGTAAGAGGGAGGAGGAGAGCATCAACCACCTATTCCTACATTAAAGTTTTGCTTCTAAGGTGTGGGGGAGAATTTTTCAGAACTTGGAGGTGAATTGGGTGTTTAATGAGGATATGGGGCATTTGGTGAACTGGCAGGACCCCTTCACCCACCCCCTGCTTATCAATTTGTGGAAGGTGATTCCCCCCTCAAGTTTGTTGGTCTATTTGGAAGGAGCGAAATAACAAGGTGTTAAGAAATGAGGAGAGGGAGGTGAAGGTCATGGTGGAAATGGTCTTCAAATTAATAGTTGAAAATATTAGCTATATAAATTGGAGGAAACCAGTGTTCCCCCCTTCTACCTTGGAGTTTAGAGTGGTGAAGTATTGGTCATTGGTGGAAGGGATTATGGAGATTGATAACTCTAATCTTATGGCTAGAAAGAGAACTCGATGGAAACCCCTGCCTGCTAACTGAGTCAAACTTAATTTTGATGGAGCTACCAAAAAGGAGAGATCAATGGGTGGAGGGATAGTCAAGGACTGTAAGGGAAGGATGTTCTTGGCTTATACTGGTCTATTAGGGAAATTTTCAAATAATATAACAAAAGTGATGGCTCTATACTAGGGTATAAAGTTAGTCATTAGTGTGGGATGGAGGGATGTGCAAGTTGAAGGTGATTCTAAAGTTATTATTGAGACTGTTAAAGGCAATATGTAGGAGGGGTGGGCTATCAAATAGGAAATTGATGATATCAAGTATCTATTAGCCACCCTCAATAAGTTTGATTTGAATCACATTTTTTGGGAGGGAAATAGCGCGACTGATGGTATGGTGGCGATTGGCTTAAAGTTGGAAGGGCTAAGAGGTTGGAGGAATTTGAATGCTCTCTCAAATTTGGTGAGGGAGTTAGTGAATAAAGAAATGAAAAATGATGAATCCTAGCTGGTTACTTTGTATAGTGATGTTGAGCTGGTAGGGTCGAAATGTACCTGATGCTTATGTAGTAGGGAGTAAAGGCTTGGGTATGAGTAATAATTATTACTCATGGCCCAAAAATTGGAAGTTTGAAATGGGGCATTTTTAAATTTATTTCCCTTTATGGATCATCATATGTCGTGAAAAAAAAAAAATTATTTTTAAAGATTTGAGGCATGTTGGGAATGATGGAAATGATTGGGGGATAGATCATGGCGGCTGACACGTGATCTTTCTCACTAATTTGGCAGGGTTCATTATTACTATTAATTGTGATTATCATCTTTGCTTATGGGTTTAACTTACTGAGTGTGAAGTATTTTTTAGAAACTATGTCTGGGCTTTAAAAAGAGAGGAGAGAGAAAAATTACAAAGATGGGAGGTGACCTGATGTGCGTAGAACCGACTATGATCGATGATAATGTGAGGAAGCCCTTGGTATGGTACTTACTAAAGGAGGGAAGTTTTGTCTCCTTCATGGAGGCTCTCAATGGTCACGACGAGAATTGATCTATGCAGTTTGTTAACTCATGGGAGAGTTGAAGAGTGACAATAAATGGTATCTCATTTCATGTTTTGAAGGAGGTGATTTCTATGGCGACGGGCTTGGCAATGAAGGGTAGAAAATGGCAGAAGGTGACAAGGGTGACTAATGAAATGAGCCTGCAATGTTTCTTTATGGAGGGTGAGGAACCGATTCAGCATAGAGGTGGTTTCATGAGGGGGAAACTGCCTAACCCATGGAATGAGATTTGTCTAACTCTAATGAAACATCTTACCCTGGAAGGAAGGTATAGAGTTTTCTACTACTACCACTTTCCTCTTCTTAATCATTTCTGACATCTTGATTTTATTTCGCTTCCCTTCTTCTTGCTGCATGATCTTGAGGATAGTATTGTTGATGTGAAAGATAAAATGAGAAGGGGGGTTAATTTTACTATTTTACACCAGGGTTTAATTTTTAGGCTATATCAATTTCACCTTGCCCTGGTCCCCCTAGGATTGTGGAAATTGAACTTCCTATCCACCTGAACCCCCGGCTCCAAATGGTCCCCCTTAGGATCACGGGTCCTAGAGCCCCTACCCCTCAGCCCTCTCCCAATGGGTCCCTAGTGAATCCCTCCCCCAGGGGGGAAAAAGGAAGACAAGATAAAGGTAAGGAGAAAATGTAGACGAAGTCGAAGGATGAGAGGAGAGGGGGAAGGAGGAGGTCAAGGAGGTTGGCTAAGAGTAGGGCTAAGAAGAAGTTGAGGGAGGGAGCCTCGCAGGAGGAGGAATCAGATTCTAAGGATTCAGTTTGCCCCAAAAGAAGAATGAAGGAAAAAATTGTTAACTTTGGAGTGGGAGGTACAGAGGAGGTTGAAGAGGATATTTCTGACTCCTCCAAGTCAAACTCAGGAAATGGGAAGGAGAATAAGGATGTGTCGCATGTCTTGGCAATGGTTGTGCCTGGGTGTGTGGACCTAACAAAAGATCAATTCCCCAAAATGATGGGTAGGATGCCTTCTCCCACTACGATCTCCTCCCCTATTAAGGCAGGTTCCATAAAGGCTACTAACCTCCGAGTTGTGCAGGATATTCAAGCTAGTATGGATGGCCATCTGGGTGAGTTGCATAAGGCTGGTAATGAGGTGCAAGAGAGAATACAAGCATTGGAGGAGAGAATGGGATTATTAACCAAGTTCATAGTTAAAGTCACTCATGCAACGGCTACCACTCTGTGCCTATTGAAGGATGCCAAAGGGGACCTATCCAAGGAGGACTCCAAGTTTCTTTTTGACTTCTTGGTAGAAGACTACAAAAATGTCCTTCTGGGGAAGAAGGAGGCCAAGAAATCATAAGGGCTCCCCCCTTCTTTTATTTTTTGCATGCTGTTAATCTGCTAGTTTACAGACTTTTTCGGTTTTAAGGTTGTCACACCTTTGTTTTTGTTAAGTGACTTCAATTTGTTAACAGGCATTTTGTTTAAAGCCTATAGTTACTTTTTTAATTACATTATAAACTTCTATTTTTTTTAAAAAAAAGCATTAGGTGTTAGTTATGTTCTAATGGTTCTCCATTGGTAGTTGACCAACTTGTTTGTAACAGGTCAGCCCCCTTGTTTTGGCTGCTTTTATTTCAAAAACATTTCATTTTATTTCCTATACTTATTTTAAGTTAAATGGTAATTATAAATTATTGTTGATTGGTCAATATTCAAATGATCTTGACTCTTCTAGACTTTCTTCATTTTAAGGAGATTGCTAATGTGGCATTGATTTTGTAGGGGTAGTCTTTACAATTTTGGGTTAAAACATGTTTATAGTTATTGCCAATAAAACATTGGTCATAGTTATTCCATACAAGATAACCAAATAAGTGCATCAGCTATTTATCATCTTAAGCCATATGACCCAAAACATAAATATTAATATTGATAATCAATAATTTACACATTGTGTTACTTTAGATAACATTTAATCAATTCATATATATCATATATAGAGAGAAAACCTTGAAACAAATAGTTCTCACAAATAGTCAAAACATGTATGTATGTGTTAGAAAATAGATACCAAAGATAGTGTACCTAATAGAATACATGTGGAAAATAGAAAACAACAGAAATAGGTTTATTATCTAGGTAAGGTACATATGCAAATAGTCATACAAGATATAGTTTTCTACCTCTTTGATTATAGATAGCTTTTTGGTAGTGGCGTCCAAGAGCAATCGTTGTTAAGATCCATTGACTCAAGATGTCTATTAAACTATTAAAATCATTTTTAAATGCACTCGTGGTATATGATGTTATGCTTAAACTTTGGTTAGTGGCATACAAGATGCATATTTCTCTAGAATTATAGATAAACTTTTGCTAGTGGCTTAAAGGAAATAGTTGCTAAGATACAATGACTCAAATGGTTAACAAAATATTAAAATTCTACTAATAAACTTATATGTTGTATGTTGTTACATTTAAAACTTAGTTAAGGATAATTACTACTTCTAGTATGAGGTAGTTTTCTATACAATTATAATTGTGTTGAACTAATAAAATGGTGGAACCCATACTGTAGTATATGCATGTATTGACATTCCTCTTTCCAAATTGAATGTACATAATTTATGTTTTCATATTATAAAGGATTTCCTAGTGTTAGTGAATAAGATTGTAAGGGGTTGTTGATTCACAAGATGAAACTCAAAGGTGGTGGGCCTGTGCGGTAAAGCTAGGTGCACATAGGTGTGGCGTAGGCAAGGCATGGGCTGAACCGAGGAGCAAGATAGGGCTATGTCATGTGTAGGGAAGGCATAGTTGTGGCATAGGATCTTGTCATGGACTTGATCTAAGGTGTATCCTTGCGGTTGTATTGCGAGATGTTCCCTCCAACATAGTTGTGGTGTAGGCATGGTGTGGAATCGGGCTAAGGTGTATCATGGGGTTGTGCTACAAGATGTTCCCTCTAGCATAATTGTGGTGTAGGCGAGGCATGGAGCCAAGCTAAGGTGTAACTGCAAAGGGTAAGAGCCAGTGTGCATAATGGGTGGCTTGGATAGTCGACCTCCCTCAAGAGGGATGAAGAAGAGTAGTCCTTCCCTCTAGTCTCCGGATGAGATATAGGTGACGCATAGTCATTAGGAGTGGAGAAGAGTAGCTCCACCATATCATGATGCCATGAGGTTTAGCAACAAGAAAAGGGTCCCTAACTTATTGAAGCAGAGTAGCTAGAGCCAATGTAGGATGACTCCTTCACAGTTGTCCGAGATCTAAAAGCTAGGGAAAGGAGTACCTAGTCCTGTGGGAGGAGGCAAAGACATTTGACCGAGTAAGAGCATTGGGGGCTTATGGTTAGCTTTGTGGGGGAATGTGTCATGGAGCCAAATATCTAAGCAGCATGGTATCAAAGTGGTGTCGTAGTAGGTGCACATCCTAGGTGCTTGGTTGTGTGGGTTTGCATTGAGGTGGGATCTCAAAGGCTATGGTAGTCTAGTATGGCGAACAGGAAGTGGTGTTCTAGGTAGGGTTCAAGATGAGTTGAGTCATGAGGCAAATCCATATCAAGTATTTGAAGAGGTAGTTGTTGGGCATGGCTCAAGGAGGTGAGTCATGATGGATGGCTAGGAGCAATGGCTTGTGGTGCATGATTGAAATGGGTGAAGCAGATGAGTGAAGTGGTTCAAAGGTGAAGCTATGGTGGCATAGTCGAGTTGGAAATGAAGTACGACATCTAATGGGATTGGGTGGGTCATGGAGCTAGGGTGTGGAACTCAAGTAGGTATTGTGTTGCAAAGGGATCCATGGATTGGGTTAGGATTGTGTGGATGCATGGAGGGTTGGTTTGAGTGCATCAGATGCATGAGAACAAGATGTTCACCAATGAGGGCATGTAGACATAGACTTGGTGTCGAGGCAGTCAGGGCTCGGTATGGGGGATCCAAGGTTTGACTAAGGTAGTCAAAAATTCTATGGAGAACAAGGTGTTGGGCTTTAGGGTTTATGGAAGCTAGGGAGACCAACGAGAGAAGGAATGTCATGGAGACATGGGTCATGTTAAGGTAACATTAAGAATTGGACTAGAGGACTCAAGAATGTTCTGAGGTGTCATGGATGTGTTGAGTATGCTTTGGAAGTATGCGAAGTGGACAAGGGAGGACTCAGTGGTCTAAGTCATCCAATGTGGATACAGTGTTCAACAAGGGAGTCTAAGTGGTTCTTAATGCAGTAGTGTAGCAATGTAATGTTGGGCTTAGGGAGTCAGTGGAGCTGAACAAGGGGAGCTGTGATAGTTCTGTGCATTCCGAGAGTGGCATTATGAAGATCAAGGATGATCAAGGGTGGTTGAGAGACTCAGGGGAGTTGAGATTGCATATGGTTGGTATTGGAGTAAGGTGGTCTTATGGGGGATATCGAGGTAAAGATGTCACAAGGGCTAAGTAGGGGTTCAACTTGGGGTTGAATAGGGGTAGAGCCGATGGCTCGAGGATGTGTGTGTGGGCAAAAAAGGAAGAGAACCAAAGTAAGGGATGGTTTGGTAGGCGCTTCTATTCCATAAGAGTGTTTGTTTATGTACAGTCAGGTATGTGGGCACTTGATGAAGTTTTGAGAGAGGTGTAATCTGGGTGAACAAAAATGGCTTGACCATAAGGTTAGTTAGAAGTAGGGATCACCAATGTCATGCATGGTTGGAGATTCTAAGGGAGAAGGCTTAACCTGGGCATAAGCTAAAATCCAACCCCGTGACAGTTGGCATCAAAGCTGATTGATCCAAACATGTGTAGAGAGTTGTGTGTGAATCTTAGAGAGATTGGGCTTTGGTTTAGCCCAACTTTGGTGAGGAGATGACAGAGTGTGATCTAGTCAAAGTGTAGCTTGGGTTTGTTCTATCTCGTGGAGGAGTAGGTAGCAGAGTGTGATCTTTGGTAGATTGGCTTGTGTTTTCATCAACTCCTAGAGTTGGCATCAAGTTTTAAAGATGGTCAAACTAATATGTAGCTCATGGAGAGTTGATATCGACATTGTTGGAAGTGGTTTTATTAGTGGAACTTGGCATTGGAGGTCAAGATGTGGCATGGTGTCACAAGGCCATAATGCAGGAAGATGGACATAGTGCAACATGGTGTTGTGAGTTTCTCAGAATGTAACTTGAGTGAAGATGGTAGTGTTAGGTACATTCAAGACCAGTGAGCAATAGGTTAGGGCTACAAGGCATAGTGGGGTATAGGAGTTGTTCAAGGAAATTTTGAGGAGCAAAGAAATTGGACTGTAGGGTGGCTTTCTTGGTCAGTCTAAGTGTGGAGTAGGATGGTGTGCATACATTATCCGAGGTGAAATCAAGATGCTAGATGAAGTAGATTTGAGTGTGGGTTGCATGGAGCAGTGTGGAGTATGGTCTCTTTGGTGTAGATTCGAGGTGCAACAATTGGGCTATGTGGAGCAGAGTGGTGTAGAACTTACCAAAGGTGGAATCGAGGAGGATGAAGTAGCTGCTTTGAGCAGTGAAGTGTGGGCTTACACAAGGTAAGTCCAGTTGTGTTAAATATTTGGGGCCATTCGAGATGGTGTGGTGTAGGGTTTTCATGGTGGAAATCTAAGGAGTAGATGTGTCTAGATGGTGTGATAGGCTAGCTTGGAGGCTATGGTAGTGGTCTAAGTAGCAGTGTTATGAATCAACGAAGTTGGGTGATGTGGAATCGTGAGGTGTAGGTTGATGTGAAGTGTATCATTCGAGGTGAAAAAGGATTGGGCTGTCGATTTAGTGTAGAGAGGTGTAATGTTGTGGCTTGAAGTGGTTTGAGTCAAGATTTGAGGATTAGGAAGCAAGTACTGAGGAGTCACAAAGGTTCTAGAGGTGTATTGGTAGACGAAAGTTGGGTGTGTTTTGGGTTGATGTGTTGAGGACGAGTGGATGCAAGGCATGCCGAGGGTTGGTCAACAGTCGAACAGAATGGCATAGCAGAAGGCCTGGTTAATGCCAAACTTGAAGGTGATGACTTGGGAAAGTGGATTTGGGAGCTATTAATTGCAGTTTGGTGTAGGATGGGTTCTTTGACATGATCTGAGGAAGGTTATCGAAAGTAATATGTGTAGCACAATGTTTTGGAGGTAAATCGGTAGATGAATGTTGGTGGTCAGTTTAGGTTGTAGTGTTGTAGATGATTTGGGTGTAGTTCATGCCAAAAGGTTCTTCAGTAGGCAATTAGAGTGGCACAACAAGAAGTCAATGAGGCTGAATGTTGAACATGTGAACTTGGGAAACCAGTTGGGCTTGTGCATCAAGGTGGTGTTGAGCTTGTCTTTTAGTAGATGTCAGGAATGGAGTCTTGGGTAGTTGAAGGTGGAAGACAGAACTGAGTTGTCAGTGGATGGAAACAAGGTAGTTGAGTGGAGACAAAGTAGTAGTGTGGAGTTCTCTAGCTATCATTGGGGATGGTCAGCTCAGTTCACTAGTAAATTTAGGCCTAAATTTTGATGCAAAAAGGTCAAAATTTTGACAAGAGTAGGTCGACAAGGCGACCAAGCTTACTGTTGATCTTTTTTGGTCAGTTTTTCACCACATACATTTTACATCAAAATTTTGACTTCACAAAGGTGGACTTACCAATGTGAATTTCATCGATTTCCCTAGTCCAAGCTGAACTGTTATTTCCTTATTTGCGAGTGCCACTAGCCAAAATTTTGACGTAAACTTACACCAATTTGGCGTCGAAATTGTGATGAAAACACCTCACTTTTCTATGCCGATGCCATACACATGATGTCAAAGGCGACTAGTTTTGTGTCAAAATTGCGACCAAAATACCAATTCTTATTTGCATTTGTGTCAAAATTGAGACCAAGATATGTAGAAATTTTGACAGGCTATCCCAATTATTGTAAAAGCTTTGCTCTCATAGGAGCCTTCTAAACTATACAAAACTTGATTCTAAAGCGTAATTGCTCGGTGCATGAGAGTCAGGGTATCGTGCAAATTTTTACCTCCACACCATTGTTTTGTTCATCACATGATTTATTTCATACAAAACAATGGGAAGGAGGAAGAAATGTGCATGATATCTTGAGTCTCCACTGAGAAATTATGCTTTACAACTCAAATTTTGTGTAGTTTAAAAGGCTCCTATGAGAGAAAAGCCTTTGCAATAATTGGCACATCGCGTCTAAATTTTGGTTCCTGTAGGGAAGAATAAAATTAGGAAAGAATTATTTATTAGGAATGAAAGCCAATAATTTCATCTATTTTTCAAACAGATAAACATGACAAAAAAACATACAATCCCAATCACATCATCATAAGAGCACATATATAACTATAACTATAACTATGTCTAAAACCAACATAATTTACAAATATCCACAATTCAAATATTATCCCTTGATGTTTTCTTTAATGCAAAGTTTTAAGTCAACTATGTTATTGCCCTGGATGTAATACCAAACTATCATTAGGCTAAAGACTGCAACAAGATTTACGATTTATAAATGCAAGGAGAACTACCCAACCAAAGTAGAAAATGACATGAAAAGTTAACAATATATCAATTAACAATCTAGATGAAATATTTATAACAATTGAACTGTACAATTATAGAAACAAAAAATTGCCTTAAAATTGACACCTCACCAGTTGTTCATTTGCATCTGTAATGGCTTCACAAAAGTTGAAAGCTTATGATTTGTCAAGAACACAAAAGGCACTCGTAGTTCAGCTGCATCAATAAAACTAAAGTAGTTCAGTTGCATAGTGAGGGCAAGATACTGTCAATATCAATTGTGGAGTTGCAGATAGGTAAGCGATGAACATAAAAAGGTAGTACAAGATTTTAATAGCAATTTTGACCTTCATAGTTTTTCTCAGTAGTTTTGGATCATTAAATTGGATATAAAATTGATAGTAAAATGTGAAAGAGAACACACATAATGTCACATCAAAATAAGTTTGCATACTACATATGAGTATGCATCAAAACTGAATTTTTACCTCCTCAATCTATCTGTATCAATAAAGAAATAAGACATTTTTGTAATACAAAATTCTTGAACCCTATTCCACTGTAATCTTTCAAACTTGCAAAATAAAACAAAAGCCATAAGAACTAAAATAAAAGGATTTATTTCTAACAAACTATCACAGATGCTTTGTATATACCTTAGGACATTATACAAGTTGTTTCACAAGCAACACTTAACATTCCAATTTTTTTCTCATTTACTAGAGTGATGATAAACTATATGCAAAGTAGAAATAGTGCAGCATAATAGATGATTAGTATCTACAATTTTTAATACTAAAAATTATAAATAATGTAATACTCACAAGTGTCGCTGCCTAAGAGAATGCAACCCAAGTTTATCATGATCTCTGCAGCATTCATTGCATTGGGATTATCCTACTTATTTGCAAACACTAGTAACATTGCATCTCGTAGTTCATCTTGCAAGAACAAGAAACTTAAATGATTTAAAAAATTGTACAGATAACATGAAAATAATTGTTAAAAGAATGAGGCCAATTTTACACATAATAACCAAAGTTGCCATGAGAAAGACATGAAATCTTCTTGATCCATTTTCCAATTGTGTTTATACAATCCTAAAAATTCACTTTGATAGTTCTGACTAATTATTGTGGAAGGATTTTATTTGCTTCATCAAACGAGTGTATATTGTAGTCTTGGCTTCTTGTATTTTTCAAGATAGTATCATTACTCATCTAGTATTGTTCAATCTAAAAGGATGATATTGATATGTTGTTTTTCTATAATAGCCAAAACAAAGGGTTGTTAACCTTTACACAAACAAGGGATGAAAGCATAAACATAGGGCATCAACAACACAACAAAAAAAGCCTCTTCCTATGCACTTGGATAAAAGTCTAAGCAATGTTATTGTTAGGATTGCAACAAAGGAAACCCCACTACAACCTATCAACAAGGCCCAAGAGTGATTATTTAAGAGTCAGCATTAACAACACAACAAAAAAAACCTCTTCCTATGCACTTGGACAAAAGTCTAAGAAACACTATTGTTAGGATTGCAACAAAGGAAACTACACTACAACCTGTCAACAAGGCCCAAGAGTGATTATTTAAGCGTCAGCATTATTAACAGAATTTTGTTCAAAATAGAAGTGGGAGCAGTAACTTCAACAACATAGGCCACCAGGCTAGCGGGCATCGCACCTGAAATATAGTCTAACATCCAAAATTGTGACAAGAATGGAAGCGATAGAAGTCTAGCTCAGACCAACAACATGAGAAGCATCAATATAATCAAAAAAAGTTTCTTCTTCATTAGAAAAAAAGTCCTCAAAAGGAAAATCTAAAATAGAATCAAAAGCTCTAATTGTCAAATGGTCATTTTTCACGGCCCTCCATCAAGTGACAGCACCTATCCAACACAAAATGGAAATCATTAGGCATGTATCCTATAGAGATGCAATCTCTACAACAAAATGGAAAACCCTCATATTCAATGCTTCACCCATGGCCTCTCATCAACCATGATTGAAGTAGAGAGATCTCTATTTCAACTAGAATACAAACATAGAATAGCCCAAAATTGTACTAGATCCATCCAATTTTAGGAACTAGAAAAGGGAATTTCCAATGGCCTCGAGGAAAACAACTCACAAAAGTGAAATGAAGATGAGGAAGGAAAACCCAAACATAACTCACATAGGTATAGCTCAATGTCACCAAACATTAGGGACTTCAAAGAATTAGTCACCCAACGGTGTAAATCTTAGAGGCACTAGAGACTCTAAGAATTTATAGACCATACTTCTACACTGATAAAAGTCCATGTTATCACCACAAAATAGGACAAACTTTGAATAAGACTTGACAGCCCAAGCATAGCTCCTTCAACCAAAATTTGAAAGACAATTATCTAGAGCATTCAGTGGGTCTAGAACCACCAACAAGAGAAAATATCCTAGCACCTAGAAGCCTAGCTTAGTGCTACACCAAGAGAGTCAAACCTCAACAAAAACCATCCAATGGATCTCTTCTGATGGGGTGTGTTATGAGTATATTAAGTTCCCCTCTTTCTCCAGAGTGGAAAACATCATGAATTTTGAGTTTAGATCTATGTTATGTAATACTTCTTTACTCATGTTTAGAGATCCTTACAGTATATTCAAAGATACTTATTATATCTACTCTGTAATAAATGGTAGTGTAATAGCATACTAGCATCAGAGTTCATAACCCACATCAAAAGTGGTTAGGTACACAAGAAGAAGCATCCAACATGGGACATGAGAAACAAATTCAGATTGATTTCTCCTCTATTATCAAAGGATCATAGTAAGGCACAACACAAATTCTCAAATATAAATAATAGTCAACTGCCATTTTACTTAGGTCCCTATGAAAATGTAGCACTGAAATACAATATACATTGGAGTTAGGAATTTGGTTGACAACCAAAATCAATTGAATTGAAATAAGAAACTTCACCAAAGAATCAACTAAATATGTAATTTTAAGCATATTTTGCTACTTAAAATGTTATTACTTCTTCCTTCTTGACCTTAAACTCATGACATTTTCTAGTTTTATGGGGGGAAACAGGATCTCTCCAACTATTAGTTCTAAATGGCTTCCACCTTAGGTGCATAGAGTCTTTGAACTAGATAGATAAAATACACAACCATGCTGAAGACCATGGAAATAGAGGATAACATGGAAAATACCAAACAAGTTGGATGATGATGAAGACTACAGTGAAGGTAGAAGATCCCAGACATCATCAATTAATACCAAACTACCAAATGGAGTATACAAACTTGAAAAGATAAGACACACCTTACAACTAAATGAAACTCTAGAAGCTACCATCAAATGGCATGACATTGAATCATTACCAATAAATGAATACAACATAGAGAAGCTACTAGATATGGTATTTCTATCCATTTTTCAAACGAAAGAGTGCAGTAGGTATGCAACCACAACTAAGGAAAGTGCAATTTCACACCATTTGCCATGTTGATGTTGAGATAAAGACTTATGCAATCCAATCTCCCAAGGAATAGACAGCACCACATATTGCCATCTTTTCCAAAACAAGATTTGTCATAAAGCGATGTTAGAATAGTTACTAAAATGGTCATAAATTATGTTGTTATAGTAAAAGAATACTTTAACTTAAGAAAAAAAAACTATACAATATTAAAACATGATATCGTGCTTTAAAAACTAAAAAGATACCTGTAACAAAGAACTTCATTTCGACTTGCTAATTGGTTGTCACTATTAACTATAAGCTTATCTTTAAAGTTTGAGCTTCACTTGGTTTCAAGAATAGTTAAATATTCTCTACTTAACAGGGCCAACCACGTGAAGGTGGAAGCTCATTTGGTCCCCCCCCCCCCCCCCTAACATCACTCTAAATTCCCCATTAACATTTAACAACATTCAATTCATCCATTTTTGAAATATAACATTCAATCATTATAACCACATGATAACATTCATTAACACATAAAATTCATAAACACACAACATTCATGAATAATTCAAGAGTAAGTCATTCATGAATAATTCATTAACACCCAACATTAATGAATAATATTCATTAACACAATATTCATTAACAATATTCAAGAGTAAGTCATTCATGAATAATCATATCTTTTTTTCTTTCTTGTCATTTCTTTTTTCATAAAATTTCTAAGAGGAATATCAATGTCCTCGTCATCCCTATTAACATTTAATAACATTCAATTCATCCATTTTTGAAATATAACATTCATTAACACATAAAATTCATAAACACACAACATTCATGAATAATTCATTAACACAAAATTCATTAACACGCAACATTCAAGAGTAAGTCATTCATGAATAATTCATTAACACAATATTCATTAACACCCAACATTAATGAATAATATTCATTAACAATATTCATTAACACAATATTCATTAACAATATTCAAGAGTAAGTCATTCATGAATAATCATATCTTTTTTTCTTTCTTGCCATTTATTTTTTTCATAAAATTTCTAAGAGGAATATCAATGTCCTCGTCATCCCCCTCCTCTACTGGTTCTAACACATGTCTCCTCCTCATCCGTTCAGGAACATCATGAGGCTGTTGCACCAAAGGGGGGTCCACTGCAATAACAAGTACTTCATGAGTTAAATTCGCACCATTTTATATTAGTGAATTACGAGTATTTATTTAAGTAAAAGAATTATAAATCAAAAAATTAATTTAAAAGAACAAAACATAGATTTTCTTTACCTGAATGTGTGACATGATCTACCTGCTGATCAGTCTGAACATCCTTTGGCACTTGTTCAGCACGACATGATTCTATATCCTCAACACAAAAAGGTTACACCAAGTTCAATTAAAGATGTTAAATTGTATTAATAATTATATAATTAGTTTTAAATAACAACACCTCCATCGATAGTACAATGCACATCAAGGGTTTCATGATGCTACGTATGTCTGTGTCACGATTAACGGGCTGCATTGCAATGTCATGCACATTATTATCAAATAAATTGTTTCTCAAGTATTCAACTTCCAATATATATTTTGGCGTATTTACCTGTGCACATGATGCAGGAGACTGTTCATTTGGGGCAATGGAAGTTTTCTGTAGGCATTCAGCCACCACTAAATAGCCTTGCTTGAAGGCAATTTTTTTGTGTTCTTCTGTGGCCTCTAGATTAAACTCAGTGCCCTGCATTTTTTGATTAATTAACAAAATTATTTGCATTTTATAAATAATTTTTTTTTTAAATTCATTTATTGCTACTTACAATGCATGCTTTGATTTTCGAATATCTGCCAGAGCCAAGTCTATGCTGCCCAACCTTTTCTAGCCTCACCTTTGTTGCCTTTGATGTGTCCTGCAACCTATGAAAAGTTTGAAATATGTTAGATGATATAGATATAAAGATTAGTACTAAATAGTGGATTATTATATATTGGTATGAAGGTTTTAGCATAAATTAGCATGTTCCACCAAAAAAATGAAAAAAGGGAAGAAATTATAGCATCATACCTTTAATTGACATGTGTAATCATGATATTTATCCATGGAGTTCATGCTATTTATCCATATTCTGACATGCCTCTATATAAAATTACACATCAATTTCGGCAATCTATATTATCCATTGTCACACAAAGTAATTGATAAGCTAAGGCATGAGTCTAGTAGCATTACCTTGGTATCATTACCTGTTGGTTCTTGATGTCCTGCAGAGTATCCATAGGTTCCACACTCAAAGTGTTTTTATCCCCAAGGTTGCAACAGGTATAAAGTTGAGGGCGAATGTCAAATTTTAGATTGTTTTAGTAGCATTCCTTTTTACCCGTAGCTGAAAAGAAAGTATTTTTTTGTTTTCAATTTAAAAGACATCACCTTTGTGCATCAAGTGTTTCTTTAGCCTCCACACTGCATGGAATTGATTTTATAAATGGTGGTTGTAACTGAAACAAAATCCCCACTGATTTGCTAAGATAACTAGCAACTAACAGGAACTACCTAGCATTGTTCCAATAGAAGACTCACGACTTAAGACTTGTCTTAATCTATGTTTATTTTGATTGATTTTAGCAGTAGAGCACCATTCAGAATGTTTGGGAAGATCAAAAATGTTAAATCATAGTTTGGAGGATGTTTCGTATAGTCTACATCCACAACAGACGATTTCAAAGCTGACAGTTGGATAGAAAATTGTTTAGATAAGCTTCAACTATTCTTAAAAGTCACACAGTAAAAGAAGAATTAAGGATAGAAAAAAATAAAAAGTCAACTTTAACACTTTTACTGTAGAAATTACGAAGATTAGTATGTGATCATGTTTAAACCATTCGCTTTAATCATGCCAAATAATTTTGATCCTATAAATAAGGCATAAGAGTTTAAGAAATAGTAAATTTTATAGAGTGGAAAGAAATAGCAAAAATTATCAGCATTATTTATAAGAATGAAATTTGGGTTAGAGTTTTCCAAAAAAAAAAAATCATAACTTTAAATGCTTGCAAACAAATGCTTTCATGCAGATTAAAATAACATAAATGCTTACACTTGTAGGGGACACAACCAATAATGGAGAATGCACGCACAACTCCTCCAAATAAGGAAAGCATTGTAGAACTTTGAAATTCGCAAAATCTTCATCATTAGAACAAGCGATTTTCCTGGTCGATTTCATTTTTGCAAAATGTTCCAAAAGTTGAGTGTTAGTTTCCATATAGAGACATTTAGGTAAACAGAAGCTCACCATTATCTTACTGGGCAAACTGCAAACAATAATTCTAATGCTTTCTAAGAGTGGACAATTTGCATCCAATGTCATATATATATATATATATATATATATATATCATTGACATGTTAGAGGGATGATACAATCAAAAGATCAAAACTAAGTGCTAATTAGAGCACTATCAATATCTCAAGTCTCAAAATGATACATCAAATATAAAATGAATCTAATGATCAATATAAAGATACAAAAAGGAACAAAAGATAGCATGGACCTAACTACAGCTTTCCCCCTCATCACCAGGAGAAGGAGGAGGAGTAACATCTGCACATGTAGGAGGCACTACATCATCAGAAGCTCAAGCATAATCAAAGAACCTTGAGACATGTTGAGCTAGAGGTACTGCATTTTCATATACTACATAATAATGAGCAGCCCAAGTGGTATGATGACAAGTCTCATCTCACTCTAACTCTATCTATCTCTTTAGCTCTATGATCTTAAACCATAGATCTACTATCTCACAGTCCCCCTCTTCTAGCTAGTCATGCATCTCTAACTTTAACTTGCACCTGTAACTTGCCCACCTACCTTTGAGAAGTCCTCAATCTCTCCCTTACATGTCATAGAGAATCTTGAGTCTGTGCAAATACATCTCCTATGGGTGAAACCTGTGGAGGCTAATTTGGCATGTCATCATCCCCTCCTCCACCCACATCCTATTGTGGTGGCTCCTCTACCCTATGTCTCCTGGCATCACCTCCTACTACACCCATGGTGCTCATCTCTCTATGAGTTCTCACATGAGTAGGCCTATATGCCTATTTATTGTTGCTCGATCTAAGATCCAATCTAATAGTATGAGAAGGAATTGTAACAAGAACTACCAGTGGCCATTATAATGGTCTCTCCTCCCTCAAACGATGTTCTTGTGGTTGTTGAACATCAAGGTGTGGTACCTAACTAACTACCCCTATAGGATCAGTTATATGAGGAAATGAATGTGTTGCCAAATGCTCTATGTACTAGGGAGTGACACCATCATTCACTACATCTAGAAAGTAGTCCCACCTATAAATGGTAAGGCCACTAACATCTTCCATAAATCTAATTGGGTCCAATCTAGGAGAACAACCTTTCTTTACCTCCTTGGTGAAGCAAGTGTAACTACAATACTCCTGTGATATACTATATTGATAGTTGAACTGTCTCTAGACATGGGTTAGTGGAAATCTCTCTATCTTCAATGAAGAATGGCCATTTAGTGGCTAAGATACCAACATGAATCCTAGCTAGGGGAAGACATCATCTTATGGCTCTATGCCTAGCCATAGTCTATAGGTAACATACATCATGTCATCCAAATGAAGTCTCAAATAGTTTGTCTTACCTAGTGGAGGCTAGATCATCTCTCCACAATACCAATAACTATAAATCTACAAGGGTTGTTGTCAGTCCTCAAAGATAGGAACATGATTGTTTTCATTAACTTGTATTTTTGGCATTGAACATGATGCTTATTACTTTTAGGAGACTAACCATTAGTAAAATTCTTGCAAAGTTTTTCAAAAAAATTGTACTTGTCATTACAATTACTGAATATCATTTATCACCTATACTACTAACACATACAACTATGGTACATGTAGTTGAGCATTACTATATTTTCAAGACATAATATAGCTATATGTGAAGTTATAAGTGCACTATTTATATCTTATGTAGGATTTATGCCTAGATTGAGATATATACAATTGTGTCAGCATTGAGATTGAGATTTATAAGCAATTGTGTCAGCATATGAATTTAGGATTTATAAGCAGTTGTGTTAGTTATATCTTATGTAGGATTTATGCCCTGATTGAGATTGAGATTTATAAGCAATTGTGTCAGCATATGAATTACATACCTTTCATCAATAGATAGATTAAATTGAGCTAGTTGAAATTGTCGATACTGAAGTTGAACCCTAAATTTTCTCATTAATGTACTAGTAGTTAATACTATTGCATACCTTTTCAGATTTTTTGGAGTACTTTCTTTTGGACATTCCCCTTTCTCCTTTTCATCCAAAATGAACTCATTCTAGTCCCTCACTGAAAGAAAGGGAGGACACTCATACTTCAGGTTTAGGATGAGGCTCTTTCTATATGTGTCCCCCGCAACCTTAAGATTTCTGGAAGCTTTTTGTAACAATTTCTTATGATCAAAAATATTACTACCAAACTCATTCTCTATATCTTTGATGAGCTCATCTTTTAATTTTTGATCTTGGTAGTTCCACCTTTTAAGAAAAAACACAAAATTGTTAGATATAGCTAGTATAAGAAAAGACCCAAATGAAAGGAAAAATGTTGCACCAATTAATGATATGAAAAAAAATAGTGGGATAAAATTAGTTCAGTTATGATGTTCCACCTTTTACGTATGGTGGGCCTGAATCTTCGTAGTGTGAGGTCATAAAGCCTCCTATAAAATGTATCATTTCCTACAAAAATATCATGGGATAATTAATAGTAAGAACCATTAAAATGAATCATGCAAAGAATACTTTTCATAGTGAATAACAAATACATACAATGAGATACATTTCATCTTTTTAGTGATCTATTTCAGGGTTGGAGGATCAACTTGACCAAAATTGACCAAAAAAGAAGTTAGTATCTTCTACTGAAAGCATGAAATTGCAATGTACTGAATTACTAAACTAGAGAATTACTAGTATATACAAAAGGTCATTGATAATTTAGATGATCCTATCAAACCCCTAATAAAAAGGAATTCCAGAATAATTAAACAACTTGCACAATATGACATACTAAAGAAGGTCATGAGGCATCACTCCACATCAAAAGCCCTTGCATTCACCACTTCCTATCATGTTTACGTCTTGCAAGAAAATCCTTATTACAATATACAAAATAATTATTTAAAGTACCTGGAATCTTAGGACATTTCAAAGGCATCAATTCATTATCATCAGATGTCTGCATATCTCCCATGCTAGAAATATGGGTAGCTCAAAGAAATGATGGTGAATTATCACCAATACATGCACTATGATCTGCATTTGGTGGTGTACTAGATGGTGCATCTCCTACCACAAAAAAAACAATACACTATGTGATGCACCCAAGATTAAAGTACATATTATCAACTCATAATTAACACAAAACCAAATATAGCAAAACAAGGATTTACCAGCTAGACATCCCCTTGTTGCCGACATTGCAGTTGATAATCTCATACGGGCGTCCATCAACCTCGTAAGAGTCTCCTGCACTGGATGACTTGAACAATACATTGTTAGCAAAGACATTCTAAAATAATAAAAGAGTTAAGAATTTTTGAATGTTTGAAATAAAAAATTCCTTCTAAATTGTCAACTAAAAGATTATTTTACTAGTGGCAGTCGGAGGTCTGCTACTACCAGCCTCACTACGTTTTCCTTGACCAAGTTCTAGATCAGTTGCCAAAAATTCATGTATAACAAGAATTTAGTAGTTAAATTTTCTTACAACTCTTTAAAAAAATTGCATCAATAAAGTATTTTTGCACATATTACATATTTTACTTCACAACATAAAAGATTATAAAATATAAATCTTTATTGAACTTTTGTTATAACTAAATATTCATTGGAGCTTACTTCATAACGATGAGCTTGCGCTCTCAAATCTGATAGCCTCTTCATCATCTCCTCGGATTCCATATTTGTCTCATCCAAAACTTTCATTGCTTCTAAATTAATTTTTTCTTCAACATTTTTATGAAATTGGGAGTTTTAGCAATATCCTCATCAGAAGGCATAGCTAGTGGCTCGGTACTTACTGATGTTGCTTTACCCTTATCCTGAACATCAAATTGTGAGAGGAATATCAGTAAAACTATCATAAAAACTAAAAAATTGTAAATAAAATAACATAATAATATAACATTTTTCAACTATCTAATTTGTACAATTTCAAAAAGGTTTACCCTTACTGAAAAAGGGGTGGGATTAGCATCCTAATGACCTCTATCATTTTTTGGATCCATATTGTCCTGTCACAAAGATTAAACATAAAAAATTCAGCTAATTGAAAGCAATAGACAACAAAAAAAAACTTATTAAAAAAATGATAAATAGTACTTACACTATAAATAAAATAACGTAATAATATAACATTTTTCACCTATCTAATTTGTACAATTTTAAAAAGGTTTACCCTCACTGAAGAAGGGGTGGGAGTAGCATCCTGGTGACCTCTATCATTTGTCGGATCCATATCATCCTGTCACAAAGATTAAACAAAAAATTCAGCTAACTGAAAGCAATAGATAGCAAAAAAAAACTTATTAACAAAATAGTAAATAGTACTTACAACTCTCATGATAGTAACTTTCTTTGTAGCTATGCGATTTAAATGGTAATCGATTAGCAGTTCTTCCCTTGCACTTATTGATTTTATTGCACAAACAAAAACTTCATTCCCCTCACGCGCCTCAAATATGTGATTAGGTTGCTTACTAGTTGAAGAAGATCGCGTACTATTTATAAAACCTGCAATATTACCTATTTCTTTTGGTCTCCCATCAATGTACATAGAAAATCTTTTACTTTTATCATTTTTTTTCCGTTGTATATAATTAGCTGATACCCCATACCTACGCATACTTTTTTTTTATCGAACAATCTGCATCCAATCATTGTAATTGTAACATGGACCGACATACATGAATAATTTGACAACTTTGTTGTAACATACCTTTATCCCATCCATGGAAAATAGGCCCAAACCATGTAATGAGGATGGAGCAATGCGATATATCCTCTCATTAACACAAAAATATGTGTTAATTGGAGGTAGCTCATTGGGTACCCATTCTTTCTCAATGTGTGAGTACCAAAAGGGCACCTTGATGTCGCCTTTGGTCTCATCATCATAAGAACATGACCCCCCATTAGCAAGGAAAAATTGCATGCGTTTATCAAATTTTTTTCTATTCTTTTGGCCTCTAGTTGATCTCCCTATTTTAGTCATACGACATGTAGAGCTTTCATCTACCAATTCCTCATTTCCCTCATTCGATGTAGATAGATTTGACAAGTACCTATTTGGTGGGTCCTGCAATCCATCAAATGGAAAGTGAAAGTGACAAATATAAAATGTAGTAAGTTGAAAGTGATTATACAATTATATTTTTATACAGACCTTCTTTGTCTATATATACATTATATGATTATATAATATGTCTATTTATAACATGCGTGCTCAATGACAAACAAGAAGAATATAAGAAAATTATGTCTATTTATTGACTTATACCTGCTGATCCATGTCACTATGCACAATCCACGCCAAATGGGTCAAATTTCCTGTAGTCAATTAACTATTTGCAAAAAGGGTGACAATTAGACACAATATAAACATTGGCAATTATAAATAACATATGTTGTTATCATTAGAAATGAACACAATAAATATGTAATCAAATTTCCTGAATATGTTAATCATTTACCTTAAGTTAGCTAAAAATTACATGATACACATTTTCTACAAATAAATTAGAAGACAACATGAACAATAGGCAACATCGCAAATAGGAACAAATTTCCCTTATATATGGAATGCAAGATTGTCAACAAAAGGGGTGACAATGTACCTGTAGTCAATTGACGGTTTGCAAAAAGTGTCATAATTAGGCACAACATAAACATTGGTAACTATAAATAACATATGTTGTAAACATTAGAAATGAACACAATAAATATGTAATCAAATTTCCTGCATATGTTAATCATTTATCTTAAGTTAGCTAAAAATTACATGATATGTGTATGCTACAAATAACTTAGAAGACAACATGAACAATATGCAACATCATAAACATGAACAAATTTACCTTATATATGGAATGCAAGATCATCAACAAAAGGGGTGATGACATTTTTAGTCATTGATTATCTTCATCATCATCATCATCATCATTGCCATCATCGCCATCATCATCACCATCATCATCGCCATCATCGCCATCATCGTCGCCATTATCACCATCGACATCATCATCATCATCATCACCATCATCATCATCATCACCATCACCATCACCATCATCATCATCACCATCATCTTGATCTTCATCATCTGCTTCTTCATTATCTTCAATATCTTCTTCTTCCATAACATTATACTTTATCGGCCTTCCTTTGTTAACCTCATAATGATTTTTGACACTTGAGTGCCAATATACTTACCTACTTTCTATATTGGATTCGAGTACACCATGCATGCCAAGCCACAACAAATGTCGAGTTAGGAAAGACTTCAGGTGCCGAATGATCTTCATGTGCCGAGTAGTTTTCAAATGCTGAGTAAAGATCAAATACCGAGTGTTAACAAGTGTCGAGTAACATAAGATGTCGAGTGTTAACAAGTGCCAAGTAACATAAGATGCCGAGTGTTAACAAGTGCCAAGTAACATAAGGTGTCGAGTGATGCAATTTTTTTTAGGTGCCGAGCTATCTAGGAAACAACATGTGCCGAGTATCAGCAATACTTCAGGAGCCGAGTAACTCAGAATATTAGCATAAGAGTTTGTAATTGCACAAACTATGATGCAAACAGTTTTTGTAGGTGACATAAGGTAAATCTTGAAGGATTTAATGATAAGATCGAATCTTTTATTTTTCTTATGCAATCTACATGCAGCCAATAAGAAAAATGATAAAGGCATGCAACCAATAGAAGAAGTGCAAATAATAAGCGTAAAATGAAGATTGAATATGGATCATAGTTCCATACCTTATCCTAAATTCTCAAATGTCTTTATAAGGAAGACGAAATTTCATTGTAAAAAAAGTGAGTAGACATACAAGGGTGCACAAGGAAATATATTTTCAGAATCGAGGGTTATCAGATCACAAAAGGATCAATATCAGAGAAAGCGGAACAGGTGCTTGTATTCAGCAATCAAGGATTGTAATCTATCAGGTTCATTATACCTAATACTTTCTAGCAATTGTATTAGAATGAAAATCCTATGGTGATATGTTAGCTTAACAGCTACTTCGTAAATCCTTTAATTAGGTGATTAAATCCTTTAACAGGGTGACACTTCATGTAAAGTGTTTGTAAAGCCTCTAACTAGGTCACTATTAATACAGTGTAAAGCCTTTAACAGGGCAGACCTTTAATAGGGCGAACCATCAGAAGTGGTTGAACAATATTGCTGCAGTAATTTTTAAGGGTATCATCCCCACCCCAGTTTTACCTTCTTATTCCTGGAGGGTTTCTGGGTTACCAAATTCCAGTGTTATGAGTTGTTGATGCATGTCTTAGTTTCATGTTTACTTGATGTATTTACATGCATGCAATTTACTTATAGTTAAAAAATTTATTGGTTAAAGTGTGATACTTTTGATTCACCCCCCCCCCCCCCCCCCCTCTCATAAGTATTCTTTCCATATTTGAATATTCCAACAACTAGTATCAGAGCGTCTAGATTCTCACAAGGAAAAGCCTAACAGCTTGCAGGAAAAGATCTAAAGATGGAAGCTTTCAAACTTGGAAAGATCATTGAAAATCAAGTGATAGATGTGCA
Source organism: Cupressus sempervirens (assembly GCA_028749045.1). Lineage (NCBI taxonomy): Eukaryota > Viridiplantae > Streptophyta > Pinopsida > Cupressales > Cupressaceae > Cupressus > Cupressus sempervirens. The sequence continues at coordinate 400,362,482 of CM053787.1, forward strand.
ACTTGCTCTGCTTAGCCTAGAGGAATTTAGAAACAAGTTGAGAAACTTATTAAAAAAAAGGAAGGATCTAGCCATAGCTGAAAATGATATACACTACAAGGAGATTGATACCACCGACATATTTTCCAATGGAGAAAAATAAAGTTCAAGCAGATGAGATAAGATCTCTCAAGATGGAACATGAGTCACAGGCCATAATGATATGTGAAATCATTGAACACAAGAAAAGAGTAGTTGAAGATGAAGTTATGATGGAAAATGACAAAAGAAACCTTGCAAACAGACTTGAAGAAAAATGTACTGAATTGACAAGGATCTCAAACATGCAGATGGATACACTTCCCAAATGATGAACCTTCATCATGAACTCAATGTGAAAGATATTGAGATCTCTACTTTAAAGATGCAGAATGAACAAATGCAGAATGAATTAAACAAAGAAAAAGAGGTAGCAGAGAAACTCAACAAGTCAAGTGAAGCTATCAAGTATTTTGAACAGTTGCTGAAATCCCCAAAATCTACCCATGATACATCAGGACTAGGATACAATAGCACTGAAGTTGGGGAATCATCAAAGAGTGTTGAACAAAGAAGTGATAAAGGTAAGAATTCAAAACCCACTTGTCATCATTGTAATAAGAAGGGGCATACAGAAAATCTGTGCAGGAGTAGAAGATTCAATCAATCAAACACACCTAAAAATAAGAGTTTCTGTCACAAGTGCAACATGCAAGGACATATGACACAAAATTGCAGATCCAATGTCACAAGGACTCAGAGATTTGATGGACATTGTTATAATTACAAAAAGTATGGACATAGGGCATTTGAGTGCAGATCAAAACCTATGTGGACATCAAATATACCAACAAAAATAGAAGGGAATGAAAGTCATTATCATTGGGATTACAATAACAGGTATAGTTGTCATTATTGTCAAGAATATGGACATATACCACATAACTGCATAAGAACACATTTCAAAGGGAACTACAAAAGATGGTTGAATCAAACTACATGTTTCAGTTGTTTCAAAATTGGTCATATCAGCAGAAACTATCCTACAAGATCAAAGGCACCCAAGACTGAAGAAAACAAGGGAAAAGGAAAAATTGATGTCGAAAAGATAAGGCAAATGAATAAGACTTGGAAAAAGAAAGATGAGTGCAACACATCAAGTGGAGGGATCACTTCACCCAATGGGTCAAGTGATTACACCTCATCAAACTAAGCATAAGAAGTATACTGGACTGATATACAAAGCTATATCTCACATCAATCCCAAGACAAAGAAGCCATGCTAAGTATAAATCTCCATGAAATAAGATGTCAAGACAAAATCTAAATGTTGTTGCCAGAATATCATTGGATGCCGAGTTAAATTCCAACACATGCCAAGCTCCTAACAGCGACCAAGATGATAACTAATGCTGAGTTGGTTAACTCCAATGGAAGCTGAGTAAAAGTGGAAATATAGTGCAAGCCAAGTTGGCAGTTGAGCATTTAATGCGATGGAAATAGGGTATATTATCGCGATTTCAATCAGTTTTACTCATCGCGATCAAAGAGAAAATAAGAAGAAAGAGAGCTAAGCAACTTCATAGCAAGAATCCAGCATTTCAAGCAGATTTCAACCTCATTCAACACATTTTTCATCGATCTCAAGGTATTTTCATTTGTGCCGAGCTACGCAGTTTCATATCTTTTTATTGTAAAAACCCTAGTTTGCATAAATGGCATCAAGTTCGAAGAAAATTAGGGATAAAGAAACATTTGAAGTTCAGTTAGTTTCAAATGAGATCAAGCAACCCGATTTTTGACCCATTCTCAAAGTTGCCTACAAAAATGATGCAACCGGTGCTCTCTCCCAAATTCCCCCAAAAGTTGTAATGGTCCAAGACGTGAGAAAATGTTACAACTGTAAGATAGGTGCCCTAGGAGACATGGAAATAAGACAAGCTTATGATAAATTTTGTGTAGATGGAGTCTTAAAAGATGAATTCAAAATCGTTGAAAGAAAGGGTTTAACCCGAGTTTTGAGCCTTCCCGCCGTATTCAAAACAGAATGGGTTAGACTTGTGCTGAACAAAATTCATGGTGGAAATTTGTGGTTAGAAGATAATCCCATCAAATTGACAAAAGAAATCATACATAGAGTAACAAGGTACCCAACCCTAGATCAATTCAAAACTTTGAGAAGTGAATCAAAGGAGGTTATTGAAAAGAACACTGGTGCCCAATGGAACAAAAGAGGAATGACAATTCACACCATACAAGATCCTTTAGTTGAGTTTGATGTTGGAGTCATCGCCCATAAATTCTACCAATTCAGTAGACTCAACAGTGTACCATGTATTGCAGTAGATGTAGGCTACAAATTGGTGAAAAAGGATCATACTTATGATCTTGCAGAACTGCAACTACAACAGATCAATGAAAACCTAGCTGCCATAAGAAGAACAAAGGGCACTCAATGCAAATTTGGAACAATCCTAGTTTGCATATTCTTTTACGTTCAGAATGAGTTTTCTTCTTTTGGCAAAGTGGCATAGAGGAATGACAGAACCATCATTGCCAAAATTAATGAATATATAGAGCAAATAGGAGAAAATTGTGATACCTTGATGACAAGCTATTTTGAGGATTTCAAGAAATCCATGAAGCAAAGATCAAGGATACCAGTTTCCTTAGTGGAAAAACATACTAATGATATATGTTTCTTAGTCGACATTGATTTTACCTATATTCAAGTAGTAATACCAAGGGTAAGATGGCTAAGGCCATATGGATATGAAATTAATATTGATGAGACATCTGCAACAATAACTGCATTATTGGCAGAAGAAACAGATAAAAGTGCTCCACATTTTGGCACTTATGATGTGGTAAGATCAAAGATAAACATGGAATTAAAAACTGCTTCCACATTGAAGAAGAAAGACAAATTATTAAAGAAGATTAAGAAGAAATTTGGTAAAGAAATTGAGGCTGAAGCAAAAGAAGAAGAAGATGACAGTGATGATGAAGATGAGCAAGAACAAGGGCCAATGGAATTAACTCAAGGTCTTGGAGAAGACAAGGAGGAAGGTGCAGAGGAAGAGGAAGCCAAGGAAGCACCAACTGAAGCTGAGACAAAGAAAAGAAAGGCAACAGAACAGCCTCCAGCTAAGCCCAAATCAAAGAAAGCTGCCACACCATCACCTCAAAAGCCAACAACATGAGCAGCAACAAGGGCCTCTAATCAAAAAGCCAAAGAGGAAGTTACAAAGAAGAAACAAATCAAGGAAACATAGGAAGAGCTAAGGCAAAGAAGAAGATATGTGGCTCAACCTAACACTGATGAAGAAGACCAATCTGAAAAGGTAAGCCACTCTTCAGTTGATACCTTATGTAAAAATATTGGAAATGGTGACTTAAGTAATTTAAATAAAGTTGATTTCAATAAATTTACTAAAGAAGAACAGAATAAGATAGAAGAAACTGTTTATGGAATGATGGCACAGTTCAAGTACACTCCACTTGAATTAGATGGACAATTGCCAAAAGAACTGTCAAAAATTGTAGAAGACAGATGGCCTTTCTTTTTGAAAATAGAGAAGGACATAAGGGAATCAACCCTAGCAAGTGTATTGTCAGATTTGACAAAGGAACAAGTAAAGAATGCAGTCAAAAGGCACAATAATAGGTTTACACCTAAATATAGGGCATTCTTCATACTCCAAAATAGGATGGAAGAAATTGTTCAAAGAACAATGAAATCATGGAAAAACTTGTACAAAAAGATTGAAGATTTTCTTGAAGAAGAATACAAGGAAGAAGTTGTTGTACCAATAGAGGAGAGGAGAAAAAGGAAAGAAGATGAAGAAAAGAAAAGAGAAGAAGAAAGGAAAGAAGAAGAACAAAAGAAAAAAGAAGAAGAGAAGAAGGAAGAAGAAAAGAAAGATGGAGAGGAGGAAGAGACACAAAAACAGGATATAATGGGAACAGCTGAGCAAGAGCAGCAACCAGATCAGAGTGTGCAAGACACACAATTGGCACCTCCTAGCCCTCCTCAAGCATCCATCTCACCTACAGACACTGTAACTATTACTAATGTTCCTGATACTTCTGGTCAGAATATCAATCCATTAACTATAGAAAATCTTAAAAGAATTCTTGACCAATCTACCCAACAAGCAATATTATGTGTAGATCCAGTATTGGTCAGTATGGATGAATTGCAAAAACTAGTAGAAAGTACAGTCAAAGGTAAGGTGAATCCACAAGAACCACCTTCTATCATCTCTACAACTACTAGTAGTCAATTTCAAATGCCAACAAGCATAGTTGATGCTACAACACAGAAGCCAAGTGCAGCTATAGAAAAAGGAACAGAACAAACAGGATAGACTATTACATCTGATCCTACAGCACAAACACAAGGTGCACTTCCCAAGATTATAATAATTGATCATGGTAGACAGAAGGAGGAGGAAACAGTGAAAACCCCTAAAGAATAGGAGGCAATACAAACATTAATAGATTTTCCTACCTCGGGAACTCCTTCACACTAGCCATTGCAAATATATGTACCAACATCTAGTACTACCAGAGTTGCAAGGGTACTTCACTATGGAGACCCTGAATTAGATGAGGAGATAGTCATACCAGGTTATGACTCAAAAAAAAAAACCATTGATCAAATCAATGAGGTGTAGGAAGCACTGAATAGGAGGAAAAGATAGGAGATACTCAGGAAGGAGTATAAACAAAAGCAAACACTATATGAAATTAAGGACATCTTTATGGATGCCTTCAGTTTGCAATCACCAGATGAGTCAAAGCATATCACGGAGCAATTATCAGATATTATTGACCAGGTGACAAATGTGCAAAACTTATGGAATGGTCAGAGAGAAAATTGCAAGGAAAAGTAAATGAACAAATATCAAGTCAAATTGCACTTTCACAGGTTGAATTAGCAAAGCTCATTGACAAAGTGAAAAAGGTACTCGAGAATATATTCTCATTGTACAAAAAGTTGTGTGATTTTTCGTACTTCACACAAGAGACAAGCCAAAAGATACTAAGCCTGGAAAGAAATTTAAATATCTCAAGCAGGCAACTACCAAATGATCCAGCTCAAAGTGAGAAGCATTTTGCTCAATCGCTTCACACTCACAAAGAAATAGTCGTATTAACAGCAGATGAGGCTAATATCAAGGCCAAACTAAGACAACTCCAGTCCTCCATTACCCCACATTTAGAATTACTCCATAAAGAGCAAGTATATGCTGAAACTGTTCTCAAGAAAGACCCAAATCTTTCTACTTCAGAAGAACTTATTCATCTTGCTGCCAAGACTACCATCCAACACAAGTCACTGGAAATTGCTTTGAATAATTGGGATGTAGCTCTCAGGATGATTATGAAAGTAAACAGCACATTTTTGGCTAAATATGGTCTTAACCCTTAAACATTCTTTGACATAAGTGTCAAAAAAGGGGGAGAAAAGAGACATAATAGGGGGAGATACAGATATTATGAGATGAATTAATGGGGGAGAAAAGATACAAAGGAGGAACTTGATATACAGATAAGCCATAATCAACTCAAGGGGAGTTACAAAATTTTTGAGGTATATATTGTAAGATTGTCAGTTACAAATTTTGATCAAGTTTTCTTTAAACTTTTTATATACCAATCAGATTAGTAAATGTACTCATAAGTTTAGTTAAGTGTTTTTGTCACTCATGTCAAAGGGAGAGATTGTTAACCTCATAATGGTTTTTGACACTTGAGTGCCAATACACTTACCTACTTTCTATATTGGAGCTGAGTACACCATGCATGCCAAGCCACAACAAATGCCGAGTTAGGAAAGACTTCAGGTGTCGAGTGATCTTCATGTGCCGAGTAGTTTTCAGATGCCGAGTGAAGACCAGATACCGAGTGTTAACAAGTGTCGAGTAACATAAGATGCTGAGTGTTAACAAGTGTCGAGTAACATAAGATGCCGAGTGTTAACAAGTGCCGAGTAACATAAGGTGCCGAGTGATATAGTTTTGTTTAGGTGCCGAGCTATCCAAGAAACAGCATGTGCCGAGTATCAGCAATACTTCAGGAGCCGAGTAACTCAGAATATCAGCATAAGAGTTTGTAATTGCACAAACTATGATGTAAATAGTTTTTGCAGGTGACATAAGGTAAATCTCGAAGGATTTAATGATAAGATCAAATCTTTTATTTTTCCTATGCAATCTACATGCAGCCAATAAGAAAAATGATGAAGGCATGCAACCAATAGAAGAAGTGCAAATAATAAGTGGAAAATGAAGATTGAATATGGATCGTAGATCCATACCTAACCCTAAATTCTCAAATGTCTTTATAAGGAAGAAAAAATTTCATTGTAAAAAAAGTGAGTGGACATACAAGGTTGCACAAGGAAATCTATTTTTAGAAGCGAGGGTTATCAGATCACAAAAGGATCAAGATCAGAGAAAGTGGAATAGGTGCCTGCATTCAAAAATCAAGGATTGTAATCTATCAGGTTCATTATACCTAATACTTTCTAGCAATTGTATTAGAATGAAAATCCTATGGTGATAGGTTAGCTTAACAGCTACTTCGTAGATCCTTTAATTAGGTGATTAAATCCTTTAATAGGGTGACACTTCATGTAAAGTGTTTGTAAAGCCTCTAACTAGGTCACTATTAATACAGTGTAAAGTCTTTAACAGGGCAGGCCTTTAACAGGGATAACCATCAGAAGTGGTTGAACAATATTGCTGTAGTAATTTTTGTGGGTATCATCCCCACCCCATTTTTATCTTCTTATTCTTGGAGGGTTTCTAGGTTACCAAATTCCAGTGTTATGAGTTGTTGATGCATGTCTTAGTTTCATGTTTACTTGATGTATTTACATGCATGCAATTTACTTATAGTTAAAAGTTTTATTGGTTAAAGTGTGATACTTTTGATTCACCCCCCCTCTCATAAGTATTCTTTCCATATTTGGATATTCCAACATCCTCTTAGATCATGTCTAACAACAAATGACCAACCTTGTTTATGTTGAACCTTTGATTAAAACACTTGCTCACATTGGCTTGGAAGAACATAGGGCTCATCTCCAACTGGCTCAAATGACCTTGTATTGATAATTGTAAATCCATTATCATGTTGAATAACCATTCTATCAAGATCATTTTAATTTAGTCATAACCTGTACCATTTGACAACCAATAGAACTACTTTGAAGGTGTTAAATTCACACTCAATTATATCATCCAAGATGTCATAGTATTGATTTTGAGATTGTTGAGGATGTATGTTGTTTCTAGATGATATATTGGTGACCTCGAAAAATGCAGTTATCCCAGAATCACAAGTTTTCTTTATGTCATCCAACCTTTTTATGCAAAATTTGTGGCCATGATAGTACATAGCTTTGTGGTGCTTGACCTACAATTTTTGAAGTGTGTGTAAATTATTTACATCATGAGTTGATACGAAACATACATCGAGTTCTGATCATTAATAAATTTCTATGTACCTCTCCACCTCTTAAACCCTTTACTAGATCAACTACATCAGCACAACATTGGAATCTCCATTATGATGAGCTTCTATAACCAATGAAGCAACACCTTCCCATGTTAATGAGCAACCATTTTGTTGACATCATTCAATCCATTCTGTCATCCAATCAAAGATTGTTCACAATATACGAATGTATTGCATCCCACTCTCGACCACCTATTTCAAAAAAATACACCAATTTAAAATAACTTATATTGAAGATTTATAAGAATTAATTAACTACAATAACATCTTAGATTTACCTCTCACTTTCCTCGATCTACCTTTACCCATCAAGTACTCCCCTTTGAATTTGTTAATTGAGTTGGGATCCCAAATATGATCTACATGGACCTTTGATGCAAACTTAGGAAGATATTCACTAATGTACACCATGGTCTGGTATACCATATATCCCTCCACCATAGAACCCTCAAGATGTGCTCTTTGTCGAACCAAGCCTTTCAAAAAATTTAAGTGCCTCTCAACCATCCACATTGACCTGGTTCGTACAGGTCCACACAATTTAATCTCCTCAACTTGATGTATGAGGTAGTGTTCTTGTGCATTGAAAAAAGTTGGAGGTAGACACTTTTGCATTTCACACATCAGAAGAGGAATTTTTCTATTCCAATATTTTATATCTTCTTTATTGATTTCTTTAGATGAAAACCACCTCATGTATTTTCCAAGATCATATATAACCTGTTTGACATTGTTGGCAAAGTGGCATGGGAGAGATAGAGGTAGAACGTATTGCAATATTTGTAAAATGATCTTGTCAATATTTTATACAAGAATGTAATTAAAACTACATGCAGTATATAAATATATAGTGAATACAAAATAACATGAATTACCTTAATAAATGTATTCCAATCGTGTGTTTTCAACCCTAGCCCAAATTCACTTTTATTTGATATGACATTGTTTATGTTCGCAGCAAATCCTGTGTGAAATCATTTTTTTTTTATGACTTCTTTTATAGCATTGCTTTGCTGCTCTAACAATAACCAACTAAGGGCACTTGTATCAATCTGGTCTCCATTGTTATTTGATTGAATGCCATTTTTCATTGCATGGTTGGATTCTTCAATGTCACTACAAGTTTTGACAATTTGATCTTTGTCATGCCTTCCATCCAAGATTTTTTATAATGTCTCTGCTACATTCTTTCCAATATGCATAGGATCAAACAAATGCACAATTGGGAGTTGCTCGTAGTATGGAAACCTAGTAAATTGTGTAGGATAAATTTTTAGTCCTTTTGGAAGTTGGTCATTGATGTCTTGATGACCTTCACAAGCATCAATCACATCATCAATAGACAAAACACAATATCGAAATATAAATTTGAAACAAAAACAATCAAATGGAATGAAATTACCTCTACAATTTATTTTATTGTATGCCAACTTCCATAGGCGAGGTGTCATTCTCTGTGGCTTTGACATAGTCTCTTCTAGACCATTGAAAAGATGTTTTTTGGTAATTCAGTACTTATGATTACTGTGCAGAAAATGTTTATTCTCATCAAACACCTACTTTCTTAAACTTTTTGAATGATGAGATTTTGTCTTTGGAACCTAAACTAGACATGCAAATTTACCCTTTGTCTGAAGACCTATAAGATGATGTATAATTGGATTAAATGTGTTAACTTTGACATAACAAAAAAGAGGTGTCAAGAAGAGAACATACCACAAAAATGTGTTAGCCCAGGGGCATCGTGTATTGTCCATACAAGCATTGCATGAAATTGAAATTGTCTTTGTCTTATTAGTCTACAAATGTCATACATAGTGACCCCATTCCAGAACACCACCAACTCGTCGATAAGGGGTTCAATATATATGTTGATATCTTTAACTTGGTACTTACCTAGTCGAATGAGCAAAAACATTACATATTAATTTTGACCATTTGATGGATTAGTAATAATAAATTAATTTAGATGACCACTAAATCAAAAAATACCTAGAACAATCAGTGTCGGCATTATGTGCTCTCTCTTTATGGACAACCAAAGAGGTATGTTATTGTTGATAACAAAAATAGGCCACACCGAGTAAGTATATCTCATCTCTCCATAAGGATTGACACCATTTTCTGCCAATGAAAGCTTGAGATTATGAGGTTCTTCTTTCAAGTGTGGCCATTTTTCCTCTATTTCCTCAAATGTCGAACCATCTGCAGGCATTCGCAAAATGTCATCTTGACTTCTATTGCATTCATGGTAATCCATAAATTGTGCCAAGCTATTGCACTTGAATAATTGTTGTAGACGTGGAATAATGGGAATATGTCGAAGAACCTTGCAAGGCACCTTTTTTGTTAATCGATTTGATTGATATCTACTGATATGACAAGTAGGGTATTGTGTTTCAAATTCATTGTTTTTATGATATATAATATGATCGTTTGGACATGCATGTATTGTTTGATACTCCATTCTAATATCTTTCATGATGGCAAATAATTCTCGGTACGAGTGAGGTAGAATGTTTGATGGTGGTAACAAACACTCACCTATCAACCTACGACCAAAAATATAATTTCTTAATTTAAAGAATATTAATTGCTACACGAATCCAATGTTAATTGTAAGGGAACTACGAGTAAAATAATGAAAGAAGATGGCATACCTTAAAATATGTTTCATTGCTATGTTGGATAAACCATTCATAACCTTCAAGTTCACCAATAGCAATCCAGCGGTAAGAAGAGTTGTTTTGGAGCCTTCATATAGGGACTGGTGTGCCTTTTCAAGTAAAAGTACATCAAGCTCTGTGTCATCATCATCATCATCTTGATCATCGTGATCATTTTGATCATCGTGATCTTCATCATCCTGGTCTTCTTCCATGGTATCATTACCTTCTACTTCAATATTCACACCTCCATGTTCCCTCGTTTGGAAATTCGGATTCTCCAAATTGTCATGGTCCATAACATGACACTCGGGGATGTTAACCTATATGAAAATGATGACCTTATATTAACCATGACCACGATGTCATCATCAAATCATGTCTTATGTAATTTATAAACTATTAAAATACATACCAATGGGTGATACTCGTTTCCCCCTTCAATGTGACCATGTTGCCTACAATGTTGCTCAGCTGTTGTAATTAGATATCTTCGAGTCTTTAAACCCTTACACATTTTGCAAGGACAATAACATTTTCCATCACCTTTTATTTTTAAGTTAGACGATAGTCTAGTAATTGTCTCCCTATTTTTTTGTGCGTTGATATCGTCAGACATGGTCTTTCTTGAATGGAATGACTCGTTGGTGGAAGAAGGATGATTTGTTTGCAACCTGCAGATGGAGTAATAAGAGGAAGACACATATAAAAAGGAGTTAGGTCTCTGAACCAAGTAGGAGTTAGGACATGCTGGAGTGGGATCAGCCCAAGATAATTTGGAATCTTGAAGAACCTGGTAAAGGGTATCTAGAAAGGTGAAAATAAACAAGTATTTTTACAGCTACAAAGGAGGAATTAAGAGCATTATAAATAATGAAGAAGAAACTTAAATCCATACAACTTCACCTCTATTTACAATTTGACCTTTCTGCAAGTGAAATATGCCAATATACAAAATTTCCAATCACATTTTCACTTAAAAAAGAACACCAAATATACCTTTTCTATAATATCTTCTTCAAATTCTTCGCTATCAGATTCTTCAGAACTACAAGCTCCTGTGCAGAAAAAAGATGAGATGTACTAAGTAATTTTTGATGGGCAATATTTAAACAAATCAACTATCAAAAAAATAATTTATGAAATTTAGTTGCTTTATTATGTACTAAAGACTTGGCAAGATGTTCCCAAGTCTATCTATAGAATGCCTATCTGCATGGTTGTTTGAAAATAGTCTAGTATGGTGTCGCTTTTGAACAACAACAAATGTCACTAGGGCTGGTAATTTGGCTCAAGAGATGAACAAGCCTATTGACACCATAGAACTTTTAGTTCATATAGCATTCAGCTATCTTCTTTAACAAAATCCAAAGAGAATACAAACAAACTAATGAGCCATGTCTATCTTAATTGAATAGCAAGTACTATAGTGAGTATTAGGAAACTGACCTTACGAATAGCATCCAGTTCATAAAGTATTAGGAAAGTGACCTTGCTGATTAGTTTAACATAGATTGGTGAACAGAAAATTCATAATAAAAATCTGATTTTTTTCCACACTTGTTCAAACCATATAATGAAATGACAAAAAATAAATTGTATACAAGTCACTCCAAATCCTTAGCTTTTAATATGCTTCATAGATGAGATTGCATTATATGGTTTGAACAAGATGTGGAAAAAAATGAAATGACATAAATATAAGCATTCTCACACCATGAGTGAAGAAACAATTGCATAAAGCTTTATTGCAAAAAAATTGTCAATATTATTTACATTGTACATACTTGTTTATATAATGCTTCAATTCCTAAACTAAGAAACTATAGCTAGTGTTCTAACCATGCATAAAAAATAAAATTACATTGTAGATGTATGAAATTATATGCATAACTACTCCTATACTAATTTATAACTACTATGGAAGCACAACACTACAATCACAATACCAAATCCAACAACATAACTTAATCCCAATCCCACTGCCCACCATCGACTCTCCATTATATCTTTGCTGCTACTAACTATAGTCTTATGCCATTCTGCTTGATGCTCTCTACAACATAAACCACAACCCAGTGTTGTATTTTCAAGGGGAAACCCATGAAGGTTGGGGTTTCCTAAAAAGGAGGAAGCCTCAAATGTTGCGAATTGTTTTCCCTATGGTATTAATCTTGACAACATGTTGTTTGAAAGATTTAATACTTCGAGGAAGGTTAGATTTGAAAATTCGAAAGGAATTTTTCCTAACAACTTGTTTTCTGAAAGATTTAGAGACTCTAAACGAGCCATGGTTTGCCAAGGATTCAGGAATTGAACCACATAGCTGATTATTTGAGAAGTTGAGAGAAATTAAACCTTGGAGGACTCCCAATGCTGGAGGAATATTGCCTAAGAGCTTGTTATGTGAGAGATCCATGAACTTGTCTCCATAGATTATCTTCTCGTATGTTTGAACCCTTCCTTTTATCCAAATTGTTACTTCATCCTCAAACTTTGATTCATAAGGGGAGTCCAGATTTAAATCAGTGAAATAAGAGAAGGTAAGTCGTTCATCAATAATTTGGGATTGATTGACCATAGCATATAGATTACTTAGATCTTGAGGGATACTTTCTGATAAACAATTACTTGATAAATCTAGAATTTGGAGATTCTGCAACCTCATAAGTTGGGATGGAATTTTACCTTCGAAATTATTAGAGGTTAAGCTCAAAATTTTCAAATCTTTCAGCTTTTCAATCCAAATAGGAATTTTACCTTCAAATTTATTATTTCCCAAATCAAATATTTTGAGACCTATGCAATTTGAAAGGGACGGAGGAATATTACCTTGAAACCTATTGCCATTGAGATTTAGTGCATGAAGAGCTGTGAGATTTCCCAACTCCTCTGGAATCTCCCCTTCCAAATCATTGTGAGCCAATTTTAAAACCACTAATTGAGAACACAACCTAATAGTTGTAGGGATCTTTCCCGTCAGCTTTTTATTTGACAAGTCCAAAATACCAACTCTATCTGAATTTGTGCAAGTAGAGCTTGGAATTTCTCTAGAGAGGTTATTCCCTGACAATGACAGAAAGATTGATGCCCAAATATTTGATGGAGGTCTAATGTTTGGAATCAAGCCGTTAAACATATTATCTGACAGATCTAATAGGAATGAAAAAAATCTAGAGTAGGAATTGTGCCATACAATCTATTCCCTTGCAAATCCACCGTAGAAAATTGATGGGATATCTGCCAGGGTAGAGAACCTTGCAGATTGTTATCTGAAAGAATGAGCGTATCAAGATTAGGAAGATCCCACAACCATGAAGGAATATTTCCCACAATGTTGTTACTTGAAAGATCTAGTTCCTTCAATTGATATTGTTGGGACAAAAATGCAGGGAAAGCACCTTCTATATTGCAAGACCTCAATGCCAAGTACTCCAAATGGTCAAACTATGGAATCCAACTTGTAGATATAGTAATAGATAACTGATTTTTAGAAAGGTCCAATCCTCGTAAGCGAGTTAGATTTTTGATCATCTCAAATGAAATGTTGCCTCTTAATCTATTGGAAGAAAGCGCCAACACTTTTAAACTGGCCATCTTCAAAAGAGAATCTAGAATTGTTCCTGACAACTGGTTATCGCCTAGATATAGCTCACTTAATGTTGAAAGCTCACATACAGAGGGTGGAATCTGGCCAGTCAGATGATTATGGCTGAGTAACAATACTCTTAAACTTGCCAGCTTTGAATTGGAGTCTAGGATTCTTCCTGATAGCTGGTTGTTACTGAGGTCCAGATGTGCAAGGGATAAAAGGCTGTCAAATGATGATAGCATAGTTCCCTCCAAATTATTACAGGATAGATCCATGGTCTCAAGTTTTGAATAGTTTTCAGTAGAGTGGGGAAACTCTCCACTAAAATTGTAGCCAGAAAGAGATAGAGCAACAAGTGAGTTGGAATGGCCTAAAACAAAAGAAAGGTTTCCCTTCAAGTCATTATTACCACTAAGGTGAAGATTTCTCAATTTCAAACGGGGCATGAAATTGGAAGGGATGGAGCCATTTAGATTACTATAGTTGAGATCAAGTGAAACCAATAAAGATGCATTCTCAATCCAAGAGGGTAGTTTGGACGGGAATGAATTCCATGATAAATGCATATGGGACAAAGAGGTCAGATTTGATAGATCTAGAATATTACCTGACAGCCCACAGCTAGATAGTTGAATCTGGGTGAGATTGTGAAGACCGTTGAGGGCCTCACCCTAGCGCTCTGAGCCCATTGTCAAGTTCACTTCATTCATTCCCAAGAATTCAAAGCTTCTCAGACCTCTAGCCCATACATCAAACTTACCACCCTTAAATTCCCAATTATATGAAAGATCCAGATGATGCAAACTTGACATACTTCCCAACACTGGAGGAAGCTCACCACCAAATCCAGCATTTGAAAAGCTAAGAAATGAAAGCCTTAGCAGTTTTGAGAACTGTGGAGGAATAGAAATACCTTGAAAGTAATTCCATCTGAAATCCAAGTGTTGTAGGTGCTACAGATCAAACAGCGATGGATGAATTTCACCACTCAACTAATTGCTTAGATCAAGGGTAATCACATGCGATGTATGATAATCGTAGCCAACGCCCTCCTACTCGCAATAATTCAATCCACGCCAAGAGGATAATTGACCCAAGGAAAGATAAAGGCCACCCTTGAAATCTAACAGAGAACTTCTCTCATCTTCGATACATGCAGTTGAAATTGACATATTAAGTTATGGAGTTGGATTTGGTATTGTGATTGCAGTGTTGTGCTTCCACATTTCTGAAAATTACAATGCAGATGTATGAAATTATATGCATAACTACTCCTATACTAGTTTATAACTCCTATATTGTGATTGTTTAACTCCATCACCCAAGAGGATGCCAAACAAGATTAAGTTTTACCAGAGATGTCAAAAAATTACATTCAAAAAAATCTAATTTATAGAAATAACTGCAGCAGGCAAAGCACATTTGAAAGATAAAAATAGACAACTTATGTATATAAATCCCAAAATTGTTATGATTCAAAATATTACTTGACTTATGATTAATAATTATGGAAGGTTTTGTTTTCACTGTAGTCAAAATCCGTTAACAGAATGGGTGAAGGTAAGGTAGGGATATACCAAACTCGCACTGTAACATGGTTCCGCATTTATAAGACACAACAAAAATTGGTTCCACATTTATATGACACTTTTGAAATATTAAAAATATATAAGTAGTTCACCATAGTTTTTAACTCTCAAAATATTAAAGAAATGATATTCTATGATGCCAGTGTTTTTCCTAAATGCTAGACAAACTACATTAGAGATGTATAGTATTTCATATACTACTACTCAAGAGTTCTAATCATTTCAAATTGTAATAGAATAATTACTATATATTAAATGTACATTTATCTCACATGGCCTTTACCTTATTGTGCACTTGTTGTAATGCTTATTTATGGATCATGTACAAATGTGTTATGAGTTTTGGAAGATATTACCTTATCTCATAGACATCCTTGGTATCAAGACTAGCTTAGTTGTATATATGCAAAGCATATTTTCAACATTTCCATTTACAAGGATACTTCTACATTTTCCATTATCTCCTCACTAAAACACAAAACACTAATTCTGAGCCATAAGTTTCCATCAATAAAATACAGATGTATTGATAAGACATAGATCAATGCAAAAGCAAAGAAGAAAAGCTTGGTGAGATAAGGCCACATAATACAAGGAAAGAAGTATAGGAGAAAATTGTTAAATAGGAACACTAAATTGCTCATGGAGAACATTAAAATAAAGTCAATGAATTGAACTTCTATGATGCCCCCAATCCTGTCGGTCAATGCACCACTACAAGTGATAAACGTGACATTTTTAATTACCCTTACAAATACCCATAACTAGTTGAAAAAGATAAGATTTGTGCATCTCAAATGCAACTAGAAATTTTTTGCTAACACTACTTTGTAACCCTTTGAATAACATACAATTAGAAAAAGCACCAAACTTCCATTAAGTTTCAAGTAGATTCCATTTAATGTAGAAGAAAAGAAATCTCAAACCAGTCAGCATATAATTTTCTTGATTTCCACCGATTCTGGAGGTCCTATAAGTAAATGAGAGGGAAATTCCCTTAGTGACGTAACATAAACAATTATTTTTCTTGGCTCTCAGTTGATGAGGTTTCATTACAAGGCTCTTGCTCCCATACCAAGTAACAAAGACGATTGGTTTTCTTCACTTCCAATTAAGAATATTCCAATCTAAGGTTTGTGCTCTCATATCAAGTAACAAAAATAATTATGGTTCTTGGTTCTTATCAAAGAGGTTTTTCAAGCTAGGTCACAGGCTTCCATACCAAGTAGCGAAAATAATTATTGTCCTTGGCACTCAACTGAAAAAGGTTTCAGTTTAAGGCTCTTTCTCCCATACAGACTAGAACAAAAATAATTATTGCTCTTAGCTTACAATTGAAGAAGCTCTAATCTAAGACTCATGCTCTCATATCAAACAATAACAAATTATTATTATTCTTGATTATTTGTCCAAGAAATATTAATCTAGAACTCATACTCTTATATCCAATAACAAAAATATATCATTCTCAACTGTCAATCCAAAAAGTTTCACTCTAAGAATTCTACTTCCATATCAAATAACAAATATAATTACTATGTTGCTACCAATATAAAAAGGTCCAATCTAAATCTCATGATTGTAATGGGCACCCCTGGATGTCCCAAAAAACTAAACCAATTTTCTGAAAGGAATTTTGTCAAATAGTTTGCATTCAACCTCTTATTTCTCCGTTTAATGTTTTAAACCCCTTATAACTCTAGAAATCAAACGTTTATTTTTTTGTTGTGTTTTGTGCATGGAATTGGTATCATACAACATAAACAAGAAAGAAACTACAATAATATGCAAAGTGGAAATGAACTACTGCTAATAAAATGTTATTTTCAGAATTCATAAAACCAAATACATGGTAGATTTATCAACTCACTAATTACTTCAACAGTATTCACATAATACTCCAGCCCATGCTTTCAAACTTTCTGCTACAGTGCTTTGTCCTTCAATCAGTTCACTACCTTCATAATATCATTCCCTTAAAGCGGCATAAGAGTCAAAAAAGTAGTGAACAAGATATGAGCAAAATACCAAATCTGCCTATAGCTGGAAATGCAACTAAATTGCCTCATAATGAAGCCAATCACAAAGAATTCCAAAGGCCAAACCCCAAGGAAATGACCTCTAGAATGTTGCAAGAGAGGATATACGTCCTCAAATGCCAATAATGGAGCTGTAACTCACACACCAATTTCTTCTCATATTCAACCTGGCTAATGAAGCCACAAGTGCTTCCTTTTATTCTATTTCCAAGGGTCCGCTCAACTCATATGGGCAATGTGGGATAAAAGATGTGTAGTATATAAAACATATATTAAAATACCCCTTATGTCTCCCTTGGGTATACATCCCCATAAAATAAATATTAAAGTAACACTTTAATATTTTACAATTAAATTAGATGTTACTTTAACAAAACTTCAGGCATTAAAATGTATTAGCAATCAGACTCCGAATAATGCAAGTGATAGCTCATCGGAAAGCTCTCACCGAGGAGTATCAAATCCAATCACCAAAATTGACCTACACTGCGTCCTGCTGACTTACTAAAAATAGTAAGTATGGCTAAAACTGAGTAAATCAACTTTGTTTTGGCCCAAACTGGAAATGACTAGGCCAAAACACTCCAGGATCCCATTAAACCCTTCGTTAGCCCTCAGGGCCATGTAGAACAAGGCTAACGCACACATGCTTGATCAACTACTAAAATGGGGACATTATAGTCTACCCCCCTTGAAATTGCTTGTCCTCAAGCAATCTCAATCCAACCTGCTAAATAACCTGCTCACTCTCCCATGTAGAATCTTCCTCTAGCAAGTCTCTCCATTTGACCAAATACTCCTTCACTATCCTATTTCTAAGCTTCCTCTCTCTGGTGTCCAGAATAGTGTCGGGTACTAACACAAGCTTCCCCTCCTCATCCAAAGGGGGTAAATATGTAAAAGGCACTACATTCTAACCAATGGCTTTCTTAAGCCTAGACACATGAAATACATTGTGCACTCGATTTCCCTCTGGAAGGTCAAGCTCATAGGCGACTTTGCCCACTTTGCGAATCACCCTATAGGGACCATAAAATCTAGGTTTCAACTTTTCAGCTTCGCTCTTCTTGAGCGATGACTGTCTATATGGTTGTAGCCTCAAGTAAACCATATCCCCTACCTCGAAGCTACGCTCTATTTGGTGCTGATTAGCATACAATTTCTGTTGATTTTGGGCCTGTTGTAGATTCTCTTTGAGCACTTTCAGGATGTCCTGACTATCCTACAATAAGTTTTTGGCTTTGGGCACTCTACTGCCCCCCAAAACTAAATCCATGAAGCTATGTGCTTCATAACCATAGAGTGCCATGAAAGGAGTCATCTTGATGGACATATGATAAGTGGTGTTATAAAAATACTCTCCCATATGCAACTATCTGATCCAAGCCTTTTGTTGTGCAGTTACATAGTTCCTCAAATATCCCTCCACCCATTTATTCACAATCTCTATTTTCCCATCTGTTTGTGGATGATAACTAGTGCTAGGTGTAAGATATGTACCACACAACCTAAACAACTCTTGCCAAAAAACACTCATAAACTTACTATCCTGGTCGCTGACAATGAATCTGGGCAGCCCATGTAACCTGAATATCTCTCTAAAGAAATGATTTGCCACCTGTGATGCTGTGTAAGTGGACGAAATAGCAAAGAAGTGAGCAAACTTTGTCAAGCAGTCCACCACCACATAGATGCAATCTCTTCCTTGCACTCATGGTAAACCAGTAATGAAGTCCATTGAAATACTTTCCCATTTTCTATCAGGAATGGGCAAAGGTTGTAATAAACCTGCAGGAAATGTGTGCTCTTCCTTATTCTGTTGACAAACCACACACTCCCTGACATACCTCTGAACATCATCCTTGAGCCCTTTCCATGAAAACCACTCTCGGATCTGCCTGTAGGTCTTGAAGACCCCCGGATGTCCAGCTGTGGGTGCATCATGAAATGCCTTCAATATCACCTCTCTCAAATGTGATGACGGAATCAAATAAACCTTGTCCTGAACTCTAATCAATTCATCTATCACCTCATAGTGATCATCCTGTATGGTACCTAAAATCAATCTAGAAGCCCAAGCATCTCTGACATACTCTGCTATAATATGATCTCTCCAATCTCCTGAAATCTCTGCCAGAGCACATAAGTGAGGTCTTCGAGATAAGGCATCAACCACCACATTTTTCTTACCTTTGACAAACTCTATGTCAAAGTCATAAGCCTGCAATTTAGTCACCCATTTTTGTTGCCGGTCATTAAGATCATGCTAGCTCATGAAGTATTTAATACTGTTGTAATCAGTCTTGATCACAAAATGTCCACCTACCAAATATGATCAAAATTTGGCCAATGCATGCATTATGGCCAACATCTCTCAATCATAGACAAAATAACTCTTCTCAACTCCCCGGAGCTTCCTACTCTCGAATGCAATGGGATGCTTCTCCTGCATCAATACTGCTCCAATCCCATCACCTGATGCATCACAATGAAGCTCAAAAGGCTTCGTGAAATCTGGTAGAGCTAGAACTGGACATGAAGACATTACCTACTTGAAATGCTCAAAACACCTCTATGCTGCCCCTGTCCACACGAAGGCTCCTTTCCTGTTAAGATTTGTCAAGGGTGTAGCAATCTGTGAGAATCCCTTAACAAACCTCCTATAAAAACCATGTAAACCAAAGAATCCCTTAAGCTGTCTAATGTTTGTGGGAGTAGGCCACTCTACAATAGCTCTAATCTTTTCAGGATCAACCTGAACGCCATCTGCACTAATGATATGCCCAAGGTAAAGGAGCTTAGTCATGCCAAACTCACATTTAGATTCTTTGGCATACAATGACTCTCTCTCTAGAATAGATAACACCCCCTCCAGATGATGTAAGTGCTCCTCCCAGGTCTTACTGAAGACCAAGATGTCATCAGAGAAGATCAAGACAAACCTCCTCAGCTGCTTCCTGAATACCTAGTTCATACAACTTTGAAATGTAGCAGGTGCATTGGTTAGACCAAATGGCATAACCATGAACTCAAAGTGGCCATAGTGACATCGGAAGGTTGTTTTCTCAATGTCCTTTGCTCTCATCTTCATCTGATGGTATCTGGATCGCAAACCAATTTTGGTGAAGAAGCATGCCCCATGCAACTCATCAATCAGCTCATCAATCCTAAGAATGGGATACCTATTTTTAATTATTTTTTTATTCAGTGCCCTGTAATCGATGCACATGCACATTGTCCCATCCTTCTTCTTTACCAATACTATTACTGAAGCAAAGGGGCTCTTACTGGGCCTGATGTGCCCCATCTCCACCAAACCCTTAATCACCTTCTCTATCTCATCCTTGTGTTTCTTAGGATGATGATAGGGAGTAATCATAACTAGTTTGGCTCCCTCCTCGAGCTCAATAACATGTTCCATCCCTCTGTCAGGAGGAACCCCATGAGGAATATCGCTAAATACTTTAGTGTGTCTATCAAGTATCTTCTGGATATTTGGTGGATGACTCTTTTCTTGTGGCTCTGGTGAAGTTGGCATAATGTAGCACTCTGTCGCCCACTCTATGTCATCATGACGAAAAAGTCTTTTCATTCTCCTCAAGGACACTACTCTGCAACCTCCATCTAAAAGACCTCTAAGTACTACAGTTTTGCCCTCATGCTGGAATCTCATCTCCAATTTTGCTAGGTTGAGTGTGAACTCCACTAGTGAAGCCATCCATGTCATGCCGAGGATGACATCATAATCTCCCATGTCCACAACATAGAACTCATCCTTCAACTCGTAGCCATCTCCAAACCTGATGTGAAGATTAGATATCTTCTGAGTGCATAATAATTTATCACTGTTAGCCACCATGACTCTAAACCCATCATGCTCCTCTATCTGTAACCCTCTTCTGGCTACCAACTGTGCATTTATGAAGTTATGTGTAGCCCCAGTATCAATAAGAGATATCACTTTCTTCCCCTGGGTAGTACCCCTGACCTTAAATGTGATTGCTTTTTGGGCCCCTGTCAAGCGTGCCAACGATCTATCATCCTTAGGAATGTTGCTCTCCTCTATAGTGTTACCCTCATCTGAATCGGAGTGCTGATCCTCCCCCTCTGACTCTGAATCTTTTGCTGAAAAATACTCCATTTGATTTTCCTTAGCCTTGAGAGAACATTTATGAGATAAGTCCCAAGGCTCTTTACAATGGAAGCACAACTTCTTCTTTCGAAGTTCATTCAAGGTTTCATTGTCTAGTCCTTTTGATCCTTCTTTGGGTTTGCTATACTCTTTCTAAAACGGTTTTTTGTCTTTGTCCTTGTGGTAGGAAGAATCTGTTGAATGGTTTTTTCCTTTGTATACCGAAGGGGCTAAATCTCGTTCCTTTTTAGTTGCTTCAGCTAAGGTGAGTGGATCATGTCCCTTCACCCAACCTCGTAATGGATCAGCAAGACCATCACAAAATAACACCACCAATCTCCTAGGAGAGATATCAGTAACAAGTACAAACAAGCGCTGAAACTTGGCAATGTAAGCATCCACAGAACTTGACTGTTTTAACTGTGCTAGTTCCTTGAAATGTAACTCGGGATCCCTAGTGTCAAATCTCTCAATCAATGTTTTGGTGAATTCCTCATAGGATTTAATCTTATTATGCCCCAACGTCACCATGCCATGATGCTACCATTCATGTGCAATGCCATCCAAGCACATAGCCGCATACTTGATAGCCTCCTCCTCAGGCATAGGATTTAGCTACAAGTATGTATCTACCTTTTGCACCCAAGCTCGTGCAATCATCTTCCCTGAAGCATCATAATAAGGTAAGGAAAGTTTTCCAACTTTCTTTCTCAGCTCAAAGTTTTGATTCCTCCCTCCTGCTCTAGGCATGTGTCTCATCCTCAAGTCCATATAATCTCTAAGGGAAATATCCGCCTGAAACTCCGGTCCACTAGCCTCCCAGTCCCTCCTGAATTGATCCTGTAACTCGGTAATCTGCGGTTCGTTTACTAGTTGAACCGGATCTCTGGGTGGGAAGGTGGGTAGAAGAGGTCTCGAGCTCGCAGTCCGCGTTGGGCGTGCAATGTGTCTAAAGTTATCAGTCTCATTCCCATTGTTGTCGTGTCCATTATTACCATTAATGTTATTCTCAGGACCATTGTTGGTTCCTTGGCCTCCATGGTTATTGTTTCCCCCATTGTTATTGTTTTCCTCATTGTTATTGTTTCTGATTTTAGTGTTTTGACATTTCGTCAAACACTTTTCCCTCTATCCAGCTGTTCCAAATTCCCTATAAGACCTCCACAAGATGGCAGGACTTATAGCTCTGATACTACTATAATGGACACCCCTGGATGTCCCAAAAAACTAAACCAATTTGCTGAAAAGAATTTTGTCAAATAGTTTGCATTCAACCGCTTATTTCTCCGTTTAATGTTTTAAACCCCTTATAACTTCGAAAATCAAACATTTATTTGTTTGTTGTGTTTTGTGCATGGAATTAGTATCATACAACATAAACAAGAAAGAAACTAGAATAATATGCAAAGTGGAAATTAAGTGCTGCTAATAAAATGTTATTTTCAGAATTCATAAAACCAAATACATGGCAAATTTATCAACTCGCTAATTACTTCAACAGTATTGACATAATACTCCAGCCCATGCCTTCGAACTTGCTGCTACAGTGCTTTGTCCTTCAATTAGTCCACTACCTTCATAATATCATTCCCTCAAAGCGGCATAAGCGTCGGAAAAGTAGTGAAGAAGATATGAGCAAAATACAAAACCTGCCTGTAGCTGGAAATGCAACTAAATTGCCTGATAATGAAGCCAATAACAAAAAATTCCAAAGGCCAAACCCCAAGGAAATGACGTCTAGAATGTTACAAGAGAGGATAGACGTCCTCAAATGCCAAGAACAAAGCTGCAACTCACACACCAATTTCTTATCATATTCAACCTAGCTAATGAAGCCACAAATGCTTCCTTTTATTCTATTTCCAAGGGTCCACTCAACTCATATGGGCAATGTGGGATAAAAGATGTGTAGTATATAAAACATATATTAAAATACCCCTTATGTCTCCCTTGGGTACACATCCCCATAAAATAAATAGTAAAGTAACACTTTAATATTTTACAATTAAATTAGACGTTACTTTAATAAAACTTCAAGCATTAAAATGTATTAGCAATTGAACTTTGAATAATGTGAGTGATAGCTCATCGGAAAGCTCTCACTGAGGAGTATTAAATCCAATCACCAAAATTGACCTGCACTGTGCTCTGTCGACTTACTAAAAATAGTAAGTATGCCTGAAACTGAGTAAATCAACTTTGTTTTGGCCCAAACTGGAAATGACTAGGCCAAAACACTCCAGGATCCCATTAAAACCTTCGTTAGCCCTCGGGACCATGTAGAACAAGGCTAACACACACACACTTGGTCAACTGCTAAAATGGGGACATTACAATGATCCTGTATAAAATATTATTAAACAAGCTAAGATTTCTTCAATCCATAATAACTTCTCCAAATACAGAATATTATTCATCATTTCTACCAATAACCAAAGTAATTGGTAGACAAAAGGTCACAGGCTGCAGATTCAAACCATTAGAGTGTCTAAAAGAAATTACATTGTATAGCTGACACAAAATGTGAGCCAAATTGTTGCATGAAGCTTAAAATAGTGAAATAGTTGAAGTCAATGAAGTCAATCATAACGTAGGTTCACAAAATCTAAATGTTTTTGGTAGAACTTGCTCAGCACATTGAATTAAGATCTGAATTGTCAGTTTTTCAACTCCCCAAAAGTAGGATGCCACAGCAAAAAAATTGCCTTGTCAGGAAAACATAAATGAATATCTCACCAAGCCACTTTCCACATGAAATCAAAGATTATCTTGGTTAATTTCTTTGTTCAATTCAATGGGCTCAATATAACTTCAATCTCTTTTCATAAGTACTATTGTTTTTAGTTGTTATATGATACATAGTATTACAGTTGTTTGAAAGTTTTTGTAATGCACATTCAAAGCCCTTCTAACGGATAGTTTGATGGACTAGAAGTTCTACAAGATGAATACAACACATGGTTGCAGAAGATTGGGATGCATTAAGCAGTCAGTACTGAAAAAGTAGCACAAGATTAATGCATGGAGTGCTCAAACCACTGATTTTGGAGAAAATGCCGCAAACATGGAGTCCCCAAGCGCATTCTTATGAAACCCCTTATAGTGTGGTTGAATTGACACCACATGGTGAAGAAGGGAACACTTTCTACTATTGAATATAGGAGGATAATAAATCATGTAAATCATGTACCAACTAACAATACATAAACAAGGGCTTGAATGCAGAAAAAGGCACGATCCAAGGCTTGATCGTGCATGAGGAGTTGAGTGCTTGGAAGAGGGGAAGAAGCCATTCATGGTGAATCTGTGTGGAGTCTAGACAAGATAGAGGGTGAAAAAACTAGACTGTGGGAGTTACCACCAAAATTTTATATATTACAACCCTACACAATGTCATGGTAAAGAAAACCATATAGCGCTAAACTCTTACCTGTTACAATGGTCCACACAATGTTGAGTCCTCTCTTCCGGAACCCACCCTTGAAAATCTATGCCCTCCTGCGAGCGAAATACTGGAAGTGAAGGAGTTGAAGTGGTGGGTCAATGGAGGTCGACCACCAACACATCAAGAAGCAACCCTCGCACCAAATGAAATGTGTTATATTTTTGCCCTTCTTTTTTTTTTTTATGCTGTGGTGTGTGTCTCAATTGTGACAAAAATAATTTGTTGCAATTGCAACCAACACGAGCATGTTATAAAAAAAAACAAAAATTTTCTTTATAACTCAACCAACCAACCCATTTAAAATACTTGGTCACAATTTTTGGTCGCAATTTAGGGTAAAATGCACTAGTGGTTGAAGTGAGATATGGAGTGGATTCATGCAAGTGGATCAGTATTTGGGATGTTGATAGCACCAAGTATGTTGTAATGACAAAAGGTGTGCACAGGACGTATAAGGTGATGATGACAGTTAGTGTCTGGAATACAAAGACATTTGTAGATCCGCTCAACAAGTTATGGTAGTGGTTTTCGGCATCAAGGACATTGCCTATTTTAGAGTGAAGGGGTTGTTGATTCACAAGATGAAACTCAAAGGTGATGGGCCTATGCGACAAAGCTGGGGGTACATAGGTGTGGTGTAGGCAAGGCATGGGTTGAGCTGAGGAGCAAGATGGGGTTATGTCATGTGCGGGGAAGGCATAGTTGTGTCATAGGATCTTGTCATGGACTTGATCCAAGGTGTATCCTTGGGGCTGTGTTACAAGATGTTCCCTCCAACATAGTTGTGGTGTAGGCACCAGGCTGAGGTGTATCCTGGGGCTGTGCTACATGAGATGTTCCTTCTAGCATAGTTGTGTTGTAGGCAACGCATGGAGCTGAGCTAAGGTGTAACTGCAGAGGGTAAGTGTAGGTGTGCATAATGGGTGGCTTGGATAGTCAACCTCCCTTAAGAGGGATGAAGAAGAGTAGTCCTTCCCTCTAGTCTCCAGATGAGATAGAGGTGACACATAGTGATTAGGAGCGAAGAAGAGTAGCTCCACCATATCATGATGTGGTGATGTTTGGCAACAACACAAGGGTCCCTAACTTAGTGAAGAAGAGTAGTTGGAGCCAATGTAGGATGACTCCTTCACAATTTTCTAAGGTCTAAAAGTTGGGGAAAGGAGTACCTAGTCCTATGGTAGGAGGCAAAGACATTTTTCTGAGTAAGAGCATTGGGGGCTTATGGTTAGCTATGTGGGGGAATGTGTTGTGGAGCTAGATATCTAAGCAGTGTGTTATTGGAGGGGTGTGGCAATAGGTGCACATCCTGGGTGCTTGGTTGTGTGGGTTTGCATTGAGGTGGGATCTTAAAGGTCGTGGTGGTCGAGTATGGAAAATAGGAAGTGGTGTTTCGGGTAGGGTTCAAGATGAGCCAATTCATGAGGTAGATCCATATCAAGTATCCAAAGAGGTAGTTGTTGGGCATGGCTCAAGGAGGTGAGTCATGATGGATGGCTAGGAGCAATGGCTTGTGGTGCATGATTGAAACAGGTGAAGCAGATGAGTGAAGTGGTTCAAAGGTGAAGCTATGGTGGCATAGCCGAGTTGGAAATGAAGTACAATGTCCAATGGGATTGGGTGGATCATGGAGCTAGGGTGTGGAACTCAAGTAGGTCTTGTGTTGCAAAGGGATCCACGGATTGGGTTAGGATTGTGTGGATGCATGGAGGGTTGGTTCAAGTGCATTGGATGCACAAGAACAAGATGTTCACCAATGAGGGCATGTAGACATAGACTTGGTGTCGAGGCAGTCGAGGCTCAGTAGGAGGGATCCAAGGTTTGACTAAGGAAATCGATAGTTCTATGGGGGACAAGGTGTTCAGCTTCAGGGTTTATGGGAGCTAGGGAGATCGACAAGAGAAGGAATGCCGTGGAGACATGGGTTGTGTTAAACTAACATGAAGGATTGGACTAGAGGACTCAAGAATGTTGTGAGATGTCATGGAGGTGTCAAGAATGCCTTGGAAGTATGCAGAGTGGACAAGGGAGGACTTAGTGGTCTAAGTTAGCTAGTGTAGATGTGGTGTTCAGCAAGGGAGTCTAAGTGGTTCTCGATGTAGTAGTGCAGTGGTGTAGTGCAAGGCTTAGGGAGTCAATGGAGTTGAACAAGGGGAACTATGATAGTTATGTGCATTCCAAGAGTGGTGTTATGAAGATCAAGGATGATTAGGGGTGGTCAAGAGATTGGGGGAGTTGAGACCGCATATGGCCGGTATTGGAGTAAGGTGGTCTTATGGGGGACGCTAAGGCAAAGATATCACAAGGGCTAAGTAGGGGTTTAGCCTAGGGTTGAACAGCGGTAGAGTCGATGGCTCGAGGATGCGTGTATGGGAAGCAAAGGAAGAGAACCAGAGTAAGGGGTAGTTTGGCAGGCACTTCTATTCCACAAGAGTGTTTGTTTAGGTAGTCAGGTGTGTGGGCACTTGATGAAGTTTTTGGAGAGGCGTAGTCTGGGTGAACAAAAATGGCTAGACCATACGGTCAGTCAGAAGTAGGGATCACCAATGTTGCATGTGGTTGGAGATTCTAAGGGAGAAGGCTTAACCTCGACATAAGCTAAAATCCAGCCCCATGACAAAGATAATGAATAGATAGTAGAGTTTTTGTCCATTTCATATTGCTAATCAATCACTTTGTCCATGTGAAGGACCTCAAATATTATGTTTTGTTACATTTATAACTATTTAATGATGAAAACAAATGGTATGAAATGCTTCCATTGTCATCACAAGAAATAATAAACTAGAAAAAATGCATTCATTATCATACTATCATATTATTGTTTATGGATTGAATTGTCCAGAAAATGGTTATAGTTTAAAAGAAGTTAAAACTTATTCTAACACATACCAATGAACCAATCAGATTTAATTGTGACTCAAATAAATGAATCCATGTATATATATATTATGCATTTTCTATTTCAAAGTTCTGTGTAGTATTAAACAATAAGTCGATGAGCTTATGACTATTTGTTTTTTGTATTTCTTCATCATTGGTATCGATCAAGGGAGGATTCACATTCTTTACTTTGATAATCTCATCCAACTTAAGATCTAACATTCTTGTAAGCCTTTTGACTATGAGATCTGCCACATATTCATGTTGGAGAGTCTCCTCAATTGTAATTCTACTATTGGGCTTAAAACAAAGCATTCTCTCTACGAGATCAATTCCACTTTTATCAACCATGTTCTTGTATAGCAATTCCTTCAAAGATTTCGTGGGATAAAGGGGAAAATCTTTACAATGTTTGATAGAATAGAGAAATTTCCGATCCTTAATTATTTTTGGCAGCTCATCTTCGTCTGGTATTTGTATTATTTTAGCAAACTCTTTCAGGTTTTGAAAGTCAGTTTCATCATCTTTTACATTTGCAAAAAGAACTCCCTTTGGACCAAATTCATTTACCAACAATAGCTCTGCTAGAATGCAACCCACGGCCCACACATCCGTTGCAAGTCCATAGTTGAAGTACTATTTGTAAATGTCATATCCAAAAAGTGCTCAGGGGCTCTATAAGGTGCTAAAGCTACAAATCTTGTCATTTTTGGTGCAATCTTCCTAGATATTCCAAAGTCATAGAGCTTTATTCTTGGAGTGAAGCTGCTAAACTTTTTAGGGTTGTTTGAATTTGTTTCACTCACTAGAATATTATGGGGTTTTAAATCTCAATGAAGTATTTTAGCAACATGCAGATACTGCAAGCTCCTTAGTATCTAGATAAATAAGAGTGCCAACAAAAATATATAGGATTAATAATTTTAAATCATGTCAAAGATAAATAAAGATTTTAGTAATTTAGTAATGATAGTTAGGATTTTGTTTTACTTTTATTTTGATATATGGGGTAAGTTGGATGATTGGTTTTATGTTTTTCTATAAAGTTTTTTTTATAAGTAGAAGATATGTTTTTATAAAAAGTCAAATCATAATATTTCTAAGACAATTTAACTATTTAGTTTTTAATTCAAATTTATCGAGGAATATTTGATTAGTAGTGCTTAGCATGAACTTATTTATAGTGAGAATGAATGGAACACTTAACATTCAATGTTTGACCTCTCTAAGCATCATCTAGATACTAAGTGTTATGTTCATTCTCTTACTATATGAATTATTCTCAGCCACTACTCATGAAAGATCAATTAATTGAAAATAAAATTAAACAATTGATTTGTTTAACAATATCATAATTTGACTTTCAGTAAAAAATTAACCATTCAGGAGGGTTTGATTTAAATAACATATTATAAAGCTTTATTGATAATCTTAAATTGTACTAATAGGTAGGTTCTATTCTTAAAATTAGAATGATTATTGAATCAACCACCTAAACAAGCCTTTAGATATGATACTCTTTCCAGTCTATCCATTTTCTTTAAAGAAGTATAAGAAGAATTATATCTATTGCAGGGTTCTTGTTGGATAGCTTAAACATCACACTCTAAGCCTTGATTCCTATAATTAAAGATTAAATAGTCAAAATTGACTTATTTTCACAAGCTTAATTTCATCTTAATGTGTGATGTTTAAGAGTGATTGGCTCCTATGACCCTCTATTATTTTAAGGACTATCTAGATGCAAGAATGAAAGTATATTTGCTAGTGAAAAGCATTCTATAATGGTTAATGATATTTTACAAATGGAAATATATACATTTAAATCATAAAGATAATACTAAATAGAATGTCTATATTAGAGGTGTGAAAAATAGAGAGTGAACGAACATACTTGGGCCAGAATGACTTTGACAACCTCAGGCTTGAACTCGATTCCCTGCATTATATGAGCCTCTTTCAAATCCTGCAAACTCAATCTCATTCTCTCCATCACAACATAAAACTCCCTGAACTCCTCTACACATGTTGCCTCATTTATGACACCCTTCACTTTGACTATAAAAGGATGATAAATTTTGCCAATGATTCGAAGCTCTCAGATGTATCTTTCCATGATTTTTCTTATTCTATTAGAAACCATCATCATCTTGAGGGCAATCCTTTCTTCTTTCCCATCGCCATCACCATATGAGCAAAAACAACTACTCCATATCCACCTGCACCCAAAAAATTGCTCTAGACATATTTCTTGTCCAACTCAATCACTGCATGAAAATCTCTGGATGCAATGCTGATTTCCCAAATGCATTTGTCAAGGTTTCTACATAGCCTCTTTTTTATGGCCATTCCATTCTCCTCATTCCTTCTCACCAACCACTTTGCTATACCTTCCATCAAGATAAATTTAAATGTATTTCTAATATCAACTGAACTACTTTGAATATCAAATTGAAAAAGTTTCTCTTGTTCTGCCACTAGATAAATTCAAATGTATGTCCATCAAATCGAAAAGGTCTCTTAGTTGTGCCACTAGATTTATCAAAAGATGTGGGATTGATATGGCCACAAGAGTTTTCTCTTATATGATGGCACAACTTATCAAATGATGCATTCATTGGGATCAATTTGGTTACACTAAATGCGTTCCTTGGGATCAATTTGGTTACACTAAATGGTGTAGTTTGATAGATATTATAGTGGAACCAACTTCTTTTTGTTTACAACATGTTACAATATGTATAAATTGTATAAGAAAACTTGATTATGATATTAGATTGGAGACAAATGCAATGTGAAAAAAATGGGGGGTAATGTTGTCTGAGATCAAAGTAATCAAATGATTATTGTTTTCTTTTTTAGTTCTATAATAGATTTATATAATATAGATATACAATAGATAATAATATTAAGATCATCTCAAATAATATATAAGTAGATAATAATATATAAGTTAATAGATCTAAAACTCTCTTTAAAAAATTGATTTAATTTAGATGGCCTAATCCCTTTAATTCAAATGATGTCAACAATATTTTATCATTTAAAAAAAATTAAAATTAAAAAATTAATAGTTTATACATTTAGAAACATATAGCTATTAATTAAGATAATATTAATTAAAAGACAATACTATTATACTTATAATATAAAAATAATTTTAAATCGTTAAAATATACAATATGAACTTACACAAAATGACATTAGATGAAAGATATACAATTCATAAATGACTTGGATATGGAGATTCAATATAAATTGTTGGTAATAAATGGTCTAGCCTAAAGTAGAGAGAACATTCCAGCATTCTAATAATAATATGCTAAGAAGTCTATGTTAATTATTGTTAGTTGGACAGCTGTTATTTTTGACCTGGAAATAGCAGTAGTATTTATGGGTAGCTTGGACAACTGTTCATCCTTATCTATGAATAGCACTAGTATTTATGGGTGGTTTGGACAGCTGTTTGTCCACTTGCCAAGAATTAGTAAATGGTTATTATTTACTAATTTTAGAGATTCCCTTTTGGACACCTTGCAACCAATTCTATTATTGGCTGTCGAGTTGTCTTAATCTCAGTCGTTGGTTTACCAACAGGAGTAGTATAAAAAGGGGTCATTGGGTCATTTGGAGCAAGAAGTTTTGGAGAAACGTTTGCAGTGTTAGCAAACAGTCTTGTAGTGTTAGCAAGGGCGCAGTGTTAACGTGGAGATAACAGTGGGGAATATCAGCGGGAGAAATTAGGAGGTTGTCGGAGTTCTGCCAGTGAGAGGCAAGGAATTTTGTATCTCTTGATTTGCTGAAGTTTAATATAATTCCTCATCTATAGAACTGGTTTTCCCTTAGGGGTTTTTCCAGGGACAATTTGTCCGAAAATATTGTGTTCATTGTGTTGTTCATTTCTTTCCGTATTATAAGTGAAATTGCAATTGTGTTATTTTTCAATATTAGCTGGAAATTTGTTTTCAGCTGTTTAATAATCATTTATGATAGGAGATTGATAATCAGTGACTGCAATAGTTTGATTTTTTACAGTCTATGTATAGATATATTCTTATTCCAGCACTTAAATATCCTAAGAAGACCATCTACAAACACATTCCACCATTCTAATAATGCTGAGAAGTTCATCTATAAACCAGAATGTGAGGACCTCAATTTGATTTTAGATCAGAAATTCATAGCAAAAAAGTAGTGGTAGACTAGAAAGAAAGATTTCATGTGTTCTAATAATTGACCATGTACTATTGATTAGCATATTTAACAATAAAAATTGTGAAATTGAATAAAACTAAGATTGATTTTTGTTAACCATGGTTAACAACTTCTGAATAAAACTAAAGAGTGATTCTATATTTGAAATTGAATAAAACTAAGATTGATTTTTGTTAAGCATAGTTAACAACTTTTAAATAAAACTAAAGAATGATTTTTGTTAAGCATAGTTAACAACTTTTTTTTTCAAGTATGTTGTTGTCTCTTGAAGTGCTACATACTTTCCATAAATATTGTAATAGAAATATTTTCCACAAATTTTGTAATAGAACAATTATCTTTAATTATGTAATCAATTGTGACTTTCAATTATTTATATAAACATACTTTTAAAATAGTTAAAGAAATGAATAGCTATTATTAGATAGCTCAAAAATATAAACGATTATAAATTGTAATTAGTTTTTCCATTGTGATTGATATTCATAAATTATGAGGAAGGTATAATTTGATTTTTATAATTAAAATAAAAATGTTATGTTTATATTGATGACAATAGTTGTAATTTTGTAATTAGTTTTTCCATTGTGATTGATATTCATAAATTATGAGGAAGGTATAATTTGATTTTTATAATTAAAATAAAAATGTTATGTTTATATTGATGACAATAGTTGTAATTTTGCCTGTAACATTTGTAACATTTTTAATTTATGAATAATCTAAAAATTTAAAACTAATCTAATCACACTAATAAAATGTCATTATAATTGTAATTTTAATTTTAATTTTAAATTTAGTTGTTCAATAAAGTATTGCTCTCAATTTATTATTTGTCTAAAATATAATATTATTTATATATATAAATAAAAATTATTCTTATTCTTGAATTGTTCAATAAGCAGTGAAGACATTGAAGACAGAATGAAGTATAAATGTGCCATCAGTCTCGAAGACTTCCCAGTCTCAAATTATTCAAACAACAACTTCTAAGCATTCAATAGCTTAAGATGATTTTCTTGTGCCAATAATGTTCTAAATGAGCAGCACAAATCATTCAATTGCTTAAAAAGTTCAATTGTGGCGAATCTTCTAAAACCAAAAAACAGTAAAAAGCCATCGCCACTATTCATTGAAGTCATTTACCTCATATTGATACCTATCAGCTCGATATAAAAAAGTTATATGCATGGGAGTTTAAAACCACAAAACATTTTCACACGTCATGTAAACTAATACTACTCTCGTAAAGGTTAGAACCAAATATCCATAGCCCTCACTCTTAAACATGGAATAAGGGACAAACAGTATAATATAATATTCCCCATGATCATCCAAATACTATAAAGCTACTGATGTATTATTCTTGAAGATGGACAAGATATTAACTCGAGCCTAAACTGTGCATTAGCAATATGTTATTTAAATTGCCAACCATGTTGGAAATACTATCAAACAAAGGTTTCAGTTTGTTTGTCTAGAGGTCAATTTTTTATCTCAATGGCCAAGCAGAGTCATTCTAATGTATATGCAATAGACGACCAGTACAGATCAGATCTATTGGCCTATCTAAGACCGTGAACAAGGTTTTTCTGCAGTTGACAGCTAAAGCAAGAAAAATCTGAAATCAAGCTAACTAGGCACATTTTAATGTGCACCTCTTACATGGGATGTTATTTAATACAATGCTTTCCCATAATGGAACTGAGTTTTAACGGTAAAGAATTGTCCCGGGGAGCGAGTCCCCTTTTTTTCTCAAGATTTATTGGAGATTTAATGGTCACTTATCTAGCCACTTTGCTCTACGTCTCTCTATCTACACAGGGAAAAATTAATTTATACAACTAGTAGAAAACCAGTTGTCCCTTAAAGAATCATTTATCAATTAAATAGCAATGGTATATTATCCAAGTAAAATGCACTAAATAATATATTGATTGCGCCCACAACATTTGAAGGAGTGCCAAATTACCTCATGTATAGTGGCACATAATGAATCTCTTATGAGCTATATATCAGAGAATGCATCAAAACGCATACCATCCATCGATATGAATATAAACATTCCATGGAGAGGAAAACATCATCTAAGTTACTTCATTACTCAATACACCCTTTACATCACAGTAGGTGACTCATGCCTCAATAGTAATTTACAGCAGTACAATCTTCAACCATAAATTCATTTCATTTACAGAAGGCCACGACATTAATATGGACTGAACAAGTTTATGCTCAGAGACAAAACGGAGATGGGACTAAAAGCATCCAATACCATTTAAGAATGGATTAATTTTATTGAATTTACTAGAAACAGATGGTAATAGAAATGCTGATTCCAAGTAAGTTAAGACAAATTTACAAGATTTTTCAAACTAAACTGCAGACAACTATATGAGCCTAGTGGAATCAATTAATCCAATTTTGCATGCCACAAGGCTAAAACATTTTGTTGAGAACGGAAACAGCCGTGGACAAAGCAGCCCCTGTAATGGCACTCTGCACAATTATATCATGATTGGGCTCGTCATGAGTCAGGGCCACAGATGCCCCAGTCAAGGCTCCTGCAATGGCTGCATTTTTCTGCCATCAAACAAATTGATGAAAAAATAGCCTTAATATACCAACCAAACTCAAAATAATGCAAATTATTTTCCACTGAAGCGGTACATTTGAATAATCATAAAAGAATGACTTCAAACAAAGGGAAAATTTATACCCAATCATGAGTTCCTCTGACCTCCTCCAATCCATATGTAACACCAGTATATACACCGGCTCCAAGACCTAACCATTTAACCAGAATTAAACATTTAAGATTAAAATTTATCATGACTTAAAATCTTTAAAAACAAAAATGGCTTACCCCACTGTAAGGACTCTTTTCCAGCATTCTTAACCTGCCAATCCAAGTTGTTTTGCATAAAATGAGTCAGTTTTGTCTTCTAATTCTGAGGGTTCATTTCATTATTCTTGTCCAGCCACTGTCCTCTCAAGGAGGACATAAGCATGATCAATTTGCGATAACTATGTCAACTTATATTCATGTAGCGATCTCTAAAAGTTTCAAGTAACTAGGCATAAGCATGGAACCGAATTCAAACGGTTGCATTAAGAAGTTTTACATAGAGTTCCATAAACCTTGAGAGAGTATACCTTCAACTACACTACACATACCATAGAATCTTTAGGTTTATGATATAACTATTTGGTTTATGATATGCCATCTAAGATTTAGGTTTTAAAAAAGCATTTTAGAGTACTTGTAAATTAGGATTTCATAAACCGCCATAGAATCCTTCAATTCCTGTTTGGTTTATGATATGCCCATCTAAGATTTAGTGGGAAAAAAGAAGTATCTTAGAGAACTTGTCTCTAACTACACTACACATACCATATTATCTTTCAATTCCTGTTTGATTTATGATATGCCCATCTAAGATTTAGTAGAAAAAAAGAAGCATCTTACTTGCCTTTAACTACACTACTGATACCATAGAATCTTTCAGTGACTGGTCGGTTTATGATATGCCCATCTAAGATTTAGGTAAAACAAAAAGAAGTATTTATGCTTCTTAATACTCTATCAATCATGATCAAGTGCAAAGGGCATGCCCCCACACGACAAGATACCACGGCCCGGCTTTTAACAGTACTGGAATTGAACTACCATTAGCAAATATCAAACCCTTTATTGTCTAATACAGTCTGCAAACGTCAGGTTTATCCAAAAGTTTTCTTGTCGTTTGTCTAAACCATTGTTGGACGAATTATGGAACTGTTGTGCTTCTTCACTCGACCCCACATTGGCCCGAAACCCCCACAAAAATCATTTAAATCTTGAAATAGAGCAACAAATTACATAGCATGAATCTACAACAATTGCAACTCTAGTTCTGGCCAAGTAATAGACCAATGATTAATCATTATACATGTAAAATGTATATCCCCTGTTTTCTGAATAACAGAGTTTATCATAGTCAAGGATTATCTTTGTAGCAGTTATGCTTAGTTGATATAGAAGCAACAGGGCAATAGTTTTATCCATTATACATAAGTGTTCTATATATCAGAATTAGTGCAATAGTTTAGGCATTAGCTGTTTAATATGGGAGGAAGAGTTAACTAGTCGTGTACTTCTTGCAGTAGTTTTCCCCAAATAATGCATATGTTTGTAATATAGCAACTAACTACTGTTTTACTATTACGAAAACACCTATGCATTATTTGGCAAAACAACTGTAATGTTGTTACTAAAATATTGAATTCAGTGCAACATTTTCCACGCCCTGCCTTGCTGCCAGGGCAATGATAAGTTCTACAACATTTTATCCACAGAATGGCTTATACAGTAGCAATAAAGGACGCATATAGGCTATGAATTGAAATGAACATGTAGAGCTGCAGAAAATAAAGTAGTACCAGTGCCTCCAGCGACTTTCCTTGTCTCTCTCCTGTAGATAAATGCCCAACACCATCATTAATGTACGTCATTAATCAGCTAAGTACTCTTTACTCTTTCTACAAACTTTGAAAAATAAAGATTGTTAATAAGCACCCACCTTTCATTCGTGGAAGACGTCCTCTCTTCTTACCACCAAAATCGACCCCACTAACATCACCAAACCCTGGATAAATATTTCCAAACCACTGATTTTAATCGAAATAAACATTAAGAAAACAAAGGCTTCCGCAAACAAAGCTTAATCCAGCAGGAGGACAACCAAAACACTACACAACACCTTCCATTGCAGTGTAATAAGCCTCCCGTGATACAGCCTGCACTGCTCCTATCTGTATGCACATTCAAATTTCAATAAAGTCATTTCATTTGCATACCCAACAGGCAATTAATTCGAAAAAAACCAGACATTATATTAACCAAACAGAGGCTTCTAAAAAGTTTATTTAAAAAACCCTTAAAAATCATACTCCTGCAGCTTTTACAAAGCTCTCTGCGATGCCATTCAGCAATGGATGTCCCAAATCGAATAATGGTTCCCCATTAAATTTTTTGATCTCGTCGACAATTGATCTCCCGTTCATATCATTCATATTGATTATTCGCCGCCTGTTCAAATTGTCATGAAAACTCAAGCACAAAAGCCCTAATTTAAGTAGAATGTTTTCGCCTGCGAAATCTTTTCGTAATGCTGCGATGCTCGCGCAAAGACTAGAAAGATAAAGAAGTTGGGTCAGAATAATGCTTTAACTATAATGACACTCGGCCTTTCCTGGAGGGGACACGTGTTTCGTACCTGAGCGACTTGTCTACGTGTTCAGTTATGCTCATCTATCTGAACTTTCTTTATCAAATCGAAACACGTGGATATATCTTTATCTGTACCAAAAGCAAAGGTATGGGATAATATCTCTATATGCAGTTACGGGTTGTTCTTAAAAGAATTATTAATCGGTGCTATTAAATACTTACCAGAGTCCAAATTTCTTGAAGATAAATTCTCCATTTCAAAGTTGAATTATAAGATTTCTGCTTGGGTTCTAATAGATCTATGGTATAGGATATTTTTAAACAATAATTAGTCCCTGCCTTATAAGGCAGGATACTAATGTTTTTTTGGTCCCTCTCTCATTTCATTTTAGACTTCACGTATGAAAAGACTAAAGTTATAAGTCTAAGTATTTTTTAATACATTTTTTATACACAAAATTCTTAATTGTGATTGGTTAGTCACTAATTTCATGAGGAAAACATATATTTTTGGAGATTGGAAATAGGTGGAAAAACACTGCCAAAATATTAAATGCAATGCAGCGCTGTTGCTCATATAATAAATACAAAGCCCTTCTTTATGTCACATTAACTTTACACTATTTCTTGGACCTCAAAACATACTAAATTATTAGTTTCTATTAATTTCCCTCGCATAAAATTTTGGTGGCACGCAACTCAATGAAAAATAAAACATTTTACTTTTGGGAAGTAAAATATTAGTTTAATTTTTTATTTGGAAACTTTTTGAGATTTGGAATATTTTATGGTTAAATTTATTAAAGTGAAGAGATATCGAGAGTATATGTTTACTAATTTCAAAAAGTAATTGATTTTACTTTTATCGTGTCTTGTAATATTAATAGTATTTAATTTTGTAATAGTTATTTATGTGTTTTGTTTTTAAAAATTTTAGTAATATTAATAAAAATGATATTATAATATAAAAATAAGAATATGCATTATCATTTTCATGTTAACAAACAATATGATAATGTAATAATTTTTTAATTTTTTGTTAAAAATAAAATAAAATTGTAACCACATTAAAAATTTTGAAATAGTTTTTAAAGAAATTATTAATTTCTTATTAATTTTTTCTTAAATTCTTATTTTTTATTTTTAAAATAAAAATTTATTATTTTAATAAAATATTAGGCATTTTACATTGACAATGTTTTTTTTTTCTCAATATACATAACAATTGCTCATGCAATGTGTATTTTATATTTTTCTCTTTGAACTAAAAAGTTTATTTTCTAAAGCCATGTTTAAAGTTACCTATTTGTTTGATCAATTGTACACCGATTACATCATTAGCTCCTAGTTTTAAAATATAGAAATATCTCGTATAGACTCTTGTGAAAGCATTTTATTTTCAACTTGTGTGATGCACTCTAGTATAAAATACAACCCTAAACATTTCATCAATTGACTCCACCTATACTACAATATATTGCACTTATAAGTCCTCATATTACCCCCTCTAATTATTCCCCGCTCTTTACAAGGCAGGGACTCAAGCTCAACTAGAGCTCTTGTTTTCAAAATTGTGAAAATGGTCTATAAATTTCTACTAAACCTGAACACAATTTTCTACTAAACCTTGTTTTCAGGTTTAGTATTGTAAATCAAACTTGATTCATACAAAGACAAAAAATTTGTTTAGGATATAAAATTTCAGTTAATGATCAACATTATAGTAACATATTTTTTTATTTTTTTTATATTCTTACTTTTTATTTTTTCAAATTTTAATATTGAATTTTTAAATGTAAAAATATATTTCAAAATTACATATAAATTTTTTTAAAGACAAAAAATTAATTTAAAAATTAAAATTCATTTAATATTTAAATTTTAAATATTTTTTAATCGATAAATAGTGAAGCGCAAATTGTTAGGATTAACCATGGATAGAAATAACAGTTACATGTAAATATAACTAATATCAGAAAATAATAGATCTCACAAAAGAGAACACAAAAAAAAAAAGATTTAACATGGTTCACCCAATCCTTGGGCTACGTCCACCAACAAAAAAGTCCAGTATTATTATTATTATCCAATGATTATAATCCCTTATAGCTCAATACTGTCGCAAGAAGCTATAATCTTATCATATATTTTGAAATCCCTAACCCTAAGCCATTTTATACAAGTTTTTTGTCGCTTGCAAAATTAGGGCTAGAATAAGTCATCTAATAGGAAAATAGCAGTCGATGCTCTTTATAGTAATATAGTCATTTTTGGCTTCTGAGGCACTAGCGTTGAAAACCTCTGCAGTGGCATTACCCTTCGACCCCACCCTCTACTACATTAGGTAGTGTACCTAGGGCACTATCCCCAAACCTCCATAGAAATAATCTAGGGAAAACTGCACTGAATAAACCTCTAAGTCTGATTAGGCAACACATCACAACAATCTTCACTTAGAGGCTAATCAAACTCCACAACAATAACCTCCCACTTGGAGATTGATCATAGCACTGCTAAACCTGTAGCTCCTACTAGAATATCAAACCACCCTTGACTCTATTGTTCTTTTATCCTATTCAGTCTAGAAGACCAACCGAAGTTGAAGAGGAGTTCAACTTCTCCCTTGTTACTGCCTTGGTAAACATATATGTTAGATTATCATTTGTATGTATCTTCTCAAGCTTTAAATGTCCATCATCCAAAACTGACCAAATGAAATGGCATTGCAACTGTATCTATTTTGTCTTTCAATATAGAGAAAAATTCTTGGCAAGATGAATGACACTCTACCTATCTATAAAAAATAATTGTCCCTCTATTGGTGTCCCAATTCTTCCATGAAGAACTGAAGCCATATCATCTCCTTGGCTACCTATATAGCAACAACATACTTTGCCTCTGTAGTGGATAAAACATTAACCTTCTATAACCGAGAAATCCAACTCATTGTCGTCCCACCAACAATAAATACATAACTTGTAGTACCGCCTAGTGTCAATATCCCCTACCAAATTTGAGTCAACATAGCCCTATAAATTAGTAGTAGAGCCCCCAAAATGTAAACACTTATTAGATGTTCCTCTCAAATATTTGAGAATCCAATTAACTACATTCAAATGCTCAATCCTTAGATGACTCATATACCTATTAACAACTCCCAATGCATGTGCAATATCTAGCCTAGTACATACCATGGCATACATTAAGCTTCCTATAGTTGAAGCATAAGGTACCTTGGACATTTTAGCCTCCTCTTCTAGTGTCTTTGGACACATCTCCTTAGTCAATTTCAAATGACTAGGTAAAGGTGTGCTAAAAGCTTTAGCATTCTCCATAGAGAAATGTTGCAACACCTTTTCAATATAATCAACTTGAGATCATGTCAATTTTTTGTTTTTTCTATCTCTACAAATTTTCATACCAAGGATTTTCTTTGTTGCCCCCAAATCCTTCATAGCAAATGAATGTGTTAACTATTCTTTTAACCCCTTAATGTGATCCATATTAGACCGAGCTACAAGCATATCATCAACATATAAAAATAAAATAGTGTATTTTTCAGCATCTAACCTCTTAACATAAACACAATGGTCATAATGACATCGAGTATAACCATGCTCATTCATAAAACTATCAAATTTAAGATACCATTGCCAAGGTGCTTGCTTCAAGCCATATAAACTTTTCTTCAATCTGCACACTAAGTTCTCCTTACTTTTAACCTCAAAGCCCTTTGGTTGTACCATATATATCTCTTCATCCAAATCACCATGAAGAAAGGTTTTTTTAACATCAAACTTCTCCAAATGAAAATCTTCAATAGCCACAATACTTTTTAAAACAATGTGAATAGAAGTCATTTTAATAATAGGAGAGAATTTCTCATCAAAATCAATGCCCTTTTTCTTTGCAAATCATTTTACCACTAACCTAGCTTTAAATATTTTCTTACCTTCATCCTCTTCTTTCAACCTGTAAACCCATTTATTATGTAAAGCTCATTTACCTGCAAGGAACTTGCATAAGTCTGATATCTAATTTTTCAACAAGGAGTCAATTTCTTCTTTCATTATAGACTCTCATTGAATCTTTGGATCCACCTACATAGCTTCATCCTAACATTCAAGTTCACTAGCATCAGTTAGTAAAATAGAGTACAAAGAGGGAGAAAATCTTTCTAAAGGTCTACTTAACCTTTTTGACCATCTAATATTCACTGGGGTGTGCGGTATTTGTTGTTGTGGTTATTGTAGAGCATGAGGGACTACTTGAACATCTTTCTTTTGAGTATCATCCAACACTACATATTCAGTTTCTTTCTTCTCATGTTGTTGCAATAGATCTTTGTACAATGCTTTCTCATTAAATATGGCATCCCGACTTCTTACAATTTTATGATTTTCAAAATCTCAAATCCTATAACCAAATTCATCAATGCCACATCCAAAAAATACACATTTCTTTGACTTAGCTTCCAACTTGGCTCTATTTTCATAATCAATATGTGCAAATGCTTTACAACCAAAGGTTCTGAGAAAAGAATAACTCACCTTCTTACCAGTTCATGCCTCCTCTAGAATACCACAACCCAAAGGAGTAGAGGGACCTCTATTGATCAAATATCTAACAATATTGATAGCCTCCACCCACATATTCAAGGGCAGCCCAACATGCAACCTCATACTCCGTGAATGCTCCATTATTGTGTTGTTCATGTGTTTAGCCACTCTATTTTCCTATGGAGTCCTTGGAACAAATTTCTATCTATAAATACCATTAGTGGAGCAATAATCTTTAAAATCATTGTTGTAATACTCATCACTATTATCAAATTTGAGACAATTTAGCTTTTTACCAGTCTCATTCTCAACCAAGCATTTTCATTTCTTAAAATTTGCAAATACATCAAATTTATGTCTAAGGAAATAAACCCATTTAAAGAGAACAAATTTCCACAATCCATTATATTGTACTGGTATGTTTCTGGATTCGATTGTGTTAAGATTTTTACCATCAACGTTTCGAATCACACTACGTGATCCATCATCAGGATGAAGAGCAAGAGAAGCACAAAAAATATAGTATATTGCCAATATACTATATTTTTTGTGCTTCTCTTGCTCTTCATCCTGATGATGGATCACGTAGTGTGATTCGAAACGTTGATGGTAAAAATCTTAACACAATCGAATCCAGAAACATACCAGTACAAAATAAACCCATACTTTTCTAGTTGCATCATCAATGAATGTAACATAATAATGAAAGCCACCAAGGGAAGATACCTAAGCTGGTCCCCATACATCTATATGCACAAGCTCTAATTTCTCATTTTTCTTTTCCTTCCCACTCTTCACAAAACTAACTCTCTTTTATTTTCCATACACACAACTTTCATATAAATCCAAATGGACACATTTCAGACCTGGTAAAATTTTCTTTAAATGAAGTAATTTCATACCTTTCTCACTCATGTGCCCAATTCTATAGTGTCATGGCACTGTATTAGAATTAACAACAATTATTTCTTCTCATTGCTCAACTGCAACAATTGTCCCTAAACATTCATTCTTTCTCTAAAATAATTAAAGTAGGATGAATAGTATAGCCTGTACAAAGATATAAGGTGCCTACTTTCACACCTTTTGCTACTACAAAAGAAATTTTTGAAACCTTCCAATTTTTATCATTAAAAGTAATTGTGCAACCCTCATCACCTAGTTGCCCTTCTGAAATTAAATTTCTACTTAGCCTTGGAACATGTCTTACCTCATGTAGTAGCCAATGATTCTCATTTCACAACTTAACTTTTCCCTTTCCAACAATCTAACAGGGTTCATTATTCCCCAAATAAACAAGCCCAAAATCCTCTTGGACATAATCAATAAAATAACCTTAATGGGGTGTAGTATGAAATGAAGCCTTAGAATCTAAAACCCAAGAATCGTCAACACTTTCTAAAGAAAGAAGCAAAGCATCCTCTTTGGATTTTTTAATTACCATATTTTCCTCTTTCTTCTCTTTTGGTTTATCTGTTTCATTGTTCTTTCAAGTCCAACAATCTTTCTTCTTATGCCCTAGTTTCTCACAATACCAACAATCTCTTGGTCCTCTAGATTGCAACCTCTTTGCCTTTGATTTTCCTCTTGATTTTCCATGATTTTTAAAGTTACTTCCTCTCTTAGTCATTCTCCCTCTGCTTTGTGTGTTCAAAGCACTTCCTGATGTAGATCCACCTAAGGTTTTCCTATGAGTTTCCTCACTTAGAATAACACCAATCACATTATCAAATTTTAGGGTATTAGATCTAGAAACATAATTACTCACAACCATTACCAAGTCATTCCAACTTTTAGGCAAAGAACAAAAAATCAAGATAACCCTAATTTCATCACCAAAATTAACATTTACATAAGATAATTGAGTATTAATTGTCTTAAACTCATTTAAATGATCTACAACAAATCCACCTTTTGTCATCGTCATATTAAATAAATGCTTCATGAGAAATACCTTATTTGAAGCAGATGACTTTTCATATAGTTTTGTTATGGTTTGCATTAACTCTTCCATTGTCTTTGCTTTTGTAATTTTAAATGTCACTGATTGTGCCAGTCGTAGTCAAATACTTCCAAGTGTTTTTCTATCCAAAATTTCTCACCTCTAATCAAAATTCCCTATTGTTTGGCTTTTCCTTCCAATGGCTGCCATAAATCCTTCTGACAAAGATAGTCCTCCATTTGTATTTTCTATAACTAAAAGTTCTACCCATTAAACTTCTCAACCTTCGATTTACCCTCGTCTG
Source organism: Cupressus sempervirens (assembly GCA_028749045.1). Classification (NCBI taxonomy): domain Eukaryota; kingdom Viridiplantae; phylum Streptophyta; class Pinopsida; order Cupressales; family Cupressaceae; genus Cupressus; species Cupressus sempervirens. The sequence goes on from CM053787.1 coordinate 400,406,608, forward strand.
CCATCTCTCTCACTCAATCGTGAGACCTTCTTGTAGATGATAGCTTAAAAAAATATGAAGGCAGTCTGGGCTTAAAAAAACCAATCATAATCTGGCTTTGATAGCACTTGTCAGGATTAATCATGGACAAAAATAATAGTTACATGAAAATATAACCACTATCATAAAATAATAGATTGCATAGAAGAGAACACAAGACACAAATATTTAGCATGGTTCAACCAATCCCTGGACTACTTCCACCAACAACAAGTCCAATATTATTATTATCTAGTGATTACAATCTACAATCTCTTACAAGTCAATATCGTCACAAGAAGCTACAATCTCATCATATATTTTGAAATCCCTAGCCCTAAGCCATTTTATACAAGCTTTTTACTGCTTACAAAATTAAGGCTAGAATAAGTGATCCAATAGAAAAATAGAAATTGATGCCTTGCTATCCAAAATTTCGCATTCTTCATCTATCAAAGTTCCCTGTTTCTTGGCTTTTCCTTCCAATGGTTGCCATAAATCCTTCTAACAAAGTTAGTCCTCCATTTGCATTTACCGTAATTGAAATTTTTTCCCATTAAACATCTCAGCCTTCAGTTTACCCTCATCTATCATCACTTCCACTCAACCGTGAGACCTTCCTACAAAGGAGAGCTAGAAAAAAAATGACATTAGTCTAGACTAAAAAAAATGATGTCAATCTGTCTCTAATACCACTTGTTAGGATTAACCATAGACAGAAATAATAGTTACATGCAAATATAACCAATATAATAAAATAATAGATTGCACAGAAGAAAATAGAAGACACAAAGATTTGACGTAGTTCAGCCAATCCCTGGGCTACATCCACCAACAGTAAGTCCAATATTATTATTATCTAATTATTACAATCCACAATCCCTTACAACTCAATACTACCGCAAGAAGCTACAATATCATCATACATTTTGAAATCCCTAACCCAAAGCCATTTTATACAAGCTTTTTACCACTTACAAAATTAGGGCTAGAATAAGTCATCCAATGGAAAAATAGCAGTCACTGCCCCCAAACCCCTGTGGAAATAATCTAGCGAGAAATTGTGTCAAATCAACCTTTGAGTTTGATTAGGCTCCACATCACAACATTGATTAGTTATTGCAAACACAAGTCAAAGACCTCTCACATGAGAGAGTCACAAATTACCATTGTGTTGTAGGCTCTTGCCTTCAATTTTAAAATATTGACATTTTTTTTTAAAAAACTTGTAATTTATACTTAATTTTTTTAAGTATATTATAAAATATTAACATGTAATTTTAACATTAAAATTAGTATATTAGTAATTATATTTTAAATATACTTCAAAACTACATGTAAACTTTCAAATAATATTCAAATTAAAAATATAGTATAATTATTAATTAAGTTTCTTATAAAATACAAATCAATTTTAAAACTATGTTTCCTAAGTCTACAAGAGAAAGGTGCAATCTACACTTCTACTAAAAGAAATATTTAACCACTCTAATCGATGAAGTTAGGGACATGTTGTAATTATAGAATGAATTTATGCTCCAATTTTCACAAAGGCAGGGACTCTAGCTCTAAAAGAGCTCTTGTTAGTGATGTATTTTTTTCTTGGTGGTCTTTTTATTTTCATGCATAGAAAATTTAATAGAAAACTTAGCTTGGGAGATATGACGTCTTGGGAGTTATTAGGTAATGTCTTCTTTATAGAATTTTTAATTGACAGATAACAACATCAGAGCAAATGGCAATTGCCTCTCCCACATGTTTTATGCATGTAGTGGGGACTAAAAGTCTTGTCATTGGTGCTTTAATTATATTTTTAGCATCGACATTCCTTTTGCCTATAGATTGCATTCTAGCTTCGATGTCATGGATTTGCAAAACCTCCAAATAAGTATAGCCTCTCAACTTTTTTCTCATTTTTGCATATTGTGGTCTCCACACTACATATTTCAAAACCCCCAAGTTTTAAGTCCTCGTGTTTCCCCTCCAAGTTTCTTTCTTTGTTCCATTTTTTTGGTATTGGGAACTAAGGATTTTAGGGTTTACATAACGCTTTCATATTTTATGTTTCATTTTATAATGTATTAGGCATTGAGTATTTAGTGTTTACGAAATACTTTGGCAATGTGCAAGTGGGTATTTTTGTGTTGCTTTATTTTCTAATTTAGCTCACTATTTTCCTTCTTGAAATAAATGCCCTTTTATAGCATAGAGTGGATACTAAGTGGGGTATTGTGGATTTAATGATGACATTGGATTAAAATCAATGGTAGCTAATGTAGACTATAGATAGATCAAAATTTGATCCTCCTGATTCACCATTCATTTAGTTAGGGTTTTCGATTTTCTTTGTGAGTTTATATGTTACATTGTTATCTATTTATGATGTCTAAATTTAGCTTTTCTGGGACTCTATTTTAGATTCTCCTTACTTTTGTTTTTGGTTTTTTCCTTTTTTGATTGATCCTAGGTTCAAGAGTTGTTTATGTGGCTAAACTCTATTTTTCATTCAGTTTCCCCTCGATATTGGGTGTTCAACACACTAAGTATCTCACATACTTTGAATAATTTTGAGACTTTGTTGAATAATAATTCATTCATGTAAGGAAGTAGATGATTTTAAAGAATAAAACAAGGAACGGAGTGCAAACAATTCAACTTTAGGGCTTGAGAGATTAAAAAATCAAGATTACTTGGTATGGTTTATATGCTCTGATTTTAGTATTTTGTGATATTGTTTATGGGAAGGCATGATACAATTTTTTCAACCTTTTCTCACTTAAGATTATTGAGCAATGTGTAGATAAGGAAAGCATCTTATTAAACACATGTCATCTATATGCAATTATTGCAGATGAGAAAAATAAATATGGGGGATATTACATTTTGTGTCATTATATTGAGGCCAAATAGAAATTGAAAACTACAATCACTGATGGTGAAAGTATTGAGTACCTAATGGGATAAGTTCTTATTATAGGCACTTGACTTAGAAGGTACTATTATTGTGTCTAGTTTCATTATCACCAAGCTAAAAGTGATTTTATGACAATATGTGTATTAATATTTGCATTGACTTATCCTTGTAATCAAATGAAGGCACCCTATCAAGAATTATAATGCCTAATTATTTGAGGATTTTGAGACACATAGACATATTCTTCATTACTCTAACCTTGTTGTTGCAACAAATATTCATTTGATAAAATTTTGTGGTAGACCTCTTAACAAGTTGTGTCCAACATTTTTGGAATTTCATCAAGGCAAGACATGGAAAGGGAGAGCATGATGGTATGGGAGCATGTTCTAAAAGAGAATTTATGAGAGAGGAATTAAAGTAAAAAGGCAGTGCAGTGATAAAAGATGCAACATCAATAGTGCAATGTTGTAACTCTACTATGCGACAAAGTAACGCAAGTAAGTCTTTGGTTTCTAGATGTTTTTGGTTTATATATAACTTGATGGCATTACTAATATATTTGGTACCAAATTCCAACGACACTCTTGTTGGAGTGTCGCAACCTATTGTCATCGCAAGTTTGATGGTCTACTGTCAGACATGTGACGATGACAAGTTGCAATGCCATAATTCCAATGAGACTTCTATACCAAATTTATTAGTAAATTGAAAACTTGTAAGATTGTTATACACTTAAAGGATCAAGTAAAATGCATTGTTTTAGAAATTTAAATGCAACATCATTAGCAATTTATACTAGACAACTTGTGTTCTTTTTCTCCTCATGTATGCATCTTGTATGGGACAAATTTGAATCAAGATAGTGGGTTGACCATTGCTCTTATAGACCTTTGAAACCTCTTGATTCATATGAACTCCCTAGAGCACTACAATTGAACCAGATTGAAGTATCAACAGATTTTGACCACATATCTAACTTAGTTGAGCCAGGTAATTTGTCAATTTAATACTTCTTTAAAATTGCACTCTCCATTATTTTTTGGAATTAGCATATCCTTGTATTAAACATATGTCATGTATATTAAATTATTGCATATGAGAATAATAAAGAAAAAACATATTACTTTTTGTGTCATTGTATTGAGGCCAAACAAAAATTGACAACTACAATCATTGATGGTGAGGGTATTGAGTACCCAATGGGATAAGTTGTTATTATAGGCACTTGGCTCAAAAGCTACTATTATTATTTCTAGTTTCATTATCATCGAGCTAAAAGTGATTTTATGAAAATATATGTATTAATATTTGCATTAACTTATCTTTTTAATCAAACGAAGACACCCTATCGAGAATTCTAATGCCTAGTTAATTGAGGATTTTGAGACACAAACATGTTCTCCATTACTCTAACCTTGTCGTTGCAACAAATATTCATTTGATGAAATCTTGTGGTAGATCTCTTAATAAGAATATGTGACAAGTTCATGAATCTGGTCATGAGGAAATACTTGACACAATTAAGGTTAGAGCTAATCCAAGAGGCCATCTAGGTTGATTATGGGCCATCCAAAAAAGTGATTCTACATTATCCAGTAGAATAAATTATTTTTTTGTATATATCTTATACAAAACACTGTAACTTCTCTATCATGTTCATATTTAGATGCTAAATTTTGTATATAGAAACTTAGAAGAAATGTAAGATGTGTTATTTAGATGCCAAATTTTGTATAGAAAAGTTATAACAATGTAACATATGCATATTCAGATGCCAAATTTTGTATATAAAATTTGTAAAAATCTAACATGTGCATATTCATATTCCAAAGTTTGCATAGAAAAGTTGTAAAAATATTCACACTAATAAAATCATAGTCCTCAATAAAAGTAACAATTAATTATGCATGAATAATGAAATCAACAAAGACATAATTAATAAATGGAAAATAATTTTCTTTCAAATTAAAATCCCATCAACCAACTTGTATGTGTGTGTACTCAAAATATAAATTAGAAACACAAGAGGTAAAATTTTCCATGATATTCTAGTAGTTGCAGGTGTCAGCTTCATCACAAGTTTTAGTTATATCATGTTTTAAGAAACCGAGGTGAATGTTAACTAGGTCTTCTTAGTCTCTACAATCCTGGGAATCATTAGAGTCTGTCAATATGCCACCAGCACCAGATTTGGAGGGCATGGAAATGTAACCATCATTATCCTATACAATATAATTAATGTCATATGTTGTAAACATTATGTTACTTGTATATGAGATTTTTTCCATTGTAATAAATGCATGTATAAATATTTGGGTTTAAGTATGTAGTTATGACTCTGCATTTAATAGGGTATGTAGTTTTGTCATTAGTGTCACTATTTTGTAAATACCCTTGTTTGGTGAAATAAATATTTCTTTTGGATTTGTCAAGAAGCTTTTGTACAACCATTGACTCCTAATTCACAAAATTCTTCAAAGTGACAAGAAAAAAAATAGACTGGTATAAATGGACAGAGGTATCAAGTAGATACCAATAGCATTTTTGAATCAAGTTGGATTTGATATGGTTTTGACAATTGGAATGCTTTATTTTTTGTCTTCCCTCCTATATCTTTTTATGAGATTAGGTTGAGTTGTGTTTCAGTGCACCTAGTTTTTAAGGTATTTGTAGAGCTTATCACTTAACTTTAGATTTATGTCTTCATTTAGGTTTTATAAAAGGACAAGGAGGTCTAGTTGGGAGAAAGCTTGAGAACCAGTGACATCAATTGAGGTGAGAAATCTACGATTATTTTTTCCTTTGCATGGTCTACCATTCTTTTGTTAAAGGATTATAAAAAGATCAAAGATCAATGAACAAATTTGTATGCCTACTTCTAAGGTGATTAGAGATAGAGATCATGCTTAGTTCACCTTGGGGACACTTCATGGTCACAACAAGGGCGTCAATAGGGTTCACCTGCTCATCCATAAATAACAACATAGTCGAGTCAATGCCACAATTAATGGTTAGAAAGATATGCATTGTTGCACCAATTCACTAAGGAACACTACAAGTTTTAGTGTCAAGCAAGAGTGTTGTACCAAATTACATCCATTTGGAATCTTCCAAAACTAAGATATATTATTGTAGGGTTTGACAATATGATCTTGTTTCATATGATAGTTTATCAATACCCCTCACATGCTCTGAGTTATGACCCTTAGAATATTATAGTTGAATTGTGCTTAGTACACCTTGGGGATACTTTTGTGCATGGTGGTCACAAAAATTCTAGGAACTTTATGGTCAAAATAAGGTTGTCACTAGGGTTGATCCACCAATGTAGAGCTAATGACATAGTCAAATCAATGCCACAATGAATGGTTGGAAATATATGCATTATTACACCAATTCACTCAGGAACACTACAAGTTTTGGCATCAAGAGAGAATGATGTGCCAAATTAAATTCATCTAGAATCTCCTAGAACTAAGATATGTTATTATAGGATTTGACAACATGGTCTTTTACCATCTGATAGATTATCGATACCCCCAATGAGCTCTGAGTTATGACCATTAGAATATTGCAGTTGAATCATGCTTAGTGCACCCTTGGGACACTTCAATGCATGGTGGTTGTAAACATTCTAGAGATTTTGTGGTCAAAACAAGGGTGTCACTAAGGTTTACCCATCCATCCAAAGCTAACAACATAGTTGAATCGATGCCATGATGGATAGTTGGAAAGATATGCACTATTGCACCAATTCACTAAGGAACATTGCAAGTTTTGACATCAAGCGAACATGTTGTGCCAAATTCAATCCATCTAGAAACTCCTAGAACTGAGATAGGTTATTGTAGGGGTTGACAACATGGTCATGTACCATTTGGCAGTTTGTCAATACCCCTCACTAGATCCGAGTTATGACCCTTAGAAGATTTTAGTTGAATCATGCTTAGTGCACCTTTGGGCCACTTTGGTGTATGGTGGTCACAAACATGCTAAAGACTCTATGGTATAAAAAAGGGTGTCACTAGGGTTTAGTCACTCATCTAGAGCTAACAAAATAGTTGAATTGATGCCACAATGAATAGTTGGAAATATATGCATTGTTGTACCAATTCACTAAGGAACACTACAAGTTTTGGTATCAAGCGAGAATGTTGTGCCAAATTAAATCCATTAGGAATATTTGAGACCTAAGATAGTTTATCACACAACTCACCAACATGGTCTTTACCATCTAAAAAATTGTTGATACCCATCACAAGCTTTGAGTTGTGACCCTTAGAAGATTATAATTGAATTGTGCTCAGTGCACCTTGGAGACACTTTTATGCATGGTGGTTATGAAAATTTTAGAGACTCTATGGTAAAAAAAAAATGGCATCACTAGGGTTCACTCACTCATCCAGAGCTAATGGCATTGTCAAATTGATGCCACAATGAATGGTTGGAAAGATGTGCACCATTGCACCAGTTCACTAAGGAACACTGCAAGTTTTGGCATCAAGCGAGAATAACATGCCAAATTAAATCCACCTAGAATATCCCAAAACTAAGATAGGTTATTGTAGGGTTTGACAACATGGTCTTGTGTCATCTAATAATTTGTTGATACCCCTCATGAGCTTTGAGTTATGACTCTTAGAATATTGCAATTGAATCATGCTTAGTGCCCCTTGGGGACACTTCAGTGCAAGGTGGTAACGAATGATCTAGAGACTTTGTGTTCAAACAAAAAAGGTGTCACTAGTATTCACCCACCCATCTAGAGCTAATGGCATTGTCAAACTAATGTCACGACCAACACTTGGAAAGATACACACTATTGCACCAATTCACTGAGGAACACTACAAGTTTTGGCATCAAGAAAGAATACTTTTCCAAATTAAAAACAAGTGGAATCTCCCATAACTAAGATAGGTTATTATAGGGTTCGACAACACGATCCTATAACATCTTACAAGTTTCAAATACCTCTTAGGAGATCTGAGTTATGACCCTTAGAATATTGCAATTCAATATTGTTTAGGACACATTGGGGACACTTTGGTGTGTGGTGGTCATGAATGCTCTATTTTATCTATTACCAAAACATGGTTGTAACAAGGGTTCACCCACCCATCTGGATATAAATTCACTGATGAATCAATGTCATGATGCATAATTTAGGATCAATTGACAATTTTTTACAATAATTACATTTTCAAGTTGTATAATATGTTCAACATTAGCATATGTCATTGTTAAATATGATTTATGATCTTGTTCATGTTTAAAGTTTTCCTTTGTTGAATAAATGCATCTAAACATTTGTTATATGCTAAAGTGCTCCTTTTCAAGTTAGAGGTTTAACATTTGCAAAATGGCATTGTTTATGATTTATGAACATGTTCATTTTTTAAGTTTGGTTTCTCTGACATGCATCTAAAAATTTAGTATATATTATTATTACAAACATATTTCAAATCTAACAGTTCAAGAATATGGGCACGGTGAGAGAGAGGGATGGAGCGGGTGGGAACTGCAATTCGAATCACGTTGTTTTGAATCTGGAGAAAGGCGGGAGACAGGAGAGCACGTCTGCAGGAGGGCATGCAACAAGGCATGCAGCAAGCGCAGGGCAGGAAACGGAGGGGAAAGATGAGGATGCCTCAAAGGATGGGGACCCACGGGTTTTGTTGCCCCATCCAAGTGAGAAGATTCCCCCACCCCCCCATGTGGGCAGTGGGCCGTCTAGGGCATGGAGACGCTGGTCGAATCTATTCGGGATAAAACCATCAGGTAAATCGTCTTTCCCAGAAGTCATTGACAAATCTGATAAGGAGAAAGGTATTTTTGCTCTAGAAATCCCTAGGGAAATTATTGACCACAATATCCTAAGCACGGCGAACACTCTGGTAGGAAAATTTGTAGGGCCAAGACCTAATATTGATGTAGTGAGGACATTTACCAGGAGAAAATGGGACCTTAAAGGGCATGTAGATGTGACTGCTATGGCCAAAGGCTTCATGTCTTTCGAATTCTCTTGCTCGGAAGATTTTTCTCGTATACTATGTGCTGGGAACTGGTCTTTGGGCAGATCCAACCTAATATTGCAAAAATGGACATCCAACTTGGATTTGAACAATGATTTCCAATCTCAGGTTCCAGTTTGGTTAAGACTTCCGGAACTTCCTTTGGAATATTGGCATGAGGATGTCTTTGATGGCATAGCCAGGACCTTTGGAGAGCTCCTCTCCATTGACCCTGTCATAGCAGCTAAGAAAAGATTGAACTACGCAAGAATCTATGTAGGAGTCATCAAAGGCCAGGACATGCCTCAAGTTTTAGAACTACAATCTCGTCTGGGAAACAGATCTCAAAAGATTGACTATGAAAGTGTGCCTTTTGCTTGTTTCCATTGTAAGAAGGCTGGCCACAAGGCTGGATCATGCCCACTTTTCAAAGGGAAGAGTACGGTGGGAAAGGCTCGTCCACAAGGGGGGATAAAAGATTCTCTAGATCCCAAAAAAGAATGGAGGAAAAAAGCATTGCAAGTTAAGGCAAATGGAGAGGCAGAAGGAAAAACAAATACTGCTCCTAATGTGCCCCAAGAGGAATCAGGGCCTCCTCGGGCGACTGGAAACGTAGGAGGGGGAGAAGGGAAAGGAGTGAAAGATGATTCAACACCTCTCCCCAATGCGAAGGAATCTGAGAAGAAACCTGAGGAGACAGGTGAAAATATGACTCTTCCCCCTCTGGATTCTCAGGAGGATGACTTGAAACTATCCTTTGTCCCGAACTCCATGGAAGAACTAAAGGAGGGGGAACCCATGTCCCAGGACCCTAACCCGGTGTGTTGTCCCCCCCCCTTCAACAGTAAACAGAATCATAGAGAAGCTGTCTGCATCGATAATGGAAGATTTGGCGAGAATTGATGCTTGGCTGGACAAAGGACTAGAGGGAGAAGAGAATCCCTGGACGGAAGTCAGGAGTAGAAAGAAGAAGAATAGCAGGGACCCTTCTCCGGTATCTCCCCCTTCTACTAGAAGCATGGCCAAGGCTGATCTCGGCCACAAATCTAACCTAGTGGGAAGGAAAAACAAGAATGAAATCAAGAAAGAGGAAGCCAGAAGAAACATTAAGGATGGTATGCAGTGCACCATCCAGGAAGCATGTTCAGTAGTTAAATCATGAAGATCTTATCTTGGAATATTCATGGACTCAATGGAATCCACAAGCAAGAAGTTATTAGAAATATGATAAGGGACCAAAGGCCTGATGTGTTTCTAATCCAGGAAACTAAAATGAAGAAGGAAAGGATGGAAAATATTAAGTTCAACAATAGCATGAAGGGCATAGCCTCTAACTCTGAAGGAGCGTCTGGAGGACTGCTGTTACTTTTCAATGATAAGTATTTCAATATAGTAGCTGAGTATGATGAAGATAACATTCTTTTCTGTAGAGTTCAACATTTGTACACCAATGATTCCTGGTTTTTAGTGAATATTTACGCCCCCAATAATAAGAGAGAGAGAAAAAACTTCTGGACCAAAGTTGGTAATATGGTGCAAGATTGTGACATTAAGAAAGGTATAATCATGGGAGACTTTAACACACCGCTAGAAGATAAAGAGAAAAAGGGAGGTATGCCCCCGGATTGGGAAAGTAAACAGGATCTTTCTAACTTCATAAATAATCTGGCCCTTATGGACGTAGAGCTTAAGGGCGGATCCTTTACCTGGTCAAACAAGAGAAAAGGCCATGATTGCATTCAGGTTAGGCTGGATAGAGCTCTTATTTCTTCGGACTGGCTTCAATCCTTCAGCTGCAAACTATCTCTGCTTCCCAGAATTGGTTCGGATCACTCTTCCATTTCTCTTTTAGTTTCCCCTCTGGTTCATAGGAGATATCATCCTTTCAGGTTTGAGAAAATGTGGACCTCTCACCCTGACCTCCTGGATAATATCAAGAAATGGTGGGGGATAGAGGTGGAGGGCTCAGCCATGTTCAGAGTCACCAGAAAACTTAGCAATGTGAAGAGGATGATTAAAATTTGGAACAAGTCTGATTTTGGTCACATCTTCCATGAAAAGAAAGAGTTATTTGATAATCTAACTATTATCCAAGATTGCATTCAGAAGGAAGGTTACACTGAGACCAATAGGGTCTCGGAGCTCAAGACCTTGTCTGAAATTCATAACATTATTAATAAGGATGAAAAATTTTGGAGGCAAAGATCGAGGATCACCTGGCTAAAGGAAGGAGATCGGAACACTAAGTTTTTTCACCTAACCACCCTCAAGCACCGTGCTAGTAACAGGATCTATGGTATCAGAAAGGGGCAGGAGCTGTTAACTGAAGAAACTGCCATCTCGGAAGAAGCTGTTTCCTTTTTCTCTAGCCTTCTCTCTGAGGACCCAATGCTTTCCAATTTGGACCAAGAGGATTTGTTACACTGTATCCCTCAGCTCATTCAACCTATCCATAATAAACAGCTCTGTGCTATTCCTAATGCTTTGAAAGTTAGAGAGGCTCTCTTTTCTCTGCCTGCTGACAAGGCTCCAGGCTCGGACGGTTTTCCCACTTTTTTCTTCCAAAGGTTGTGGCCGGTGATCATGGGAGAGGTTGTTCAGGCTGTCCAGGAATTCTTTGGAGCCAAATCTATTCTCAAGGAGCTAAACTTGACTTTTGTGGTTCTCATTCCTAAATCCCCTGGGGCGGACTCGTTGGACAACTTTAGACCTATTAGTCTGTGCAACCCACTCTACAAGATCATCTCTAAAGTTCTCACTTTAAGAATGCTCAAGATCTTGCCCATGATAATCTCGCAGCATCAATCGGGTTTTGTTCCAAGGAGACAAATTTTGGATTCTGTCCAGATGGTGCACGAAGTCATCCACTCTCTTGAGGCATCCAAACGGGAAGGTATGTTTCTCAAACTGGATCTTTCTAAAGCTTATGACAGGGTGGACTGGTCTCTCCTTGGGAAGGTCCTCTCGACTTTTGGCTTTGACAGTAAAGTTTGCAAAATTATCTCTCAATTGGTGTCCACCTCCTCCTTGGCTGTTCTGGTTAATGGAATCCCTTCTAATTTTTTCAAACCTTCCAGAGGCCTCAGACAAGGAGACCCCCTTTCGCCCATTTTGTTCATCATTTTAGCTGAATGCTTAGGAAGGATTATAGACTGTAGAAAGCGTGAGGCTTGTATCAAAGGGATCCTTCCCTCCTCTAATTGCGTTCCCTTCACTCATCGGCAATTTGTTGACGATACTATCTTGGGGGGGGGAAGCTTCTGTCAAAGAGGCCAGAGCCCTGAAGAAGATTCTTGATACTTACTCCAGTGGGACGGGTCAGCTGATTAATTGGAACAAAAGCTCGCTCTTTTTCATCAACACCTCTGAGTTTAGACAAAGAAAAATCGCCAGGATTCTGGGTTGTGGGGTAGGCTCTTTCCCCTCTACCTATCTTGGTCTTCCTTTGGGATCCTCACCCCTGGAGTCTTTTTGGAATGGTATTTTGGACAGATTCAACAGGAAGATGGCTGGTTGGAAAGGGGTCTCTCTTAGTCAAGCGGGGAAATGCCTCTTAGTCAAATCTTCTCTTCAAAATCTGCCAATCTACGCCCTGAGCCTCTTTGGAATTTCGGGGAAAATAGCTGAAAGAATGGAGAAAATCTAGAGAAACTTCCTTTGGAATGGTAATGAAGGGAAGAAAAGATATCCTCTTGTTGCTTGGGAGAAGGTTTTCCTCCCTATGAGGTACGGAGGTCTGGGCATTAGAAAGATCACTCACCTCAATAAGGCTCTCCTAGCTAAACAAATATGGCGGATCTTCAGTAGCACCGGTGAATGGAGGGACACCCTGGTAAACAAGTACCTTAGAAGACCCACTCTTCTTTTCACCCTTTTTAATGAAGATATCCCAAAAGGATCGAACATTTGGAATGGGATCATGAAAGCCAAGGACCTGGCTAAGGCCAGGATATCATGGAAATTGGGAAATGGGAAGGACATCCAGTTCTGGTCGGATAGATGGCTTTCCCAAGATCCACTTATCAATAACCTTATTTTTGAGAGATGGATGCAAGCCTGTACTGATCAAATTGGGTCCAAAGTTTGTGATTATTGGAATGGCCAGGAATGGAGTGACCTATCCCTCATCTCTGAGGACTTGACTCCTATAATGCTTATGCTCAATTCCATGATTCCTATCAATTTGGGGGATGAGCTGGTCTGGAGGGATAATCCCAATGGAAGATACTCTGTTGCCTCAGGCTATAATTCCCTTTGGAGCTTAAAAGAGAAGGCCCCTTGGGCGGAGGCTTGGATTCCGGGTCTCACTCCAAAGATCAACATTTTTTACTGGCTGGCTCTTCAGAACAAAATCCTTACTCATGACAATCTCATGAAGCGAGGACATGTTATGCCCAGTAGATATCCCTTGTGTAAGAATCAGGCTGAGACCGGAAATCACATTTTCATCTTATGTGACTATGCCAGGGAGGTGTGGAATGTCATCACACATGATAATGAAACCCTCTGGTGCAAACCGGATAATCTCATGGATTTTTTCCATCAGTGGAAAGGTCTTTGTAAGATTGTTGGTCGGCAGGATCACTCGGACTGGATTTTACCCCATTTTTGCTAGGGAATTTGGAAGGAAAGGAATAATAGAATATTTAGAGACAGAGAGGAGCCGGCTATAGTCCTTGGCAGGAAGGTCTTGAAGAATATAAAGGAAAATCTCCAAGTGCTGAAGGAGGAAGAAGAAGAAGAAGGGGACAAAAAGATAGCTAAAGAAAAAGACAGGAACCTCAAAAGGCAGGATGCTTGCTGGCTTCTCCCCCCAGATGGTTGGTCAAAAGCCAACTTTGATGGGGCTTCTAAGGGTAACCCAGGCCCTTCAGGTTGCGGTGGAATCATAAGAAATAGCTATGGGGAGGGAATAGCTGCCTTTGCTTCCCCGCTGGGAATCCAGACTATTCATCTGGCTGAAGCAAGAGCTGCGAGTAAGGTGGTCAAGTTGGCTTTTGAAGCCGGGATTACTAAACTCTGGCTTGAGGGGGACTCCAAAAACATTATTAATACCATTAATGGTATTTCCCCTCCCTCGTGGACGATTGCGAACATAATTGCTGAGACTTGCGCCACTCTCACAAAGTTCGATAAGGTCCACGTCACTCATGTTTACAGAGAGGCAAATCCAGTCGCTGATTGGTTTGCTAATAAAGGGGTTAACGCCACCAATAATCTGACCTGGCATGCCGGAAAAGATTTTTCGGCGGAGGCAAAGTTGCTCATCGACCAAGATAAAATCTTGGGAAGGACGGCTCAAATCCAATGCAATTATGGATAATAAAGATTGCTTAATAAATGGTAAGTGCCATTATTGGCATCGTGATTTTCACCAGCAAAAGGGGTTTCCTCTGACATTTTGACACGTTCGAAAGGACGATACCATTATTTTCAGAAAGGGGTATACTCACGGGTATCATAAAAGAAACATCACCATTTTTCCGAATGCAAATAACTTGCACAGTTCAGAGTTCATGAGAATTGTGGAAGTTGAACAGGTAAACATGACGGGTGAGAGGAGCAGAAAGGAGCCGGTGGGGGAAGTTCAGAAGTGGAAGAACAAGGCCAAAGTTTGGAGAGAGCTGGAAAAGGGTGGGGTTACTAATTTCTTCGAGAAACTTCATGGCTCGGATCCTGAGATCACTAACAGCATGGTGAATTCATGGAATAATGGTAAGGTTAAGGTGAACGGGGTCTACTTTCAAATTACTGAGGATGTGGTTGCTGAAGTCACGGGGATTTCGATGGAGGGGCATAAATTCTTCAGAGACAAGAAGATGTCTTCTAATGCAATCAAGGATTTTGTGAAAAACACTAAAGAGCTGAACAAGCTAGGCAAGAAAGAGACGTTTTTTGTAACAGATACTATAAAGAATCTCTGGAGGTATGTTCTCTACACTATCATTGAATATATAACCCTAGACCCCAGGTTTGATAGGGTTAGGACTCACCATTTTGTGATTCTGAATCATTTTCGCCATGGTAGTAAGATCTCCTTCCCGTATTATCTTTTTAACTCGATGAACAAGGCCATTTCTAGTTTTAAAAAGAAAGCTACCGTCAACCCGGCACTGCATGAGGGTCTTCTACTTCTGATTCATGAGCATTTCCACGCTCAAACCATTAGCAAAAACCCTATCCAGGGGGCGGATGTTGACAAGAGCAGCTCCAGTTTTTCCTCTGATTCCGACGATGTCGAGAGCATCAGCTCTGATGAGGTTTTTGAGCATTCAGTTAAGAAGACTAAAATCCATAAGAAGAATTACCCCTCTATCAAATTACCTAGTAGAAAGAGCCCTAGAGGTCATACCCTAGCTAAAACTGGCTCTGCTGAGGTGGAGGAGGAAATGGATACTGATGATTCTGACAAGGTTTCGAAGGAGGAGCTGGATGAGGAGAAACTGAGAAAAAGACAGAAGAGGGAGGGAGAGAGCATGGAGCGCTCCAGTAGTCAGGGAAAGGATTCTCTGCCCATTCCCCTCTCCCCTATACATCCTCTCCCCTATACATCCTCAGCCTCCTTTGGAGGAAAATGACAACTCTGGACAGATTGAGGGGGAAGTGCAAGTTAATAACAGAAGGAAGGCTTGGAAGAACTTCAATGTGAGAACGGCCACTATGGGAATCTACAGAGAGGCGATGAACCCCCAACTCCTGGTGGATGACCTCGAGAAGCCTAGACTCAATGAGCTAATTGACCCGGCTATGGTGGCTATTTCTGATAATGCAAGAGAAACGGGCATGAATCTGTTGAACAATGCCCGCAATAGCATGATCGACAACTTCAGATCAATTAAATGGCTTTTCCATGAGCTTGAGGATGTCAGAGATAGGGTTTCCCAAATGGAAAAAATCAAGAGCAAGACAAGTGCAGAAAGCCAAGGCGACCGGAACAGCTGGGAGACTCTGATGGAGAGGAGAGTAAAAAATATTGAGAACTACAATCACAACCTGGCAAGTCAAATGATCTCCCTCCTCGCTTCGATCAACAACAACATCCTCTCTCTATTGGAAAATCTCAAAGACAGGAACCAGATGGAGGAAGATGATAAACAGAACAGAGACAAAGATAGGCTGGATGTGGATAAAGCCAAGGATAGCACTATGGAGCAGGATTTGACGAACACCCAGGATCATAAGGCAGAAGAGCAACAAGAGTGCGCTGAAGCTGCCCAGACCATGCTCGAGATGGAGAAGTAGTCTGCTAGGTTGGGTCTCTGTCCTTTGGTTTTTGTTTCTCCTGGCTTTGGCTTTTTGTCTGGTCTCTATTTTTCTAGTTGGTTCTCTGGCCTTTTTTGTGGGCAGTTGTTTCGGGCTGGGCCTTTGGGCTTATTTTCAGCCGTAAGGCTTATGTTTTGGCTGGGCATTTTTTTGCTTATTTTCAGCCTTTCTTGTTGTTAAACTTATGGGTTTCAGGACCCCTTAAAACCTGTTTACCTTATCAAAAACATATTTCAAATCTGAAATTGAAGATAATACATGGTATCCACAAACTTGACCACTACTCTTGGTTTGAAAACTCATTGTCAAACCTTATATTTTCATAATGAACAAATATGATCAAATATCAAGTTCCATGTCCAATCAAATATGATCAAATATCAAGAGTACATGTCAAAATATAGCATATATGTTAGATCAAAACTAGAGTTACAAAATTTGGCATCATCTATATGAAGGTTGATATGCACACTACAAATATCAAATCTATACAAAAATTGGTCCTTCAATGACCACAACTATGTATCTTTGAAAATCTATGATGAAGCAAGATCATCAAAATGAAGCTTCTTTGTAGCACTATATGGCTCATTATATGATTACACAAGAACAATTCAAATGCTAAGTCTAATATCTTATCTAAAAATAATATCAAATTAACTAAAAAAAGGATTGCAATTTACATTGATTGTTGAATTGTTGATTACCTCATCTCATTATTCTATGCTAAGGATGAATGATAAGGGTAATAGGTTCCAAACTGAGTGAGCGGGGCTCCAAGAAAAGCAAACAGGTAAAGAATCCACAATAGTCGTAATGGGGTCTGTTGTGGGGGAGGAGGAACCATAGTAGGAAAAATCTATGTAACAAATTAATAAAATTAATGCACAATTAGTTATAATTAAGATAGAGTAAAAAATCACAAGGCATATGGATTAAAGGACATATGCATACCAAAGTTGGAGTTAGGACTCTTGTGTTAGTAGGAGGCGCATCTATTAATGAACCTATTGTGATGTTTACCTATATGGTAAAATACAATATTTATTATATATTTGAATGGAATGGTAAAACACAACAAATCACTTGACTAAACAACAATAGTGGAAACCCATACCTCCTCCCTCTTCTATGTTTGACCTCCCCTTTGATGAGCATGATTCCTAACAAAAGAAAGTGGAAAACATTGTATAGGAAGTGGAAAAGGGGGTTGTGATACATAAAAGACAATTAACACAAGTTAATAACACAGATAAGTATTGAAAATTGGTCTAAAACTACAAATGCATACAATCATATTCAAATGTGTATATAGAGCTAATGCATACCATTGATGGTGGTCCTTTAGTATGAGGAGGAATCACTAGTGATGACACAACTATGACCATTTCTTGTGTGAAAACTCATAATATATGACATCTATTCATAAAGGAATCTAATTTATAATATTTTGGAACAAGCAAGAATGCAACTAAAAGAAATTATGAGAATGTTACCTCTTCCCTCTCCTGAACACCAATGACATCTAGTGCATTCATCAATATAGAATAGAAATTTCATCATGTTCAATAATTATCTATTTTAATAATTGTAGTTGAATTGAACTTATTTCCCTTTTTTTTTTTGGATGTCCTCAATCATTTCTTCCTCTTTCTCGATGACCCCGAGGTAGGTGGGGTATCCCAACAAAAGCATAAGTAACATAAGAGAAATAAATATGATATTGCATGAGTTATATTAATATTGTAAACAAGAGTAGTGCAAGATATGATACCACAAAACTCTGTAAGCCAAAGTCAATGGCTGAAAGTGTCACATCATCAATTTGGGATCCCTGAGTCATAGACAAGCCCTATAAAATACTATTTAAATATACATATTTATTAAGTATTAATATTTTCAAACCAAAAATTATTATTCTATTTTAATGTATATTTTTTCTTTACCACAAGTGTTCGAGCTACTTGTGTAGGTCTCTTTGAACAAATGTTGCAGGGTATGCTCCTACCACCCAATGCACCCTGCAACATGCATATAATTTAGAACATGTCAAATATCTCAATATCATGTATCAATATATATTCTTCTTTAAATATAAATGTATTTAATTTTACAATTTTAGGTGAGATTAATTCATATCATGTCAAAACATAAATAAATAAACCTCTGTCACCACTCCCAAAAACACCATCAGCATCAGATCATCTATAAGGGCCAAGTCCTTAGAATTAGATGCATGACATATTCTCCTACAATGTATACATGAATGGGATGTTGATCCATCCTCATTCACATAAGCATCTATACCATCACATAAACCATGCCAACTCATGCACATATGTTGAATTGGCTGTGGGATTGAGCCAAATGAAACATCTGATGATGAAAGAGGTGGCATAGGATGGGATGACTCTGATGGAGCATACGATGATGATGGAGATGATGTACCCCCTCCTAAGGCTAGTTGTGTGTCATGTTCAATGACGACATAATTTAATGATACATTTGCATGAAGAGTTTGTAAGTCCATAGAATCTGTCACATTTGTGAGGAGCACAACATGAATCACAAGTTTTTTTGCTAGAAACTTCATTTGTTGTGGCTGGGTGATTTTGTGGGCCCCAATTCTACCCTGCACAGATCCCCTCCTTCTACCCTAGAACTTGTAGAAGCCAAAAAAATTGACTTCTCACCAAGGATAAAATCACAATATAATTTTCTCAAAAAATATAAGGGCACCTCATTATTATTATTATTATAGGGTGGTTGGTCAAATACCATATGCCACCTATTTTAAAAGCATGCTTTGATCCCCCAATGAACATAAAAGTGAGGGTGGTTTCCTCTAGGTATTGCTTGTGTCAGGATTGGTGAAAAGAGCACATATGTCAACTTTAAGTATGTTCCTTTTTTTCACCTCATCATAGGTAACCCATCCACATAATATGCATAGAACCTGTCCCTCCACGAATCCCATTTGGTCACCTCATTTGCAATAGAGGCCATTTTTTCTAATGTGTTGACTAGGATGGACTGATAGCCAAGACTAGAAGACCTTAACCTACCAACCAAATTAGTTAGTTTGGCACTATTTTCTGTCTGATGTTTAACAAGGTCTTCTTGACTAGAGTTTACATGATCTAATGGGATTAATGGAGTCTTTCCATGTGGTGGTTGTTGTTGAGGGGCAAGTGTTTGAGGGTTTTGTGTGTTTGAGGCAACCACTCGAGGGTTTTGTGGTTCACTTTGAGGTGCATTATCAAGGTTAATATTTATTTCTTCGGTAGGAGGTTGCCTTTTCTTTTTTTTGTATTTCCTAGGTCTAGATGTATCTAATTATCAAATGATTATAAAAAACACAAATCAATACAAAAACCCTAATATAATACAACATACAATAAAAAACAAAAACAAAAACAAAAGATATTTGACCTTTTTGTGGAGGTGCCATTGAAGATTGTCTACAAACTAGATGGGTTATAGGTTGAGAGACCCAAACACAATCATATTAGATGAGGAGAAATGATGTTTGTGTCTGTTGTCTATGGATTTGGGCATGAAAATGGCTCAAACTCGTAGGCTAATAAAATGTATTTTTACCAGTAATAATGTGATCACATTATTAGTAAGTAAAAACACAATCACATTATGGATAAGCTGAAGTTTTTTAATATTATTTTCTTGGCTTGTTAACAAGCCAAGCCCTATTTTGAAATTTGATAAAAAGTACACATGACGTGATCACATTATGTGTAATTTTGATATTTTTTCCATGGTGTCCACTTTTTGTCACACCATCTTGGTGCACACCCCTCACAAGTGAAAATTTTGAACCTCACACATTTGGTATATGCCCTCTTCTTTGTTGTCTCTTTAGTGTGACATTTTTCACCTCCAACTTTCTTCAACCATTACTTGAAGTTTGAATGTCATAATGGATTGTTAGGATGTTCTTGTAATTAAGAAGTGCATTGTGCATGACAAATTTTTTAAGAGTGGTCTTGAAGTTAGATCCAAAATGTCAAAAGGTCAAGAGATAAATGAATATAAAACATACCCACAACTACATAGACCATTTAAACTACTCATACTTAGAAATCTATAAATTCTATTACAAAAAAACTTAACACTCACATAAAAATTTGTCAATAGATTCACCAAGTCATTACCAAAGGATACCTTTAAGTATATCATAGGTAGATTAGGGGTTATTTCCCTATCTATAGTTAATTAAAGTATGATTTTGGTTGCATATGTTCATATGTATTTATCATAATATCATGTGTATGAATTGATGTATAGGTGGACTATGTTAGAGTAATAAGATATTTCCTTATTAATTAAATCATTTTGATTTAATTATTAAGTCACTTATTATCTCTAGTTTACTTAAGCTAAACTTTAGGCATATAATAATTAATTCTTTTATGAATTATTATCATGCAACCTAGGTTTTACTCTGTTAGGGTTTTGATCTCCTTTTATAAGGATTGATCTCTTTGTAATTTTATGCATTCACTTTTGATAATAGCAATTTCTCCTTTTTCTCATCAAGAATGTCTCATCTATGGATTTGGGAATTCTAGCCTCCATAGTTTTTTCTTCTCTCTTTTTGCAACAGGTGTTTGCATGCAAGTGATTCTTGGGAGTTGTGGGGTTGATCTTTCATCAACATAAACATAGTATTAGAGCTTTAGATCTTTATGCCCTATTCTATTTGTGAGAAGTTTTTCTTGGTTTTTAGATTTGTACTTTTTGTTTAGAGGGTTTCATTTTTTAGAGTTTTTTTGTATTGAATCTAGGGGGGTCATCATTTTTCAGTGCACTTTAAGCCCAAATAGACATCACCATTGTGCTCAGAGCAACCAAAGTCCCCTATTTTCATATAAAATTTGTCCAATTTGGACACAGTTGAAATTTGAGGCTAAAAAATATTGCTCCTAGATTGGGCACATTTCTCAAGGTAGTGATTTTATAATTTCTTGGCACATTTCCCAAGAAGGATATTTTCTAATTTTTGCATGCAAATTGAGATTTTGCACATTTCTTCTGGTGGCGATTTTGTGATTTGGTATAAAATCAAGATTTTTTGGCACACAAATAGGGATTTTTGGGCACACAAATTGAGACATTTTTAATACAAAATTGGTATGCTTCTTGAGGCAATTTCTAGTGTTGTTGGGTACACTTTTGAGATATTTTGGCAAAGATCCCAAGGCGGTGATTTGTTTTTGCTTTTTCAGCATTTTTTTGACTTGCAGGTGGTTTTTTGGCCACAACTTGCTCATCCAGACTCCATTTTGGATCTGAAAGAAGTGTTGGAAAGTTGATTCTAAGCCCATCATGATGGTGCATTTTATTTGGATATTTTATGCTTTTTGGTGGCCTATTTTATGATGCCCCGCCAAGGGATCCAAAAGAATTAACCTAAAGTTTTACTAAGTTTGTTGAACATTTTTTTTATTAAAGAAAGAATAAAATACACATCAAACATAAAGTAGCAGAAGCAATAACATACAATCATAATTAAACAAACATCACAGATTACATTCCTTAAGGAACCCAAGACATTTAGTCACATTTAAATTTATATAATACTATGTCTAATAAATACCACATCCAAATGAAAGAATAATTAAAAGTCCAAAGTCCATTTAAATAATATACATTTGTTCTTAATGCCACTTGGCAATAAAATTCAAAATGCTCAATCATCCACTATACATGTCACAAGGTATGAAAGGCTAAAATAGTATATATTTATAAAAATAGAACTACATCATCTCTTTCAGATCCATGATACAAAATAAAATACAATAAATGAAACCATCCATCATAAAGATACAACCATCCATCATAAAGATATAGTCCATCCATCATAATACGCAAGAATAGAATGAAAGGAAATGCACACAAGGAAACTCTAGCCATGGTATCAACGGACGGATCTCAATGGTAAAAGTAAAAAGCACTACCCCCCAACCGTGTGGTAACCCAAAAAGGCCCACTCCTACTACACTAAGGAGATAGTTTCAAGTCCCAAACAGGATATCAATCAAAAAATAAAAGGTAATATCTAAGTCCAGGAAACCTTAAAAGTAATCTAACTCAAAGGTTCCAAGATAAATCAACATCTAGAGCCAGAGGCAAATACAAACATGTAAGAAACCTATACTGCTAGTGAGCAAGTGTCATCACATGGACTAACTCTAGGGTTACCCAACTAGTCTTTTAATCCTCCGGCCCCCTAGTGGCTCTATGCGACACTAGTATCCTTTCGTACTGACAAGGCATACTAATGTGTCAACTCTAAGGTTACCCGGCTAGTCTTTTAATCCTCCAGCCCCTTAGTGACTTTCTATAGTACCAATATCTTATTAATTCATTTTAACCCATTTAATGAAATGTTATCACTTATTAAACTACTTACAATGGGTTAACCTAGCAGCCACTTTGGGCCTCGACCTCCATTGCAAGCCACTTCCCAACTTAACATACAGATTACCTACCCTAGGCTCATAAAAGTAAAAATCAAAGAATCACAAATTTCACCTTAGCCCTATACAAGTGACTGCAAAGCATCAAAAGATAATCACAATAATACATCAATTCTCTATGAGCAACTGGAAAGCATCCTCAAAAATATTGATCGAAGACTCAAAATGGTTAAGTTAAATATGTCATACATTCACCTCAGCTTCAAACAGGAACACTGGAAAGAAATAACGAACAATAAATATCAACTCAGTATAGAGCATACCAGACACATTACCATAGTTGAGTTTAAAAGATCAATGATCAATTCATCACAACATCACAAATACAAAACTCCTATGCCTCTGGTAGACGTCCTAAACTGGTCAACACACTAGTCAACCCAAACCCAAAACATAGACAGCATACGGATAACAAAATGTAGGTTTCATAGTTTGGTTTGTTTTTGAAAACATACTATTGAGTTAAATGTAAGTTTTCAATTTTTGTTCAATGTAAGTTTCATGTAAATAAGTTTCACATTTAACCCTTACAATTAACCCATTCTTATGTTTGAATAGAATATAAAATTACCCCTATTTGATTTTAAGTCAATTTCCTAAAATAATCCAAGGGTAATTATTTATTTAAATTATTAAAGTAATTCTTATTGATTCTTAAATAAAATAATTTACAATTTTATTAAAAATCAGAATTATTAATAATAATTAAATAAATTTACAACTCTATTAATTTACCTTCATTATGAATTACACTTAATTAAATTATATTTGATTAAAGTAATTAATAATTTTATATATAATATATAATTATTTATTAAATTTATAATTATTAATAAAACTATTAATGATTAATAATTTAATATTTAGTTATTTATTAAATTTATAAACTTATTGGCAATAGTGGCATGTTGTGATGGTTAAGTTGTTGTATTGTTATCCTTGCCATCAAGGTTCAAATCTCATGGGGATGAGGTCCCCCGTTTGTGGCCTCACTGGTTCATAGCTCTAGGTCAAAGCGTTTACCCCTCTTTTAAAAAAATTTATAAACTTATTTAATAATTAATAATTTAATATTTAATATTTATTAAATTTTAATAAAATAACTTTTCTTTTTTTAAATAATATAAAACTTAGCGTGTTTATTTAAAAAGTTCATCGGCATTTGTCTTGTGACAGCAGGCCTAGTTGTTGCCGCTAGTAGCATTCAATGCTGCTGCGGCCAGCAATCTGGCCTATTGTTGCAACCATTATGGTGGCAGGTAAGGCTAGTGGGGTGTGGGAATTTCCCAATCCCTTCCGAAATATGTATAATTTTTTAAAATTTATTATTATTATTATTTTATTTTATAAAAAAATTATATGTAGATTTTAAAACAACAATTGTCTTTCTCCAAAATTATATATATATATATATAACAATTCCAACATTAATATAATAGAGAAAATATGACCAACTGGTCGAATTCTCCATTTAAATTTTTTATTTCAATACAAACCCTTCCCTGCTTAATATTTGCTTTTTAAATCTATTGAAGGAGGATTGTAATGATATTTTAGTCTTCCCATATACAAAAGATTTAATATGCAAACTAGAATTTTGCAATATTAAAACATGTGTCACAGAGAATTATTCTGATAAACATTTCACAAACACAAAGAAGACAGGAAAAGAAATAGCATAATTAACTTTGTGAATTGATCACAAGAGTCTACTTGGATTCTGATGCTAATAAGCAACATCCAAAAAGATTTGTGAGAAAAATTTCTATTCTCAAAACCTTCTCTCTTCCAAAAATTCTCCTTCCAAAAGTTGCGATCCTTCGAAAATGAACCCTCAAATTGTGATATGAAGTTCTCTCCTAAAATCGAGGCACTAATTGTGCGATCACCCAAGAGGACTCCTTGCTCACCAGACTTTAACTTTTTATCATCTTTTCTTTATCTTTTCCATGCACATTTATTGAAGTCTAAAATAACTTTATTTAATTTCACTTGACTTCTCCTTTTTAATTACTTTATTAAATTTTAATCCCATGCACACATTATGCAATCTTAAAACTTTTAATAAATTAATATCTTTTTTACTTTTTAATTTATTTTCGAAATGTTAATTGATAAAATAATTATTAACTTAAATAATAATATTATCTAGCATTTATTTAAAAATGAGCTCTAAATATATTATTAAATTAAATAAATATTACCACATTCTAAAATTAAACTTATAACTTTTATCTTTAAATTTAATTCTTTTTATTTAATTAATTTTCCAATTAATTAAATATAATTACATATTAAAAATATCATAATAATTTTTCATTAAATTAAATTATTTAATTTGACTTAATTAATAGAAAAATCACCAAAGACTTATAGGACAAAATACGAAAACCCATCATAGAAAAACACATACAAGATCAAACTAAAGGGTTATATTCACGAATTAACATTATTCAATGCATTCGAAAGGTAATCAACTCGGATACTTGTCCTAATTTTTCTAGGACAAATGGGTTAAAGGTTTAAGATTTGGACTTAAGAATTTATCTCCCCTCTCTTACCATTGAGACAATGCGATAGGGTACGCTCATCTTGGAAATTTAGGAAAGTTGATACTTGGTACCTACAATCTACATAAAATCCACACATGTACAAACACATTTATACTAAGCTAAAAAAATAATGGCAAGAAGTGGTGCATCGTGTAGATCCCGTGTAGATCTCGACTAGCAGGTGACTATGACTCCCTTCCTTAACCGCATCAAAAATGCCATACATAAAGAAAACATACACTCACACCATACACATGCAGTATGGGGTAAGTATCCATAAGAAAACACATATGATAATCCATCTAACTAATCATCATCATCAATAATTGAAATTCAATACAGGAACATATAATATATCATCATCGAACATACATGAAGTATAGAGTACCAAGTAATCTCATCATAAAATCCACTAAATATGAAACAATATCTGATAATCTCAAAATATTTCTACTAATCATCAAGCATAAAACTGGCCTAAAAGAGTTCGACAATAATAACAAAATGCAAAGTAGGGGTAGGCACTACATCCACCCCCCTAGACTTAGGCTTATTCCTGGAAGCCTACAAGAATGGTAAAGCTAAAGAACTCACAGTGTGGGTCCCATTGGACCCTTTCACCCTGTAGGAGGATATGATGCCACTGAGAACACTCTCTCAGATCTACCCATGTCTCCAACCGTAGAATCTGAAGTTGCAGGTCTTTGGTCTGAGAATTGTGATTTCCATTAAGGGTAATAGGACGACTTGTGTCCACATTGTCCACATGAGAAACAATCTTTGTCAAAGCTTCTCTGCACTCTAGGTGCACTAGACTATTGAACACTACCCCCACTAGGATAAGAATGAATACTCTGAGATGGTTGGTCATACTGGTTGTGCTTATTGTGTTGTGTGTTGTAATAGCTCTTAGCATTGGAACCACTACCACCACTATGTGCTAGAGGATAAGTTCCTCCTTGTTGTTGATCATCTCCAGAAGGAGGTTTCCTACTACCACCTGCTCCCTAATTACTCTTGGATCCTGATATTGTAGGTGCTCCCACAAAACCTCCATGTCCTAGGTTAACACTCTACTCTACATTAATAGCTCAATGTACAGCATCTTTGAGGGTTTTAGGTTCAAACATCTTAACACTCCCAACTAAACAATTGTTCAAGCCTCTGATGAAATGTTGTGCCAACTATGCTAGGTTATCACTATTTCTTGAATAGGGCATGAGCTCATAGAATTTGCACTCATACTGTACTACAATCATAGTGAACTCTCTCAAGTTTTGGAATTCATCTGCCTTGTACTGGTTCCATTCCTTTGGTAGGAATCACTCACGAAAGTTTTCCAAGAATAACTCCCATGTGACATTGTTCATGTTTATGCCCAACTTTTTTTCTTCGATAGTCCACCAAGTGGCTCCAAAGAGTTCTAGGTTGGTGATGGAAAACCTTGCTTTGACATTACTGTCAAAGTCCTGAATAGAAAAAACCCTATCAAGAGCGATAAGCCACTGCTTGGCTACATAACCTGAACTATGCCCATTAAAGGGATTAACCTTGCACCTCTGAAGGTCCTTCATCTAAGTAGATACAATTGATCTCTAATGTTCCCTCTGAGGGCTCCTAGACCTAGGTATGTGCTCATTTCCTGTCTAATGTGCTCCATCCTTACCAACACCCTGAAGAGTAGGTAAGCCATTGATGAAGGTCTTCATCATTTGGCTCTGGTCAACTTCCTCTGAGTCGTCCTACTGCTCTTTATGGATCTCTTCTTGACACTCACTAACATGCTCTTCCCTACCCTCTTCCTGAATAAGGCCTTTGTGGAAAGACTCATGTACACTGATGTTTTTGCCTCATCCATGACCTCTACCATGGCCTAGGCTACAACCTCTAATAGAAGATCTCATCCTAGATACCATCCTACAATAATATCCAAGATACAAGATGCTAAAATATCTATAAACCATACTACTGTAAAGCATAGATAAAAGTCATATGTTTTGAAAATAGTATAAGTTTAATTTTTCAGTTTTGCCTATTTTCAAGTTTTTAAGTATAATTCTGTTTTGAAGTATAAGTGTTCAAGTTTGAAAGTATGCATCTAAAAGTTTAAGTTCTATTTAGTTTAACTAGTTCAAGTTTTGGTTGAAATAGATATACATAATAGTTTAAATTTCGTTTTAGTACAACTAGTTAACAACTAGTGGCATTCCAACATGTCCAGCACTCCCAATGTAGAACTTGAGCTCTGACACTAGATTTAACACCCCACCAAGGGATCCAAAAGAATTAACCTAAAGTTTTACTAAGTTTTCCAAATATTTTTTTAAAGAAAGAATAATATACACATTAAACATGAAGTAGTGGAAGCAATAGTATACAATCATAATTTAAAAAACATCACATATTACATTCCTTAAGGATCCCAAGATGTTGAGTCAAATTTAAATTTAATTAATACTAAGTGTAATAAATACCACATCCACATGAAAGAATAATTAAAAGTCCAAAGTCCATTTAAATAATATACATTTGTTCCAAATGCCACTTGGTAATAAAATTCGGAATGCTCAATCATCCACTGTACATGTCCCAGGGTATGAAAGGCTAAAAGAATATACATTTATAAAAATAGAACTACATCATCCCTTTTGGATCCATGATAAAAAATACAATACAATAATTGAAATCATCCATCATAAAGATATAGTCCATCCGTCATAATACACAAGAATAGAATGAAAGGAAATGCAGATAAGGAAACTCCAGCCACTGTATCAATGGACGGATCTCAATGGTAAGAGTAAAAAGCACTACCACTCGACCACATGGTAACCCAAAAAGGCCCACTCCCACCGCGCTAAGGAGATAGTCTCAAGTCCCAAACAGGATATTAATCCAAAAATCAAAGATAGTATCTAAGTCTAGGAAACCTTAAAAGTAATCTAACTCAAAGGTTCCAAGATAAATCGACATCTATACCTAGAGGAAAATATAGCTAGGTAGGAAACCTATATTGCTAGTGGGCAAGTGTCATAACATGAACCAACTTTAGGGTTACCCGGCTAGTCTTTTAATCCTCTAGCTCCCTAGTGGTCCTATGTAGCACTAGTATCCTTTCATACTGACAACGCATACTGAGTCAACTCTAAGGTTACCCAACTAATCTTTTAATCCTCTGGCCCCTTAGTGACTTTTTGTGGTACAAATATCTTATTAATTCATTTAAACCCATTTAATGAAATGCTATCACTTATTAAACTACTTACAATGGGTTACCTTGGCAACCACTTTGGGCCCCAGTCTCCATTGCAAGCCAATTCCCAACTTAACATAGAGATTACCTACCCTAGGCTCATAAAAGTACAAATCAAAGAATCACAAATTTCACCTCAGCCTTATACAAGTGACTAGAAAGCATCAAAAAATAATCACAATAACACATTAGTTCTCTACGAGCAAGTGGAAAGCATCCCCAAAAATACTGGTCGAAGACTCAAAATGGTTAAGTCAAATATGTCATACATTCACCTCAGTTTCACATAAGAACACTAGAAATCAATAAAAAATAATAAATACCAACTCATCATAGAGCATACTAGACACATTACCATGGTTAAGTTTAAAAGATCAAGATCAATTTATCACAACATCACAAACACAAAACTCCCAAGCCTTTAATAGATGTCCTAAATTGGTCAACACTCTAGTCAACCCAAACCCTAAACATAAACAACATACAGATAACAAGTGTAGGTTTCATAGTTTGGTTTGATTTTAAAAACATATTGTTGAGTTAAATATAAGGTTGCGATTTTCGATCAATGTAAGTTTCAAGTAAATAAGTTTCACAATTCACCCTTATAATTAACCCATTCTTCTGTTCAAATAGAATATAAAATTACCCCTATTTGATTTTAAGTCAATTTCCTAAAATAATCCAAGGGTAATTATTTATTTAAATTATTAAAGTAATTCTTATTGATTATTAAATAAAATAACTTACAATTTTATTAAAAATTAGAATTATTAATAATAATTAAATAAATTTACAACTCTATTAATTTACCTTCATTATGAATTAAACGTAATTAAATTAATTAATAATTATATATATATATATATAATCATTTAGTAATTATTTATTAAATTTATAATTATTAATAAAACTAGTAATGATTAATAATTTAATTGTTAATTATTTATTAAATTTATAAAATTATTTAATAAAATTAATAATAATTAAAATTTTAATATTTAATATTTATTAAATTTTAATAAAATAACATTTTAAAAAATAAATATAAAACTCAACGTGTTTATTTAAAAGGCCCACCGACCTTTGTCCTGCGGTTGTAGGCCTGGTTGCCGCTACAGGCAACATTCAATGTTGTTGCAGTCAATAGTTCAGAATGCTTCCGCAACCATTATGGTGGCAGGTACGACTGGGGGATGTGGGAATTTCTCAACCCCTTCCAAACTATGTATAATTGTTTTTAATTTTTTTTTTAAAATCATTTTATTATTATTTTGTTTTATAAAATATTTATATGTAGATTTTAAAACAATAATTACTTTTCTCCAAAATTATATATATATATATATATATATATATATATATATATATATATATATATATTATAACAATTCTAACATTAATATGATAGAGAAAATACGACCAACTGATCGAATTCTCCATTTAAATTTTCAATTTCTATACAAACCCTTCCCTGTTTAATATTCACTTTTAAAATCTACTGATTCTTGTATATAGAAGATTTAACATGCATACTAGAATTTTGCAATATTAAAACAAGTGTCACAAAGAATTATTCTGATAAACATTTCACAAACACGAAAAAAGACATAAATAGCATAATTAACTTTGCAAATTAATCACAACAATCTACCTAGATTCTAATGCTAATAACACAACATCCAAAAAGATTTGTGAGAGAAATTTCTCCTCTCAAAACCTTCTCTCTTCCAAAAATTCTCCTTCGAAAATTTGTGATCCTTCAAAAATGAACCCTCAAATTGTGATATGAAGTTCTCTCCTAAAATCGAGGCACTAATTGTGCGATCACTCGAGAGGACTCCTTGCTCACCAAACTTCAACTCTTTATCATCTTTTCTTTATATTTTCCATGTACGTTTATTGAATTATAAAATAACTTTATTTAATTTCACTTGACTTCTCCTTTTTAATTAATTTATTAAATTTTAATCCCATGCACACATTATGCAATCTTGAAACTTTTAATAAATTAATATATTTTTTACTTTTTAATTTATTTTCAAAACGTTAATTGATAAAATAATTATTAACTTAAATAATAATAGAATCTATCATTTATTTAAAAATGAACTCTAAATATATTATTAAATTAAATAAATATTATCATGTTCTAAAATTAAACTTATAACTTTTATCTTTAAATTTAATTATTTTTATTTAATTAATTTCTCAATTAATTAAACATTAAAAATATCATAATAATTTTTCATTAAATTAAATCATTAATTTAATCCTTTAATTTGACTTAATTAATAGAAAAATCACCAAAGACTTATAGGACAAAATATGAAAACCCATCATAGAAAAATACATACAAGACCAAACTAAAGGGTTATAATCATGAATTAATGTCATTCAATGCATTCGAAAGGTAATCAACTCAGATAGTTGTCTTAATTTTTCTAAGACAAATTGGTTAAAGGTTTAAGATTTGGACTTAAGAATTTATCTCCCTTCTCTTACGATTGAGATAATGCGATAGGGTACACTCATCCTTGCAATTCAGGGAAGTTAATACCTGGTACCTGCAATTTGTATAAAATCCACCCATGTACAAACACATATATACTAAGCTAAATAGACAATGGCAAAAAGTGGTGCATCGTGTAGATCTCAGCTAGTAGGTGACTACGACTCCCTTCCTTAACCACATCACAAATGCCATACATAAAGAAAACATACATGCACACCATACACATGCAATATAAGGTAAGTATTAATAAAAAAACACATACAATAATCCATCTAACTAATAATCATCAATAACTGAAAGTCAATACACGAACATATATATCATCATCAACCATACATGAAGTATAGAGTACCAAGTAATCTCATAATAAAATCAACTAAATATGAAACAATATCTGATAATCTCAAAATACTACTATTAATCATCAAGCATAAAACTAGCCTAAAAGAGTTCAACAATAATAACAAAATGCAAACTAGGGGCAAGCACTACATATTTTTTCTATCAAAGTCAGAAGTTCTATTTTGCACTTCGAGAGACATGATTTGAGACATTCTATTTTCCAGATTCTGCTCCAAGCACATCCTATTCAGTTTTTAGCTTTTCTACATTATGATGGATATCTTGGTTGTTTCAGGTTCAGGGATCAATTTTGTTGTTTCAAAAGATTTTTCATGGGTTATACTATCTATTGTATCAGCCTTATGTCTCTTTTGATCTTGTTGACATCCTTTTGTAGTATTTTTGCAAACGCACTGAGATAAATGTTGGAATTACAATAGGAAATGTAAAATTTTGAGAGGGGGGGGTGGGGGTGAATCAATAGTTCAAACTTTTAACCCATAAAATATTCACCACACATCCATCTCACATATTCAATAAGTAAATTGAAATATCATGTAAAGCATGTACATCTAAAGCATGTAAACAAGTAAGCATTCACACATATATGACACTAGATATTATTACTTAGAAACCTTCCAATGAGAAGCTAAAACTAGGGTGGGGATGACATTTAGAAATCTTCACTACTGCAATAATAAAGTGTATCGAATGAAGGTTACAATGTTTGATCATGAAACATGATCTACCCTATGAAAGGTTTGCCTTATTAAAGGCTTACAAAGATTGTTAGGTCTTACCCTATTAAAGGAGTTCAACACCCTATTAAAAGTGTGCCTTGTTAAAGAACTTCAACTTACAATAAAGTAAGCACCTTGTTAGAGGATTTCAATATAGCCTATTAGGACTACTCTGTTAAGAGATTTAACTGATTCACCTATTAAAATGTCT
The DNA here is from genome assembly GCA_028749045.1 of Cupressus sempervirens. NCBI lineage: Eukaryota > Viridiplantae > Streptophyta > Pinopsida > Cupressales > Cupressaceae > Cupressus > Cupressus sempervirens. Next base: position 400,438,928 of record CM053787.1, read on the forward strand.
CAGCATTGATCGTACAATTAGCACTTTGTTGCTTGATGACATATCCCCTCTAAATTGATGTATTCTTAATCCTTCTTGATCAGATGTCTCTCTATTGTTCACTATTTCCTTCCTTTATTCTCCTTTAACTGATTCTGCAATGCAATTTCAAATCATAATACCTTGGTCACTGTGAATGTCTTGGTTTGTGCATGCAAAACTCTCCTTGAACATTCATACATTCTCTTTCTACTCTCTCTAAAAATTTAGGGTTTGTCCTTAAGAATACCTAGGTGACTCAGGGTTAGGTATGAATCAACAACTGTGATTCATCTTTTCCCACTTAAACCTTCTCTTTACCTAATTGGATGCATGTAATTCATATGGATTCCAACTTAAGATTCATCCTTATCACCAAAATATCATAATTCAATCTATAAGTTAGCTCAAAAATGGTTTACATAGTAGTCTGTACCAATACAAAAAACTATGACAAAACTGTGTTACTTGGCATTTAAAGTCTTTGATGCTTGGCATATACTGATTTCAATACTATGACTCAGCATCCGAATGCCTTAGCATGCATTGTTTGCTCAGCTCCTGAATCACTTGGCATCTGAATAACTCAGCACATGAGTGACTCGGTACTCACTATTGACTCGACACGCTCTAACTTATACATGTTGTGCTCAACATATACTATTTATTTAGGATGAACTAAGTAAATGACTTAAGTTTATAGACACTCACTTGTCAAAACCAATTCAAGATCAACAATAAAGTGCCACTCTATTGCATTTAAGGATCTTGCACATCTTTATGTTTTGTTGTACTCACACTACATTATAAAGTGCCTTGGGGGGTTTCATGTTGGCCATATTTTCCATCTTCCTTTGTCAAATGAGTGTTCTTTCCATGACATTAGCCTCATAATTTGTCAATGACACGTGCCATTATAGGTGTTTGTACTTCTTTTGCACTCTTGATGTTCCTAGTTCTTCTTTTTGCAAGAGATATTGCATTGAGTATCAGTGTTTATGTCTTACCTCTCAGCATTATAGGGGGGTTATATTGGTTATATTGGTTTCTTGGTTCGATGGAGTGATCTATGTATTTAGTATTTGATCCTATGTACTAGGCGATTGTAGTGGCTAGATACCTATGCATTTCGGTGAGATGGATCATTTATCTTATAGACTTTCTTTCATTCCTAATTTTGGAGGCCATTAAGATACCTTCCATCTTTGATTGATCAGCTCTTTAGACTTAGTCTTCTCTACCTAGTCATGTTCTATATAGTGGAGGTTCTTTAGATCAGCAGTTTGGTAGTGTTTGTGTTGAGATAATTGGTGTTGCACACATTGCATAATATTGTTATATTTTATTATTTTATTTTATCATGTAATGTTCCACCTAGATGGACGTGCAACATGTAAAGATTCTCATAGAATGTTTTTGATGAGTTGTATCGTAACATTGTGATAATATTTCATGTACTTATTTAATATTGGAGAAAAGAATTAAATGCCCAATATTAAATGTGGGGTCAAGGGTTAGGTAGCACATGGTTTTAGCACATGGTTTATGTAATACCACTTGGTGGTTTTGTGGGACTTGCTACTATATAAGTAGCCACAAGGGTAGTTGTTGTAAAGAGTGAGAGTGAGAAAGGCAAGAGTCGAGCGGGACAAAGCTTGATAGGTTAGCCAAGGGAGCATTTGTGAAGGTTGGAAGCATGGCATGGGATGTGTGGATTCATGCTTGTTCACATAGATTGCTCGGTTGTGGCTATGGCCATAAAGGCTTCCATGGTTGTATGGCAATGATATTTTTTGCTGAATAATATATGGTGATGGATGCTTTTGGAGGCTGAGTTTTTTCCCTCAATGAGTGTTTCCTAGGGTATATCTTGTGTCACAATTTTGTGGGTATGTTGTCTATTCTCTTGCATGTGGATTTTAATTCCGTTTTTATTTCAAATCTATTATGGGTTATGTGGAAATAGTTATATTTTTTATTGCCAAGTTTCCTTACAAGTAGTATTAGAGTTATGGTTTTATTATTGTAACCCTAGATTGAATCCATGGGAATGAATGAGAGGATAAAAGAAAGGGCAAGATATATGAATGATTTGTTACAGATCTAAGGGTTTTGGATTTGCTATTATGATGGGATGTTAAAAGATTTGGGCATATGAAATTGTTGGAGAAAAATATTTTTTAGATGTTTCATTTAAATGAGGGTTTTGGGGGGTAGCATGCATAAATGACCTCCTGGGTTAAAATAGACCTCACCATTGGATCTGGGTCAACATTTTTATAAATTTTGATATATAATATGCCCTAGTTTGGCCATGTTCAGAGGAAATGAAAGAATTTTTTGGTTTCAACCCATGATGGTCGTCAAATTTAATCCCGTCAAAATTTTCGTCACAGAAAAAATAAAAAGTGAAAAATCGTAGTAAAAATGGTAAAAAGTCTGTCTTAGTAAAATGGCCATAACTTTCTCTCAGAATATCAGATTTCAGAGTTCTTACAGGCGTTGGAAAGCTAATTTAGAGTACTACAACATGGCATAGGTTTGGTTCTATGATTCTAAAATTTTGATAGGTTTTAAGAGTCCTAAAGGCAGATGTTATTTATTTTGAGCACGGATTAGGGCATAACTTGGGCATACAGAGTCAAATTTTGGACTTTGAGTAGTCAATGAAAAGCTCTTGGAGAGTTCTACACATTGGTTCATATTTGGTGTAGGTTTGGCATGATTTATTTGGTGATATATTGATCTAAACAGTTTATAGATATATTTTGACTATGGTAACATTGTGAGTTTATGGCATTGGAGATTTAAGATTTGATGTCATTGTATACTCAGTTCATATTTCAGTTCGGTCTCATGATGATATAGCTATCAGTGTTTGATTTGGATATCTATGATGACCTGTTGGATCTACAAGTTGTGCAAAGTTTTAAGCGATCTATACTTATAGGTTGCATTTATAGCTTGGTTATGGGTTGTCTTTGCCCATTGATCTTTCATTATTGATGCATATTTAGATTGGTGGCTTGGATTTGGGTTGTCTATGCCCTTACCCTAAGTCACATGATTTGTTGATTTTATTCTTCTTATAGAAGGGATGAGATGTTGTTACCAGGTATAGTCATGGTGGAGAATTGTGGTTGACTATTTTATGCTGACAAGTTAGACATATTTATAGTCAGATGCTCGGTTCATGGATGTGATCATGGTGTCATGGATTTTGGCATGATATGATTGGATATACAGGTACATCATTGATGTTCATTAGCTTGGATTTCTGATTTAGTTATGGTGGTATATCTTCTTAGTTGAGGATCATGGTTATTTAGTTTCTTTTGAGGAGCTCATGATGTGCACTTTGAGTTCGTTGATGGTTTGATGCCTTGGTTGATTCTCATGGTTAGAGGATGGTTTTTCATCATTATGTCATGGATATCTTGGATACATGATTTAGTGGGAGCTTGTGATAGTGATGAGGTGATAGTGCAAGATTAGTTCCTGATTTGGTTTGGATCTTCATATAGGAGATGGATTTTAAAATGCCATAGGTGACTTGGTACCATGGTTGAGTGGGAGTTTTTGGCATTGATATATTTATTGAGTGTTTGCAGATGTTGGAGGTTTGTCTTAGATCTTGTTGTTGCAGAAGCGTCTTTGACATTTGCATGGTGCACTTGTTATCTTCATGGTGTGTGAACATGGTTAGATCTTGAGGACTCATGGAGTTCTTGGTTATCTTCATGGTGTGTGGAGATGGTTCTTCCTAGTATGTGGAGATGGTTTTCTTCATGGTGTGTGGAGATGGTTGCATCTTGAGAACTCACAGAGTTCTTGGCAAAGGTGTGGTTTATACTTTTATTTGGCATGCTATCCTTGGTATGAGGATGGTTTCATTATTATGTCATGGTATTCTCTTGATACACGTTTAGAGTTGTGACATGTTATAGTATGTTCGTGTGGAGCATGTTATCTCTTTGGTTGAGATGGTAAGATCATGTTGTCATGTTTATGTTCTTGAGGCCATGGTTGGAACTTTGACATTGATCTTGGTTTAGTTTCTTGGTATTGAGTACACTGATCATAAGCTAGATACTTCATGATATTGTTATGTTGCATTTGGAGTTGGCATGGATTGATTGGTTATAAGTGCTCATGGATACTTAGAGACAGTGGTGATGCTGATTTCTCTTGGATTAGAGAAGTATTTGTTGGGATGGTTGATGGTTTCATCAAGAAGTCTGAGGGGCAGTCACCTGATATGGACTTGAGAGGAGATTGTTCTTAGATGAGTCTTGGTTGGAGACTTGGGTATCTTGATTAGCATTCTCATTCCCCACTCTTGGTCTACTCGACAGTTTGCTACTTGAGAGGTATAGCCCATTGTTTCTCTTAGTTGTATTATATTTATGCTTGTCTTTCATGAATATGGATCTTGAGCTATGGTACATGAGTTGGTTCTGGAGGGTTCATTTGAGAGATGGTTTAGCATTGGTTATCTCCATGTGCATATGTTGTTATGCTAGTTGAGTTTAGGAGATGTTTTTATATTTGGGCATATTCCTTGGATTAGGAATGGTTATTCTTTGATTAGGAATGGTTTATGAGTTTGATCTTCTTGTGAGAGGCTTACATCCATGATTAGTTATATAGTATGGTTTGGGTGTTGTTGAGGCTTTTTTTTGGGGGTTTAATGGAGGAGATCATACTTGCACAGTTTACATCTAGAGGTGTGTGTAGAAGGACATGATACAGGTTATGATTTGCATGGTTGCTTTGGTCTTGGTTATCTTCCTAGATGTTCAGTTTTGCCTACATTAGATTTGAGATTGGTTAGAGATTGTGATCACTGGTTTGTGTTCATGTATGTCATGTGAGAGATGACATGGTTATTCCTTTATTTCTTTCCTCTGTTGGTTGTGGAGAACTTGGGAGAGCATTGGAGACTTGTTATGAGAGTTGTTCTTGTAGGATATTAGTTTATGTATTGTGGATGTCCTTGATGCTACATGGATTCACTTCTTTGAGATGTGTTGAGCGGATTGGTTATAGATTTGACAATATCTTTTGCAGTGGGAGCTTCTTGGTATATATGTGGCAGGTATTTCTCTTGAGGCTTGTGATTGCAGGTTATAGATTGGATATGTCGGTAATATGAGATTCACTTGTTATACCTTTGAGGTATGGGTAGTTGGATGGGTTTGGCACTTGCTGTGGGTGCTATTTCAGCTATGGATGTTTTGAAAACTACAAATACATGTGATTACCTTTGGATCAGATTTTTGTGCTTGGACTTTCAGTTAGTACAAGATTTTATGATCTTCTAATGTGACAGGTTGGGTGGCTTTCTCTTTAGATGGCTTCTATGTATGTCTAGTGGCAGTGGCATAATAGGAGGTGAGATCATTCATGTTTGAGATGCTAGATACTTTGATTTTGTTGCAGGTACCAGAATGGAGCACTTGGTGTAGTTTGATCCATGATGGTGGATGTGCTAGGAGGGATTGTTCCCTTGTTCATTTGTGTGGCTGTGGATTGACCCTATGCAATGTATACAACAAGTGGGAGATTGTTGAGATAATGGGTGTTGCACACATTGCATAATATTTTTATATTTTATTATTTTATTTTATCATGTAATGTTCCACCTAGATGGATGTGCAACATGTAAAGATTCCCATGGAATGTTCCTGATGAGTTGTATTGTAACATTGTGATAATATTTCATGTAATTATTTAATATTGGGGAAAAGAATTAAATGCCCAATATTAAATGTGGGGTCAGTGGTTTAAGTAGCACATGGTTTATGTAATACCACTTGGTGGTTTTGTGGGACTTGCTACTATATAAGTAGCCACAAAGGTAGTTGTTGTAAAGAGTGAGAGTGAGAAAGGCAAGAGTCGAGCGGGATAAGGCTTGATAGGTTAGCCAAGGGAGCATTTGTGAAGGTTGGAAGCATGGCATGGGATGTGTGGATTCATGCTTGTTCACATAGTTTGCTCAGTTGTGGCTATGGCCATGAAGGCTTCCATGGTTGTATGGCAATGGTATTTTTTGCTGAATAATATATGGTGATGGATGCTTTTGGAGGCTTGGTTTTTCCCTCAATGAGGGTTTCCCAAGGTATATCTTGTGTCACAATTTTGTGGGTATGTTGTCTATTCTCTTGCATGTGGATTTTAATTTCGTGTTTATTTCAAATCTATTATGGGTTATGTGAAAATAGTTATATTCTTTATTGCCAAGTTTCCTTACAGTTTACAGCTTCATGCTTCAATGGTGTTCTTCATGATCATCTTTTGTTCCTATCTTCTAGAATATTCTTTCTATCTCTTTGTGGAGTAGGGTTTTTCCCACTGGGTTTTCTTTATTTCTCCATTTCATAGACATTTGGTTGTGCTTGGGTACCTCATCAGGCCTTGTTGTCAGGACCTAAATTTTCTTTTAGCAGTAGTTTCTAGGTTTTTAGCTACTCCTTAAGTTTATCTTAAGGGGGGGTGTTAGAGTAATAAGATATTTTCTTATTAATTAAATCATTTTGATTTAATTATTAATTCACTTATTATCTCTAGTTTACTTAAGCTAAACTTTAGGCATATAATAATTAATTCTTTTATGAATTATTATCATGTAACCTAGGTTTTACCCTATTAGGATTTTTTATCTCCTTTTATAAGGATTGATCTCTTTGTAATTTTATTCAATCACTTTTGATAATAGAAATTTCTCTCTTTACTCGTCAAGAATGTCTCATCTATGGATCTGGGAATTCCAACCTCCATAGTTATTTCTTCTCTCTTTTTTGTGATAGGTGTTTGCATGCAGGTGATTCTTGTGAGCTATAACACCCCACCAAGAGATCCAAAAAAATTAACCTAAAGTTTTGATTAAGTTTTCCAAACATTTTTTTAAAACAAGAAAGAATAACACACACATCAAACATATAGTAGCAGAAGCAATAACATACAATAATCAATAAGCATACATAACAAGTTACATTCCTTAAGGATCCCAAGACATTGAATCACATTTAAATTAATTAATACTAAGTCTAATATATACCACATCCATATGAAAGAATAATTAAAAGTCCAATGTCCATTTAAATAATATACATTTGTTTTGAATGCCACTTGGCAATAAAATTCAGAATGCTCAATCATCCATTGTACATGTCATAGGGTATGAAAGGTTAAAAGAATATACATATGTAGAACTAGAACTACATCATCCTCCTCAGATCCATGATACAAGTACAATAAAATAAATGAAACCGTCCACCATACATGACATATCCATCCATCATAAGAGATATAACATCCATCATAAAATATAACCATCCATCATAATGATACATAGATACAATGATAGGAAATACAGACAAAGAAGCTCCAACCATGATGACTATGGATGGATCTCAATGGTAAGAGTAAAAAGCACTACCTCCCAACCACGTGGAACCTAAATGGCCCACTCCCATTGTGCTAAGGAGATAGTCTCAAGTCCCAAACATGATATCAATCCAAACATCAAAAATACTCTCTAAGTCCAAGAAACCTTAAAAGCAATCTAACTCAAAGGTTCCAAGATAGGTCGACATCTAGACCCAGAGGCACACAAAGACACATAGGAAACCTACTATGTAAGTGGCCAAGTGTCATCGCATGAATCACGCTAGAGTTACCCTGGCAGTCTCTCAAGGCCCCAGCCCCCTAGTGATCCCTATGGAGCCACTAGTATCCTCTCGTACTGACAAGACATACTATAGATGCAAGGTCGCAACCAAGTGTTCTCTCTACTCCCATCCTAGTCTGTACTAGCACTCGAGACATGGGTAAGAACATACAAAGACTCTGATTAGGTTTATTTTATTCCCATTTAGTGTAGTTTTTTCACTTATTAAACAACTTACAATGGGTTACCTTGGGAACCACTTAGAGCCTCGGCCTACATTGCAAGCCACTTCTCGACATTACTTATAGATAACCTACCCTAGGCTCATAAAAGCACAAATCAATAATCATATAAAATCACCTCAGTCCTATATAAGTGACTGGAAAGCATCAAAAGATATTTCATAATAACACATCAGTTCTCTACGAGCAACTAGAAAGCATCCCAAAAATAATACTGATCGAAGACTCATAATGGTTAAGTCAAACATGTAACAACATGACATCACCAAGAATAAAGCAAAAAAACACCTCAGTCCTATTAAAGCGATTGGAAAGCAATCCAAATATAGTTGATTGAGGACTCAAAAACGGTTAAGTCAAGTGGGTCATACATTCACCTCAGTGTCACACAAGAACACTAGAAAGCAATAACAATCAATAGATCAACACACATCATAGAGCATATTAGACACATTACCATGGTTGAGTTTTAAAAGATCAAACATCAAACATCATAATATCACAACCACAAAACTCCCAAGTCTCTGGTAACAACTTAAGACTGGTCAAAGCTAGGACAAACCCCAAAACCCCAAATCATAGACAATACATAGAAAACAGGATAATCTCACAGTTGGGTTTGATTTAGAAAACATAATAATAAGTTAAGTGTAATGTTTTAGTTTCTAGTTTATAGTAAGGTTTCAATCCTCGTTTCAGTATAAATTTTTGAGTAGATAAGAATTACCGTTTTACCCTTGCAATTAAACCCATTATCATTCTTAAAATTAAAAATCATAATATGGCTTAAAAGTAATATTAATAATCCACCAAATTATTAAAATAGTAACTATCAATTATTGAATACAATACTCCCAATACCATTAATAATCAAATTATTAAATAGTAAATATAATTAACATTATTAATTGATATTTATTATTAATTCAAATTAATTCCAATAAGCATTTACATTAATAAATTTAATGGTTATTAATTAATTAATAATCAAAAGCTATAAACAAGATTCTTTAATAAATAATATTCACTAAACATTAGTTAAATTTAATAATAGATAATTTTAAAAACTATGAATTAAATTCTTTTTAATAAATAATAATTACTAATCATTAATTAATTAAATATTTAATAATAAAATTATTAATTAAAAATTATTAGTAATTAATAAATTATTAGTAATTAATAAATTACTAACAAACTAAATTTAATTTAATTATATTAACATAAAACATTTTTTTTAAAAATAACATATCATAATTATGAAAGCGATATGAAAATTGTAGTTCCTTTAAAAGGGACGACCGCTTAGTGGCCCGTTGCCCAAGGCAGTCATCGCCTCGATAGCTGCTACCTTCTCAGATTAATTTCCTTTTTTAAAATCTATTGGAAGAGGGTTATATAGATCTTTTGATTTTCCTGTGAACCGAAGATTTAACATTCATACTAGAAATACATAATACTGAAACATGCATCACAAGAATTCTTCAGAAAACATTCAACAGACACGATGAAGACAAGAAAGAAAGAGCATAATAAATTCTAGCAAATAATCACAAGCATCTACTTGGACACTGATGCTAATCGCTACGCCCAAGAAAATTGTATAGAAGTTCCTCCTCTCAAAACCTTCTTCTTTCTGAAAATTCCTTCCTCTTCAAAAATTCGTGATCCCCTAAAAATGAACCCCCAAATTGTGATATGGAGTTCTCTCCTAAAATTGGGGCACTATTAGTGTGATCACCTGAGAGAACTCTCCACTCACTAGACTTCAACTCTTTATTAACTTTTCTTTATTTTTCCATGCATGTTTATAAAATATAAAACAATTTTATTTAATTTATACTTGACTTCTCTTTTAATTTAAATTATTAAATTTAATCTCATTCACGCATTATGCAATTTTGAAACTTTTAATAAATTAATATTCTTTTTTCACTTTTTAATTATTTTTTAATATTTTAATCTCATGCATACTTTATGAAATTTTTAAATTAATATATTTTCATGCTTTAATTAATTTTTGAAATGTTAATTGATAAAATATTTATTAACTTGAATAATAATAATATTTAGTATTTATTTAAAAATGAACTCTAAATATATTACTATTAAATTAAATTAATATTTTCACATTCTAAAATTATTCTTATAACTTTCATCTTTAAATTTTAATTCTTTTTATTTAATTAATTTCCCAATTAATTAAATATAATTAAATATTTAAAATATCATAATAATTCTCTATTAAATTAAATCATTAATTTAATAATTTAATTTGACTTAATTAATAGAAAAATCACCACAGACTCATAAAACAAAATATGAAAACCCATCATAGGAAAACATATACAAGATCAAACTAAAGGGTTATAATCACGAATTAACGTCATTCAACACATTTGGAAGGTAATCGACTCAGATACTTGTCCCAATTTTTTAGGACAAATGGCTTAAAGGTTTAAGATTTGGACTTAAGAATTTATCTCCCCTCTCTTACCATTGAGATAATGCAATAGGGTACGCTCATCCTGGCAATTCAGGGAAGTCGATACCTAGTACCTGCAATCTGCATAAAATCCACGCATGTACAAACACAATATTCTAAACTAATCAAGCAATGGCAGAAAGTGGTGCATCATGTAGATCCCGACTAGCAGGTGACTACGACTCCCTTCCTTAACCACATCAGAAATGCCATACATAAAGAAAGCATACATGCACACCATACACATGCAGTATGGGGTAAGTATCCATAAGAAAACACATATGACAATCCATCTAACTAATCATCATCAATAACTGAAAACACTGTAATAATCATCATGCATACATAAGGTATAGAGTACTAAGTAATCTCATCATAAAATCAACTGAATTTGAAACAATATTTGATAATATCAAAATAAAGCTACTAATCATCAAGCATAAATCTCTCCTAAAAGAATTAGACAAAAATAACAAAATGCAAACTAGGGACAAGCACTATAGGAGCTGTGGGGTTGATTTTTCATCAACTTCAACAGACTACTCCACTTGGGGAGAAGTCTGGAGTAGTCTTAGTATGATGTCATGATGCAGTGATGAGGATAGAACAAGAAATGATCAATCAAGTATAATCATAGATGACTTTTGAATGATTTTACACCTATGGAATTGTTGTCAAAGGGGGAGATGAGTTATGTGGGGAGATGAGTGTTATGAGTGTCATCATAAGGAAATGAGTATTATGAGTGTTGTCATAAGGAAATGAGTGTTATGAGTATTGTTAATGAAAGATTATATGTAGTACGTATTTCATAAAGGGAGAGTATATGCAAAGAGGGAGAATATGTATGGAAACAAGAAAGGAATTAGTAGATAGAGTGAGAAACAGTATGATTAGATGTACAAGACATAGGTGGAAACATATTGTTGTGAGAGGCAATACAAATGTTGAGTCAATAAAGGAGTTTTCATCACAGAAACATAGTGTTACCATCAGGAAACAAGAAGAAGTTAAGAGAAGATGCAAGTGTTTGAAGACGAGAACTGTCTCCAGCAATGCGAAAGGGGGAGATTATTGACATAACTGATGAAATAATGCTACGTGTTGCATTGATGAAGAATGGTATAGATTTGATGATAGGTGGATCAACTATTTGGTTGTCATTGATTGCAAGTGATTGACTAAGTGTTTTTAGCATGTTATTTGATATTAATTCAATAAAGTATGAGTTGCAATATATTTTAGATGTTTCTATTCTAAAGGAAGACAATGTTGTGTGTCATGATATTATGTTTGTGATAACAACTATTGATATGAAGAATTGAGTGATGAGATCAAATTGGGTGATTGCTAGAACAATCAAGTGACAACCAGTAAGTGATTTGAATGCTATTTTCGATTGGTAATATTTTTGCTTGAGTGGTCATAGGATATGATTGTTAAAAATGTTCACAAAATGTGGTTATGATAGCAACTTATAATGTTGATAGGTAAAGGTAGTTTAATGGATTGGAAGTGGTGCTAACAATATGAACAAGTAAACAAGAATAAGTGATGAAGATTTGTAGATTGGTTAAGAGATTTGAAGTGGCATTGAGATTGGTGATGTTTTTCATGAAGAAGAGAGGTATTTCCATGATGTGTGAAAATGATTTGACATTGCATTGCATGAGGTATGTGTTTAAGGTGGATTCTTCAAGAATTCTCTTTTTGGTCAAAATGGTTTAGAAGATAGTTCAATTTTCAAGGTGAAATTCAAATGTGAGCCGACGTGATTAGAGAAAAATATTTTATGAGTGGTTAGATACATTGTATCTCACCTAAGTTGATTTGGATAATTTGTATCTCAAGTCTAGGTGCGATGGAAATAAGTTATACACGTTAGAAAGTTGATGAAGAAGCTAATTGATGATTGTGTATTGCAAAAGGACTCAATGACAAAGCAAGTGAAGGAATCCAGTGTGATCAAGCCAAAGAAGAGTATAGGGTATGAAGAAGAGTTTCAAAGCTTAATAGGATCTGATCATGCATAGATAGTACAATTTCATAGATCATTTTATATGTTGCTTTCTAACCATTGTAATAGTGAAACCCCTTAGTAGGGTGAATCCTAATAGATTCTTATTTTAAATTCTCTAACAAGGTGGCATTCGAATAGAATGTATGAATTCCTCTAACCAAGTTGCTCCTAATAGGACAAAGATCCTAACATATCTAAAGACAAATCCCTTAATCTGGTAGCATCTAACAGTGTTGTTTGTAACCCTTTAAAATTGGGAAAGCTCCTCACAGGGTGTATTCTAAAAGAGTATAGATTTCGTAATTTCCATCTTACACTGTGGTTTTCACCCAAATTGGGTTTCCACGAAATAAATATGGTGTTTACTTTGTGTGGTTGATTATGTGTGGTTGCATGTTGTAAAACTGCATTTACTCTAGTTGTTAATTGAATTTTTTGGTAGTTAAAGTTTGGAGAGGTTTAAGTCTATGAATTGTTGATTACTAATTCACCCTCCCCTCTCAGTAATCAAGAAAGTATTAACAAGCTTGCTTTCATCCCTCAAATAGTGTGCACCACCTTTGGATCTTTGCCTAGTGTCCTTGTCAAAAATTGTACCTATGTCGATTAGTCATCCTTGGGCACATTATCATTATGTATGATATGTGATGTCTTTCCAACAACAATCAATTATTGATTAATAGGACCATTAGGAGCCTTAAGCGCAAGTTTAACAACTGATAGTGGGGGGGCTGATTAGGAGGGATTTTCCCACGTAGACACCTAAATCTGATCACATAAATTTGTAATCAAATTTAGTCATCTTCTAAATCATATTTTAATTAAATATTGAATATTTAATTATTTTAGTGATATCGCCAAATTAATTAATTAAATTAATTATAGCCCAATTAATAAATTAATAGACAACCAATTGTCTAATTTATTAATAATATCCCTATTTCTCTATTAAATTAAATAAATGCAAAATTCATTTAATTTAATCTCCAAAACCCCTCTCTATTAAATCCCTCCACCCACAAACTAACCCTTCAACCTAGCAGTTACCCAAACTCAACTCATGCATCAATAATTTCTCTTCTAAATAAATAATTCATTTTTTCAAATTAAATCTCATGCACCAATAATTCATCTTTTAATTAAATAATGCATATATTGAATGCACCAATAATTCCTATTTTAATTAGATAATTTATTTATTTAATAAAGCTCACCCACCAACCTTTTTTCTAACAAATCCATCCACCTCCCACATCATCTAGTCAACTAAGCCACATCACCCATCTTAACTAAAAAACATCACCTCCTCTTCCATGTCTAAAATCCCTTTCCTTGCATGAGTTAAGACATGATTTATTGCCTCTAACTCAAGCCCAAGTCCACTCCAATGCTACATCTCCCTCATCCACCTTTAAACACATAAGTCCATCTCATCCACCTATCTCAGTCAACACAAGCATATTTCACATCTCACTCAGTTAACTATCCATCAGGAATTCTTATCTCCTCACCCAATTGCTTGTGAATTGAACCTTTTCTCCTCACAAATCATCCACCTTCTAAGTAGAATTATTATACCGTTTTGAGAGCTAATTGCTTAGAAAGAGCTATTTGGCGATATTCATATTTCCATACATCCATCAACGATCGTCCATTGTTGAAGCATCGAGCATACAATTGAGCACACATCCATAATCACGACCATATCCACACATCAAGGAAGTTGTGGAGATACAAGGTTTGCATGTTCTATTATTTGGTTTCATTTTTGGTCAATTTATTTGTTTTCTTTGTTATTAGTCTATGAATTCTTACTTTATTCTTTGTATTCTTAGCATACTAATTTTATCGCATACATCCCCCACCAAAATTGTCACCATGAAAATGCAAAAATTTAAAAGTTCCAATGCTAGGTACATTTAACATGTTATGTTTAGTAATAATTGTACTAAAAATAATTGCACTGCATAAAATAATCTGTAAGATTAATTTTAAGTAAAAGAGATCATTTACCAAATAGTTATTTAGATAAATAACAATTAATTGGCAAATAATTAAAGATAAATATGCCCAAAAAATTGCAACAATAAGGGAGCTCAATAGGGAGTGTGTCTCTGATTTTGTTTGTTTTTACCTTTTTCTTAGTTTTTTGCTGGAAAGTTATTACATGTTTACTGGGAAGGCCCTATGTGGCCTTTTATTGAAGTTTTGGTAGTTTAGATGGTATACTAGGTACTAGATCAAGAGACAATAACTCCATTCTGATAGCATGGATGATCAATACTAGTTGTTTTCTCTATTAGTTGCTAGCTTTTGTTGTTTTTATATTGTTACTATTAAAATTGTTGTTTGTGTATCCTAGTTTTTGTTGCTTTAATATAAAAAACAAAACTAAGATCGATAATTACAATAAAGGTATAAAAACTAAATGTGAAGGTTACTAACATTTAGCTCTAAAACTGATGAAGATTAGTGATGCTAAAGTTCACTGAAAAATATGTTTGGTTCAATTCAAGTCATAGAATCAATTCCAAGAGACATGTACTTGATCTAGGGCATAGAATTGATTTGTGATGTGTCATATCAATTTGTCAAAATACGTACCTAAATCCCTATTTGTTTTCACCTTTTGAATTGATGAATATGTGAAAGTAATGTCTTCGGAAGCCATTTAGGAATTTTCTGATTTGATAATTGGACATATCCTTCTTGGTCAAAATCCTTTGGTAGATTGAAGATTTCATATATATGGACATGTACATGGCAAATACTTGACGGTAATATGAGTACCAATAACAATCTTTTTCAAAATTAGTGGCATAAGAACAAGTTCCATAAATGTGTGTACTAACTAATATCAAATTGTGGATAGTGATTGTGTATGAAAGAGAAAAAATGATTTGACGTTATTTAAATATTTGAGACCATTCTTGCATGCCCCTAGCTACATGGATTGCACCCACATATAGTGTTTTTTTTAAAGTCTATTTTATTTATACTATATTGTGACGTGTTATAGTTGCCCCATATTCAAAGATTGAAAGACATCAATTCTAAGTCACCTATAAAAGAACACTTCCAAAATAATAAATTAAAGACTAGAATGGAATGTCTAGTAGTAAATTATAAATGAAGGCACGATATAAAGAGTTAAAAATAAATATAAAATGTATTATCATAATAAATTCAAAATTAAATGAAAAATGTGTGCTATTATCCTTATTAAATGTACCATTGATAGTGGCTAAATATTCATTATTATAATACAAACATACAAATATATCTTACTACATATATTAAAAATAATCATTTTTTATAAATATAACATACTTTGAAACCCAACTTTTCTATAAGAAACAACATTCAATAATATTTTTATAATTATCAAATTTATTAAAAATTATTTAAATATTTCCATCAATTGTTCAACCGTATTCTACTCATCTTTAGAGAAAGATGAACTCGTATCTGATAAATCTGATTTAATATATGTAAATATACAATGACCATATACTAAAGAAAGATAACAACTGACCTAAAAGCTAACTCAAATTTATTTTAAAATTATGTATTTTAACTGATTTTAGATATATAAACATTGCTTTTACAAACCTTCCCTGCTGCTCCATTTTTTTGCCTCTCTTGAGAGTGAAACTCAAAGAAACACTGAAAATACCATCGAATTTATACATGTGTAACCAGGGAAGACATGCTTATGCTTCTGGTTCCTGTGCATGAGTGCACTTCCAAATGGCTTCTACCTTGCCCTTTCTCTGCATCAAACCGAAACATTCGACTCTTCATGGGAAATCATCACTTGAAAACAGAGAGAAATTACGAGCTGAAGTTTTTCTGCTCCAGAAGAATTTTCTTGAAGCCCTCAATTACAGGATCATATTATGGACGCTTTAACTTGTCCTTTTTGTTGCTTGATGTTAACAAGAATGGCGTTTCCTTCTGTGACATAGCCAGCCATTTCCAAGTCTGGTTCTCAGCTCTCAGCGCCTCAGAGATCGGTACGAGTGTTTTATGTTTCCAATACTGTCGTGCCTCGATTTTCTGAGCCACACAGATCGCCAGACTGAAATGAAAAAAGATTTCTGCAGACATGGCCATGAACAAATTCGTTCAGAAATTAGGGGCAAAATCATTCAGAATGAGAAGAAATTGGAAACTAAGTAAATGTCACATTGAAAAGAAAAATAGCTACTTAACAGTTATCACATTCTGTGCATGAATAAATTCTACGAAACCCAAGTCATAAATTTCAATGCCATGTAATTGAACATTAAAAACCCAACTTTTTTGAATTTCAGTGCCATGTAATTAAACACTGGAGTAGAAAAGACTCACAGCCACTAAAACAAAACAAAACCCCCCAAGAAATACATTATCTAGCCTCTTTGTTTGTCATGCTAGGTTTTTCTTAATGACTGCAGAAGTTGGATTCATGTAACTCGCAAACAAATCACAGGGTTTAAAAATTTAATGTTTGCAGAGGTTAGATTCATGGAACTCACAAAAAATCTCAGAGGGTTTAAATTTAATGTTTGCAAAGGTTAGATTCAGGGAAACTCCCAAAAAAACGCACAAGGTTTAAAATTTAATGCTCGCGAAGGTTACATTCATTGGAACTTACAAAAAACCTGGCAGGCCGGCGTAGTTTTCTGAGAACCCATTTCCGTTTGGTCCTCCGGGGCATCTTGGGACAGCAAAATTGGGGGTTCATAATTGGGCTGGAATTAACATTCTTCGAGTACGGATCCGTTCTGCTGTGAACCAAATCGAGATCCTCAGTTTGAGCGCCCATGGCGGCCGCAATCATGCCATTCAGAGACTGGAAACGATTTCCCGCCTCTTTACTCTTCCCCTCCTCAAAAACCCACAGCTCATGCTCCTCTTTCTCTATAAGAAGCTCTCCCCCGGGAATCGAACTCTTTTGCTTATTACTCTTACCCGAACCATTCCTGTTATGCTTGGACGAAGAATTCTTCCTCCACATTGTGATGAGCGCAGACGCCCTGTTCTCCGAATTAGGTGGATCACAGTCCACACGGGACAACACACAGCCGGGATTCTCGTCAACACCTTCAATCGATACGATTCTCTTATTTTCTGTCGATCCAGAGCTCTGGAAATCTGCAACAGATTTACTATTTGAGCCCTTTCGTGGAAGAAGCCGCGGAGGAAGGTGAAGAAGCGGGCGTGGAGATCGTCGATCGGGCGCCCATGGCTTCGGCCTTCCGGGGGCTTCTTCCCATTGAAAAGGAACAGCGGCGGGCGTGAATGGCGTCACAGGTGAAGGCTGAAGCTCCCATGGCATAATCTGCGCAAGAAATTTCGACGCAGGGGATGATTTTAGGTCAATTCGGGGCTTATGCTGCGGCTCGGGCAATGGCACGGCTGTGTGGTTCTTGTTTCTGCTGATGCCCTGCATTGGGGGCGGCCGCCGCCGGCTCGTCTCTGCCTCCATTGCAGCTCTGCTCTTGAAAAGGGGCAAAGGATTTGCCTCGGAATTCATGTAAATGCCCTTGTTTTGGCCATGAATCTGATCTTCATTGGCCTGAAACAGTTGAATGTTTGAGAGGTCCAGCTTCGCTAGCTCTGAAGTGGATAATACAATGGACAAAATCCTCTCCTCCCCTCCTCCTCCTCCTCCCCCTTCTCTTCCCACCACGGCCTCGATGTCGACCTCCTTGCTTTCCATTCAGCAATGAAAAACCCAAAACAGACAGTGGGATTCGAACCTCTGACCTCGCCGATCCTGGCAAACACAAAACGAAGCTAAAACAGACCGTTTGGGACTCGAACCTCTGACCTCACCGAGCCCGAGAAATACAGAGCACGCCTGAAACGAACCCAATATAGACCGAAAGGGACTCGAACCTCTGACCTTTGCAAGCCTGAGAAACAAAGAGCACACCTGAGACTAAATCAATACAGACTGAAAGGGACTCGAACCTCTGACCTCAACTTCCTTGGAAAAACAGAGCACGCCTCTGAATGAGAAGACTAGATCTCGGGATGCTCTTTATAGCTCTATATATTTGTGAAAAGAATGGGGGTTTCTTCCGATGGTGGTCAAGACAAGCTATCACACGCCATGACAGTCTGATTTTTGATTTTCCTCACCTCTGCTGCTGCTGCTCCTTTTCATGTGTCCCGTATGTGAAATCCATATTCTATTTCGCCGTGGCTGCAGTTCCGTGAAAATCACGCTCTGGGTGGTGTTGTGTTGACCAATGATCCATGTAAAAAATAGGTTTTTTCTGAGGAATATCTGGCGCGTGCCCCACACCATGTTCATCTCTCCGCTGTCTGCACTCTTTCAGAGACCCTAATGGAGCTACCATAGTCAGTAATTATGACCTATGAAAAGTTGGTAACGTGTTTCAAGATTTATTTATAATTTTCTTTGCTAATTAGAAAGTTTTTTTTTATTTCTCCTTTGAAGTTTGGAGGCCGTGCTGACAGGTTATTTCTGATTACATGGGAAGCACTGAGCACACGTAATTTGCTTTTGATGTCGATACTTCTCAATTATTTATTAACCACTGCACTGTCCACCTTTCACATCTCTCTTAGCTTTCATGCAATATGCCTTTTTGGAGGCTGGCTGGCATGCTTGAACGACCATTCTTTGCAATTTCTAAGATCTTTATTAGATAATCTTTATTTTTAAGAGTTGAAACTTAATTTTAGATATTTAATCTGGTCAAAAGATTAGTAATACTAGATTAATTATTTTATATATATATAAAGTATTGCATTGTAATTAGTTATTGGTTTTTTTTTTTTTTTTTTGGTCAATTTTTTAGTTTTCATGACATTTGTAATACTATTAGTACGGACACGGCTATCCTCCTTACAAACTGTATAGTTGACAAATTTTCAAAATATTGAAAAACATCATGGATTTTTTTGAAAATTTCAACATTTGATCTTTATGATCTGCATAGTTTGTAGTCAAAAACAACAAAAAAATTGGAAGAAAATAACTACGTTTTCGTGAATTTGGTTATAAAAAAAAGGTTTGACTTTGTTTTGTCTTTAGTGCATTTTGTCTGGAGATTAGCCTATCCCATTAGTACTTATCTTCACATCAAGAGTTTTGCTTTTCTTTATTATCGATAATGAATTTTGTCGATTGTTGATAAAAAAAAATTTAGATTTGATATATAAGTAAAGATTTATCTAATTCTGAAAATTTTGATTTAGTTTATGATGGCATTCAAAGTATTATTGATCATGGATGTCCAAAGGGATATAATATTAGTACTTAAATTGCATAAACCTAATTGAAAGTTAGATGCAAGTTCTTGAAGACATGTTGCTAAAGGTTAGATGAATCTCTGCCCCAAAAATGACAAATGTTAGTTGTTGATAGCTAAAATTGATTTTAGACATACAACCTATGGGAAGCTCAATGAATGGGGGATCTTATTTAGTTTCATTGAACAACCTTCTAGAGCTTAGAAGTTGACTCTTCATTTTTTTATGAAAAGGGAAAAGGGGAAGAGTATTACTAATATAATAGGTGGCGATATGCCAAACTTTAAGAACATTCAGTAAACAATGCACAAATTATCCCAAGAAATAAGATTTCAAGGGAACTCCATATCACATATGCATTAGGCACAATTATAGATATATGAGAAGACTTTAAACATACGACATAAAGTGGACCATACAATAACATTCATAGAACATAAAAGATTAAAGCATAATCTACCTAGTTATTGAAGGCAAGTACACAAAAGTTAGAATTAGCACATAAACCATTGATGACCAATGAATCTAATGGCTAGAAGCATGGTTGATTGTATTTCATTGATTCCATTACACATGAAATTTAAGGTTGCAAAAAAAGCTTTCCTATATGTTTTATGAAAATCTTATTCTTTTCCAAAAGTCCTTTGAAAATTATAACATTTTACATTCAATATTAGCTAAGAAATAACCAGATTCCAAATAACAAAAAGTGATTGAGAAAATGTGTCATCTCTCGCGCTCTGCAAAGAAAAAAGCTACCATTCCCATCATCAATCTTGAAAATATGATAGCTAAAGCTTGATCTATTAACAAGGTCATAATCTACATCATTCTTTGTAGTTACTACTCTACAAGCATTGCAACAATTTAAAGGTAATTTTGCCTGAACTAAAAGTTGAAAATTGTATCTGAATCGAAAGAGAACTGAGCGTGTGGGCATGAGATGCATGAATGCTTTCTCTTTAGCTAGGGAGGAGACATAACAGATGGATGCAAGAGCCATTACAAAATGTTAGTTGAGCTTTATCAAAATTATGTGAGATGGCCACATGTATGTTGGCATAATGATGAGTACAGTGATGGAAGAGTGGTCAAGCATAATGATGATCTAAGTTGGCATTGATGGCAGCATGGTAACTAGTGACATCTAGCATGATCGGAAAAGGGATACAAGTCAAAATAGGAGTTCATGATCGATGAAGGCACAACAATCAGTGAATATGCCTATGATTGATGGATATAGCTGAGAAACTAATAGTTTATAAAGAACCTTCACAATGGTCAATGTAGAAGAAGAATCAAGAGATGTAATAACATCCATAGACTCCAAGTGGTTATCCCATTACATATTCATGACCACAATATAATTACTTAATAGGTGTAAATACTTTGTTTTATTTTAGATATCAAGCAAGTGAAGAACACTCGAGGAAAGTTAGAAGATTTAATATCAAAGAAAGGTAAAGAATGTGTGATCCTATTGGGCAATGTGGTAATCAAGTATAAAAAGTATGTGATGATGCATTGACATCAACTAGTTCACTAGATTAGTATAAGGAAAACCTAAAGTGATGCATTGGGAAAGGTAATATGTTTTGACAAAAAACTAAGTAATCAACAGGGAAATCTAGTTAAAAGTCAATGTGGTAAGATTAAATTATATTGAAACATAGAGATATGTGATAAGCTTAAAGAGATTGGGCATTTAGGTTATGGTTTGAATGAATGGCCAGGATTAAGAGGCAAAATTTTTTGCCTAACCTAAAAGTTCAAAAGGAATGTTTATAACAAAAGAGACACTTAAGAGAGAACAAAGTGAATTGTAAAGAATTGTGAAGTGTATAAAGGTTGCAATGAAAACACAAAGCAAAAAATAGATGGAGAAGAGTTGAGAACTAATTCAATTTGATAGGCAAGGAGTCTCATGTCCAGATAAGTGATTTAGTTGTTCCCTAACAATTACAACAGTTAAATCCATAAATTGAGCGAACCTTAAAATGTTCTAGTTGTAAATCCCTAATTAAGTAAGCTCTTAAAAGAGTGGTTGAAATCCTTTAACGAGGTAGCTCCTAGAAGATCTATTTGTACTTCTAATTAGGTACAAATAAATCCTAAGAGGGTGAACCCTCAAAAATAGTATTTGTATGCTCCTAACAAGGCAACTCATTTAATGTAGTAGTGAGCTTGTGCGTTTCATACCCACTATGGTTTTTAGTCTCTAACAAGGGTTTCCAAAATACCAAAATCAATGTGTTATGTGTTATGATTGTGTGATGGTTTACTAGTATTATCTTTTATTTGTTAGCATTAGTTATATGTTTTTCTACTTGGAAGTTAATATTTTAAGTTAGTAGATCATTGGTAGAAGTTTCTAAATACTTGTTAGTATTGATTTAGCCCGCCCCCTCTTAGTACTTGAGAATCCTAACAATTGGTATAAGAGAGTAGGTCCTCTTGGTAATAAATATAACAACTTCAGGGAAAGATCAACAATCATAGAAAGTGTTAACTACATGATTCAATAGCTAAAATAAAAGCTAAGGAAATCCATAGTTGGGTATGTGTAGGATCATGGAGTGCCAAAAAGTGGCGATGTGAAAAAAATAGAGTTTGAAAATGTTTAAAAGCACTTCAAAGTTTGCTCTGACTTTTTTCACCTATCCAGGTACCAAACCTAGAAAGTAAGGCCCGAGCCTTATCGGATATTCGATTTTATATAGGATATCTGATACATATCAGATATCCGATATGATATCGGATATCTGATAACAAAATATATCTAATATATTATACTATAATATAATATTATTATAATATTATAATAGTATAATACATTATATAATAGTATAATATAAAAATATTAGATTATAATAGTATAATATATTATAAATTATAATAATATAATATATAATATATTATAATATAATATATAATATATCTAGCATTATATTATAGCTAGCACTATATATCGGAATCAGATATTCGATATTGTATAGGATATTCGATATAATATCAGATATATGATATTATATTGCATATCCGATACCTGTGACTCAATATTTAAAAAAAACACAGACCTGTGGGCTTATATTTGGCTTATTTTGACACCAGTATTTGAAGGCAAGGATTGAATATCGGATATTAAATTGGATATCGAATATAAAGGATTTTTTTTGGTATTTTTAATCATTTTTAACGTAAATTCAATAGATTTTATCATGATTTTGTTAGTTTTAGTTGAACCTAGGTTTTTTTTGAAAAAAATTGTTAAAATTAATGTTTTTTTTAAATATATATTATGTTTTGCAATTTAATAGGAATGGCTAATCAAAATGATGACACTGAGGCAGGGAATAATATTCCTCGTAACCCCCCACCAAATGATCCAATTCCCCCACAAAACCATCCACCAAATGATCCTCTACCCCCTCAAAACCCTCCTCAAATCGAGGATTTGATAAATGAAAATCTCACCAAATTGAGGGGTTTGTGAAGAACATATAATAATGTACCCACATTGGCTCCTATGTTATCCACGTTAAACACCATAGTGGATAACATTGAAACCCTTACGAACCAACAAAATGCCGCTCTTTGTTGGCGTGATGAAATGCACAAGATGTTTGATGATGGTTTGGACTATGATGAGGTTGCAGCCCTCAATATAACCAAAGAGGATTTGGCTAGCCTTTTTGCGAACCTGAAAACAGGTATACCAGTCAACCCACAAAATCCAAACTATCAATTAAATGGTGCACAAATGATGCCATACGTGCAAACTTTTGGGATCGTTGGTGGATGGTTTTTGATATCCCTCCACATAGCAATTTAGATGTGCCATTTTATTTCCATAGAAAATTATATGTAGAATTTGTGTTGAAATTTAAAGTGAACTATAGGAGCATGAAGCCCAACATGGGTGTAGGACTAGGAGCTTCTCAGGATAGACCCTCTTCCCAGTGGAAGAAAGCTAGCACTTTTGTCCCCCCCAATGATATCTCCCCCCCTCCTCAAGTGCAGCATCCTAATATTATGGTAGAGGCTAGCTCTCAGACCATTAGAGCCATTCATAGGCTAAGTAGCCTAATGATATCTTAGTCTAGGTCAGTCTTGCCTCCTTGTATTGATGATGCTGGGCCCAGTTCATCATCGGCTAGCTCATCACATGTTTGTGTGCCTCACACTTGCATTATGTGCAAGAATATTTTCCTGGGTCCCATAGGTGATCTTCTTGAGTATCATTTTGTATTAGACAAGGATACACCAGACACACGCACAGAGGCTACAGACCCTGATGCAAGAGAGGAGGGGAATGCAGAGGCATGGATTCCTTCGGTGTCAGTACATGAATACATTTTTTTGTTATGACATATGTGATTTAAAGATAATTTTTATAATAGAGTAATCTTAATTTTTAAGCCATATTGACTTATACATGTACGTGATCTTCATTCATGTTTAGTTGATGGCCAAGGAGGAGCTCAAACAGATTGATGATGCCACACTCTCGGCCATTTCATTTGGCCTTGAGACATCTATGGTACATTATGTTGTGTTCACATTGTTTTTTCTATTTGATATTGTAGCATATATGGTTGTTAATCTTTCTTTTATCTTGCAGGTACCACCTATCCTACGGGGACAAAGTATGGGGGATGAGCCAACACGCATTGACAAAGGAAAGGTAATTAGGTGCTTTCTATTTGATTAAATATCGATGCATTCTTGTAAAATGTTTGTGGTAATGAAATTTAATTACATTCTTTATTGTATATAGGGCGTGGCTACTGGTGATGAGCCTGTACAGATTTGGCATCGTAGACGATCAAGCATTTGCATTCGCACTAAGAGCCCCATTGTATGTATAAGTATCATTTATTTTTAATTTTCCTTATCTTCATAAATAAATTCAAAACTGATTTCTGTGATATTAACAACTACTATTTTGTATCTCATATGAGACTCCTAGTGCATATGCGGTCCGATGAGAGAGTTATGTAGATTTGATGATGTGGCCACTCTATCCTGAGGAGGAGCCTACAATAGTAAGCTGTAGTTTGAATTCATGATTAAATATGTTATAAATTTAGCATGCTATGAATTATAATGTTATATTTTAAGTTTTAGATTCATCTGACAAACGTATTTGAACATACACAGCCCACAATCAGCGAGGTAGAAGCATTGCTGAGAGCATACGAGAGGACTCTTGACCGATGCAGGAGGTCGACGAGAGAGGTATTTATTATGAAATTTTAATAGTATAAATCTTCATTACAAAAAAGATCATTATGCATTTGAGTAATTCAATGTTAGATACAAAGAATCATATAAATTTAGTAGTTTAACTTTGGGTTTTCCTTTTTTGTTTATGTAGGAGGCATTTGATCCACCTACTGCAGTGAAGAGGCTACATTTTGATCATCCACTAGCACCCTAGGATAGTATAGTTTTCGTAGGATGCATCATGAGACATTTTGAGATGACATATGCCACATTGTATATAGAAACATTGATGTTATACACATTCTAATGGCATGATCAACCACATTTTGTATATGAATCAATGTATTTTGATATATATTTGAGTACTTTGTCTATGGATACATGATCTTTGATATATATTTGTGTAAAATTTTGTCTATGGATACATGTATTTTGATATATATATTTTCCATTTATGTGCACAATGATATACATATTAATTTAGTATCTAGTATTGTTTAATTTATCATGGATCGTGTGTATTGTTCATGTTTATGGAATATCATTAATTTTGATTATGTTTGTTATATTCGATTCAAATGCAATAATTTTTTAATAACATTTTAACAATCTTTATTATCAAATTTGGATGCAATGTTTAATTTGAAGTGCTATCATGACATAAACACACTTGTTAACCTCCTACACAAGGTTTAGATAACCCCAAATCTGATTTTAAACTCCACTTTCAACCTTGAAACTAACTCTTGGCTTCAAATCTAATCTCAACACAGTTAAGGACTCCACTCCTCAACCATGGATTCTATTCCCAACCATGAAGTCATTCCTAGATTCATAATCTTTGATAACTAGCACTTCACTTTGTTACTATCCTTATACTACAACTTTTCAATTTCAACATAACCTCAAAATATCTAAACTTAAGAGACTTGATTGGATGGTTCATCGATAGCCCTCACGAGCTCTGAGTTATTTTAGGCCTCAACATCAATATCCTATAGGATTCAATGGTTCATCAATAGCCCTCATGAGCTTCGAGTTATGACCCTCGAAAGATCAACCTTGAAATGCACTTAGAGCACCTTGGAGACTCTTCAGTACGGGGTGGCCACAGATGATGGATACTCTCCGTGGCCATAAAAAAGTTGTCACTAGGATTCACCCGCCCAACCGAAGCTAATGGCGCTGACGATTCAATGCCAAGATTAGCAGTTTCAAAGTTACACTTTGGTACACCTATGAACTGAGGCATACTACAAGTTTTGGCATCGAGCGAGATCGTTGTGCCGAATCCAAATAGAATGTGATCTCTCAAAAATGAGATAGGTTATTTTAGGTATTAGCATCACCGTCCTATAGAATTTAACATTTCATCAATAGCCCTCATGAACTCTGAGTTATGACCCTTGAAAGATCGACCTCGAAACGCACTTAGAGCACCTTGGAGACTCCTCGGTATGGGGTAGCCACAAACGATGGATGGTCTCTGTGGCTAGAACAAGGCTGTCACTAGGGTTCACCTGCACACCCAGAGCTAATGGCGCTGATGATTCGATTGCAAGATTAGCAGTTTCAAAGTTATGCTCTGGTGTACCTATGAATTGAGGCACACTGCGAGTTTTGGCATCGAGCGAGATCATTGTGCCGAATCCAAACAAAATGTGATCTCTCAAAAATGAGATAGGTTATTTTAGGTATCAACATCACCATCCTATATAATTCAATGTTTCATCGATAGCCCTCTTGAGCTTTGAGTTATGACCCTCGAAAGATGAACCTCAAAATGCACTTAGAGCACCTTGGAGACTCCTCGGTATGGGGTGGCCGCGGATGATGGATGGTCTCTGTGGATTGAACAAGGGTGTCACTAGGGTTCACCTACCCACCCAAAGCTAATGGCACTGACAATTAGATGCCAAGATCAGCAGTTTCAAAGTTACACTCTAGTGCACTTATGAACTGAGGCACACTGCAAGTTTTGGCATCAAGTGAGATCGTTGTGCTGAATCCAAATGGAATGTGATCTCTCAAAAATGAGATAGGTTATTTTAGGTATCAGCATCACCGTCCTATAGAATTTGACATTTCATCGATAGCCCTCATGAGCTCTGAGTTATGACCTTTGGAAGATCAACCTTGAAACACACTTAGAGCACCTTGGAGACTCCTCGGTACGGGGTGGCCGCGGATGATGGATGGTCCCCGTGGATGGAACAAGGGTGTCACTAGGGTTCACTCACCCACCTGGAGCTAATGGCACTGATGATTCGATGCCAAGATCAGCGGTTTCAAAGTTATGCTCTGGTGCACCTATGAACTGAGGCACACTACTAGTTTTGGCATCAAGCAAGATCGTTGTGCCGAATCTAAATAGAATTTGATCTCTTGTAAATGAGATATGTTATTTTAGGTCTCAGCATCACCGTCCTGTAGCATTTGATAGTTAATCGATATCCCTCACAAGCTGTAAGTTATGACCCTCGAATGATCGACCTCGAAACGCACTTAGAGCACCTTGGAGACTCCTTGGTATGGGGTGACCACAAATGATGGATGGTCTCTATGGATAGAACAAGGGTGCCACTAGGGTTCACTCACCCACTCAGAGCTAATGGTGCTAATGATTCGATGCCAAGGTCAGCGGTTTCAAAGTTATGCTCTGGTGCACCTATGAACTAAGGCACACTACGAGTTTTGGCAACGAGATCGTTGTGCCGAATCCAAACGAAATGTGATCTCTCAAAAATGAGATAATTTATTTTAGGTATCAGCATCACCATCTTGTAGAATTTGATGTTTCATCGATAGCCCTCACGAGCTTCGAGTTATGACCCTCGAAAGATCGACCTCAAAATGCACTTAGAGCACCTTGGAGACTCCTCGGTATGGGGTGGCCTTGAACAATGGATGGTCTTTGTGGATGAAAAAAGGGTGTCACTAGTGTTCACCCACCCACTCAGAGCTAATGGCACTAATAATTCGATGCCAAGATCAGCGGTTTCAAAAGTTAAGCTCTAGTGTACCTATGAAGTGAGGCACACTACGAGTTTTGGCATCGAGCGAGATCACTATGCTGAATCCAAAAAAAATGTGATCTCTCAAAAATGAGATAGTTTATTTTAGGTATCAACATCACATCCTATAGAATTCAATTTTTCATCGATAGCCCTCACGAGCTCCAAGTTATGACCCTTGGAAGATTGACCTCGAAATGCACTTAGAGCACCTTGGAGACTCTTCGGTACGGGGTGGTCGCGGATGATGGATGGTCTCTGTGGATAGAAAAAGGGTGTCACTAGGGTTCACTTGCCCACCCAAAGCTAATGGCGTTGAAAATTTGATGCCAAGATTAGTGGTTTCAAAGTTACGCTTTGGTGCACCTATGAACTGAGGCACACTGTGAGTTTTGGCATCGAGCAAGATTGTTGTGCCGAATCCAAACAGAATGTGATCTCTCAAAAATGAGATAGGTTATTTTAGGTATCAGCATCACTGTCATGTAGAATTTGACATTTCATTGATAGCCCTCATGAGCTCTGAGTTATGACCCTCGAAAGATCGACCTCGAAATGCACTTAGAGCACCTTAGAGACTCATCGGTACGGGGTGGCCGTAGACGATGGATGGTCTTCATGGCCGAAACAAGGTTGTCACTAGGGTTCAACCACCCACCTAGAGCTAATGAGGCTGATGATTTGATGCCAAGATCAACGATTTCAAAGTTACACTCTGGTGCACCTATGAACTGAGGCACACTGCGAGTTTTGGCATCGAGCGAGATTGTTGTGTCAAATCGAAATGGAATGTGATCTCTCAAAAATAAGATAGGTTATTTTAGGTATCAACATCATCATCCTGTAGAATTTGATGTTTCATCAATAGCCCTCTTGAGCTCTGAGTTATGACCCTCAGAAGATTGACCTCGAAATGCACTTAAAGCACCTTGGAGAATCCTCGGTATGGGGTGGTTGCGGACGATGGATGGTCTCTGTGGATGGAACAAGGATGTCACTAGGGTTCACCTTCCCACTTGGAGCTAATGGGGCTGACGATTTGATGCCAAGATCAGCAGTTTTAGAGTTGCGCTCTGGTGCACCTATGAACTGATGCACACTACGAGTTTTGGCATCGAGTGAGATCATTGTGTTGAATCCAAATGGAATGTGATTTCTCAAAAATGAGATAGGTTATTTTAGGCCTCAGCATCACCATCCTATAGAATTTGACGTTTCATCAATAGCCCTCACGAGCTCTGAGTTACGACCCTCAGAAGATCGACCTCAAAATGCACTTAGAGCACCTTGGAGACTCCAAAGTATAGGGTGGTCGTGGATGATGGATGGTCTCTGTGGATAGAACAAGGGTGTCACTAGGGTTCACCCGACCACCCGGAGCTAATGGCGCTAATGATTCGATGCCAAGATCAATGGTTTCAGAGTTACACTTTGGTGATCCTTTAATGTTAGAATGTTATTTTTATGCACTTTTATGGATGTGTATTTGGAAATTGAATAACTTTTGCAAATTGAATAATTCAAAAACATGGAAACTAATGTCTCATGTCTAAAAGATAGAGACTAATAAGTATGAATCTAATTCTTAAGTAGTCTAGTCAGTTCAATATTATATTATAGATCTCTTTAGATGGGTGTATAGATCTCTTTAGGTGGGTGTCTTGGAGGGTGTCTTCATGTTGGAGTGCTCGAGATAGGTTTTGTGTTTCCCAATACAACCTAGCTCTATGTTAAATCTCTTACTTCTTCTCTTAGTGGTGACTTTATTCTCTCTTACTCACGATTATTCTCTTTTCTTACCTATGGTGAATGGCTATGTTGATATGTGAAAGTAATGTTAGGCAATTTGTGAGAGATCAAGATTCTATGCAGTTTCTTTGGCCCCCTCTCTCTTTATCTTGGTGATGATATTTGAATACCCTTTGTGCTTTGAGGTTTATTCTTTTTTAAAATCTATGTTTGTCGTAGTTGGGATGCAACTTTAATAGTAAGTATGGCGTAGTAGTATGTGTCTTTCTACTCCATTTGATTTTTCTCATGCAGACGTTGAGAATTTTTTGGGGATTCTCTATGAGGACTCTTCATTTCTTCTATAGTGTCTCTATTTCTTATGCTTCTTAGAAGATTAAATTTCTTATGGTTGTTTTTGGTCGATCATCTTGTGTGGTGGAGATCTCCCCTCTAAAGGGTGGGAAGTGTTCTAAAGAGTAAAAATCTTATAGAAAGTTTATAAAAATTGAAAAACCACCTCTCTATGAAATTAATATATCACAATGATGTAAAAGAGACAATCATGAAAAAAATTAAATTGATCTTTTCTTTTCAGGTACTAAATTATATCATGTAATTTAGACCACTCATCATAAATAAAAATAAAATAATTCAAATCTTTTGCATGTATTTGGATGTGTATGTGTTATTTTGAATAACTTATCTTTTTCATTATCACAAAAACCATGATATACAAAAAAAACTTCACATTTTACATCATAATACATCATAAATCTTAGGAATTCTCCCCAACATCGCCCTCGCCCCCCCCCTACTCTTCATGATGTACCTACATTCCAATGTCATAAAAAAATTAGTAACTTATTGTATTAAACAAGATAATCAGTGGTTCACTGGATCATTTTGAAGAAAATAACATAAGAAGTAAATATACCTAGTCAAGTGTTCTAGTAGGGTCCTCTCTCTGTTTTAGGGTCTCCAACAAGACTTCATGATCAACATTAGTAATAGTAAAAAGGTCTTTTACTTTTGGTCTTCCTTGATGCTTCAACAAATTTACATTTGTTGCTATAATAAGATGTGAATATATGAAAATTATTTTGTGCTTCTAATAGTCTTCAAATGTAGGAATTATGTTCCTTCTAGGCATGTATGTCCACAGCCATGTTCCAGCAACAACCATTGAACTAGTAGGATACATGAATCCATCATCAACTGTGATTGGTTCTGCAAGTTTTTTTTTTTACCTCTTACATGACGTGCTAACCAATAATTAGATTTCTCATCATTCCCCTGTGGTGCAACCAATGCAAAGACATCTCCTGGCTGAAGTAGATCTGATAGATGGTTATGATCAAGTGAACTTTCCATGTCATCATTTCTGATAGAGGGTATGATAGACAATGGAGTAAGATAATGTGGAGCCCATGTGTCCACCCACTCACTCGACTTACAGTGATTCCAATCACACTAAAAATAACTAAGACAAAAGCAAGCTAGCTATCGTGTCCAAATGGTCTATGTACTAAAATCAGAGCTCCAGAATGAATGCATTTTTTATTAGTCTCTCACTGTAGCACAATTTGATCTATCACCTATGGACCCTTCCTTAACCAACCAAAAGAACCTGCATACCACTGAATCAAGAGTCCCCCCTATGATAATGCTAAACTACAACAATCAACAATGCTACGAGCATCAAGAAGCTCTACTGTTGAAATCTTCATTTGCTCCTTAACTAGAGCTCTCTTCACACATGCCCCTGCTCCATCATGTTCCCCTTTTCCATGGCTGGACTCAAACAAACTCCAAATATGAGGCACCCCCCTCTCTACGTGCATCCTACACAACCAATAAAACATGTGGGCATTCTTGAATTGACCTGTATAGTTATCTGACCAAATGATATGTCTATCCATAGCAATTGCATGCTCATTTAAGAAATCAAAATAATTCTTGAAACAATGTTGCACAAACTCGTGAGAGTGAGATCTATCATCACTCATATAAAAATGATACTCTCTAATAATCTTTCGATTATCTTTCACACTATCAGGGGCATGTCTATATGTTATGTGAACAAAAATAGAAATTTGAATGGAGTTGTAATACTGAAATTGTGTCTCATTTTGAGGTTGCAATGTGTAGTTCTCAACAAAATCAACAACTGATATAATAGTGCTAATGGAAAAAGTCTCCTCACACATTCTAAATTGTTGATCCAACCACTGAGACGTGTGA
Organism: Cupressus sempervirens; assembly: GCA_028749045.1. Classification (NCBI taxonomy): domain Eukaryota; kingdom Viridiplantae; phylum Streptophyta; class Pinopsida; order Cupressales; family Cupressaceae; genus Cupressus; species Cupressus sempervirens. The sequence goes on from CM053787.1 coordinate 400,470,849, forward strand.
CTATGTCTTGCATACTTGTACAAAAGATTTGCCTTGAAATTTGAAATAAAACTAGCCACACTGATATCTTTTCCAACCAATTCACATCTAGAGCTCTCACCCCCACTTTTCAATGTGTATTTCACCATTTCATATACCTTTTTTTTCACTATTGTCTTTCTAAGATCTTGTTCGCACCCCTCATGGAAACATGTGCCAAACTTGGATAAGCCACCACATTCTGAACACTTCTCATTTAAATAAGCATTTCTATAAAAGAAACAACCATCAACTCTACGACATCAAAGTTGATCTAGCAAGTCTCTTGATGATTTTGGAAGCCCACTAGCACCACAATCCTCCAACATTTCTTTACTATGCAAAGTAGAATGGATGGAGCATAATAGTTCATGGTGCATAGAAAACTCGACATGATATTTGCAACAAAATATATTTTGAATTTTGAGTGGCACACAATAAAATGGCTTCAAAGATTCAAAAGCCCTTTGTGATATATGAAGACTTGGATGACTCTCTCTAAATTGTTTGAACAACATAGTTTGACTTACCTCCAAATAGTGTTTAGGATGTGGCATGCGGTCTCTGATGCCAATTCTCAACTTTAACACGCCTTTAGCATTGGGTGATACTCGTGAGCTAGAGTGCCAAAATTGGGTAATTTCTTCCTTCACATCATCAGATAGCTTCTTATCAAAATGTGGAAGTCTCCCACCAAATGCCCATGTTTCATTTTGAAGAGCATCATCAATTTTCTCTCATTGACTAAGTGCTCTTCTCAAAGTAGTATGATTTAGATTCAAATCAATACAAGTTTGTCTCATATATCTACCCTTTCTTAAATGATGACTTACCAAAGAGTTTGTAATAACCCTTCGAGTAGCTCTGTTATCCTTCTCCTTGCTATTTTTCCCAATGTTATTGAGAGCACTGAAAAAATTCTTCACAATAATGGCATTTCTTTCCAACTTTTTATTGACACGAATCTTCAATTTGGAAAACATAGGTCTCATCTTTTACATCTTTAATAAGTGCATGAAAAGTTGACATTGCTCCACCATTGTCTTGTTGCTGAAAAAAATCTTATATAGCCTCGAAGCCCATAATAAAATGGTTCTTTCTAACTTTTTCCCTTCCAAACTGGTAATAATCATTTCATCAAATTCAATTATCCATTTTGGTGTTCTAGAACCTTCATGTCGATTATAATTAGGAGATATGTAAAGTTCTTATGCACTAGGTTCCTCTACATTGTCATGTTCGACATGGTCAATTATGCAATTCACATTATGACGTGGTAGCATTTTGTCCTTGAAATTTTCATTCTCTAAGTTTGCATTTCTAACATTATCGTTTAACATACCTTGTCTTTTCCTTTGGTGTTCCATTTTGTCCCTTTCCCTATATGCCGCAATGTCTTCATTGGATACCTTCCTTTTGCGTTTAGCCTTTCAACAACTGTTGCTCCCCATTCAAATGACAATATCAGACACCTAGGGGTATATTATCAAACTTTTTTCGGTTGGTTGGGCCCAAAAATGTGACTTTTTGTAAAACTTGTGAAAAAGACCCCCAAAAAGTGATGTTGTTGGGTTTGTAGTGACAAGGAATATTCAACGAAAATCATGCCAATATATCAGATATCCGATTTCATATCAGATATCCAATACCTGTCCAAAAAAATTTGGAGGGAAAAACAAATTTCTGGGTTATGATATAATTTGAGTTTGTGAGTTATAAGTTATTTGAGTTATATGACTATGTAAAGATATAATATTATATAATATATATATATATATATATATATATATATATATATATATATATATATATATATATATATATAATAACGTAACGTAAAGATATAATATATAATCTATTAATATATAATAATAAATTATGTTGTTATTATTATAATCTATAAATATAATATATATTATTATATTATTAATTTTACTATATTTTTATTAAATATAATAACATAATATATTATATATATATGTTATTAATATATATTATTATTATTATCATCTATAAATTATAATCTATAATATATTATTATTATGACCTATGTTATTAATATATAATAATATATTATGTTATTATTATTATAATCTATAAATATAACATATATATTAATATATATGTCCCTAAGGGTCATATTAGAATTGTTCATATGGGTCGAAGAGGGTCATAAGGTGACCTATGACTCCCTTCGACATGTTCCATGATGACATATGTCCCTAGGGGTCCTAGGACCCCTAGGGACATATTAGAATCATTCATATGGGTCGACCCCTTTCAACCCATTCCATGACGACATATGTCCCTAGGGATCCTAGGACCCCTAGGGATATATTAGAATCATTCATATGGGTTGAAAGGGGTCATAGGTCACCCTATGACCCCCTTTGACACATTCCATGATGACATATGTCCCTAGGGGTCCTAGGACCCATAGGGACATATTAGAATCATTCATATGGGTCGAAGGGGGTCATAGGGTGACCTATGACCCCTTTTGACCCATTACATGATGACATATGTCCCTAGGGGTCCAAGGACCTCTAGGGACATATTAGAATCATTCTTATGGGTCGAAGGGCAATTCATTCCATGATGACATATGTCTCTAAGGCTCCTAGGACCCATACGGACATATTAGAATCGTTCATATGGGTCGAAGGGTGTCATAGGGTGACCTATGATCCCCTTTGACACATTCCATGATGACATATGTCCCTAGGGGTCCTAGGACGCCTAAGAAAATATTAGAATTGTTCATATGGGTTGAAAGGGGTTCTAGGGTGACGTATGACCCCGTTCGAACCATTCCATGATTACATATGTCCCTAGGGGTCCTAGGACCCCTAGGGACATATTAGAATCATTCATATGGGTCAAAAGGAGTCATAGGGTGACCTATGACCCCCTTTGACACATTTCATGATGACATATGTCCCTAGGAGTCCCCAGGGGTCTGGGGACATATTAGAATCGTTCATATGAGTTGAAGGGGGTCATAGGGTGACCTATGACCCCATTTGACCCATTCCATGATGACATATGTCCCTAGGGGTCCTAGGACCCCTAGGAACATATTAGAATCGTTCATATGGGTCGAAAAGGGTCATAGGGTGACCTATGACCCCCTTCGACACATTCCATGATAACATATGTCCCTAGGGGTCCTAGGACCCCTAGGGACATATCAGAATCGTTCATATGGGTCAAAGGGGGTCATAGGATGACCTATGACCCCTTTTGACCCATTAGATGACAACATATGTCCCTAGGGGACATCGACCCCTAGGGACATATTAGAATCGTTCATATGGGTTGAAGGGGTCATAAGGTGACCTATGACCCCCTTCGACACATTCCATTATGACATATGTCCATATATTAGAATTGTTCATATGGGTCGAAGGGGGTCATAGGTCCCTTCGACCTATTACATGATGACATATGTCCCTAAGGGTCCTAGGACCCCTAGGGACATATTAGAATCATTCATATGGGTCGAAGGGGGTCATAAGGTGACCTATGACCCCCTTCGACCCATTACATGATGACATATGTCCCTAGGGGTCTTAGGACACCTAGGGACATATTAGAATTATTCATATGGGTCGAAGGGCCTTCAACACATTCTATGATGATATATGTTCCTAGGGGTCCTCAGGCCCCTAGGGACATATTAGAATCGTTCATATGGGTCACCTATGACCCCCTTCAACACATTCCATGACAACATATGTCCCTAGGGGTTTAGAATTGTTCATATGGGTCGAAGGGAGTCATAGGGTGACCTATGACCCCCTTCGACACATTCCATGATGACATATGTCCCTAGGGGTTCTAGGACCCCTAGGAACATATTAGAATCATTCATATGGGTCAAAGGGGGTCATAGGGTGACCTATGACCCCCTTCGACACATTCCATGATGACATATGTCCCTAGGGGTCCTAGGACCCCTAGGGACATATTAGAATTGTTCATATGGGTCGAAGAGGGTCATAAGGTGACCTATGACCCCCTTCGACACATTTCATGATGACATATGTCCCTAGGGGTCCAAGGACCTCTAGGGACATATTAGAATCGTCCGTATGGGTTGAAGGGGGTCATATGGTGACCTATGACCCCTTTTGACCCATTCCACGATGACATATGTCCCTGGGGGTCCTAGGACCCCTAAGGACATATTAAAATCGTTCATATGGGTCGAAGGGGGTCATAGGGTGACCTATGACCCCCTTTGACACATTCCATAATGACATTTATCTCTAGGGGTCCTAAGACCCCTAGGGACATATTAGAATCGTTCATATGGGTTGAAGGGGGTCATAGGTCACCCTATGACCCCTTTTGACTCATTCCATAATGACATATGTCCCTAGGGGTCCTAGGACCCTTAGAGAATTGTTCATATGGATCGAAGGGGGTCATAAGATGACCTATGACCCCCTTCGACCCATTACATGATGACATATGTCCCTAGAGGTCCTAAGACCCTAGGGACATATTAGAATCATTCATATGGGTCGAAGGGGGTCATAGGGTAACCTATGACCCCCTTCCACCCATTACATGATGACATATGTTCCTAGGGGTCCTAGGGACATATTAAAATTGTTCATATGGGTTGAAGGGGGTCATAGGTTGACCTATGACCCTTTTTGACCCATTCCATGATGACAGATGTTCCTAGGGGTCCTAGGACTCCTAGGGAAATATTAGAATTGTTCATATGGGTCAAAGGGGGTCATAGGGTGACCTATGACTCCCTTTGACCCATTCCATGATTACATATGTCCCTAGGGGTCCTAGGAGCCCTAAGGACATATTAGAATCATTCATATGGGTTGAAGGGGGTCATAGGGTGACCTATGACCCCCTTCAACCCATTCCATGATGACATATATCCCTAGGACCCCTAGGGACATGTTAGAATCATTCATATGGGTCAAAGTAGGTCATAGAGTGACTTATGACCCTTTTCGACCCATTCCACAATGACACATATTAGAATCGTTCATATGGGTTGAAGGGGGTCATAGGGTCACCCTATGACCCCCTTCGACACATTACATGAAGACATATGTCCCTAGGGCTCCTAGGACCCCTAGGGACATGTTAGAATCGTTCATATGGGTCGAAGGGGGTCATAGGTCCTTCCGACCCATTCCATGATGACATATGTCCCTAGGGGTCCTAGGACCGCTAGGGACATATTAGAATCATTCATATGGTTTCCCTATGACGCCCTTTGACATAGTCCATGACAATGTATATCCCTAGGACCCCTAGGGACCAATTGGGAATGCATTGAAAGGGGTCACTAGGGGCCCTAGGGACATATGTTGTCATGAAATGCATCAAAATGATGCATTTTATGACAATATTATATTTAATAATTATATAATATTGTATTTTTAAATTTTTTTGGAAAAAGGAGGGGTAAAAATTTATTCAATCAAAACCAAGATACAGAGCATAAGCCAAAGGCCCAAGAAAACATTACATACTCCTATCTTCCACTAGCAATTGCTCAAGAATCTCATAATACTCCAAAGGTAACTCATCCCTACCTTTAATATCCCATGTAGCCACATTCTCTAAAGCCCATTTTGCCAAACAATCTGCCACTTTTTTCCATTCACGAGGGATATGGCGAAATGAGACAAAGTCCAAGGAGCTACAAAGACTAAGAATTTGTCTAACCAAAGAAGCTAGTTGTCAGCTAACATCCTCCAAGCTCTGGTTGTTCAACATATCCACAACAATCTGAGAGTCAAACTCACAGATGATATTCGTCCACCCTAAAGAACATCCACACTCCACAACCATCTTGATAGCGAGGGCTTCCAGCAGGTTATTAGAATGTTGACCCTTGTAAGTAGAGAAGAGAAAAACAACATCACCATCGTTACCTCTACCTATAGCCCCAATACCAGCATGACTCAGGTTCCCCCTAGAAGAGCCATCAGTATTAATCTTCAAGATACCAATTGGAGGGAGCGTCCATCTCCCAACTTGGCAGACTCGTTGCTTGACAGGGGGAGATCTTTTTCGAAGAGTGCATCTCCAACTGTTATCCCCCAAATTCAAATTCCTCACAATAACTTGATCACTAGGATCTATAGCTACGGACATATCACACCTAGAAAAAAGAGTCTCCTGAAGCTTATTAAGAATGACCTTCCATAGTTGAGAGCTTCCAAGTTTGGAATCACAAAAAATTCTATGATTTCGTTCCAACCAAAGGTTCTAGAGAATGAAAATCTGCCCATCCATCCAGGCCACCTGCAAGAAAGGAGTCTTCATTGGTGGTCTACCCAAACTATCCTAGAAATCAATCAAAGAAGTAGCATGGGTACATCCTTGACACCAAGCTTCCCACCATTTGTGCCATATCTCTTGTGAAAAGGGGCAGAGAAAGAACAAGTGGGAGACACAATCCTCATTACGTGAACAAAGAAAGCAAATAGAGGGACCCTGAAAACCTTGTTTGCAAAGGTTCTCCCAAGTGAGGCATTTCTTCTGAGCCAACAACCATAAGAAAAAATTGCATTTGGGCCAAGAGAAGTGGCTCCATACCTTCTTCCACCATTGCACTTCATCTGGACCATGTAAGTTGCTGTCAAGAGTAGCATATCCCTGAGCCACCGTGTATTTACCTTTAGGGCTAGGACTCCAAGACAGAGTATCCCTCTCATTGAGGGAGCTACAAAACCTATTCTCCAAAGCTTTAGAAAGGAGGGCACAGTCCTCATTAGAGCCTCTAGCAGGCCACTCCTAAGTATCCTTCCAGCAAGTTACCTCCACCTGACCCAATTGCTTGACCGTCTTAAAATGTTCCACCTTATACCAACCAGCATTAGTGAAAGTATGACAAAGAGGTTTGAGTTGGGGATAGAAAGAGAGAATGGGAGGATGGCCGTCCCAAGAGTCCTGCCAAAACAGAGCCTCTGAACCTCTATTGCAAATCCATAAGAGACCTGCCTTAACCAAATAAGCTCCCTTCTTAAGAGTGTCCCAAATATAAGAGCCCCTGCTTGTCAAAGGAAGGTGTGGCACATCAAAAATATTAGCTCTAGGAAGGTACTTATGGACAAGAATCTTGGCCCAATCTTGATCCTGGTTGTTGCACCAACATCAGTACATCTTGGTAGCCAAAGCCATGACAACCAGAGCCATCAATCTAAGACCAAGGCCACCAGCATGATTCGGCCTACACATAGACTCCCACTTAACCAAGCTCCACTTTGAGGACATAAGGTTACTAGACCAAAGGAATTTCCAAGATAAAGCATCAAAATCACTCAAAAAGTTTGAGGGAGGGACTTGAACACAACACCTATAAATGGGAAGAGACTGCACCATAGTCTTTAACATAATCACTCTCCTAGCAGAAGATAACCACCTATAAGTCCAGTGAGTAACCTTATTTTGAAACTTATGTAAGATCCCTTGCTAGTAACCCCTCCACTGAGCACCTAAGGACAAAAGGACTCCAAGATACATCAAAGCGAGGGACTCGATTTGGAACCTAAGAATTCTAGCAATCCTGCTTTGTATAAGTTGAGTGGTATTAAAGAAATAAATGGATGATTTATCATCATTAATCTTCTGACCTGAAGCTTTCAAATAGATATCCAAAGATTTCCTGATATTTACTGCCTCACTAATTCTAGCCATGCCCATCAACCCGATGTCATCCACGAACTGAAGATGGGAGTAGGAAGGACTATCATTATTCCAGCTCCAACCTTGGATAAGACCCTGTCACACCAGAGATCTTAGAAATCTACCAAGACCCTCTGCCATGATAATGAACAAGTAGGGAGATAGAGGGTCCCCTTGCCGAAGACCTTAAGAAGCACCAAATAGGTCTGAAGGTTCCCCATTGATGAGAACAGAGAAGGATGATGAAGTCACACAGCTAAGAACCCAATCCATCCACTCCTTGTCAAAACCAAAATTCAAAAGTATTTTCTATAAGAATTCCCAACTCACCCTATCGTAGGCTTTAGACATGTCCAGTTTAATGAACATAGCTTTCTCTTTAGAAGTCGCCATAGAGTGGACCACCTCCATAGCAATCACAACTCCATCCAAAATTTGCCTACCTTCAACAAAGCCCCCCTATTTAGCAGAAATCAATGAACTAAGAATAGGCTTGAGTCTTTCAGCAATCAATTTGGTGATGATCTTGTAGACAACATTGCATAATGCTACAGGCCTAAATTGATCCAACCGATTAGCCCCTTCTTTCTTAGGAATGAGAGCCAAGAATGTAGAGTTCAAAGACTTCAACATCTACTTGTTCCTATGTGATTCTTGGACTACATCTAGGAGATCAAACTTAACTATCTCGTAGAATTCCTAAAAAAACTTAATCGAAAATCCATTTGGGCCAGGGGCCTTACCTTTCTTCATATTAAACACAACCTTCTCCAATTCAGGTAACAAGATAGGGCACAAGAGGGCCTCATTCATCTCGATAGAGACAAGGTAGGGAACACAATCCAAGATGGCATGCTCCTCATCCCTAGTAGAAAGGTCCTCTCTGGTGAACAGACTGGAAAAGTAATTTACAACTTCCCTCAAGATTTCTTCACAAGAAAAGATCTGAGTGCCATCAGATGCAACAAGAGAGGAGGGAGAGTTCCCCTGTCTCTAAGCCTTAGCTAAGTTATGAAAGAAAGCAGTGTTCCTATCTCCCTCCTATAGCCAATCAATGTGAGATTTCTGCTTCTAGAAAATCTCCTCCTGAAACTCCCATTCTTCCAATCCCTTAAGAGCCAAGGATTTAGCTTTACTCAAATCAGATGTCAACCCCTGGTCTCGAATCTGATGGATGATATCATTTAGTTTGGTCTGGGCAGCAACCTTCTAAGCCTATAAATTCCCAAAGTGTTGTTTATTCCATCTCTTACATCTATACTTCACATGTTGGAGCCTTTTGCTAAAAGTGTACATAGTCGTTCCATGGCCAGGCTTCCCCTCATACCACCAATCCAACACATAATCTGAAAGGAATGAGTCCCTTAACCACATCAAATTCAATTTGAAAGAGGGATTCTTGGTTGCACTATATGAGGTGATAGAGAGTTTAATAGGCCAGTGGTCGGATCCGCTCCAATCAAGAATTTTAGAGCTGGTGGCCCACCTGTTGTTCATCCAATAGCAGGAAACTAAAAATCTATCAAGCCTTTCTGAGATAGCCTCACCACTGCATCTCTAATTATTCCATGTAAAGACACCATTACCTAGCTTCACATCAATGAGATTCAAAAAACCAATCATATCCCTGAGCGGATTTGAAGACATATCCAACCTAGCTAGGCCACCATGTTTTTCCTCCAAACTGATAATAGCCTTAAAATCACCAGCCATAATCCATGGAAGAAATGGGTCCAGGGAATGAATGAATCTAATATGGGCCCATAAATGGGATTTACCTATAAAGTCAGTAGGAGCATAAATATTAGATAGAAGACATCTTTCCCCAATCTCAAAACTAGAGGCAAACAAAGAAATAGAGGATCAACTAGAAATCCACCATAAGGGGGAAACTTTCCTTGGGTTCCAAAGACAAGCCACCCCCCCAAAACTGTTCAAAGCACCCACCCCCTACCAAGATCCCTAGGGCCAAATTTGTGGGGCACAAGTAGCTAATCCTTCCATTGTAAGCTTAGTTTCCTAATTAAAGACCACATCTGGAGACTGAGACTCAATTAATTTGCGAACAACCTTTTTTCTGGGGATGTTGTTCAACCCCCTTACATTCCATGATAAAACAATCATTTATTGGGTTGGGAGAAATGAGAATCAATGGGTTTTATAGATCCAGACTCAACCAAATTCTCACCTATTATCTTTACCTTCTCTTGATCAGTCTTTCTGCAACTCTTTGATGCTTTGTCTAAGGTCCCATTTTTGAAGGATTTCAATTGTATGCCTAAGACAAGAGGAGCCTTAGTGCACTTAACAAAATCTGAGCCCCCTTTAGGAGTAGTGGGATCAGGAGTCACCAAGACTGAGTCCTTCAAAACCTATGACCCTCGGAGGTCTCCATTGTCCTGAGCAGGAGACGACAAATCAATATCCACCTATCCAACCTGTTGGTTCCTTGTAGGTAGAATCAAATATTCCTTCTGCATAGCCTCAACTAGAAATGCATGTTGACCTATAACCCCCAAAGAGTGCTCAATTGAATTGCCTTCCTCTTGGACCATATCTCCAAGAACATCCAATCTGTTAAAGGTCTCTTCAGTCCACCTATCCACCCTAGTTCTCTGCTTACCCTTGCCTTTGTTACGAGACTTGACTTGAATAAATCCTTCACTATCAATAGGTCCATTAGATTAGGGGGCCTTCCTCACATTCTCCTTAGGGAGACCGGGGCCAACCAAGGAGGAGGATTTATTCTTGGGACATTTGCGGTGTAAATGTCCATACTCATGGCAGATTCTACACCTGAATGGAAGGGTCTCGTAGTCCAACTGTTGGATCCAGGAAGATGATCCCATCCAAATCTCCATAGATTATGGCAATGGATTATTTAAATCTACTTCAACACAAATGCAAGAAAAAGAAATTACCTTACGATCTTGTGTCTGAGTAGCTGAACCCATAGGTTTTTCAAGCAGCAAAGAGATCGAGTGAAGAATGTCCTCTCTCCAGAATTCCAACGGAAGCCTCGACAAGCAGACCCACACTAGAACTCGCAAAGGGATCTCCTCAACAGAGTTGAATCCCATGTGCCAGGGTTTAATGAAAAGCCCCACTTGATTAAATAAATATGGCCCCCCTTCAAAAGCCCTATTCCTATTCGTCATGCTTGAAAAGATAACCATAAAATAGTTATTTGCTACTAGCAATATATCCATATCTCCTTTCGGGTTCCACACTCAACAAGCCCAAGAATCCAACATAGAAAAAGAGAGTCTAAGGCCCATAAATTTACAAATAAGGGAATGATTACTCCAGTATTCAACATCCTCTGATACTTGTTCTAGTTGAATAACTAGAATAGGCTAGTCCTTAGCTCGTTGCAAGCAACCGTTAACTTTCTTTAATTGTAGCATCCCTTTGGGAGAGGAAACACCTTCCTTTGCCTGGAGTTCACCATTTAGAGTCTTATTTTTGTCATGCATCAAAGAGGATGGCTCACCCATTGCCATATCGCCGATCGAAATCTATGAAGATGCTAACCCTCGGTCCCCCATTCACCAATGAACTAGGGCGCAACAAAAAGAAGAGGATGAAGGGGCAGAGGCCCCACACAAATCGTGTGCCTCAGGTCTCCCTCCAAAGCACGCCCTTGGCATTGAAACCTACAACAAGGCAAGTAGGTAGGACTACCACGGGCTCGTATCAAACCAAATCGATCCTCAACCCAACAGTCCCCCACAAAAAAGGCCCCACAGCCCTCGAAACCCCTCACGCTCTGCGAAGAAGCCACGAAACAGGGTGTTGGCCAACTAGGGCATCCAGGCTGAAACGTAGACCAGGAGCCTTATTTTTCATAATATTGTATATTTTAATATAATAATAATATATTATTAGATTATATAACAATAATAATCATATATGTTACTAGATTATAGATTTAATAATAATAATAACCACATATATTATTATATATAATAATTTAGTCATATAATACTACTGTATATATTTAATAATAATAATATATATCATATATATCACTATATTATATTTAGTTATAATAATAATAATTATTATATTTATAACTATATTATATTTAATAATAATAATAATCATACATATTACTATAATGTAATAATAATTATAATAATATCTAATAATAATAATATTAATGTCCACACTTTCCTAAAATAAATTTCTCTCTAAAATAGTCTAAAGTTTGCCTCTTAAATTTATTTCCTCTTAAATTTCTCTCCCTCCAAATTTAAAATTGAGAAAAATCTCCCCTCTCAAATTTCCCTCCAAATTGGTGTGGAAAATTGTCAGGCCTGATTGAATATCTGATTTGAAATCAGATATCCAATTTCAAATCAGATATCTAATCAAGCTTGGTATTTACCAAGCCTATTCTGTCAACCCAAAAAATGTGTTTGAGAAGGGTTTCAGTAACACTCAAACTTCGGGTAGCCATCTGACAATGTTATTTTGATCGAAATTGAATGAAACAAAAAGGGTTTTTTTATATCACTCTTGAGATTCCATCGATATAATTGCTGTCAAATTCTAAGTTTGATAAGTATTTATTAGTTAATTTTCAATGAAGATTATTGTAAAGTGCTAATTGAGATACTGATTGAAAAATAGCTATAACTTTCAAATGATATAACGTTTTTTAAATCCAAAAGTTGCGTCACATTCTATGCTTCACCTAGTATAAGAAAAATAAATAAAAAATCAAATTTGGTAAAATTTTCTATTAGTTAAGGTGGTCAAACACGAGAGTTTTTTTTTTCAAAAAAGTTTTAGTAGAAAATTCATATTTAATTATTTATTAGGAATAAAAATACCCAAAAATATGTGTCACATCCGAGCATGAGTCTACTTTTTATATCTATAATTATATTAAAAAAATATTATCATTTGATTTTGATTAAGGTGGTCAGACATACACCTACTTTTTATTTTTGCCCTAAAATTTTTGTAGTACTGCATTAAAATCCAAACTTTTGACCAATCAATTTTTTTTTCTCCAGATAAGGCCTAGTAGTTTATAAACTACATTCAATTTCCTATAGATTATTTTCTTACAACTTTTTGATATAAAGTCCATAACCACTTTAAAATTATATGTCAAGTTGACATAACCCTGATTTGCTAATTTTTTACTGCCACTTAAGGACATAATTTGGTACACCATGATCTTGCACATACCTAGCTATGAGATGAGAACTAGCTAATGGGCTAAATGAAAGACACGAATATATTGGTCAATTGTCTAAAGAATATGTTGTCAGAAAAGTTTGTACCCTTGCTTGAAGTTTGACCTAAAGGCAACCTTGTGAAATATGGAAACAATCTCCAAGTTGTGGGACTTGAACAATGAGATTGAGTCTCCAGAGAAAGTCAACTTCCTTACTATTAGGATGCACCTAACCACTTCTTTAAAGAAAAAGGGAGAAGGAAATGCATGGAGTCAAGCTACCTAGTCTAATCTAGAGGTGATAAACCAAATAGTACGACTACAAATGCCACAAGTAATAATGTTAAAGTTCGATTGAGTCAAAGGAACAAGTTGTTGCAAAGAAGAGATGATTTGAGCTAAGCCATTTGTAACATCTAAGATGGAAGCACTTTATTTTGAGACCTTAGTGTGGTTTTCATCTCTCTTTCTTCTTCCAATCTCACTCATATTTTTTTCATTTATCATTTATATGCATGGCCCTTTAGGTGTTATTTTATCACCTTTTTTCATATCTTCTAGTTCTTTCATTATTTTATGACTCTTTGGACACTTTCCCCAAGATATCAGGTCACTTTTTGTCAGGACACCCTCAGGTTTAGGTCAATTTGGTCAACCTATACCATTATAGGTTGACTAGGCTTACCTATACCTAGAGGGATTTTGATCTTGGGGCCCGAGATGTCTCAAGTTTTTAAATTATTTTATTTTATCAAGATCTAAAATTTCCTTCTACAATCAAGCTTCTTCCTTCAAGGTGGTAGTAGAGTTTGGCTTCTAAGGAGGAGATCTTTCATCCACTTATTCGTGATTCTTCTATTCTTCATCAAGACATATCACACGAATTCCTATTCATGAGGTTTTGAATTTCATAGTTTCTTTTGGTTTTGTCTTGAGTTAAGGATATTTCATTTGCATACATGATTATATGCTAAATTCAATTGTATCTGCAAAGGTAATTATATTCCTCATTATTAGATTTAGTTTTACTACTTGTTATAATTTCCTTTATCATTATCTTCATTTCAATTTTAAGGTGGATTCCTCAATCTAGGGCTTGACCATTAAGACACGCCCTCCCCAAAAAACAAAACCATTTTTACTTGAGTGCAGAAATGGGTTATCAAAATTATGAATTCAAATATGGAAACTTTTAGTCAAGAGCTTCAAAAATATTCTAGGTTGACTTTGTTTATATGCTTAGGAAACACATTCATCATCCTATAAACCTATTGGTAAATATCACCCAAATTGAACTATAATTGGAGATCTAAGACTTTTCGGGTTTTCTAGGTTTTTTGTTCTGATCACATATTGCAGTAAGATTTCCTATAACACTTATAGATCCACAATTTCCAAGAAGGAAAGAACTTTCCCTTTCACATTTTAAGGTCTATTTTCTCAGTTCTTTCCATCTTATAGGATAGATCTATTTCCATACTTTAATTGGACTAATTTGATACATATAGCCTCGAGATCTAATTCATCTTTTTCATTTAATCAATTGGAAGAATTTAGATTCACATTACATATCAAAGATTAATGAATGTTGTATGGAAGAGGACTTGCTTGTGTACTTTCATAGTATAATTTGGGTTTAGTAATGGAATTCCTTTATCCTATTTGGGATTTTCTAATATAAATTGAGTTTTATTGAGAGTTATATTTGGAATCCCCTCTTTCTCTTGTATTGAATGACTCAGGGTGAATGTGTTTAAGTAATGAACTCATTTAATCTAGTTTACATTGTTAAATTCATTGATTTCATTTTCCTGCTAAAGTTTTTGGTAAACCCAATGTGTACTTTCTTTTCTATTTTGGAGTTATCTCCCTTGATATCTCTTATTTTGTATCTTGTGAAGTTAGCTTACTACTTGCACCAATGACATTCTCTAAGATAGCATGGTGCATACTCATATATGGTAATTTTTGTTATTACATCTCTTTATCATTCTTTTGATGTTTATGAAAGTTTCTTTCATTTAATGGTGTTCAAGTCTTTACATGTTTTTCTTGCACATAGTATTACAACTTTAAATAATACAAGTTTTACTGATAAGACATGTTTCAAGAAAATCACTAGAATTTCACGTGGATTCCTTATTCATCTTCTAGATAGCATTAGAGATTTTTTTAAATTATATTCCTAATCCTATGTCACTTACTCATGACCAATCCTCTCACACCTCTACTACCTTCAAACACCTTCTAAGTATGGTTCATAACCCCAATGTTAGAAAATTATTAGATGAACCATCTTCTCTAGCACCTCCCGAAAATACCCCTCACTCTCCTAGACACAAAACTACTCATTCCATTCCTCCTTACACTACATATGCTAATAAACCTCAAGACAACCCATTTTCTCTGTCTACCCTTTGAACTACTCATATCATACGCTATAATATTATCAATGGACAAGGTTATAAGGGTTTAGGACTTGGTATTAATGAACATGGTATTAAGATACCCATTTACCCTTCTAATAAATAACATAAGCAAGGCACTAACTATGTTCCCCTTCACAATATTCCTCCTAGCTTCCCTCCTCCATGATTTCCTCTCCATCTTCTTCCAAATCAATGTTTACCTCATCATGATACTTGGAAAGCTTTAGCATTGAGAGTATGCTGTTACCATTTGACTACACCTAAACTAATATATCATCCTTATTTGTAGGCAAGGATCAAATTTTATTTGCATTTGTTTTTCTCTTTATTGCATGTTTCTCTATACCTGTATATTATTTCTAGTATTTTATGTTCACTAGGAAATGTATATTTGGTATCTAGGAGAAATTCTTTAGGGCTCTTAAATATGCTATCCCTCTCTCCCTTTTTTCTCTTGTGAATTTATATTCCTTGCATATGTGTATTCTCTATAATGTGATTACTATACATTGATCTGTTTTGTTACATTTTTATATCATATATGTTATATAGGATCTATCCTAGAAGGATCACAATCTCCTCTCTTTCCTCCTTTGAGGATTCATCATCTCTTTCTTGTTCCTCTTGTGATAATTAATTAGGCACAACATGGTATCCTTTCTTTTCCTTCTTTCATTTCTCTATTTATTTGAATTATTTTATGATACATTCTTATATTTCGATATGCAATTTTTTGTTTTATGCAAGAGAAAATTGTTGTTGCTTAATTATTCTTTCTATATCTAGGATTTTATTATTTTTCATTCAATAATTATCTATAGAATATGTAATTTACTTTATATGTGATATCTTTCATACCATCTATTTTTTTGCATTGCATATTCTATGGTGTATTTTACCTTCTCTCTAGGGTTTTTCATTATTCTACAATACATATTGTTTGATATAAGGTGTTTTTTTTTTTTGTGAGGCTAGATTATTGTCACTACTTACAATTGTTCTTTATATCTCACAAGCCTTTTATTATTATTTTATAATCCACCATGGTCATCTCATTCTTTGTATTGCTCATTTGTAGTTTCTTGCCTCTATACTTTGGGGACAAGAATGTTTGCACATTCTTTCTCTCTTTCTCTAAGGATCAACTCTCCTTAGAACATGGAACTTTGTAATCATTTGACATTACTTTCCTATAAGGAATTGTATTCTCTCTCTCTCTCTCTCTCTCTCTCTCTCTCTCTCTCTCTCTCTCTCTCTCTCTCTCTCTCTCTCTCTCTCTCTCTCTCTCTCTCTCTCTCTCTCTCTCTCTCTCTCTCTCTCTCTCTCTCTCTCTCATGCGCACGCACGCGCGTGCGCGCGCACACACACACACACACACACAAACAAGAAGTGTATGTCTAAGTTGATCATTACCTCTTTATTTTCAAAATTATGTTCATCGTAAACATGTTTTCTTTCTATATGCTTTATAGTTTGTCATCCTTTATCCAAGGATCCATATTCTACCTAGACACAAGGCGCTAAATAGTTGTATTATTGTTCTTCTCCATCTCTTTCTCTAGAATATCTTATCTTTTAGAGCTATCATATATCCATCATCTATTAGTATTATTGATTTGTTTTATGGATTTGACTTTGTGAACAATTTTGATCATCAACATTTTAGATCACACTACATAATACATCATGACAATTCCTATAAAAAGAAGAGTAGGAGAAAGGAGATAGATTAAAAACTAGAAATTCTATAAAAGAGGGGGATTAGAAAAGGAATACAACATGAAAACCAAGAACAACAACCACAATAAAATGAGAGACCAATCTAAAGACTTAGCTAGGGAAAAGATAATTATTAAATGATAAAACTAACTAAAGATTAACATAGAAATTAAGAAAAAAGATAATAAATCATAAAAGATAAGAATAAATAGGCAAGAGCCTACAACACAATAGTAACTTGTTAGCCTCCCATTGTAGAGGTCTTAGGTTCAAATATACTCGAGCATAACACATAATACTAATAAATAATAATAAGTAATTTATAAGCTTCGATCCATTGCTGATCAAAAATAAATAAAAGATAAAAAAAACATACAAATATGTTGTAATTTAGGGATTGTTGTAAATGTACTAAGCACTGCCATGAATTTGGATGTGTGTACCAAAGGAATTTCTCGTGATATTAATAAGCATAAGCCATGAATAGACATGTTTCTTTAAGGGACATGTCTATTTTTCAATAAATAATAAATATAACCATAGTCATATATTATTATTATATTAATTTATCTCATTAAATAATAAACACCAACACACACATATATAACTATATCTCATAGATAATTATATTATCCAACTGAAGCTACCACACATCAACACTCCCCCTTAGGTAGGGAGGATAAACATATGACCATATATTAATTCAATGTAAGAATATCTTTGATCAAAAGATATTCAACATTTTGATATCACATTTGATATCATGAGTATTGGTCTTCTAGAATATCAACATATGATATTCACCAATTATTCAAATAGGGTTTTGATATCACATCTGATATCAAGAGTATTGGTGTCTTAGAATATCAACATCCAATATTCACCAAGTGCTCAACTAAGGTGTGATATCACATCTGATATCATGAGTATTGGTCTACCAGAATATCATACAATATTTACCAAGAACTCAAAATAAGGTTTGATATCACATCTGATATCAAGAGTATTGGCCTCCCAAAATATCAATGATATTCACAAAATACTCTGAGTAACGACCTTCCAGAATGTTGAGATGCAAGACATTCACCATTTACTCAGTTTATTTTTCTCATAATACAAGTTATTGTAAGATCATCACCTTACAACAACTTCTCCAAATACAAGTGATGGTCATTTGGAAGTTGTCACTTCCTCATGATGTACATAGGGGGTAGGCCCATTAAAATCACATGGTCATGATGTAGGAATCATGGTCCTCTTGACTATGACAGTTTATTGATCATTCAAGAGTCCATCTCATCATGTTTTAATCCCTCTAAATCAAAATGATCAAAATGACCAAAGGTTGACTAAATCATTCATCTATCTCACTCCCTCTCTTTCAAGGTTTCCCATAATGAAATGTCAAGCTTCCTCTAAATCTCAATCACCCTCCACGTACAATAATATTCTTAAAGGAAAGATCAAGGAAAATAACTCTTATAATAAAAATTACCTTTATTGATTATTCTCAATAATTATATTTTAATTATAAGAACATTAGAAATTTGATCGATTTCACAAGATATCAATTATTATTAACACAACTTTCATATTTGAAACTTTTATAATATTTGATATAGTTTATTAATGTATTTATCATAATTATTTTTATAGGCATACTATATATTCATTTATATATTATAATCACATATCTATTATAATAGATTGTATTTCTATCTTGCAACATCAATCAACCCATAAAATCTATCATGTTATTAAATCTCATGTTGTAGAATATCATCCTAAATTTTTATCTTCAATCATTCTACATATTTCTATTTTTGTTTAAAGCTTACCATATATCTATTAAAATATAAGTAAAGTAAGGAACATATTCATTCTGCCTCAATGGACTCCTCTCAAAAGCCTTAATCAACCATGTATGTCAGTACTCTTTCTCTCTTATAGGTCAAACTTACCTTTGGCCTCCACTCTATCTCCACGATACCTTTGTAGGCCTTAACTACACCCTATGGTAGTTGTTTACTCCATGTTCTATATCTTGATTATATAAGTTGATACTTCTTTCATATTCTATCTCCTTAGCATAACATGTGTCATTTGTGGTACATCCCACCTTTATTGATGCATATAAATAGTATAGTGGATTCATCATCCACTTTTAAATCCACTTCTAGTCTTAATACTTAGCAGTGGGTTCACTCTCCCTTTTCGTGCATTCAATGTAAAGAATGTTTGACTTATTTTTATTTTCCACCATCGTGTGTATTAGCATGCAAGGTTAGTCACTCTCATAGCTAAAGAATTATGAAATGATACTCCACTAATCCATCATTGCAGTAATAAATATGGTTATTACGACATCTACTGGTGATGCCGCACTTGAACTTGTGGTACCTTCAAAACATGAATCATCACATACCATAAAAAATCTTACAATGCCTCTCATCATATTTCTTGGTTCCAAGGCATAAAAATGAGCATTCAGAACACACTTTGAGCATGATGAATTGACATAGATGGAATATGATGAGAAGTAGTTGGGTCATAAGAACAACATAGCGCATGATGTAACGCCCTGCCAGGGAACCCAAAAGAAATTAACCTAAAGTTTCATTAAGTTTTCCAAACATTTTTTTTGAAAGATACTAAATAACAAGAGATAATATAGCAGAAGCAATAACTCACATACATACAACTATCATAAGCATATTACATCTCTTAAGGGTTCCATGACATTGAATCACATTTAAGGTTAATTAATACTAAATCGATTACATAAAAAATCCACATTAAAGAATAACTACAAATACTAATCCATTTAAATAATTTACAATTACAGGATGCCATTTGGCAATAATTAGAATGCATAATCATCCATTGTACAAGTCACAGGGTATGAAAAAGGTCAAAGAATGTAGATCATAAATAAAATACATCATCTCATAAGACCGCTAATCATAAAATACAATACAACAGAGTATAACCATCCAAAAAAAATACAAGATTAGATAGAAAGGAACAACTACATAGATACATCTGGCAATGACATCCAATAGTCAGATCTCAATGGTACAAGTAAAAAGCACTACCACCCAACCTCGTGGAACCTAAATGACCCACTCCCATTGTGCTAAGGAGATAACCTCAAGTCCCATACATATATCAATCTAAAATTCATAACCAACATCTAGGTCAAGGAAAACCTAATAGAAAACTATCTCAAAGGGTACCAAGACACAAGTATCATCTAAACCTAGAGGCAACAATGACACATAGGGAAGCTACTATGTAAGTGGGCAAGTGTCATCGCATGAGCCAAACTCTAAGGTTGCCCTAGAAGCCTCTCTAGACTCTACCCCCCTAGTGTCTCTATGCGACACCAATATCCTTTCGTACAAACAAGGCATACCAACAACGCAAGGTCAAAACCAAGCATCCTCTCTACTCCCATCCTAGCTTGCACTAGAACTTGAGGTATGGGTGAGGAAAAATAATGACTCTTATTAATTAATTTTACTCTCAATTAATGAAATGTTATCACTTATTAAAACAACTTACAATGGCTTACCCAGGCAACCTCTTTAGGGCTCTGGCCACCATTGTAAGCCACTTCCCAACATACACATAGATTACCTACCCTAGGCTCATAAAAAGTACAACTTATAAAATCACAACTTTCACCTCAGTCCTTTACAAGCAACTGGAAAGAACCTAAAGACCAATCTCAATATCACCTTAGTCCTATATAAGCAATTGGAATGCACCGAAAGATAAAACATAATAATCACCTTAGTACTATACAAGCAGGTAGAAAGCATCAAAAGATAACTGATCGAAGACTCATAGGTTACACCAAAAAAGTCACACCATTCACCCTAGTTCTACACAAGAAAACTAGAAAGCACCACAACATCCGAACAAACTCATCATAGAAGACATCTAACTACATCACAATGGTTGGGTAGAAAAGATATATATATATATATATATATATATATATATATATATATATATATATATATATATATGTAACTCCATCATAGAACAAAAACTCCCAAGCCTTTGGTAAAAATCTTGATTGGTCAAAGTACTAAGTCAAACCTAAACCCAACATCAGTAAACCACACGTCACATAAAGTACATACAAAAGTACCTTTTATAATTCATTTGTTTTGAAAACATAAAAGTTCAATTTTCACTATGGTTTCAAGTTTTTAGTTTAGTTTTCAAGAATTACAGCTTTGATAGGTTTTTTTTTATTATAACCAGTGTTCACATTCTTGTTTTGTTATAAGTCTTAGATTTAATAAAGTTTGAAAAATCTTCCTAATAATTGAGTCCCTTTTTTTTCCTTTTAAACCAAAATACACAATTTAATGCAAACTCATAAAACTAATGCTTTTATTAAATATTTTAAAACAACTTAAATAATAATTATTAAATTATTTAACATAATAATTATCAAATTATTAATAAAATAATACTAATTTATTAATATCAATAATTATTAATTAATAATATCATTAAAATTTATTTAAATTTATTAATAACATTTAATATTAATTAAATTAATTAATAATAAGTAAAAATTATATTAATTAAATTAATTAATAATAATAAAAATATATTAAATTTTTTATTAATTTAAAATTTAAAAAATTAAATTTTAAATAATAATAAAAATGTATTAAAACAAAAGCATTTAAGGCCTATCGACCGCACGTACATTGTTGTCGTAGCAAGACTACCGCGTAGTCCTTAATCAAAGGCTATTGTGAGGAGGAGAAGGGGGTGGGGAGGTGGTGGCCCCACCCACCCAAAAAAGATTTTTAAATATATTTTTTTTATCAAAACAAACTCATGCCCCTACAAAATTTTGATTTTAGTCTATTTTATATATAAATTTATAATTATTACAGTAATTACTAATTACTGTGATCATTATATTTTAGTAATTACTCTAATAATTATAAACACACACACACACACACACACACACACACACACATATATATTCTCCCATAAAGATCTGATATAGAAACCTAGGAGAAACAATTGAACTTAATTAACAAATCTAGGTTTTTTTTTCTAAACCCATAATCCTATTTTTAACAATCCAAATACAAATCCTCAAATTAACAAACAAGGGTTTCAAAAAGATGAAATTCATTCACAGATGTCTTCGTAAAAAAAGAACAATAGATTCACAAACAAGAGTTTCAACCCAAATGAATTATTAAACAAATCCATCAATCACAAAGAAGACAAAATGATTTCATAGAGGAAACTACTGCACAAAACTCACGAGATCCTACTTAGATTTGATGTTAAACAATGAATGCACATAGCTCACAAGCAATTTCCCCTTCCTTCGAAAACCCTCTTCTTGGATATGGGCTCCCCCAAATCTATTTGTGGAGAAATGAACTCTGATTTCCTAATAATGAGCTTTCCCCGAATTAGGGCTTCAATTTTGCAATCGTGCGAAACCTTTTCCTTTACTATTTTCATTCTTTTAATTTCATGTACAAATATTTGCAATTTAATTAAAATAATATTTATTAAATTGTAAGATGTCTTTAATTAAATATTTATTAATATAACTAATAATAATATTTAGAGTTTATTATAAAAATGAAACTCCTAAATAAATGATTATTAAATTAAATAAATATAATTACACCATAATTAGAACTTTAATAAAATCTTTTAAATTTAATTCTTTAATTCAATTTAATTTCTCAATTAATTAAATATAATTAAATATTGAATTTTCTTTATAAAATTTTCATTAAATTAGTTTGTTATAATTATAACTAAAAATCACAATAGACCCACAAGACTAAATACAAAAACACATTATAAAGTATAGAATATTAGATCAAACTCAAGGGTCAAAATCATGAATTCACATTAGAAATGTCATACATAAAGTAAAAACATACAAGTACATCATACACATGTAAGTATGGGGTAACTATCCACAGAAATTGCATATAAATCATTCATCTAACTATCATCATGAAATAACTGAAATCACTATATGAACATACATGTATCATCATTGAAAGGATAAACATATACACCTGAAATAACCATGAATACATGGAATAACTGAGTATTAAGTAGCTCATCAAATATATTGACTAAGTATGAAATAACATCTAATCAATCTAGTAACTGAGTACTGCTAATCATAAAACAGGCCTAAAAGAATCTAACACTACAATCTAAAAAGTAAACTAGGGGTAGGCATTACATCCACTCCCCCTGGACTTAGGCTTACTCCTAGAAGCCTGCAAGAAAGATGAAACTAAAGAACTCATTGTGCAGGTCTCATTGGACCCTTCCCCCCTGTAGGAGGATAATACTCCACTGAAAACACTCTTTGAGATCGACCCATATCTCCAACCGTGGGTTCTGAAGCTATAGGTCTTTGATTTGAGAACTGTGATTTCCATTGAGGAAAATGGGATGACTTGAGTATGCATTATCCACATGAAAAACACTCTCCATCGAAACTCCTTTACTCTTTAGGTGTCACTGGACTGCTAAAAGCTACCCCTACTGGAAAAAGAATAAGTACTCTATGATGGTTGGTCATACTATTTGTGCTGAGAGTAATAACAATCCCTAGAGTGTGAACCACCGCCACCACTTTGTGCTAAAGGATAAGATCCTACCTATTGCTACTATTGATTGCCTCCTGAAGAAGCAGGCTTCCTATTGTTACTCAATCCCTGATTACCTTTGGACCTTGATGTTGCAAGTGCTCCCACAAAACCACCATGTCCCAAGGCGATGCTTTTCTCTACAAGGATTGCTTGATGTACCACATCCTGGAGGGTTTTAGGTTGGAAAAATTTTACACCCCCAATAAGATAGTTGTTCAAACCTCAAATGAAGTGATGAACCATTAGCAATGAACTCTCATTGGTCCCGACATAAGGTGTGAGCTCATAAAATTTTTTCTCATACTCTGCCATGGTCATAATACACTGCCTCAGATCATGGAACTCAACTGCCCTTCAGTGGTGTCATTCCTTTGCTAGGAAGTGTTCATGGAAGTTCTATAGGAATAACTCCCATATAATAGTGTTCATGTTCACACCCAATTTCTTTTGTTTAATGTTCCACCATGTAGCCCCAAAGATCTCTAGGTTGGTGATGGAAAACCTTGCTTTGACACTACGGTCAAAGTCTTGCATAGAAAAACATCTATCCAAAGCAATTAGTCATTTCCCCGGCACATATCCTGTACCAACCACATTGAAGGGTTTGATATTGGACCTCTCTAGGTCCTTCATCTATGTAGCCTTAACTAACCTCTTTCTATCATCATGGAGGTCTCTTCAAGGACTCATGGATCTATGTCTTTCTTCATTCCCAACATGATGTGATCTCTCTTGATGAGCACCCCCTGGAGGAGATAGGCACTCTAAGATTGTCCTCATCATCTATCTCAAATTAGTCTCATTTGAGTTAGCATGATCTTCTCTATGGCTCTCCTCTCTATGAGTTGAAAGAGGACTATCATCTCTACCTCTCTTACAACCTCTACCTCTACCTACACTATGAACCCTAATAGTAGATCTAGTCTCAGACACCATCCTCCTACAACACCCAAGACAGAAAAGCCAATGCTCATAAATCAACATGGTATACCACCTTAAAGCACAATCATAAGAAAACATGTATAAAATCCAACACAAGAGTTATTCAAGTTTTGACTTTTTTTATGTTTCATGAAATCAAGTCTAAATTTTCAAGTGTTCAAGTTGTAATAGATACATAGCACTATTTAAGTTTCATTTTAGTTCAACTAGTTGTTATCTAGTTGCATTCCAATATACCCAAAGCCTCCAATATAGAAACTCTAGCTCTGATATGAGATGTAACACCCCACCAAGGAACCCAAAATAAATTAACCTAAAGTTTCACTAAGTTTGCCAACCATTTTTTTTTGAAAGATAATAAACAACAAGAGATAATAGATTAGAAGAAATAACTCACATACATACAACTATCATAAACAGATTACATCTCTTAAGGGTTCGATGACATTAAATCACATTTAAGTTTAATTAATTATAAATATGATACATAACAAATCCAAATCAAAGAATAACTATAAGTACCAATCCATTTAAATAATTTATAATTACACGATACCATTTGGCAATAATTAGAATGCATAATCGTCCATTGTGCACGTCATAGGGTATGAAAAACTCAAAGAATATACAACATAAAAAAAATACATAATCTCATAAGATATTTGATCATCAAATACAATATAATAGAGTACAACCATCCAACATAAATACAAGATCAGGGAGAAAGGAACAACTATACAGGTACATCTAGCAATGAAATCCAATAGTCTGATCTCAACGGTATAAGTAAAAAGCACTACCACCCAACCTTGTGGAACCTAAATGGCCCTCTCCCACTATGCTGAGGAGATAACCTCAAGTCCCATACAAATATAAATCCAAAATTCATAACCAACATCTAGGTCAAGGAAATCCTGATAGAAAACTATCTCAAAGGGTACCAAGACACAAGTATCATCTAAACCTAGAGGCAAAAATGACATGTAGGAAATATACTATGTAAGTGGGCAAGTATCATCGCATGAGCTAACTCTAAGGTTACTTTGATAGCCTCTCTAGGCTCTGGCCCCCTTGTGTCTCTATGTGGCACTAGTATCCTTTTGTACAAACAAGGTATACAAATGAAGGAAGGTCACAACCAAGCATCCTCTCTAATCCCATCCTAGCTTGTACTAGCACTCAAGGCATGGGTGAGGAAAAAAAATGACTCTTATTAATTCATTTTACTTGAATTTAATGAAATGTTATCACTTATTAAAATAACTTACAATGGATTACCTAGGCAACCTCTTTAGGGCTCCAACCTGCACTGCAAGCCACTTCCCAACGTACACATAGATTACGTACCCTAGGCTCATAAAAAGTATAACTCGTAAAATCACAATTTTCACCTCAATCCTTTACAAGAAATTGGAAATCACCTATAGATAAAACATAGTATTCACCTCAGTCCTTTACAAGCAATTGGAAAGAACTTAAAGATCAATATTAATATCACCTCAGTCCTATACAAGAATCTAGAAAACACAAAAAGATAAAACACAATAATCACCTTAGTCCTATACAAGAAAATAGAAGCATCAAAAGATAATTGATGAAAGACTCAAAGGTTGCACCAGAAAAGTCACACCATTCACCTCAGTTCTACACAAGGAAATTGGAAAGCATCACAAACATCTGAACAAACTCATCATAGAAGACATGTGATTACATCACAATGGTTGGGTAGAAAAGATCATATATATAACTTCATCATATAACAAAAACTTCCAAACCTCTAGTAAATATCATGATCGGTCAAAGTACTACGTCAAACTTGAACCCAACATCAATAAACCACATGTCACATAAACTACATACAAAAGTAACTTTCATAATTCATTAAGTTTTGAAAAAAGAAATTGTAAAATCATAAGAAAGGAGGCTTAAAAATAAATACATGCAGAAAAAGTAGAAAAAT
Organism: Cupressus sempervirens; assembly: GCA_028749045.1. Classification (NCBI taxonomy): domain Eukaryota; kingdom Viridiplantae; phylum Streptophyta; class Pinopsida; order Cupressales; family Cupressaceae; genus Cupressus; species Cupressus sempervirens. Next base: position 400,497,462 of record CM053787.1, read on the forward strand.
AAAGGTGAGCTAAAAATATCAAGGTAAAAATAACCAAATGCATTCATTTCATTCTGAACAATCAAAAAAATGAGACCAGCCTCAACCAAAAGTGAGAACAAGCCAAGGGAGATATGGAGGGGGGAAAGACAAAGTGAGAGAGAGGGGGTAAATGGAAACACTAGAGGAAGGGAGGAAGCTCAAGATGAGGAAAGGTGAGAGTTCCTAAGTGAAGACAACAAGGGACACTAAGAATAATTTAGGTTCTAGTCATCATCATGATTGAGGTTGGATGAGCTATTAAAGATCTCAATCACCTATTTGAACTTCATTTGAATTAAGTTGCCCTCCTTGAAACAATAAGTATCCTCTAAGAAAATATGATGTTTGGTAGATGAGGAATGCTCGATAAGGGTAGACTTAAGAACCCACTCATGTTTTAAAAATGATGTGTGTTCTTTAAATTTGGTGATAAAAGAGTGTAAACTCTTTTATTATATACACACACACACACACACACACACACACACACACACATACATATACATACATATATATATTATATATATATATACATATATGTATATATGTATACATACATACATACATGTATGTATGTGTGTATACATACATACATACATGTATGTATGTATGTATACACACATACATGTATGTATGTATATATACATATATATATACATATATATACATACATATATACATATATACATATATATATACATCTATATATATATGTATGTATATATACATATATACATATATATGCATATATATATCTATATCTATGCATATATATATATATATATATATATATATATACATATATATACATATACATATATATACATACATATATATATATATATATATATACACATATATATATGTATATGTATACATATATATATGTATATGTATACATATACATACATATATGTATACATATATATATATATATATATGTATACATATGTATATATATATATATGTATACATATGTATATATATATACATATGTATACATATATATATATATATACATATGTATACATATATATATATATACATATGTATACATATATATATATAGATACATATATATATAAATATATATATATATATATCTATATGTATACATATATATATATATATATTATATATGTATACATACATACATACATATATGTGTGTGTGTGTGTAGACACACACACACACTTATTGTTGGAATTACAATAGGAAAGGTAAACTTTTGAGGGGGGGGGTGAGGGGCGGGGTGAATTAGTAGTTTAAACTTGAACCCATAAAAATTTCACCACACATCCATCTCATAAATTCAATGAGTAAACTGAAATAACATGCAAAGCATATACATCTAAATCATGTAAACATGTAAGCACTCACACACATAACACTAGATATGATTATCCTGAAATCCTCCAAGTGAGAAGGTAAAATTGGGGTGGGGATGACACCCACAAATCTTCACTACTGTAGTAATAAAGTGTATCCAATGAAAGTTACAATGTTTTGATCGTGAGTCATGATCTACCCTGTGAAAGGTCTACCTTGTTAAAGACTTTCAAAGACTGTTAGGTCTCACTTTGTTAAAGGATTTCAACACCCTGTTAAAAGTGTGCCTTGTTAAAGGACTTTAACTCATAATTAAGTAAGCACCCTATTAAAGGATTTCATATAGCCTATTAGGACTACTATGTTAAGAGATTTTGACTAAAATCACCTATTAAAATGTCTCAACTTTGATCCTACAGTTAGCACTTACTTGCTTGATAACAGATCACCTCTAAACACTTGTCTTCTTGATCCTCAATTTGATGTCTCTATGTTGTATACTCTTCTCTATCCTCTATTCTACTCTAACCAATTTTGCAATTCAATCTCAATTCATAACTTCTAAGTCACCATGAATGCTCTATTTTCACATGAAAACTTCTTTCTTAGCTCCTTCTATTCCTTACACACTCATAGAGAGTTTAGGGTTTCATACTCCTTAAGAAGACTTAATGAGTTGGGTTAGGTATGAATCTATAGCTGAGATTCATCCATTTTGCCACTTAATCCTTCCCAATTTTTTATTAGCTACATGTATTTGCATAGGGAATCCAACTAGAGATTCATCCTTCAATATATTGAAAGTCAATCTTAAGTTGGCTCAAAAATGGTTTACATAGTTGTTTGTGCCATTACAACCAAATATCTCAAAATTGTGTCACTCAGCATTTGAAGTCTTTGATCCTCAAAATGCACTAATCTTTCTGTTGTGACCCGACATTGCTTGACATCCACTATTTACTCAAGTCCAATGTCGCTTGGCATATACTCTTTGCTTGACACTTGAGTGACTTGGCACATGAGTGGCTCGACAGTCACTATGACTTGGCTTGGTCTATGATTTGCTCAACATATGTTGCTTGTTCAACATGAACTAAGTAAATAACTTAAGTGTGTTGACACTCATCAAAAACCAATCTAAGATCAACAATCTCCCCCTTTGACATGAGTTAATCTTTATGAGTAGAACATGTCTCAACTGGGCTTATATACAAAACTTCAAATTTTCAAAATTTTGCAATAACTTAGATATGTTTGATAACTCCCCCTAAGTTGATATGTTCATTGTGCATCTAGAATTGGGTACTCCTGTTGAGTAAATGTGTCTCTATTGATACACTTTGACTTCATGTCGATTCTCTTTCATCTAATACTTCTTGTATTTTGATGCTTTCTCAAAAATATGTCTCCCTCTTTATCTTGTTCTTTCTTTTTCTTTCTCTCCCCCAAAAATATATCTCCCCCTTTTTGACACTTATGTCAATGGGTTATACACTGATTGTGCATTTATCCAAAAAATATTTATGGACATCTAATATCATCTTAAGAGTTGCATCCTAGTTCTCACATGCTACATCCAATGACTTGATTTGGATTGCAAGCTCGGTAGCAAGGTGAACTAGACCATCTAAGGTAGAAAGATTGGGGTCTTTCTTCATTAGGGTTTCAGCATAGCCTAGCTTCTTGTGCAATATTTCCATATGGGGGGTGAGGGTTGCTTGGATGCATGTTAGCTTGGCCCTTATGCTGACCTCATCTGCTATCAATACAACTACCTTACTCTATGTTTGAAGCAATGTCCTGAAATGCTTCTCACTCTACGCTAGATTCGTTGGTAGTCTTGCACCTGCTATAGAAATTTGGCTCTCCAAACTCAAAATGTGACTTATGGTCTCTTGGGTGAAGAGTGTTGGATTGCATAATTTTGTGCACAATGAGAATATGTTCTCAAGTACCTTCTTCACATCCTCAACCTTAGTTGCCAATGCAACTTGTATTAGTGCTATATCACCAAATATTTTCTCATTCACTTTGTTTTGGAACTTCTTTTCTGACCATTCATGTAATTTGGCATTTGTATTCAGGTCTTAATTATTGATCTTCTCCATTATATCAGTCAGTTAATCCATTAGTGGCTTCATCTCATTTGGAGTTGACAGACTAAATGCATCTAAAACGATGTCTTTGATGTCTTGAAGTGCTTACTTCTACTTGTGCTCCCTTCTAAGCATTTCCTTATGCTTTTTCTTTGCTAGGGCCTACTGCAATATGCCCATTTGTTCTTTTGTCATGGTATCAAAATCAAACTTTGGTAGAATTATCTCTTCATCAATTCTCACATCTCCATATTGAATTACTTCTTCATCCTTTGATGAAATTGGGCTTGGCACTAATAGCTACAATGGAGTAGCATATGTGCTTGGCTTCTAAAGAGTATGACTTGATGGAGTGCTAGATACTGGTAAGGTTACCAAGGCTTGGATGGTAGTTTTCTCCTTTAGTTGTGGTGTCATCTCACTCTCTTTAGGCTTGCCCTATTCTACCACAATGACTTGACTTGCACCTTGACCTTGTGCAGTAGGTGCAAATAAGTTTATTTGACGTATTTCTACAGTAGCAACTTGTGCTTCTACTGTGCTCTTTTCTACAATATCAATCTTGACAATTATATCAACCTTATTTGATATGGCTTCTAGGATTTTTACCAAAGGTTGTACATCAGTGACTAGAGGGATGATGGAAGGTGGTTCTTGTGGATTCACCTTTTCCCCTGCAACATCAGTCATTGATTTTTGTAGCTCATCCACACTGACCAGAATAGGATTGTCACCAAGTTTGGCTTGCATTGTAGACTAATCTGAGATCCTCTTCAAATCATCTTTAGTAAGGGGATTGATATTCTAAGCTGATAGTTCAAAAATATCCTTGACAGTTATTATATTAGTAGTCTCACTTGTGACATGTGGAGGGTTGACACTCAGCAATTATGTGTCTTGTTCACTCTATTCTTCTGGCTGCATAGGCTTAGTTGTTGCCTTGTCATCTTCTTGCATTTATATTCTTCCTCCAACTATGTCACCTTTTTCATTGTCTCCTTCATCATCCTTTACTTCAATGAGTTCTTCTTCTCCTTCCTTTACTATTGTCAACCCATAAGTAAGTTTCCACATCTAAGTGGCCTTCTTGAAAAAATCCTCAATGTTGTTTTGTAAAATGTTCAAGGCTCTATATTTAGGTACAAACCTAACTACATACTTCTTCACAACCTTAGCAATTTGTGCCTTTGTTAATTTTGGCATCACTTTGGCTAGAGATGTTTCTCTTATTTGTTTCTCCAAGTTTAGACAATAGTGCCATTTTTTCTCAACTCTGTCATATAGACTCTTAGGCATTGAGTTGGCAATCTCTAGTGGAGTTGTCTTGAATTTTTCCATCATGGCATATATGGCCTCCTCCACTTGATTTTTCTCTACTTTACCCAATTTATCAAAATCAACATGACCAAATCCTAATAAGTCTACACTATTTCTAACATTTTCACATAATTTTTTAAGATCTAAGAGAGGATTATGACTCACCACCTTAAATTGGTTGTTGTCACCTGATTCTATTTTCTTTTCATTAGACTCTGCTTGTGCCACATACTTTCTTCTTGGTCTCTTTTTCTCTTGATCTCCTTATTTAGTTTGTTTTGTCATTTCGTTGGATTTTGTGTAGTTGCACATGTGTTGGCTCTTGTAGTAGGTGTAGTGGACTTAGCTTGGCTTGGTTTAACAATTTACTTAGCTCTTACCATAGGTTGTGCCTTGGCCTTCCTCTTCTTTGGCTCAATAGGAGTAGGTGCTTCCTCAGCTTCTTCTCCCTTGGTACCTTTAGTCTCTTCCTCTTCATGATCTTCTCCATGCCTTCTGTCAAAGTTAGAGGTTTTTGTGCTTGGGTTTCTTCTTCCTCTTCATCGTCTTCTTCTTCTTCTTCCTCAACATCCTCTCCAAACTTAGATTTCAACTTCTTTACTATCTTCTCCTTTTTCTTCAAAGCTGAAGTAGTCTTTAAGTCCATGGTAATTTTGGATTTAACCATCTCATAGTTTCCAAATACCTTTTCACTTTAATCTAACTCTTCTGATAATAAATTTGTGATGGTTATAGAGGCTTCATCCACATTTATTTCATAACCAAGTGGTGTCAACCATCTTACTCTTAGTGTAGCAGCATGAACAAATGTATAGTTAGCATCAACAAGAAAATAAATGTCATCATAGTGTTTTTCAACTAAGGATATTGGTATTCTTTATCTTTCCTTCATTGACTTCTTGAAGTCTTCAAAGTAGCTTGTCATTAGAGATTCAAAATTCTCTCCTAGCTATTCAATATACTCACCAATCTGCACTACTACTAATCTGTTGGTTTTCCATCCCACAATGCCAAATGAGGGGAATTTGTTTTGCACATAAACGAATATACAAATCAAAATTGAATCAAATTTGCATTGTGCACTCTTAGTTTTCCTGATTAATCCAAGGTTCTCCATCAATTGTTGTAATTGTAACTCTGCTAGATCATATGTATGATCTTTCTTTACGATCTTATATCCCACATCCATAGCTGTACAGGGCACATTGTTTAATCTACTAGATTGATAGAAGTTGTGTGATATTACTCTTACAAAAAAATCAATCAATGGACTAGTGATTGTATCTATTGTCATGCCTCTCTTGTTCCAAACAGCTCCAGTGTTCTTCTCAATCACCTCCTTATAATCACTTCTTAGTGTCTTAGGCTAATCTAGGGTTGGGTAACTAGTAACCCTATTTATTATTCTCTTAGTTATCTTAATAGGTCCATTTCCCAGCCATAATGAACTGTCATGGATTTGACTAAGCACTATCCTAATCCACTCTATCTTGAATACATTTGGAAACTCTAGGGCTCGTGTTAATACCTTTCTCTCAATGATTTTGAACTCTTCCTTCAAAACACCATTATCAAAAAGTTTTCTATATGCCTCCCTAATCTCCATGTCACCAATGCTACCAATCTTGCAGTTATAGCATTTTCTTACATCCTGCACCATTATTACATTCAGCAGAATCATCAATAATGCACCAGAAGGGTCTTGCTTATATAGAATGTTAGGAATGGATTTGAAAATAGGTTTCTTGACCTCATTACTTACTAAATAAACATTCAAAACTTCCTTCCCTTCTACATTCTCCGAACTAGATGCCATAATGAGAAACTAGGCTTTACAAAATTTTAAACTGCATAGCTCAGATCTTGAGAAATACCTTGTGAAATTTGATGAACTAGCGTAGAATTGTTTCTTAGATCTTTTTGCAATTGTTTAGATGGATTTCTAGATTGCCTTCTACTCTGCTTGCTCTTTCTCGAAATTGAAATGATGAAAAATGAGTTAAAATTGATCAAATACCCTTAAAAAACCCTACAATTAATGTTGAGTGCTTACACAATTGTAAGCTCAACATCAACCAATTTTAGACTCACTCGGCATCCATTGACATTTCCATGACTTGACAACCACTATGAGCTTGGCATCAACTAGCCAAACTGCTAGCTCAACATCTTCTAATTTCACTCAGTACACATAGGAAATATTTCATGCTCAACAACAACATAAAAGACTTAAAGATTTATCTTCAATTCCTAACAACGTCTTGCATATTTATTCATGCTAATGTAGTCCTTCAATAATAGCTTCCTTTGGAACTAATTTATAATATAGCTTTCAAATATCAATCCCACATACCTTTTGATTGCATAGTTTGATGAGGAGTGATCACCTGACCCATTAGGTGAAGTGATCCCTTCTCCATTTGATGTGTTGCAGTCATATTTCTTTTTCCATGTCTTATTCATCTCATTTCTGATGTGTTTGACATCTTCCTTGCCTTTGCCTTCATCAAATTCACAACTTGGTGCTTTTGACCTAGTTGGACAATATCTATTGATTTGACTAGTCTTCAAACAATTGAAACATGTGGTTTGACTTAACCACCTTTGATGGTTACCAATGAAGTGTTTCCTAATACAATTCTTAGGAACATGTCCATATTCTTGACAATAACGACAACTATATTTTGTATTATAATCCCAATTATAAGAGTTGCCAATGTTCCTTACCTTTATTTTCTTGTTTGATGACCACATGGGTTTTGATCTGCATTCAAAGGCTCTATGTCCATACTTCTAATAGTTTTAGCAATATCCTTCAAATCTTTGTGTATGTGTGGCCTTGGTTCTACATTCATTTGCTTGGTGACCTTACTTGTTGCACTTATAACAGTGAATCATGCTCTTATTTGTAAACTTGCTCCTACACACATTAGAAGTATGTCCTTTCTTACCATAATTGTGTCAAGTAGGTTTGGAGTTCTTATATTTTTTGTTCCTTTCTTCCACATTTTTGGATGACTCTCCTCCTTCAGTAGTTGTGTATCCCAGTCCAAATGTATCATTATTGGATTTAGGGGATCTCAATAGTTGCTCAAAGTATTTGATGGCTTCATTTGGTTTGTTGAAACTTTCAACAAATTCCTTTTCCCTCTTTAGTTCACTTTGTAATTGTTCCTTTTGCAACTTCAATGTAGTTGTCTCAATGTCCTTGACATTCAATTCATAGTTGACATTCATCATTTGACTTAGAGTATCTAATTGTATGTTGGAAATCTTGGTTAGTTTTGATGATTTCTCTTCTAGTCCATTGGCCAAAATCTTTTTTTCTTCTTCAATCATGTCTTTCTTATTTTGTTCAACCACTTCACATAGTAGTATAGCTTGTGATTCTTGCTCTAATTTGATATTTTTGATTTCCTCGGCTTGGGGTTTATTCTTTTCTATTAGCTCTGCAACTGCTACATCAAATTCGTTTGAGTCTCCATCTTCAAATAGCTTAGTATTATATTTCTCTTTGTATTATATGTCATTCCCCACAATGGTAATTTCTTTCCTTCTCTTCATAGAATTCTTTAGGTCTTCTCTCACTTGATTCAGTTGATGTAGTATGAGATGCATTTCAATCTCCTGGTTCTCAATAGTCTTTGCCAACTTGAACACTTCCATCTCAAGATCTTTCCTCAAAACTGCAAAGCTACTCTTTCAGGGAACAAGGCTCTGATACCAATTGTTGGAATTACAATAGGAAAGGTAAACTTATGAGGGGGGGGGTTGGGTGTGGGGGTGAATCAATAGTTTAAACTTGAACCCATAAAACTTTCACCACAAATCCATCTCATAAATTCAATGAGTAAAATGAAATAACATGCAAAGCATATACATCTAAATCATGTTAGCATGTAAGCACTCACACACATAACACTAGATATGATTACCCAGAAACCCTCCAAGTGAGAAGGTAAAATTGGGGTGGGGATGAAACCTACAAATCTTCACTAATGCAGTAATAAAGTGTATCCAATGAAAGTTATAATGTTTTGATCATGAGTCATGATCTACCCTGTGAAAGGTTTGCCCTATTAAAAGCTTACAAAGACTGTTAGGTCTCACCTTGTTAGAGGATTTCAACACCCTTTTAGAAGTATGCCTTGTTAAAGGACTTTAACTCACAATTAAGTAAGCACCCTGTTAAAGGATTTCATACAGCTTATTGAGACTACTCTATTAAGAGATTTTGACTAAAGTCACCTGTTAGAATGTCTCAACTTTGATCTTGCAGTTAGCACTTCCATACCTGATAACAAATCACCTTTAAACACTTCTCTTCTTTGTCCTTCTTGATCTGATGTCTCTATGTTGTATACTCTTCTCTAACTAATTTTGCAATTCAATCTCATTTCACAATTTCTAAGTCACCATGAATGCTCTATTTTTGCATGAAAACTTCTTTCTTAGCTCCTTCTATTCCTTACACACACATAGAGAGTTTAGGGTTTCATCCTCCTTAAGAAGAATTAGTGACTTAGGGTTAGGTATGAATCTACGACTGAGATTCATCCACTTTGTCACGTAATCCTTCCCAATTTCTGATTGGCTACATGTAATTGCATAGGGAATCCAACTAGAAATTCATCCTTATCTACATATAATTGCACTTATATTTCTACTGTGACTCAGCACCTGCATTGCTCAACATCCACTGTTTACTTGGCTCCAATGTCACTTGGCATATACTCTCTGCTCGGCACATGAGTGGCTCAATACTCACTATAACTCGGCTTAGTCTATGATTTTCTCAACATATGTTACTTGTTTGACATGAACTAAGAAAATAGCTTAAGTGTGTTGACACTCACTTGTCAAAAATCAATCTAAGATCAACACACACACACACACACATATTCATATGTATATGCACACACACACACACACACACACACACACACACACACACACACACACACACACACACACACACACACACACACACACACACACAGATACATATACATTTGTGTGTGTGTGTGTGTATATATATATATATATATATATATATATATATATATATATATATATATATATATATATATATATATATATATATATATATATATATATATATATATATATATATATATATATATATATATATATATATATATATATATATATATATATATATATATATATATATATATATATATATGATTTAGTTTGTTTATTTGTTGTTATTTGTTCATTGGTATAGGTTTTATTTAGTAGGTAATTTATTAGTTATTTTTCTTTGATTATTATTATTATTTATTTGTTATTTGGTGTTTGCGTGTTGTAAGTTATTTTTGTTTGATTTTATGTTTTATATTTCTATTTTTGTTCTTGTATTTGTTTTTTTTTGTTATCTTTTATTATTTATTATATTTTCTTTTAACTTTTATGTTAATCTTTAATTAGTTACATCATTTCAATTCCTTAGTTAGCTTTTCTCTAAGTCTTTAGATGAGACTCTCATTTTATAGGGGTTGTTATTATTGGTTTGTGTGTTGTATTTCTTTTGTGATCCCCCTTTTTTTATAGAATTCTCATTCTCAATCTATCTCCTTTCTACTCATTTTCTTTTGTGGGCATCATGATAAGGGATCATGAAGTGTGATCCAAAGTGTTGATGTTGAAAATTGTCTGTGCAATCAAATATAGGAAAAAAATCGATAATTATGATGTTATCTTTAATGAAACACTCCTCTTGAAGGTATATGTTTTACTAGCAATATCTATTCCTTTCAAGGGTCTCTTATCATAAGTCACATATCCTTTCATAACTATTTGTTCTCTTATCTTATAAGAGCCAACACTCTTCGCTAAGTTTGTGCATTACATTATTTTTTAAAGGACATCTCCTTGTTTCTAGAAGTAGTTGTCCTTGATTTTTTTCTTCATGATGTTTATAGCTACATAGTCATCATAAGGAGGGGAGTATACACACACCCTCCTTATACTATAGTTTTATTTTTTATACACTTTTACTTTTACATCTATATTGCAACATGACACTCCCTAATCGGTATAAGTGACACTTCTACATCCCAAGGAAATGCATTTATACATAAACACACATTTATCTCTACAAATAATGGACCCTTGTCCATCCATAGGGATCACAAACATATTTTCACATCATGGTGATACTAAGATATTGATACATGGGTGTAGACATACACATGCATAAAATAATCCATTAATGGGTGTACATGATTGACTATCTGATAGACAAACCTTTCAATTCTATTTTATTATTTATTATTATTTTGATTCATAGTAAGGCATACAAACCTTCTCGAGTAAGATAACCTCTCTCTCTCTCTCTCTCTCTCTCTCTCTCTCTCTCTCTCTCTCTCTCTCTCTCTCTCTCTCTCTCTCTCTCTCTCTCTCATGCTAGTAGGATATAATCATGAGGGATACCATCCTTTATGATTCTCATATGTTTCCTATGTGAATCTATGATCTTTTATGCTTTGTAATATCCTTCAAAAAATGATCTTATATTGGGACATTTCATTATCTAAGGTCTCTTTCACTCAATGATTAGGGTTTTAGTACTAACCCTTTTTGTGTCTTTTGATACTTTTTATTTTCTTTTCCTTTTTTTGCGCTCTTATGTATGGGAATAGAGTTAGGATCATAGGTTTGGGGTCTTGTGTCCTTGATCTCAGTGATGGTTGGTATATCTTGTTGTGACTTGTGACTTGTCTCTCTATCTCTTCTTCTTCTTCCTTTTACCATGAGTATGAGTTGCCTCATAATCTTGCTAAGTAGGGGCAAGATGTACAATCTTAAAATGGAATCATTTTATTTTGAGACCTTTTAGATCTCCTTAGTGTGCTTTTGGTCTGTCTTTTATATTCCAATCTTGCTCAAATTTAAAAAGTCATATCTCATTTCTATGCATGGCTTTTTAGGTGCTATTTTATCACAATTTTGGCCATATCTTCTATTTCTTTCATTATTTCTCATTTATTTCTACACTTTCTCCCAATAACTCAAGGTCACTTTTCCTCATAAAACTCTTGGGTATAGGTTGACCTACTTAGCTTATGCTGGTATAGTTTGACAAGGATGACTTATACCTAGAGGGATTTTCATACTGAGGCCTTGGATGTATTATGTATTTATATTATTTTATTGTATTCTGTAGTCAATTTTCTTTTTCTTTGATTCCAAAAACTATTAAATAAAGGATTTTGGGAATTTCAATTTCACACAAACGAAATTGAGATCAAGACCATAAGACATCAAGTAATAATCTCTACTACATTTTTCAATGCATACATTAAGGATTTTTCAATCATTCATCAAGATCTAGAATTTTGTTATTGTGTCAAGCTTCTTCCTTCAAGGTGGTAGTGGAGTTTGGCTTATTAGGAGGAGATCTTTCATCCACTCATTCATGATTCTTATATTATTTATCAAGACATATCACAAGCATTCATGTTCATGAGCATTTGAATTTCGTAATTCCTTTTGGTTTTGTGTTGAGCCAATGTTATTACATTTGTATACATGAATACATACTAGTGGTCCACAAGGGTAAATATACTAAGAGAGGGGGTGAATAAGTATATTCTAAAAAACTTCAATTTTTTTGACTAATCATTCCCTCACACAGTCTCTAGATAGTGATGACTATAACTCAACCAATTAAGATCAAGAAAAAACACTTAATACAAATATAGGATCACACAACACAATTATTTATCTCATGAAAACTTGACTAGGGTGATGACCATAGTGTGTGAGACTATCCTCACAAAAATTTGCAATCTCCTAAAGTATGTCTGGTTTAAGAACTTATCTCTACTAGAAGATTACGAAGACATGGTCAAGTGTCACCCAGTTAAGGGATTTAGTAGATACTTGTGAGACTCTTGCCTGGTTAAGAGTAGCTTGGTTAAAGGACTTCATAACACAAACTTATATGTCATTAGGTTGGGGTATTTTCATACAAATAAATTTTCAAAGTTTTCCCTCAACAAGACTTTCTTTTATATTGATAAGAAAACAACAAATATTTTGATCTAAGTAGTATATCTACTAAAATTAGTTTAATGTAGATCACCTAGATATGCTTGTACCTATCTATACCTTTCTCTTCCCTTCCTTAGGTTTGTAACTCAAAGATGATTGCAATGTTCTTGGATTTGTTGGCTATATAACACTCCTTAACTATGTTGATCGGCACATTGGATCTCCTCAACACACTTTCAACTTGAACACCATTCTTGAATATTTCTAGTCAACCTTCTCCTTTTAAGATTATAGTTAGTTCAACTATATGGCTTCTTTCTCTTACACTCTACAATCTAACTTATTCTTTCAAAATGGAAATCTTTTATATGAGAATTCAAAGTTGAATTTTATAGCCTATGTCTAGCTTGTACTCATGTCTCTATCTTATGACATTTTTATCAGATGTACCTTGTAAGAACATAATCCATGGATTGGTATTCTATGATTTCTCTAGCTTTCTCTACTAGTAACAATTCAAATTTGAATTATTTTGTATATCCTCAATGTGACAATACTATCACCATTAAATTCAATATTGGGTGTGATCCACCCACTTCATGACATGGCAATCACAGGTATCTTACCTTTGCACATCCATCTTGTTGATGTGCCTCATCCTTTCTTCACATTTGGTATGTCATACCAACCTATCTTCTTGCATGAAAATTCTCTTTGAGTCCATATGTACTTAGTGTTGAAGAAGATTGTTGAAGTATAAAAATGAGGAAGATTGATGAAACCTATCATGGAAAAATCATTATTTTGTCACTGATGTCAAACCTACTACTTGTTTGCAAGAAAATTACTAATTTGGTCTGAATGCTATTATTTGATTGATTGATGAAGATGATTTAAAAAGAAAAGACAAAAAAAGCACCTAGAGAAAGGTTGAGTTATATGGTGTATAATAGAAGCACTAAGACTAAGTAAGACTTTGATGATATAGTGTATTATTTATCTAATTAAGCCTATAATGAAAGGATACTTGAGCTAATACTAGAAGAAGACTAAGAAAAGAAGTATGTCTGCCAAGCTTGACCAAGTAAATAGTGGAAGTTGAGAAAGTTAGTGTGGGTTGAGCAGAAAGTTAGTTGAAGTCGAGCAACGTAAGTTCAGTATGCATTGAGTAAAGATAAATCTAGTAGGTATTGAGTGAAGAAAGTCTAGTGTGTGCTAAGCACTAGTAAAGAATTAGTGTATGATGAGAAACCTAGTGTTGACCAAGCATCAAACGATAGTGATTGTTGAGAAAACATGTTATTATTGAGTGCCAGTAAAATGATTTTGATCAAAGATTTGAAAAATCTAAGCTAACAAAGTTGATTTCTTGAATTTTGTGAATTTTATGAAAGATAAGTATGATGAGCTGGTGGTACATAATTCAAGATAAACCATTTAGAGATGAATTTGGAGAGGATTGTAGAGGAAGTTTCTAGAAGGGAACTAAAATGGAAAATAGGGTACATTTAATGAATCTAACCTAATCCTAAGATGGACGATTGTGGTTAAGTGAAAAAATATCTAAGTTCTATGTTTAAGGAGACAGTAGGCTAGAAGCAAAGTGTCATAGTGTGAACCAGAGAGAGACAATCTAGCTTGTGGTGTTGTTTCATTTGGTGGATGAAGGGATGAATCTATAGATGGCATACTAAGAAAGAAGGCATCAGGAGGTTATGTCTTGAAGGGTCAAAAATCTATCATAAATGAGGGAGAGTGAATACAAAGAAGAATGGAGGACTGAATAAGTGATCTATAATATGCAAGTGAGTTGTTTTGTTATTAGATCAAGTCATACTATTATTTTCTAACAACTATACCAATCTAGATAAATCCTTTGGATTAAGGTTGACCTAACAGTCATGAGTAAATCTTTTAACAAGGTGACATTCTAATGGAATGATCTGAATTCCTCTCACAAGGCTCACTCCTAACATGGTGATTGAAATCCTTTAATCAAGGTCACATTTGACACTGTGCATTGTAACCTTTAATAGGGTTGCCTCCTCATAAAGCTCACTCTAGAAGAGTGAAAATTGGTAGCATGTTACTAGTGGTTTTTCCCAAATTGGGTTTCCACATAAAATTTGTATGTCAAATTGTGTAAATTATTTTGTGGTATTTCATGTTTACATTTCTGCAAAGTTCATTTGACCTAGGAAAATAATATACTATGGTTTGAGATATTGAATGGTCAATGCATGCACAAGTATTTGTTAAGTACTAATTTTTTTTAGCTATACATTTGGACTTTGGATAACTGATTCAACCCCCTCTCAGTTATTCTAAATCATTCCAACAATTGGTATAAGATCATTTGGTGCTTATGAAGGAAAAAGTTTGAAGGTACTTAAAGGTAAAGATCAAGATGTATAGAAAGGAGGTTCCCAAGTTAAATAAGGAAAACTTTCCTGCATTGAATTTTTTTATGAAGTTTCATCTAGGAGGTCTTGGTGATAATGCATAGACAACTATTACCACTAAATATGTTGTAGTAGTTGGAACCCCAACTATTGAACAACTAAAACATAAGAAGGAGCACAATTAGGCAATGTTGGAGATTGCATCTACCCTAAGCTATTTAGAGTTTGAAAACATCAAAACATGTGTCACTTCTAAAGGAATGTGGGATGCCCTACAAAAGATATATGGAGGAGACAAGAATGTGCTGAGAGCCAAAGAAAAAAGTCTAAGAGGAAAATTTGATGAAATGAGAATGCAAGAAGGTGATACTATAGTCCAATATTGTGCAAGAATCAAAGATATTGTCAATGCAATCAGAGGATTAAATGGAATTATTAATGACAATACTATGATCAACAAAGTGTTAAGAACCCTACTACCTATCTATGCTATTAGAGTCTCTTCTATACAAGAATTGAGGTGTAATCCTAGTAGTGATCTAACCCTTGAATGACTGGTTGGTAGACTCACTACTTTTGAACTTTCAAATTTAGGTAATTTCAAATCTAAGAATATTGATTCTACTTTTAAAGCTAAGCTGACAATCAAAGAACCTATAGGAAAGACAAAGTTCAAGCATGTTGCTAATGAAAGTGACAAAAATGAAGAAGATCTAGAAGAATTTGAAGCACTATTGGCTAGGAGATTTCACAAAGGCAAAGGAAAGTACAAAGGTAAGTTACCCATCATATGTTTAAATTGAAACAAAGATGGTCATATTGTAGTGAGGTGTACTAAGAAGAAGAAGAAGAACAAAAATGAAGACAAACCCAGAGGTAGAAAAGATGAGAGTAACAAAGGCTACATAGAAAAGGGAAAGAAAGCTTGTTACATTGTTGAAGAAGAATCTAATGAAGAATTAGATGGTCATGATGATGAAGTTGTGTATTTTGCTATAAAAGATGATTCAGATGAAGATGAGCCAACTACATTAGTATCCTATGTAACTAAAAGTGGAAGGTGGATCATTGA
The DNA here is from genome assembly GCA_028749045.1 of Cupressus sempervirens. Lineage (NCBI taxonomy): Eukaryota > Viridiplantae > Streptophyta > Pinopsida > Cupressales > Cupressaceae > Cupressus > Cupressus sempervirens. Next base: position 400,513,718 of record CM053787.1, read on the forward strand.
CAGTGGATGTTCTCATCACATGACTGGTGACAAAAGTAAGTTCATTACCCTTTCGTATTACAATGGAAATAGTGTTAGATTTGGTAATGATGCACCCTATCCAGTTAAAGGTAAAGGATCAATAAAATTGACAAACAAGATCATGTGTGACAATACTTACTATGTAGAAGGACTTAACTATAATCTGTTGAGTGTTTCACAATTGCGTAGTTGAAAATACAAGGTTGAATTTGAGCACAAGAAAGCTAGGATCTATGATGATGATGAATAACTCATTGGGAGTGGAGATCAAACAAGGTGTAATTTTTTTTATCTTGACATGAATGAAACTACTTGTCTTGTTATACAATTTGATGATGTGTGGCTATGGCACAAAATATTATGTCATGTAAATTTTGACAACTTGGTTAGTATTAGTAAGATGAAGAGATAGAGTTTTCCAAAACTAAAGAAACCTGATAATGTGATTTACAAACAATGTCAGTTAGGAAAGATGAAAAGGTCTAGTTTTAAAAGTAAGACTCATTCTTCAAAAGAAATTTTGTAATTAGTTGACTGATTTATGTGGACCAATTAATGTGCAAAGCTACAAAGATGAAAAATATTTTATTCTATTTGTTGATGATTACTCAAGAATGATGATAGTTATATTTTTAAGAGAAAAAACTAATGCTTTTCAAATGTTTAAGTGGCATTTGGTTAAATTTAAAAAGGAAACTGGTAAAATCTTGAAATGTCTGACATCTGACAGAGGTGGAGAGTTTACATCAAATGAATTCAATAACTTCTGCAATGATAGGGGAATCAAGAGACAAACTTCTACACTTATGACCCCTCCACAAAATGGGATAGCTGAAAGGAGGAAAAAATATGTGATGGATTGTGCTAGAACACTAATGATGGAGAAGACATGTTTCTTTGAAATATTGGAGAGAAGTTGTTAGTACAACTATCTATACCTTGAACTGAGTACAAGTCATGAAAGGAACAAACTTAACACCTTATGAATTATGGTATGGATACTCACCAAATGTCAAATATTTTAATGTATTTAGAAGCAAGTGTTACATTCATAAGGACAAAAGAAATTTTTTAATTAGTTGACTAATTTATGTGGACCAATTAATGTGCAAAGCTACAAAGGTGACAAATATTTTATTCTATTTGTTGATGACTACTCAAGAATGATGACAGTTATATTTTTAAGAGAAAAAATTGATGCTTTTCAAATGTTTAAGTGGTATTTGGTTAAATTTAAAAAGGAAACTGGTAAAATCTTGAAATTTCTAACATTTGATAGAGGTGGAGAGTTTACATCAAATGAATTCAATAACTTCCGCAATGACAGGGGAATCAAGAGACAAACTTCTACACTTATGATCCCTCCACAAAATGGGATAGCTAAAAGGTGGAACAAATCTATGATGGATTGTGCTAGAACACTAATGATGGAGAAAAATGTTTCTTTAAAATACTGGAGAGAAGCTATCAGTACAATTATCTATACCTTGAACCAAGTACAAGTCAAGAAAGGTACAAACTTCACACCTTATGAATTATGGTATGGATACTCACCCAATGTCAAATATTTAAAGGTATTTAGAAGAAAGTGTTACATTATTAAGGATAAAAGAAATGGTAAACTTGATGCAAAAAGTGAAGAAGGTATATTCCTAGGTTATTCCATAAGAAGCAAAGCTTATAAGTTTCTAAATACTATCACTAACAAAGTTGTGGAAAGCGAAAATGTAAAATTTGATGAATATAAAGAAATACATGAAGATGAACAAAAAAAGGAACCTAAAAATTACAAAACCTTTACGTACTACTATGAAAGCATGTCTGTTCATGTTGATGATACTGTAGCTACTAATCTACAAGAATTAGTGACTAAGTAGTCACATACAATGGATGTTGAGTTACATTCATAAGCCAAGTTACAATCATAAGCTGAGGTACATTCTGACACTGAGATCAGTTTACAAGAGAGGAATTTTGAGTTACCTAACAAAGAAGTACATAGTGAACCTAAGATTGTAAATTCATGAACAACCTATTATTGAAAGAAGAATAGGGCCAAGATTATCAAAATACATAAGATTCCTCATCCTACTAAACAAATCATTGGAGAGAAAGAGGTAAGACCAATGAAAAGGAATAGATTAAGGAATGAGACATGTTTGTTAAGAATGCATGAACCTAAATTGGTGAAGGATGCATTAGAAAATGGAGACTGGAGTCAAGTCATGAAAGAAGAAATTGATCATATTGTGGAGAAAAAAACATGGAAACTAGTACCCAAACCAAAGAACAAGAATGTTAGTGGAACCAAGTGGGTGTACAGAAACAAATTGGATGAGAATGGATAAGTAACAAGGGAAAAGGCAAGGTTAGTTTGCAAAGGTTATGCACAAGAAGAGAGTATTGACCATGGAGAGACATTTTCCCCTCTTGTAAGATTGGAAGGAGTAAGAACTCTACTTGCTTATTCTATCTATAAAGGATTCAAGGTTTATCAAATGGATGTTAAGTCAATATTTTAAATGGTATATTGGAAGAGGAGGTTTAAATTGAACAACATAAAGGATTTTTTGATCCTAACAATAAGAACATGATGTGTCAAAGCTTTATATGGTTTGAAGCAAGCTCCTAGAGCATGGTATGAAAGACTACACAACTATCTTATCAATATTGATTTTGAGAAGATTGATGACAAGAAAAATTTGTTGATGATATCATATTTGGAAGACAAAATGGATTGTGTAAGACATTTGCAAATGAAATGATGAAAGAATTTGAGATGTCAATGTTTGGAGAAGCAAATTTTTTTGTTGGATTACAAGTTTATCAGATAAAATATGATATTTACATCACTCCATCCAAGTATGTAAAGGAAACCTTGAAAAAAATTGGTATGGAAGACTCAAGGCCAGTTAATACTCCTATGATGATAGGACATAAACTATTCAAAATAGATGATTCTATTGAAGTAAATCAAACATTTTACGGGTCTATGATTGACAAATTGCAATATGTAGTTCATAACAGACCTAGCATTGCACTATTTGTTGGGATTGTTGCAAGATTTTTTGCAAATCCTAAAGAGAATCACTTAATGGCTGTTAAGAGGATTATGAGAGACATGAAATTAAAGGTATAGAAGAATATGGTCTGTACTACAAGAAAAATGACAAGTTTGAATTGAGAGCCTATAGAGATGTTGATTGGGCTGGAAACATTGATGACATAAAAAGTATAAGTGGAGGAGATTTTTTCTTAGGATAAAGATTGGTTACTTGGACCAACAAGAAACAAAATTGTATTTCACAATCTACTATTGAAGCTAAATATGTGGCTACTACTGTGAATTGCACAAATGTAGTATGGATCAAATAATTACTCAAAGGAATGAAGGAAGAAAATACTAAACTTGTAGTCATTTACTATGAAAATACAAGTGTTATAAACATATCAAAGAACCTTGTGATGCATACAAAGACAAAACACATTGTAATCAAGTATCACTATTTGAGAGAGTTGGTTCAAGAAAAAGAACTAAGATTGGAATGTGCGAATACAAATGAATAGATAGCTGATATATTCACAATGGCTTTACCTAAGGATGGACATGAATATCTTAGAGGTAAACTAGGGGTGATACTCCTATCTGAAGCTAATTAAGAAGTAAGAGTAGTGCCTTGCATCAATTGATTTGAATGACATATTTTAAAACTTGATGCAACAGGTATTACTTTAGAACATGCCTGAAGTAAGGAATGAGTTGAAATAAAAGATTTATAGTCACATGAAAGGTGATAGAGGGGGAACCTGAATTGATGATATCTACATGAGAAGATGTCAAGTTGTTAGTTTGTGGTGACTGATCAAGGAAGTATTGTACATACTTCATAAATTATTTGGGGTACTATTCGCCAATGGCTAATATTTGCCAATTGGATATTGTTTATATTTGCCAATTTATGACTTACATGTTGTAACTAATTTTAACCCTAAAGCAAAAAAAATACTTGTATAAAAGGGCTTAGTGTTAGGGATTGTTTCATAAGGTGTGATGCAAAAATTGGTTCTTATGGCAGTATTCAATTGTAAGGGATTATGAATTTTAATAAAATTGTAATCACTAGATCGTAATAATATTGGACTTTCTATTTGGTGGACATAGCCCAAGGATTGGGTGAACCACATTAAATCTTGGTGTCTTGTGTTCTTTTCTGTGTGATCTATTATTTTTTTGATATTGTTTATATTTGCATGTAATAGTTATTTTTGTCTATAGTTAAATCCTAACAAAAGTCTTTGGCACTATTGTCAAAGAGGGAGAGTTTACTACAAGTATGAGAGAGTTAGTACCAAAAAAGAGAATGAGACTAGAAAGAGGAAGCGTTACACTGAATATTTGAAGATGAAGAGAGATTGTAGCCTATATGGAAGAAGGAAAAATACTGATAGAGGGGGAGATTTCAATACAAGGTATTAAGTTTCTTTTTGGTATTTTTTGCCATCAATGCCAAAGAGGGATATTGTTCAATAATATTGTTGAAGTATAGAAATGAGCAAGATTGATGAAACCTATCATGGAACAATCATTACTTTGTCACTGATGTCAAACCTACTACTTGCTAGTGAGACAATTGCTAATTTGGTATGAATGCTATTATTTTATTGATTGATGAAGAGGATTTGAAAAGAAAGGATAACAAGAGTACCTAGAGAAAAGTTGAGTTATATGGTGTATACAAGAAGCACTAAGACTAAGTAAGACTTTGATGATATAGTTTATTATTTATCTACTTAAGGCTATAATAAAAGAATACTTAAGCTAAGATTAGAAGAAGACGAAGAAAAGAAATGTGTCTACCAAGCTTGATCAAGTAAATAGTGGAAGCTGAGAAAGTCAATGCAAGTCTAGCAAAAAGTTAGTTGAAGCTAAGTAAAGAGAAATCTAGTAGATGTCGAGTGAAGAAAGTCTAGTGTGTGTCAAGCACTAGTAAAGACTTAGTGTATTCTAAGAAACCTAGTGTTGACTGAGCATCAGAAGATAGTGATTGTTGAGCAAACAATATATTATTGCCGAGTGCTAGTCAAATGAGTTTGATCAAAGATTTGATGAATTTGAGCTGACAATGTTGATTTCTTGAATTGTGTGAAACATGTGGAAGATAAGTATGGTAAGTTGGTGGTACAGAATTCAAGATAAACTATTTTGAGATGAATTTGGATAGGATTATAGAGGAAGTTTCTATAAGGGAACTAAAATAGAAAAGAGGGTAGATTCAATGAATCTGGCCTAACCCTAAGATGAATAATTGTGGTTAAGTGGAAAAAGATCTAAATTCTCTATTTAAAGAGATAGTAGACCAGAAGCAAAGTGTCATAGTGTAAACCAAAGAGAGGCAAGGTGTCTTATGGTGTTGCTTCATTTGGTGGCCGAAGGGATAAATTTGCAGATGGCATACTAAGAAAGAAGGCTTAAGGAGGTGAATGCTTCAAGGGTAAACAATATATCAGAGACAAAGGAGATTGAATGACAAGAAGAATGGAGGATTGAATAAGTGATCTGTAATCTGCAAGTGAGTTGTTTTTTTATCAGATCAAGTCCTACTGTTACTTTCTAACAACTATACTAGTCTGGGTAAATCCTTTGGACTAAGTTTGACCTAACAGTCATGAGTAAATCCTTTAATAGGGTGACATTCTAATGGAATGTTCTAAAATCCTCTAACAAGGCTCACTCTTAATAGGTTGATTGAAATCCTTTAATCAAGGTCACATTTAATAGTGTGCATTGTAACCTTTAATAGGGTTGCCTCCTCACAAAGCTCACTTTAGAAGTGTGAAAATTGGTAGCATGTTACTGGTGGTTTTTCCCAAATTGGGTTTCCAAGTAAAATCCTTGTGTCAAATTGAGTGAACTATTTTGTGGTATTTCATGTTTACATTTCTACAAAGTTCATTTGACCTAGGATAGTAATATACTATGGTTTGAGATATTTAATGATCAATGCATGCACAAGTATTTGTTAAGCACTAAAATGTTTTTTTTGTACATTTGGACCTTGGATAACTAATTCAATCCCTCTTAGTTATTCTAAAGCATTCCAACACTTAGCACATATTTTTCTAAGTTGGATTCCTCTTTTCACCCCCTTAGCTTGACTTGTCATTCTTACTTCTATGATCACACCTATGAAGAGGAGTCACACTTATGTGCTCATAATGCTTAATTGATCATGACTCCATATTGGTCAATGTTCTATTTACACCTTGAAATCAATGACAACTTAGTCATAACTAGTCACACCAGTACCACCATCGGTCTATTCCCTTTAACTTTTGATAGTTATACCAATAGATACTAAATTAAATTATATCTACAAAGGTAATTATATTTCTCATTTTTAGATTTAGTTCTCCTACTTGCTAGAATTTCCTTTATCTTTATTTGCATTTGAATTTGAATTTGAATTCCTAATCTAGGGCTTGACTAGGGAAATTCGTCCCCTAAAATACAAATACAATTTTTTTTATGTGCAAGAACATGCTATCAGAACTATGAATTCTGTCCCATGAACTTACTATTAGATGTCATCCAAATTGACATGTACCTAGATATCTAATACATTTAGGGTTTTCTATTTTGACTACAGATCCATAGTCAGATTTCATATAGAAGTTATATAAATCCATAATTTTTTGAGTAGAAAAGAACTTTTTCTTTCACATTTTGAGGTCATATTTCTCTCTTATTTTCATCTCATAATATATATATATTTTCATACTTCAATTTTATTGATTGCATATGTATAGCCTATAGATATATTTCATCTTTATCATTTAATCAATTAGATTAATTTATATTCACATTGCACATCTACGGTTAATGAATATTGCATGACAATTTGGGTCTACTATTGTCACCCCTTCATACTATTTGGGTTTTCTAATATAACTTGAGATATATTGAGAGTTGTGTTTGGAACCCCCTCTTTGTCTTGTATTGAATGGATTAGGGTGAATATGTTTAACTAATGAATTCATCTAATCTAGTTTACATTGTTAAATTTATTGATGCCATTTTCCCCATAAATAATATTAATGATATAATAGATAGAATAATTAATAGGAGAAGGAAGGTTATAAATATTATTGTTTTGTGAAATGGAAGGAAATATAGAAGAATCTTGAATAATGTTAATAGGATTGGATGAACGAAGATTGGAATAGGAAAGAGGAACATTTTTGTAAGAAGATATAGTTGAAGGAAATGACGCATAAGGACCACTTGTGGGAAGAGATGGAATAATAGGGTCACATGTTTGGGGTGGGAAGAATGAATGTAATTAGTGTTGATGAAAGGTGTAGCATCGATGGAAATGATAGGAATAGAAGTAGAAAAAGGTAAGGAAGTCTCAACACTTATAGAAGGAGGAAATTACCTATCCCTATGGAACATTATATTATAGGCTTAACATTAGAATAGATAAGATGATAAATTCTTTGACGTACCTTTTTCATCATTATGAATTAGTTTTTTTAAGCCTTCTATAGTGGAAAGAGTAGTAGGATTATGATGTTCTTGAGCTAACCATATTTCAAACATTTCAAATTCATGAGTGCAATTTTACATTTGAGAAGGAGAAAATCTTAATATTTTGTCTTTGTATAGGAATCTAAATGAAAAGAGTTATTCTCCATGATGGGAATAAGATCATGAGGAAGGATTTTAGTCTCATCAATATTCCCAGGAAATAAGGAGGGTTAGCGATTAGAAGAATCCATGAGTCTATGATTTCCTATAACTGGAATATTATAGTTTAGAATCAGAGTAATAAAGATCATACACAAGAAGGAAATATAAAGAAGATGCAATATTATTATTGGAAAGAAGGTATCTAAATCCAAATAATGTAACCAAAATAAAGTGGGTAGAATACAGATCTAGATATCAAGATGTGAACACTAATACATTAGGGGTCAATTTGTGACGGCAAGAAAAGATAATGTGGTTTTGGCTTTTTTTTTTTCAATTTTAGCCCGATGGCATCGCAATTGCGACGCCAGCGGGATATAAGAGAAAAAAAAAGCCAAAAACCCTCATTTGAATGAAATTGCGCGACACAGGGTTCTTTTGAAAGGCACGCGCGGGAGAATATCAGAACTCATTTGCATCAGGCTTCCTTAAAACTAGTTCCATGGAGTTCATTTTTTGAATGCAATGACCCATTCTATTCTCTATGTTTGGGTGGCAACTTGAATGAGTAGATTGTTTACATATTTCCAATGCGTGAGATCTCCATTCACAGGTGAGTCCTGTAGACACCTAAAAACCTTTAGAAAATAAAGTATTTTTATTTTTTGAAAAATTCCTGATGACATCATCATTAATTAATTAATTATTTAATTAATTAATTTATTTTTATGCCATTAAATCCCTTTATCTTAATTAAAAATATTTAATTAAGGAATCCCTCCCAAAAATGTTTAAATCTTATTTAAACATTATTTCCTTATTTATTAATTATTTAATTAATAAATTGACCAAAAAACCCAAAATAAATAAAAAATTTATTTTTTGCCCAAAACTTGGCCAATTTCCTTAAGACCACTAACCTCTTCCAAAATCTTCTAATCCTTCTTTAATTTTAATTAAAGGCTAATCCTATCATTTGCTACCCCTAATCCCAACTCAAAATATTTAATTAAGATTAAATATTAATCCTCATGTTTATTAAAATTTTTTTAATAAATATCTCCTCAACCCAAACCCTTGAAATAAATAAAACTTTATTTATTTCCTAAAAACCTAATTTATCCTCATCCTAAGAAGTTCTAGACTCTTCTAGAAAGTCTTCATCCTCATCCTAAGAAATTCTAGACTATTCTAGAAAGTCTTTATCCTCATCCAAAGTCTAGACTCTTCTAGAAGATGTCTTTAAACCTAATCCTAATCCCCTCCCAACCTTGTCACATTCCCTAAACATGGGTTAAAACTTACTAACCCAAGCCAAAGTTAACAAATATCTCCTCCTTCACCCACCCTCATTAAATGCCATCCACTTGCCTATCCCTAAGCTAATCCTAATCCATCCTCTAATCATTTGCACAATCCTAAGCAAGCTTAAAACCTTCCTAATCAATTCCAAGTCGAAATTGCTCTCATCACCCTCAAAATATCTCAACCATAAAACTTTATGAAGTCCACTAGGCCATAAATGACTCTTCCAAGCCCTTTTATTGCTCTTACAAGCCATTATGAGGGTCTTTATGAAGATTTTATCCCTTGAGCCTCCTTTTTTGACTCATCCTTCCCCTTTCCTCCATCCTCTCACCATGTGACATGTGTCACTCCTTGATTGGCTGTAAGGAAGCACAACCCATGTGCTCTCCTCTCATGCAATCTAAGCCCTCCATAAGCTTTTTCCCATCCTTGCATCTTAGCCCTCAATCCCTCAAGCCTCTTGCTTATAAATTGGATCCTTTCCCTTTGCAAAAGAACACAATCCATGAAGTAAAGTCATAATGCCATTTTAAGAAGCCATTTTACATCAAAACCATACACTCACACCCAAATTCCAACTCCATTTGAAGCCATTTTTGAAGCATAAGCTTGAGCATACATCCTATCTATTTAGACAAAGCCACTCAAAAAGAGAGCTTCTTATTGAGAGAGCCCATTAATGGCTCATATTCTCAATTAAGAGCTCATCTTAGTCTATCTTGAAGTTTATGAATTTTTTTTAGTTTGTAGAAGCTTTATTTAAATTTGGTTTCTATTAGCATACTAACATTCCTCATATACATTTTGGTACACCCGGTGGGACCCCGCATGGGTCATCTTCATTAGCTTTTTTAGTCAAGTTTTGTATGTCATTTGCTAATTTTGGCTAATTTTTCTTGTTTTTGTGATTGGTAGGATTTTATAAATTGGTTTTGTAGGTCCACATGAGCATGAAAAAGACAAAGAAACTCATAATCTATCTCGTAGTGTTTGCAAATTTTTCAAGCTTATAGGTGGACAAAGAACTTGGAATTCTTCTTCCTCTTCTTGTCTATATTCTTCTTATTCCATCTACTTCTTCTTCTTCTTCTTGTGGGAGATCTTGGCCATTTTTTTTTTAAGGAAGCAAAATCATACACACTTCTTTTTAGTGCTTAAAATGAACCCCCAAATCATACTTAAATTCATTAAAAAATTAAAAATTTGCAAAAAAGAAAAAATCTTTTAACATGTGAAACTAAACCAATCCAATCATTTGCATCCTTGCAACATCAAGGTTTTAGATGCATTCATGCAAAGTTAGGAACACTTCATTTTTGGGAATTTAAAAAGAACTTCAAGTTTCCATTTCAAAAGGTTCAAAATCAACACTAAGTGCACACTAAAATCTAAATCAAACTCAAAGCATCAATCAAGGATAAAATGAACCTCATTTGCAAATATTTTAAAGTTCTTTTAAAAATCTCATGAAAACTAAGAGTCCTAAATGGTTGCCAAAAATTGTCCTAAAAGCTTTGTTATTTGTTCCAAACAAATGTCTTGTTGCAAAATCTTGAATGTTTCTTAGGTTTTTCATGCATCAAAACAATCTAGGAATATCATTTTTGGGCTTAAAATATGCAAACTAGAACACAAAATCTTGAATGAAAACCAAAGTCCAAAGAGTCATTTTCACTTTTGAGTCCAAAACAATCTTGAATGATCTAAGGTTAAAAAAAAACACTTCAAAGTTATTAAAACAACACACAAAATCTCAATCTTGAATGCTCAAAGGAAAAAAACTTGAATGTTTAATCACTTGTCTTTGAATGCATGTTGCTAAAATCACTCTTGAGTGCCATGGATTAAAATCAAGTTTGTTTTTTTTATGAATGCATGATTAAAACAAAAAATCCAATCTTGAATGCCATAGATCAAATAATCATCTTTTGGGGCATAAAAAAGAATCCACATTTTTGAAATCTTCTAAGTTATAAAAACTAATAAAGACACTTTAAGTGAGTTTGTAGTTGGACTCACCCTCTTTAATCACCCATCAATTTAACCATTGGTTGCAATCTCAATGCCATCTATGGGGATGGGTCTACCTAAGAGGGTGTTAAGTGCTCCACAAAGATCAAACTCCACTCACTTGGGTCTTTAGTGGTTTTTCTAAGTTAGAAATTTTTTTGAATGTGCATTAATCTCGCTCACACTTAATTTGGGCATAAAAATTGGACAAATCTTGACGTGGAGGGCCTCCGAGCGCGCACTTGGCAATCAAATTTCACACATCTTTGTTTTGGGCTTAAAACACTCTAACACAATCTTGAATGCCTAACAATCAATGAACATTGCATGGTTTTGATGCATTTCAATAACGCTCACATTTCTTACGTTGACAAATTCTCGATTTCTATTATGTTGACGATGCTGTCAAGTTGGAATGAACATTGTATGCCCTAATCACAAGTGTCTTCAATCATAGCTTACAAAATCTAAATCATCAATTGGAAAAGAACTCTGCTTTTTAGCCCAAGGTCATCTGAATCTTCTCTCCCCTTGTTGCCTTTGCAGGCCATCTTGGGTGCATAAGACTAGGGTCCAAAACCTTGTTTTTTAATTTTAGGAAGCCTGCTTGGGGATTTCATCACCCCTTGGACGACCTCAACTCCAACATTTCGGCGGAGTATAAAGATTGGGAGGTGAATCCAAAGACACCTCTCTTGGAATCAAGATTTTGTCACTCGAGCTAAGCCTTAAGGAACTTTATACCCTTGAGAAGTGAAAGAGGAGAAGTGGGTTACCGCTCCTCTCGGTTGTGTGACATCTTTTTGGTTTCATCTACGGATATGGGCCTCATGTACCTTGTGTATATCGAGGACTCCCTAGCTAAACCAAATTTCATCCTTGTAAAAAGCTTCCTAGGATGTTGGTGTGTTTGACGTGCTTGCTCCAAAATTTTGTCTTCTTGTTTGTTCATAACTTTTGAATGAATGTTTGCCAACTTTGGTCAAAATCCCAAAAAAGCAGAAATCTCCCAGCTCAAGGCATACTTAGCGTAGTCACTGCCTCATCAAAAAATCATCCAAGCTCCTCCGCTGCAACCAAATCTATCTAGAACAATCCCAAATCCAAAGTCTCTCCAAATCATCCCCCCAGCCAGCTAGCAACCCAATCCAAAATCACACCCAAGCCTTTAGAGAGTTGTTGTCATTCTGCTAGAATTTGCTATCCAATCAATCTGACCAATCCACCAGCCTCACCAAGGTTATCCCTTTGACAGAGCTTTGTCTAGGGTAATCTAGCTTTGTCACTTGTTATCCCTCATCACCTTGAGCTAAAGGTTGGGATCCACAAGTGGTCAATCTCGTGTCATGCCCATAGGATCATTAGTCTATCCTTAAGTTGACACAATCTCCACCAATCCAGCGCATAGGAAAGAAAAACTCTCACTTTTTAACATCATGCCCTTGAAGTCTTCCATCCACAGGAAAGCCAAAAATCTCTAGCCAATCCTCCTTAGGTCTATCATACAACTTTGACTCTCCCTAGGAAATCCTTCATCAGCCAATCCAAAATCTGCACTTAATCCAAATCCTACCATGAGCTTCCGTGTTCATCCATATGCAAGACCCCATCCCCATCCGACTCATCATCAAAACATGAAATCCCAAACCTATCATGATGTGTTCGGTCATATTGTCCTTGCTCCTACCACCTCCTATTCCAATGATGATGAAAATCTTGTTGACTATGATGGGTATATTGAAAGCCTTAGAAACATTCCCCCAAGTATCCCCCAAAATCCAAGAGTTATTCCAAACTATCTAGTCATACCATCTGATATCCCAGCTTCTCCTCCATCACCCAATCAACCAAGCTTCCAATCTTCCACCCTCATCACACCAGCTATTCCTATCAATCCACCACCTCCACCTTCGACACATGAGTCTCCAAGGAATCTCCTAGAGGAAATACAAGAAAAGCCGCCTCCAACAGTCGATAAGCCATGTCATCTAATCCAACCATGTGAAGTAGTCAGTGATGAAGCTTCCCCATCTATAATATCACTCCCATCTCCCATAGCTATCATCCCCATACCATCCATCAAATTGCTTAAAATCCTTCCACTTCCTGCAAGCATCAAACTCCCACCACCCATCAAATCGCTCCAAATCCCATCCACATCTCCTCCTCCAAGCATTATCCAAATCCCATATAATGAACCTCATGTATCCACTCCCATCCATTCTTGTCAAGATCTTTTCCAAAAGCATGTTGGAATATCCTCCGACAGAACAGCAGATCCTGCCATCCCACTTATTCCCCTACATGATCCACTTTTACCATCCCCTCCATATCTAAATCCTACCATCTTACTTACTCCATCTCAAGATCCCTTTCCCTCAGCCCACCCAACTCAAGATCCTATCCTCCCATCTCCTCTGCTTCATGATCATACATCTCCCATAATCCATGATGATAGATCCATCAAAAAAGAATTAATTATCATATCTGAAGCTCCAACGCCTTCAGCTAGTAATGGACTCACATCTTGTGTTCCAAATAATGAACATCATATTGAAAAAAGAAATGAAAATGTATTTCTAGATGTTGGTATCCCCTCTATTCCTGCATGGTCCCAAGTCCTTCCATCTCCACACTAAAGTTCCCAGCCATCTTATTCTGCATCTATTTTGGGCCCTCATCCTACTCCTTATCTCCAACCCTCCATTTTGGGTCCATATATCCCTTATCTAAATCCCACACCCTTTCCATCCATTTTGGGTCCTTACATACCTAATATGAATCCTTTATCCCCTCCATCTATTTTGGGACCTACACCTTCCCCATTTCCATCTATTTTGGGCCCATATCCTTCCTTCCCTCCATCCATTTTGGGCAATTATATCCATCCATATCCTATGTCCCAATCTATCCTTCCATCCCCTCAAATCCACCAGCTAGATCATCAAAGGCACTCACCCTTGAATCCATTCCAACCTTTAAACCCTATCACTCCATCAATTATCCCTCCATCTCCTCCATGCTCTTGTTCCCATCCCATGGCTAATAGAAGCATATTGGATGCCAAAATACAAAAGCATAAATCCAAAAATCCACAAAAATCCAAGTCTCAACATGTCCCTTCTTAAATACATGTTCCAAACAAGAAACATTTAATCCCAATCAAAGAAAAAGTCAAGAGGCCACAAAAGCCCCAGCTAAAAAAGTCAAAAATCATGTGGATACCCAAGATGCTCATAAAAGAAATGCATCTCAAAGAAAAATCTCAATTGGCATCCATTCATGCTACTCAAAAAGCCTCATCCATCCATCCTTCATCCAAATCCCCATATAAGCATCCTTCATCCCCCCAATCCACTTTTAGTCCATATGCTTCTTATCCTAAATTTCCCATCCTCCATCTTCCAACTCTACTTTTAGTCCTTATCTTTCCCTTCCTCCATTTTCTCCTCAACCTCGCTCAAAACCATCTTTCCCACTACTTTATCACCTCTCAAGGTGTGTGCCAATGATGATCTTTCCATTTTCCTCATCCATTTACCCACAAGCCTTATGTCTTTGCATCCATTATCTGTCAAACTCCCACCCACCATTCCACTTGTTCAATCCAATCCTTTTTCATCCATCCTACCAACATCTATGAGCCAAAAATAGCTGAAGAAAGCCAAAATCATTCTAGCTAAGTCCAAAGTCAAAAAGTCAAAAAAAAGTAAAAAAAAAAAATAAAGTGTCCACTGGTGAAAACTTGGCAATTCAAGCACCTTGGACAAGTACCATGATGAAAACTTGGCAAACAAGTGTCATGCATAGTCCCGCCATCCCTAGCTTAGCCTATCACCCTCATGCTTTTGGTCATCTCTTGACATCCAACTCCACCTTCCAATCTATCCACCTATCCTCCACCCTCCATCTTCCATCTCACACCATCCACTTATCTCCTGCAGCTTCAACCAACCATCCCAGCTATCATCCATCTCCCTAGCCCCTTTAGCTTTTTCCATCCTAGCTTCAATCCTATCACATCCATCATAAGACCTCCTTCCGCATGTTATCTTCTGATTGGGGGCACTATATTCCTTGGAGATCTTGTCTTGTCCATCCTCCCTTGTCATTGGTATCTAGCTCTAGGCTATCCTCATGCAAACCCAATGTCATCTCTTTATATCCATCATAATCCTAGCTATCTACCATCCTATCCAGCCATCTCATCCTGCTCCTCTAGCTATCCTTGGTCACAAAATCTCTCATCATCATTGGATGCATCCTGCCAAATCCATATCTTTCGCTATCACCCCACCCTTAGCTTTCACATCTTGCACAACATCAAACCATCCCGCTATCCTCTCATCCTGAGCTTTTGCTTGCTTGTAACTATCTTGGTCAGCTTCAGCTTGTAAATATCTTGGTCAGTTAGCTTGTACATCCTCTTTAGCTTAGTACCATTGTATCTATCCAGCTTTTGTGTCAGTTCCTCCTTCATTAGCATCTTGCACACATCGCACACCTTGGTTAGTTATTCCAATGCATCCTTTAGCTAGATTTCCTATCACCAAAGTGTTATCTTTCTTAGTTCAGCTTGCCAGACGCATCACTCATCCAAATCCACTAGCTTGGGTGCTCTCTGATAGGTCCTTGCAGGATATAGCTTTCCTCATGTCTAATCTTGGTCCGTTAGTACCTCGTCCTACCCATCTCGTTGGCAAACGGTTCTCTTTTGGATTTTCACTTTCTTTTGATTTGGACTCTTCCCTGTTGGGTCTTGAAATATCTTTTCCAAGCAACCTCCTTGTTCCCTCCTCAAGGTTTCCACGATCTTCCATATCATGGTATATTGCGAATGGGGTAATCTGGGTGTAAGGTCTTGATCAAGTCTTTTGTTTATTTTTCTTTTCTACTTGTGGGTTACCTAGTGCCGGTTCCACTCTGATTCTTTCGAGATTCATGTGTGATGCTGGGAAAATCCTTGCATGTTTGCTTTGAGTCAGTTCGTTAGTCCTTTGGACAGTTGGTGAAAAGGCCTTGATGTTCTTGGTAACCTTGGCAATTAACCAACAGTCCTATAGCAAATCTAGTGCTCAACTACCTGATGGTACTTCTCTTTGAAGTATCCCCTTTCTCAAAAAAAAGCTTCAATGGTTTCCCTTCATCTCCATTATCCCCCATCCATATCCAACATCTGTCTCTCCTACCCCAGCTTATGCATCAGTATCTCTTTGAATCACTCCTCACCTTTAGCTTTAGGGATCCACAATCCTAGTCTTAGGGATCCACCAATCCAAATCAATCCACCAAGCCTCATCTTTCGAGATCCACAATCCTAGTCCTAGGGATCTCCAAAACCCATCTTTTGCCAATCTGACTCTTTGAAATCCTGTTGCATCAGCTTTATAATCCCCTCATCCATCTCCCTATCCTGGATTCCTTTTTATAGCACTCTGCTCCTTCATCCTCCACCTTCCCTAAAGTCTTAAGCTTGCTTCCTCTTGTGCATCTGATTCTCCTTTATCATTCTCCCATAGTGAGAGTTTGAGCTAACTAAACATCTTCTCTTAAGCCAATCTGAGTCTTCTTGCTCATCTCAGATTCTTGTACTTTTCAAGAAGTCGTCGAGCCTCACTTTCTCTCCTTGCCGCCTTCTTGAGGGGGCATCTTGCAGTCCATTCTCTCCTCTTGTGCTCTAGCCTTGGGCATCTTATTTTCTTATCTTTGATGCCATGCCACTTGCGGCATCACATCAAAGAGGGGCAAAATGTAGACACCTAAAAACCTTTAGAAAATAAAGTATTTTTATTTTCTGAAAAATTCCTGATGACATCATCATTTATTAATTAATTAATTATTTAATTAATTAATTTATTTTTATGCCATTAAATCCCTTTATCTTAATTAAAAATATTTAATTAAGGAATCCCTCCCAAAAATGTTTAAATCTTATTTAAACATTATTTCCTTATTTATTAATTATTTAATTAATAAATTGACCAAAAAACCCAAAATAAATAAAAAATTTATTTTTTGCCCAAAACTTGGCCAATTTCCTTAAGACCACTAACCTCTTCCAAAATCTTCTAATCCTTCTTTAATTTTAATTAAAGGCTAATCCCATCATTTGCTACCCCTAATCCCAACTCAAAATATTTAATTAAGATTAAATATTAATCCTCATGTTTATTAAAAAAGTTTTAATAAATATCTCCTCAACCCAAACCCTTGAAATAAATAAAACTTTATTTATTTCCTAAAAAACTAATTTATCCTCATCCTAAGAAGTTCTAGACTCTTCTAGAAAGTCTTCATCCTCATCCTAAGAAATTCTAGACTATTCTAGAAAGTCTTTATCCTATCCAAAGTCTAGACTCTTCTAGAAGATGTCTTTAAACCTAATCCTAATCCCCTCCTAACCTTGTCACATTCCCTAAACATGGGTTAAAACTTACTAACCCAAGCCAAAGTTAACAAATATCTCCTCCTTCACCCACCCTCATTAAATGCCATCCACTTGCCTATCCCTAAGCTAATCCTAAACCATCCTAATCCATCCTCTAATCATTTGCACAATCCTAAGCAAGCTTAAAACCTTCCTAATCAAGTCCAAGTCGAAATTGCTCTCATCACCCTCAAAATATCTCAACCATAAAACTTTATGAAGTCCACTAGGCCATAAATGATTCTTCCAAGCCCTTTTATTGCTCTTACAAGCCATTATGAGGGTCTTTATGAAGATTTTATCCCTTGAGCCTCCTTTGTTGACTCATCCTTCCCCTTTCCTCCATCCTCTCACCATGTGACATGTGTCACTCCTTGATTGGCTATAAGGAAGCACAATCCATGTGCTCTCCTCTAATGCAATCTAAGCCCTCCATAAGCTTTTTCCCATCCTTGCATCTTAGCCCTCAATCCCTCAAGCCTCTTGCCTATAAATTGGATCCTTTCCCTTTGCAAAAGAACACAATCCATGAAGTAAATTCATAATGCCATTTTAAGAAGCCATTTTACATCAAAACCATACACTCACACCCAAATTCCAACTCCATTTGAAGCCATTTTTGAAGCATAACCTTGAGCATACATCCTATCTATTTAGACAAAGCCACTCAATAAGAGAGCTTCTTATTGAGAGAGCCCATTAATGGCTCATATTCTCAATTAAGAGCTCATCTTAGTCTATCTTGAAGTTTATGAATTTTATTTAGTTTGTAGAAGCTTTATTTAAATTTGGTTTCTATTAACATACTAACATTGCTCATATACAAGTCCCAATGACTCAAAAAGATTTTAAGGCACCGGCATTTTGCGCACTTTGAGGCTGCATTTTTTTAAGGCAGGGCACCGTTTGCAACCTACGTGGATGTTTTATCAAATGGGAGCAGCTGGTTGAAGGAAGGGTGATTAGCAGGAAGAAGGATCTCACTGCCAATGTCTAGTATGTACATGTAAATGTGATAAATTTGTTTATTATTTCTGTGTTTTTTGGATTACTGATTATACATACCTCTATTGATGAACACATTTATTCCACCAAATAGGAGTCGACATCTTAGGGTAAAGCTGATGTGCATATTTTATTACACAATTGAATTGTTCTTTATTAATTCTCAGCTACCAAAAAGTAGAAAATATTTTTCTTTACAAATATAAATTATTTTAAACAACGTCCCCCTACTAACTATTGACAATTAAGTGCAAAATCACATATCAACATAATCAAAATTTCACACAAGCAAAGTTCAGTGAAATGAATGCCAGGATAAGCATCATTTAGGGCATCCAAAGCTCAACAATTAGAATAGTTAAAATGCATAAAGAACAGAATAATAATGTCATATATTTTTTAGGCAGGAAGGCCTTTTTATTTATAAATATAAACTTAAGATGACATAACCTACATACCTTGAGAAATTACCTAGAGCTATACAACAAAATTAGCCACTTAAGTGAACCTTATAAGTTAGTTTTTGTTACTTGGAATAATACACCAAAACACACCTTGGGTGACCTTATAGAACGTAGCATTGACTCTCCATCTCCCCTATTAATGATAACTTCAGCAAGTCCAACAAGATCTCTAAAATCGAGAATTTTAACCTTAAACAACAAGCTGCCCAAAGCTGTTATCTGGTAATGGCTTCTACAATATCAACTTCAACCATCCTATCCAGCTTGTACCATCAAATACTCTACTGATGAATCTCAATATGTCTGTTCATGGTGTTTAAAACCCAATCGCCCTTGCTATCAGAAAATAGTACCACTAATTACTTGGAGATTCATAACCCAATACTCACAATAATCTCGAATAAATGCAATTGTGGGTTTGTTCAAATTTGTGACAGGAAATATTGCAATATTTAGAAGAAATTGTTCTTTCACTAAAGAGAAGGCACAGGAAATGAAAGTTACTCTGATACCATGATAATAATATGAATAAATTGATAATAACAAATTATTAATCTGAAGGCCGATACTTATATTTCTATTGCTGCCTGTTATATATTTTCTAAGTCAGCCCTCATACTAATATATATACGGACAGCCACTTAAAAGTCATAATTTATTAGTAATGACCATTCATACAAATGGTGATCATTCATAATGAAAATTAATTATAATTATTTTTATAACTTTATATATATGCATGTATGTATGTATGTATGTGATGCAGAGGAAGGGTGGTGAACTTCAAATGGACAAGAAGATTTATAAACTTGAGAGGTTTAGGCACTCTCGCCTACCCAATCCCTTAAGTGACTTGCAGGTTTCACTTCTTAAACTTATCTCCTAGATTTCCCTGTGATGTTTTGGACTCAATATATTCCAATCCTCTTGGATTTCAAGACTTTTAGAGGTCTAAGTTAATACCAAACTCCCACACTTCACAATCTCCTTTAATCTATCCTAGAGACCTGACTGGCAGCCTAGTAGCCCAAAAACCTTTGTATGACTATTTTGGGCTAACACCAACATATTTCTATGGCAGATGCTCTATTTTAATTGCATAAATTCACCAGATTAACAAAGGAACTATATGTAAGACACTTCCTAACACCTTCAACTCTTGGAAAATGCCTACTTATACTATCAAATGGTCAATTCCAAAAGGAATTAGCCCCAAGAATTCTGCAACACCCAAATCCCCAAATCTGGACTCCAAACCCCTATTTTATGGCCTCCTTGATCTCTTGTCTGCACATACTCTTGTAACCAATTAAAGATGGATTCACCATCTACTGGACATCACATAATATTCCCAATCACCACCTATCTCCTTTGCTTGGCAGATTAGCCGCTGCTACACTTTGTCACACCTTTACAACACATGGTCGGACTGTTCTCAACAATGATCACCTCTGTCCCAATGAATTCTGTATACGCATGGTCAATATTATATAATACATGTTAAATTGATTCATTCCATGAATATCAGGCCTACATATTCATGGAATGATCACAATTTCTCTTAAAACCCAACTGTGGTAAAAAAAATGGTTAAAGAAAATTACTGTTACTTCAATAGGCGCCACAGCAGTGAATTAAAAACAATATGGAATTCATCAACTAGTAACTGCAATAGTTAAAGAAACTCTTGTCAAATCCTATGAACTCCAATGAATCAATAAAGACTTCCAAAAACCAAAGAATAGTAGAAATCTCAGAGTTTTTTTATTCACCAATGTTACAAACCCGCACACCAGTCTCATTCACTGTCGCATAACAGAGACTCCACAAGATTAAATAAGTTAAGAAACTATCTCAACCAACTTGTCATTGAATTGAGAATAATTCATTAAACAAAGCACAACTAAACTCTAACTTCACTCCAATCCCAAACTAGCCATTTATGTTTAAATATTTGAATATTTGACTAACAAAAGATTTTATTTGAATATTCACCCTTAATTTTAATGTCTTGGGATTACCTCCTGCCCAACCTAGACTTATCAAACATTATTAAAAGCATTATTAAACATTACATCCCAATACTTAGTCCTTTGTGGACATGAACAACATTACACAATGAAGAGTAGTCCTTTAAGGACCTTGTAAATATGCCAATGTAGTGTACTACTTGAAGGTCATGATCGATGCTAGGTTCTTCCAACTTATCCTTGGACTCTGCTTATACATTCCACACCTCTGATTTTCTTGGAGAGTTTTGAAGGTCTTCATGATCCTTAAGCCTGACTTGAGTATTTGAGGTGCTCTTGCACCAGTATATTTATTATTTCCACATATATATTAAATATACAAATATATATTCAAACTCATATCCATTCCAAATAATAACCAATATAGTTCATATAGAATTCAAGATTAATTCTATATTAATCCATTACTGATCTGACTGAAACTATAACACTGACAGCAATATCATAGATTCATGAATTCAAATAGAATTGGCCACAAACAATACAGGCTTATAGAACATATAGGTATATACCTATGCTCCACGGTATAATGGCCCGCCTAGGGCAAGACATGAAAAATAACAAACTGCATTTTTTCAACCCAAAAAAGATATAATACACTATACATTGAATGCCCTCAAAAGGCTGTGAAACATTGTGGGAGTTCAAGAAAATGGCATGTTTATTCAAGAAACCCTAGTTCTGGTAGTGAACAGGCTAGTGGGTTTGGAATTTTATTACACTGTGCCAAACTATTCACAAAGATCTACCAAAACATATGGAGCAAGGAATCAAAGCAAACTAACTAAGAATAACAAGAAATTGTGAATTTCATTCATATTAAGCTAGTTTCTCGAGTTGCAAGCCAAATTGTGACAAAATTGCAGTGTAAATGTTATTGCTTGCTATTAAGGTTTGAGAAAAACCTCAACCAATACATACACCAGGCCTTGAATGACCTTATATATCTCCATATGCCATGTTCCAACTATTGGAACTAACCCATAACCACCTTTGGAGATTTTGTAAAATCTTTCCCAAATGTTGAAGTTAAAATGACAACTTCACAACTTTTCAGCATCTTGACTCCTATCAACCTACCATCACCTCAAATCGATGTAGAATTCCTTCCTCAGCTACATGAACCATGTCTCCATCCTTTTCAAAAAATTATGCTAAAAGTGTTAGATGATACTCATCAATGGCAAGTTAAAGCTATGTAAAGTTCTTCTTTGCCTGCAACACATATAACATCAATGTAAACTTATCTTGAAACTTCTTCTTTTCCTGCAAGACATATAACAACAATTATAAGTGCTTGCAAGGTATATACTTATGAATAAATATTACATCCTGATTTAAATGTATGAAAATAATTTTCATTCCTTTTAAGCTTCATTCATCTCGAGGTGCAATTCACAAACTCAAGAATAGTGGCTTTTGTTCTTTAGGATACCTTTAGGGGAAGAGTATGTGAATGTCCCCTCGTGTCTGGAGTCTAGTTTAGAGGAGATGGCTATTTACACTGCTAAGGTTTGTTGAATCTAATTCTGAATAACATTGCTTGCTATTGTATCATGACAGGAATGAAAGCAAATGATTTAAGAGTTAAAAGAACAAAATGGATTTTTTGAAAAGGCTTTAGAAACTTTCAAGTAAATACTATTGCTAATGATTTATTGCTGCTCTATTTTGGTATTTGATGATTGTCCATGCTTAAACATTTAATGTCATTATGGTTATATGAATGGATTCTTTGCCTTAGAACACTATCATCTTCAAAATCCCATATGAAATCTATATGACCATATCATTTCTTCAATATGCCCTATGGATGTCCCTATCTAACTTTATATCTTTTAATTGCATATAATAACTAATTTATGTGCTTTTTCATGACTATGTTTGACTCATATAATTGTGATCTCTCTAGCACTATGTTGTCATTTAATATTTCTTGCTAAAGCTTGTAAATTTTGTTCCTTTTGCCATGTCATGTAATATGTCTTGCCTTGTAGCTTATATGTTTTGAAATTTTTGTTAGGCCTTGTAGCTTGTATGATTTGATTGCTGGAGAGCTTCTACAACTAAGCAAGAAGGTCGTTGCACGAGTTATAGCCGCGCGTTCGAGTATGAAAATTGTATATTTTTAAATCTAATGTATATTTTAACTAGACTTGTAGCTTATATGTTTTGAAATTGTTGTTAGGCCTTGTAGCTTGTATAATTTGATTGTTGGAGAGCTTCTATAGCTAAGCAAGAAGGCTATTGCACGAGTTATAGCCGCACGCTCGGGTATGAAAATTGTTTTTTTTTAATTCTAATGTATATTTTAACTAGACTTTTAGCTTATATGTTTTGAAATTGCTTTTAGTGGCTTAATGTTGTAAGGTCTCTTGAAATAAGACCTTCAGGCGGTTGGTCAAAGTTTTACAAATAATCTTAGGAATAAAGTCAAAGAAAGTATTTTTAAAATATTAAAGTATTTACCTAGGTCTAAGAAGATTTGTGTACTTTCGATAGTTTTGCTTAGTTTTTGAAATTTGTAGTAGACCGAAGTTTTCATAGCCCAATTTTTGCTTCCTGCAAAGAACGATCATGTCAGATAATATAAGTGAAGAACAAAACAAGGAGACGATCGCTAGATTGTGGTCTAACTTGAAAAGAAAAGGTGATGGAAAATGTTATTGTCCTTGCAATATTTGTAAGGGATTAAACCGTGGAAGACTGATAATCAAAACAGTTAAGAGACATTGTAGGGAGAATGGTCACATTGAAGGGGGGCATGACTATCATCCACTGGTAAGTCATTCATTATATCATTTTAACAATTTATATACATATGAAATCACTTGATGATGAGTTGATGATCATGGTTTATTTATGTTAATAAATTTTATATAGGTTGATCTTCCCAGGGAAGTACATGATATGAACCAAAACAATCCGAAGAATATGGTTTTCGAAGTGGAGGAACATGGAGGTGCAAATATCCAAGGTGAAGATAATGATCCCATGGAAGATGACGATCATGCACCAAAAAACATAATTGAAGAGGATGGTATAAATACATTGATCCATGAAACATCTAGTCCAAGCGTATCTGATCATGATGATGATGATAGCCTCGATGTACCTCTACTTCAGAAGGCATACGAGCCCCTATACAAAGACTCCCAAACAACTCTTCTCTCTGTTGTATTGTTGTTGTTGAACTTGAAGGTTATGAATGGTTTATCCAACATAACAATGTCACGTATGTTAAGGTATGTCATATATGTCTTTATAGTTAACAAAGGGTGAATAATGTACCACTAATATTGTTTATATTAACAACTTATATTTTTTGTTGTAGATTGATAGGCGAGTTTCTGTTACCATCATCAAATATTCTACCTCGCTCATATTGAGAATTAACTGCTGTTATGAAAGATATTGGAATGGAATATGAAGCAATACATGCTT
Source organism: Cupressus sempervirens (assembly GCA_028749045.1). Classification (NCBI taxonomy): domain Eukaryota; kingdom Viridiplantae; phylum Streptophyta; class Pinopsida; order Cupressales; family Cupressaceae; genus Cupressus; species Cupressus sempervirens. The sequence continues at coordinate 400,538,117 of CM053787.1, forward strand.
GTCCCAATGATCATATTATATATTATAAAGAACATGAATTTGCAACACAATTCCCTGTATGTCATACGAGTAGATATCGAACAGATCGACTAAACAAAAAAGGTGCCTCAAAAGGTTCTTTGTTACATCCCCATTATTCCATGGATGTGACAATTATTCAGGTGTAGTAGCTTGGCTCAATTTATGGATTATCGTGCACACAGTAGAAGTTGAGATGACATTATTCGAATCCCTGCGGATGGTTTGGCATTTATGCACATAGAGGAAAAGTGGCAACACTTCAAAGAAGAACCTCATAATCTCAGGCTTTCATTGGCAGTGGACAGTGTCAATCCATTTGGAGAGATGAGATCTATTTACTCGGTGTGGCCTGTTTTTGTTATCAACAATAACATTCCTCCGTGGATGTCAATAAAGAGGGAGCACATTATGTTGGCAATGATTGTTTTAGGTATCTTATCATTTGATAGTTATTAATTTACACGTACTTACAAATCTTGCAGTAAAACGGTCACAATAACTATGTAATGTTACTGTTCATTCAAGTAGGTAAATATCAAGTAAAAGATATGAATGTATATATTGAGCCTCTTATTGACGAGTTGGTGGAGTTATGGAATGGTGTCACTATGTATGACGTGTCTAGACCAATATGACAAAGACAATTTCAATTCCATGCAATACTTGCATGGACAATACATGATGCCCCAGGGCTAACACATTTTTGTGGTATGTTATAGTGAATTCAAGTTGCGCACAATAATTCTAATTATAAAAATCAACATATTTAATAATCCAATTACATCATTATCTTGTAGGTCTTCAAACAAAGGAAAAATTTGCATGTCCAGTTTGTGGTCTAAAGATGAAATCTCGTCATTCAAAAAGTTTAGGAAAGCAGGTGTTTGACGAGTGTAGACACTTCCTCCACAAGAATCATAAGTATCAAAGTATGGAAAAACATCTTTTCAATGGGAAAGAAGAGACTACATCAAAGCCACAAAGAATGACACCTCGCCTATGGAAGTTGGAATATAATAGAATTAATCGTCGAGGTAATGCCGTTCCACCTAATGGTTTATGTTTGTAATTTATATATTTCTATTGTGATTTTTGTTGACTAATTGTGTAATTGATGATTGTGAAGGTCGTCAAGGTAATACTGACAACCTTCCAAAGGGACTAAAAAGCTATCCTAGACAATTTAGTAGGTTGCCCTACTACGAGCACTTACAAATTGTGCATTTGTTTGATACTATGCATATTGGAAAGAATATAATAGAGACATTGTGGAAAATATTGGATGGAAGGCGTGACAAAGAAAAAATTATCAAAATTTGTAATGACATACATGAATCCAATCATATTGCATTAAAAAATTTCATTCACTCAAATAGCAACAGAGATCAGATTAATATAAGTGCCCTTCCATGGTTATTAACTGAGTAGCAAAGTGATGCCATAAAAGAAGTCATACAAAAAAATTGATTTCCCACAGGATTTGCTGCAAACATAAACAATCTCATATCAAAAAAAAGTGAATTTGGGCCAGGGCTCAAAACGCATGATTGGCACACTTTCATCAAGGTAAGTTATGTTCTTCTGTATTTACAATATATTCATAAACTACGTGAATTTTTTGTTATGTTATGTTAGAAAACAATGAAATGATTGGTTTATAATTACTACAGTACGTGCTTCCTCTATCTCTCCCAGAGCACTTCAACAATAACATCAAACAAGTGATATACGATCTTGGAAAATATATGAGGTAAAGAGTAATATGTGTTCAATTTGTTGTATATATTTATTATATTCGTGATTTGTTTTTCTTGCTATGTAATCTATTGTATATTATTTTGTAAAGTCTCATATCTATATATTTTTTGTGACTTGAATCTCTTAATGTAGGTGGTTGTCATCTAAAGAAATCCATAAAGAAGATATAAACTATTGGAAGAGAAGAATTACTCATTTACTGTGTGAAATGCAAAAGTGTCTACCTCCAACTTTTTTCAATGCACAGGAACACTACCTCATACACCTAGTTGAGGAGATTGAATTGTGTGGACCTGTACACACTAGGTCAATGTGGATGGTTGAGAAGCATTAGAAATATTGGAAGGCTTTGGTTCGACAAAGAGCACATCCTGAGGGTTCTATGGTAGAGGGATATATGGTATACCAGACTATGGTGTACATTACTGAATATCTTCCTAAGTTTGCATCAAATATCCATGTAGATCACATTTGGGATCTCGAGCCTTTTAAAAAATTAGAAGGGGAGTACTTGATGGGGAAAGGTACATTGAGGAAAGTGAGAGGTAATAAATTATAAGATGTTATTGTAATAAATTATTTCTTAATCTTCAAAATAAATCGGTTGTAAGTTGTCTATTTTTTTTTTGTACAGGTGCTCCAGAGTGGGATGCACTACATTTGTATATTGCAAACAATCTTGATTGGATGACGGTATGGATTGAACGATGTCAACATTCTAGTCACACATTAACATGGGAAGGTGTATCTTCATTGGTTAAAGAAGCTCATCATAATGGAGATTCCAATGTTACACAAAGGGAAATAGATTTAGCATGTGGTTCAAGAGATTTCCAGGTACGTACAAATTTATTAATCACCTGTATGTTTATCAACTCACGATACAATAATTTTGATATGTTTCACATATTATTGTAGGTTAAACACCACAAGGCTATGTTTTGTAATGGTCAAAAATTTTGCATCAAAGTGTTGGATGACACGAAGAAAACTTGTGATTCAGGAATAACTGCAGTCTTTCAAGTGACTAATATTTCATCTAGAAATGACTTACATCCTCAAGAGTCTAAAAATTGATACTATGGCATTTTGGATGAGATAATCGAGTGTGACTTTAGTTCCTTCAAATTAGTAATCTTCGTTGTCAAATGGTATAGGCTATGACTTAATCCAAATGATCCTGATAGAATTGTTATTGAACATGATAATGGATTTACAATGGTTAATACAAGGTCGTTTGAGCCAGTTGGGGATGAGCCTTATGTTCTTCCAAGCCAATGTGAGCAGGTATTTTACTCAGAGGTTCCACATAAACCGAGTTGGTCATTTGTTGTTAGACATGAACCGAGAGGAAGGCCAATAAAGTATAATGCGATGGAAGAAGAAGATACCGAAGAAGTAGAAGATGATGTAGATGGTGATCATGATCGACAGTTATTGGATGATGTTCCTGTAACAAATTTTCATGAAGAAGAAGAAGAAGAAGATGATGATGATGATGCTACTGATGATGATGATGATGATGATGTTGATGTTGATGATGATGTTGATGATGACAATGACGACGATGATGATGGTGAGGAGGATGATGACGACGACGACGATGATGATGATGAGGATGATGATGATGATGATGATGATGATGATGATGATGATGATGACGACGATGAGGATGATGATGATGGAATTTAGAGGTATGCCATCAATCCTTAATCTATTTAATATTCATTTCTTGCTAGAAATATATTTGTCTTATATATATGGTTACATAGTTTATTCATTATCTATTTAAAAGCTACAAGTTTCAACTACAAATAGAATACTGCTAATCCATTTTAAAATTATTATAATGGGTTTTGGAAGAAATTATAGTTATCTTAATTAATATAAAATATCTAACTGAATTTCAAAATGTTATGCAAGTGGCTTTAGTCTAGGTGTTTCCTCCACCTCCACACACATCAAAAAACTTCAAATAGCATGTCCCCAAGGTGACTAAGCCCTCAACTCATCAGCTGATACAAAAACCCAGTTTTAGCCCTTCACTAGGTCTACTTCCCTAGTAGGCTTATAATGTGAGCCTGATTTAAGTGTTTTATTGTGTACCTTTTAATGTTTTTAATTTTTATGTGATGCTAATGATGGATGTGATTATGATTATGATGTGATTATGCTCATGATAATTGAATTACATTTACAGGAAATTGAACCCCTTTCAGGAGCATCCCGCACAATCTCATGGATCGACAGGTATAAGTCAATACTCCTTATAGATAGTCTATTTAATACACTTATCAATAGTAAGATTGATTTCTTCTAAGATCTCTCCCATTTGCAGGTACCAACGAATAGGTATTTTTTAGAAGTGTCTTCCTTGAGTGAGGGAAATATAGGAATAGAAGAGGAAAGTGAGACATGCAGTTTATCTAGAACAGGGAGATTAACTAGAGGTCAAAGGACTAGAAGGAATTTCAATAAACGCATGAAATTTTTCCTTGCTCAAGGGGGGTTATGTTCTTATGATGATGAGACGGAAGGGGACATTGAGGTGTCCTTGAGGTACCAACATCTACAGAAATATTGGGTACCCAAGGAACTTCCTCCAATAAACACTGACTTTTGTGTTAACGAGAGGATATATCGCATAGCACCATCATCACTACATGGTTTGGGCCTATTTTCTATGGACGGCATAAAGGTGTCTTACAACAAAGTTTTTGAATTGATGGAGTATGTTGGACCATGCTACGATTACAAAAGTTGGATGCATATTGTTAAATATAAAAAAAAGTATGCGTAGGTATGCCCTCTCGGAAAATTATATACAATAGCAAGACAATAATCAAAGTAAAAGTGTGGCTATATACATTGATGGAAGGCCAAAAGAAATAGGGAATATTGCGGGTTTTATAAATAGTACATGACCTGGGTCAACTATAAAGCAACCCAATTGCATATTTGAGGCGTGCGAGGGAAATCATGTATTCATCTGTGCGATAAAATCAATACGTGTAGGGGAAGAGCTTCTTATTGATTACAATTTGAACCGCATAGATACAAATGAGGCTACTATCATGGGGGTGGTACATACTATTAAACCAACTTCTAATCAATGACTCCAACATACCATTTAGTCAATAAATTTTTGGCTAACATTTTTATACTTCATCTTTGACACAGGGGCACAATATGGAGCAACCACTCGGAGGGGATGCTGACGATGCTCCCGACTCATCTACACATGAGCAGGTAAAACTCATTTGTAATTATGCAAACTAGATAGAAGCAAAATGTTATTTTTTTAATGTTGTTTTCTTTATTGTTTTGGAGTAATTTTAATAATACTAATACTATTGTTGTCACAGAGGGCTAGTGATCGGAGGGAGGGAAAGGAACTTGCAGTCCCTCAGCAGGCCCCCCTGAGGAGGACCCTTTCTATATCGATTTAGCAGAGACCGATGACCCGATCGGTTTGATTAAAATTAATTTAAAGAAAATTAGCAAAGAAATTCTACATTTGGCAACCATAAAGCCTATGACTCAACAAATAAAAGATAGGGCATCTGAATTGTTGCACACCTCTGAGTCCTTAAAAGTAAGTATTAATGAAATTTTTAATTATAACAAGAGTTCAATAATGGTTTTTATGTTATGCTCTTTTATGGCATTAATTAAAATATGGATGCGTTGTCTTTACAGAGTTTTTTGCTTGATTTCGAGCCCCATTCCCATGATGAGGGTGCTGCAAGTGGTTCAGGTAGATTGCATGTTCCATTCGCCACTTCTATTTTCCACTAAATATATATAGGAATGATCATAATTATTGACAATACATGCTCGAACAATCATTTTTTTTAATGCTCTAACAATCTTGTGCATGCTATCCATGCATTCTATATTTATGCATGCTCTAACAATTTTATTCTTCAGCTTCACATCAATTGAATCCTACAATGACGCCGCCTCCATCCAGGACAACCACAAATCTCTTTCCGACTGCTGAGTCAGCAACACGCAGCTTACATGCATCGACTGTTGCACCATCTACTGGTACACAAATCCCTCTTTTTCTCTCTTATGACAGCAACAAACAGTTTCTTTTTTACAACTTTATAACATCAATTATCATTTGTTCTTTTATACTTCGATTGTGACAAAGACTTATGGAACTTATGAAACTTTTTGCAATAGGACCTGCAACATCATTTCCTGGATGTTCCTATGTTCCTAGTACGGGAACGGTGAAGGATGTCACATTGATCATCAGCGACGATGAAGGCATTCCATTAAAAGTAGCCAAAGTTCCAGGTACTTTAAAGTTATTATTATTCTATAGTGATATGATAGTAATTTATTTTTTGATCACTCTTCATCGACTAATGATCCCATGATTATTTTGTAGGGAATGATCTTTTTTGGAGAAAACTTGGTGATGAGTGTTTGCGAATATTTGGGCCCACCATGCATACCTGGTGTAACATCATATCCTAACTAAAACCCCAAACCACTATTTTGATTTCATATCATTGCTATAATAGTTTTCCTTTTCATCCATTTCTTGAACTATATTAAAGGTAGCTTCACTTCATTTATGAGTCTAACATGTTTTTTTTTACTTAAAAGGTGGAATCAGCAATGCAAACCGTTGAAGGATTATCTTATAGAGAGCATGACCCAACTCTTTGGACCTCGTGCATTCGAGAGAAACAAGCTCCTTGAAAAAGCCAGTTTATGTTTGAAATATATTAGGGACCAGTATAGAAAAAATTTACGGGATAACCCCAGGTACGAGCGTCCGCACTATGTTCCTGAGGCTGAGTGGCAGGCTCTGATTTTGGATGGAAAGTATAAAGCTGACAAGAAAAATAATATTACACCAGTGGAGAGTACAACAAGGTATGTGATACTGTTGAGAATCTAATTATGTACTAATTAACCTCCATATTTATACTATCTAACATATTTCAAACTTTTCATAGATTGCCTGACACATCAAAGGCAACAAAGGCAAGACTAGAAAAGCACGGGACACACAAGCTCGGCTTTGGTGGTTTTTCGAAACTTCAAGCAAGAGTTGTAAGTATTAGTAAATGAAAAATTGTATCAAATTTTTTATATAATGTGAAGGGAAATGCTAGGACTCCCTTATTTAGCTCATCAATTATAAATAGGTCAATAGAATATAATAACAGTAGTGGATTTTCATATTCAATATAAACAATTCAACAATTGAAGTCAAGACTCTGCAATCTAGATTGGTGAAGAAAACTTGTGATTCACTAATATGACATTATTTAAAATCTCACCCTTGACTGAATTTTCCTCCAATAGTTGAGAATAAAGGCAGTGATTGAAAGAATGAGGGAATGCAGCAGCACTTGCAGCCATTTTTATTTCCAAAGAGCTGAACTAGCTCTTACCCAACTTAATAATTTGGAGAAAATATGTTGGTACAAGAAAAGCATACAAACACGCAACATTTATATAGTAGATTGCTCCATCAAAACTGCTCGATTTTTGTCCTATTATATTGTGATGGATAGAGATAATTTGCTGTTGATATTTTAACTACCCTCCATTGGTTGATGAAACAATGCAAGTAAAATTCACCATACCACGCAAAAATGCAGGGCTCAGAGTTCAAGAGATGCCTCACAGAAGACGATAAGAGAATTGGCTTCCAACAAGGCTATAGAGCCATGGCTGAACAGCTACGAGCTGAAATTAGTGTGGAAGGTTCTAATACTGATGCATCTCAGCCATAGGTAAATAAGCTAAATGAAATTTATTTCAAATTGAATACTTTACCAATTAGTCTATTTGATGTTAAGTTCCAATATAAAGTGAGTATATCTGTTTTAAGCAAGCAATGATAACAATGCGTAGGATGTTGGAATGTAACCTAACAATCCTTCTACACCATCTGTGGATGTCGAAGGTTCACATGATGTGCATCCCAGTGGTGGAGGTATACATCTGCTATTAAATTTTTTATATGTAATTGCAATTGGTGTTTGGATTAACGTAACATTTTGTATAGCAGCTGTAGAGGATTGAGGGGTCGATGTTCATGACCGTGTTGACATTGAGTCCAGACAAAATGATGTGGTCAGATCAGGTAAAGAGACACAGTTATGTTATTTAAAATAATTAAATACTTGTAACAATTATAATAAATTATTTTGAATTTAACTCTTTTATTTGTTATTGCAGAGGACCCCCCTTTGCAACAGCATAGGAATTTGAGATCATCAAGAACAGAGACCAGAACAACTGATGAGGGGGGAATTGATGATGACACTGATGCTCCTCTTAGAGCTTACATAGAAAAAAGAAATAGAAAGAAAAAAAAGAAATGATTGTCACTACATACCTTAATTGATAATGACTGTATTTTATGTCTCAATGAATTTAATTATGTGCTAATGAATGTTCATGAATTATGTGTTAATGCAGAATATTGATGAATGTTGCATGTTAACGAATCTAATGTGTTAATGAATGTTATCATGTGATATTGATTGACTGTTACATTTTATTAATGGTTGAAAGAATGAACGAATGTTAGATGTTAACGGGGAATGTAGAGTGATGTTAGGGGGAGGGGGGTGGGGGCCAAATGAGCTTCCACCTTCACGTGGTTGGCCCTGTTTAGTAGAGAATATTAAACTATTCTCGAAACAAAGTGAAGCTCAATAAGATGTAAGTGAAGCTCAAATTGGCACAAATAGGGAGTCTATATGATGTAAGGGGTCATTTGAAGTCCTAGGGTGTCCTAGGAAGAGTTATGGGTGGATGGTAGTGTTTACATGATGTAATAGGCTATTAAAGCCCCTAAATGATGTAAAATGCACTCAAAGTGCAAGATCCGTTATTTCCTTCTCCTTCCCCAATATCAAATGCTTTAATTTTGATCTCCCTGAAGTCATCTCGGAGGCTCCCAATTACACCGATACATGGATGCAAGAACACTGGCAACAACCTCATGTGTTAATAGGATATGGCATAAAGCTGCACAAGATAGATATTTTTGTTCTCAATAAGATATCACAGATAGACTTGAGACTTGATACATATTCCAAATTGAAATAAGTCACCATCTTTTCCTGAAGTAACCAAATTGCGTAAATATGTTACCTTGGATATTTTAGTCTTACAATTTATGTACAGATTATTTTATAGTATGATTAAGTATTGTTAACTGCGTATATTTACTATTTAGTTGTATAGGATACTTAATGAAATAAATTAATGTAACTTTTTTGTTTTTTTTTTTTTGTATGGAGTTACCCAACCCCAAAAAACATTGTTGTATTGGTATGTTGTATGCAACTACCCATTCCCAATTATGATTCCAATTTGGCAACTTAGGAGTTGTGAGAGCAGTTCAAATCACTCACTGGGGAAGATGGTTCATAATCATTTCCCCACTTGCTTCCTTGTATTGTCATAATTGGAACATAGGCATCTCTCTCTAATTAATGCTTACCTCTGATTTATTAACCATATTGTTACTATGGATATAACACAATTAAATTTAAATCTCTTGATATCTAGATCATCAATCCAAGCATGGCTGTAGAGAATCGTAGCTGTGTAGACACCAAATTTGAACAGTCCACTTACAATTGAGAAATAGATTATTGGTAGTGTCCTCATCTACTTGATAGATTGAGCATGCAGAAGCTTGGTAGGTGCCTCAAACCTAGGCCTAGTTTCATTGCCAACCATAAATTTGGTGTATACACGAAAGCTGTTTTGATCTTGTGAGCATTGAATATTAGGATCTCCATTTGACTTCTCATTATTAATGCCTTGACTCACTATTGCTGGATAAAACACCTAGTTGAAGTCTAGTGCAAAGAGGTTGCTGGCTACCAAAGATTTGATAAGTGTTACAAAAATATTCACTGTAACAATCTCCTTCTAAATTGAACTCCCGATGAATATTAATCTGGAATTCTTTTGGCACCATCTTTTTTATTTGTTTTTTAATATTCTAAATTCCTACTCTAGCCTCATTGCTCTATGTTTGTTTTTATTCTATTTAATTATATATGTAATATTATAATGTGAAATTCAATGTTCAGATGTTTGTGGATGAAGTAATGGAACTTGTGGAGCTCACTTCTTTGAGAGGTGCCTTGGTTGGGCTTCCTGGACTGAATGGCCTATCTACTGAATAGCGTAAGTGGTTAACAATAGCAATAGAGCTTGTGGCTAATCCTTCAATTATATTCATGGATGAGCTAACTTTAGGCTTGGATGCTCGGGCAGCAGCTATAATTATGAGAATAGTAAGAAATATAGTTGACACGGGGAGAACTATTGTTTGCACAATCCATCAGCCTAGTATTGATATCTTCGAGGTATTTGACGAGGTAAAGATTTGGTTTTCTTAAAATAGCTTTGTGAAGCATTTGAAATTGGCATCTTCTTAAACCTAAATGAAATATGATGTAGCTATTCTTAATGAAGCGAGGAGGTTAGCTTATCTATGCAGGTCCACTTGGTCACAATTCTAACAAACTTATAGAATATCTTTCGATAAGATGTCATCCACTACGGTTATATTCTGTTGAGAGATTTAGATCTGAATCTGGTACCTTTTGATGAGTAGTTTGAATTTTGGAGTTGTAAGTAGTCATAGTTTATTGTACTAGAACCAATAGGAAGTTGATTTTATATACAAGGAATTGGTCATGCCGGATAGTGTTGACCACTAAGCTTTTAGCAAACATTCTCAATACGTTGAGCTTAAGAGTCAAGCACTAGCTGCAATCATCATATATATTTCAGCTAATTGAAAATAATTCATGTAGGCCATTGAGGGGGTTCCACAGATCAAGGAAGGTTATAATCCAGCTACGTGGATGTTGGAAGTGACTTCTATGTCATAAGAGCACCGTCTAGGTGTCAACTTTAGTGAAATCTATAAATCATCAGACCAGCTTAAATCACGAAATTTTTTTTTTGTTTTACTCCTTCCACCGTCGCAATTGCGATGGTGTTGCCGTCACACCTATAGTAACCCCAATGCAATTGGAGGGGTTGGCGTCGCAATTGCGACGAAAAACATGAGAATTGTGACATAGTTGCCGTCACACCTACCCTCCAATTGCGACGGGGTTGCTGTAGGTGTGACGGAAACCCCGTCACAATTGTGACGAAAAACACAAGAATTGTGACGAGGATGACGAGACAACAAGGTGGATGCATAGCGATGGATAGGCGTCACAATTGCAACGGCAAGGGTAGACGTCGTAAATTGCGACTAAATAACTACGACGTCTATGTCTATTGCAGTGGCGACACATTGCTGTCGTAATTGCGACACATAGCCGTCACAAATCGATGCCAAATCTATTAGTGGAAGGTCAATGTAGCAAAATGATCAATCTATCAAATGAAGTAGCCTATGAAAGAAATATCACATAAAGAAGATATAACTACATGCATAAAATGAATGCAAAGAATATCTAACCATCCAATTAAGAAGAAGTGTAATAAGTCAATTTTACCAGAAGTGTATAGGGAAAAATAGTAATCAATGGTAGATCACCACTTTCATTCTATGTACTAAAAAAAAGCAAGAAGATCCCAAAATGCAGAGTCCCTCTTAGTGAGAGCCATATAAGCATTGTACAAATAAATGTAGAGGTGATAATTCATTATTTAAACTTAACTTGTAAACAAAGTATAATAAACACTTATGAAATGGTAAACAATAAAATATATGATAGATAGTGTATAAAAATAATTTATAAAGAGGAGGGAGAGAAATAAAATAATTTACGTCTAGGGATAGTAGAGTTTTCACTTTTATATCTAAATAACTTTGTCCAATTGTATCAAAAATTGCAATAGACTAAGATCTAGAACCTAGACATATGTAACTCCCAAATGAAAAATTATTGGTGCTCTAGGAACACGCCACTTTTAGGTGGCCTAAAACTAAAAGGGACATAAATAGAGGTCTTGAATATGTGACGGAAACTCTACTTTCATAATTACTTTTATAGATCTATAGCTTTTTCAACCTTAACTTGCACACAAAAATAGGTGTATTACCTTGGTCAAGTCCCAATTTATGAATTAACCTTGAAATGAATAAACTAAAGCATGAAAAAAAGATAAATGTTAATGTTCTCCATGTTTCTTAAACCTTCATGATGGATTTGAATCTATTGTCACCAAAGATATCTACTTTCCTGCATGTGTGTTAAGAACTAATAGTAGAATGTAGGATTTATTAACTTATGCAACAGATCAATTTGTGTCAAGAGTCATAAATTACATATCATATAAGAAGGAAGATTAAATTAGAGATGTAGATCCCCTCCCTTTATGGCCAATTCCTTTTCTTACTATAGAGAAAGGAACTAGATCTATAGAGGAAATTCTTAAATGTTTTACAGATGAAAAATTATTTAATGCTTGAACTCCTTGAATGTACAATTTGTCTTTCTTATAGTTGGATTTATTAAGATATTTGGGTTGTATAATAGAGTTTGGATGTGAAAGTGAGGAGAGAATACTCTCTTTTATAGTGATTTTGGGTTTTAATTTTGAGAAGTTGAATTTACAAGGTCGAAAGAAATTTATAAATGATGCATCAAGATTGAAACCCCTAAATGGGGCCCTCCAGAGTATAGATCATCCTTAGGAAACCCATACTAAGTATGGGTTTACCATAGTTGACCCATTCTATGTGGGCACCAATTTCAAGGCATCAATGTGGGGAGAAATAGTCTAAAGGGGATCGGGGAAATTTGAAAAGATACATGATCAAAATAAAAACACGTACAAGTATTGAGTTAATCAAGATAGGGCCCATGGGATGCGTGGATTTTTTTATTAGAGGAAAAAATTGAGGAAGATTTATAGAGATAATATTCTACCTCTATTTTTATATAAGTTGGAGATGAGAAAGTAATGAGGATGTATTAATCTTAATCCTACCTAAACATTTATAACAATGAGAAAGGGGAATTAAATTAGGTAAATAGATGAATTAATGTTATATTGTGCATAAGAAATACATAAAATATGGACTTTTGAGAAAGATCAAAATGGGAAGAACGAAAATAAGGATGGCTAAATGGTCTTAAAAAGAACAAAACATAACTGCTTACATTTTAAGAAGATGCACTAGATACATAAATTCCTCATGTGTCTCCCAAATTTATAACATCATGAAATGTGTCCAAAAAGCCTCAGTTCTAAATAATCAAAGGGTCATGCAAAATAACCCTCCAACTTGTGCCAAAAAGGATCTATGACACATGAAAGGAGGGTATTTTGTATAGTAATATACAATAACCATTTTACACTGTACATTTTGATGAGCTCAATGCTTTCATACTTTCCACTTTCTAATTTGGCAATTAGATCTTCTTATTACATTGATATTTACAATTACACATTTAGATATACTTTTTTATATTTTATGCATCTAGTTCTATCTCTTTTGCATAGCAATCACATATATAGATCTTCTTTGTATGCATTTAATTTATATATTTTCTAAATTGTACATATTTAGACCTACTATAATATATTCATTTCATTCCTTCATTTCATGTTTTAAAAATAGAAAATTATTTCATTACAACACTCATTTACTCATAAAGATCATGTGATTTCTTATTTATGTATTTGCATAGAAACAATATGCATATAATTTCGTTTTACATATCCCATCATGAATATTTTCTATAATTTTATCTCATTTTTTATCCTAAGGACATTCCTCCTCCTAGGGACATATTAATGTAGGACGGTAATCCAAATATTCATGATCTCCCTGTTAGGGTAGAGCTATTACAATACAATGTTGATTATTTTCTTAATATGCATCTCCTCCATGAGGATACCAATCAAATTCTTAAGGAACTTTACCTTCTATCCATCTCAATCATTTCACTTCTACCAAATCTGGCTCAGTAAGTAAATTTCCTTCTCCTTTGACATGCCCCCTTTATGAGGATGTGTAAGGATAGTGGAGGACTTCATAAATACTTTTATTATTATCATTTGTCCTTCATTTGAAACTCCTAGTAGAGATGAATCCTTAAAGGAAGTCCATAAACTCTATTGTAAGGGCATATTGGAAGAAGAGGATCATATCATTACTAATTCCATGATACTCTCCCTTCTAGTGATGAACCCATGAAGAATCAAGATCTTAATCAAATTAATATTGTAAATATCGATGCTTAACCTAAAATAGTCAACAAGCCTGTGATATCCATCAAAGGATTCCCTCAATCAAATTATTCTCAAATTTCTAGTAGACCTATCATCACTATTAAGGGCTATTCTTAAATATCCAGCCCTCCAATTTTCACAACACATATAATTATGGTTAAAGGATAGAATCAACAAGATTTATTTTCAAAATTTGAATAATCCTATTATAACCATAAAAGGAAAACCTAGAAGTTATTTAAGGATTATCAAGTGGTGTCTCAAGCTTATTGAACAAGAAATAATCATAAACCTACTATCCTAGTTGTTCATATTTCTCTCCCACCTTCCCAACTTAGGCTTCCTCCTCCACCCATCTTCCTCAATATCTTAGAAAGAAGTATGATTTTGTAGAGAAGTTACATATACCCTGTCAATATTTCCCTTTGGCAACTTCTTCAAACTTCTCCTACCTATCATGAAGCCTTATGAAAATATTTAACCACTATTCCAACTCTACTTCATAATAAACATAAGATAAATTCATTTTTGTAATGCATTCATTCTACTTATGTCCCATCCCAAATAGTGTTTACTCATGATGATTTACCTGATATAGAATCTCAAGATTGATATGGTTCCTTTATGGTAGGTGTTCTTATATGATAATCTCATCTATAGGACCTTAATTGATAACAGGTTTTTGATTAATGTTTATATCATAGATATGCTCAAAGAAATCAAAGATTATGTTTCAATTATTAAACCTGATCATAATCTATTTGTGTCTTTGATAACATTTCTAAGAAGATATTAGACGTTGTCATTTTACCTATTACATTAGGTCTGATTAGTCTAGATACTCTTATTTTTGTGATGCTTGGATCTCTTAATGATAACTTCTTTTGGGTAGACCTTGGTTACATAATATGCATGATGTTCCTTTAAATCTTCATCAAAAAGTAAAATTCCTCTATAACAATGTGATGTCTACTCTTAGGGAGGACAATAGATTGAATAGTTGTTTGAATATTGAATCAAAAAAATACTTCTATGTATATCAAAGAAAAATAAGACCTTAATTTTAAAACTAACTCTCAACCTAAGGATGATCTCTCTTCCTCCAGCATCCTTTCAAATGATTTTGAGGGTATTTATATTTCACACTAACTTATATTGGAGAGTACAATGTTTCAGACCTTAACTTTATGCACTCTAAATCTAAAACTACTCCCCTTTCTAATGAACTTAATAAAAAAACAATTTCACTTCTTTCACTCATCATAAATCTTGAGAAACTATCAGACATGATTGTGATGACATTAACTCTCTTTCTAATATGGCCTCTCATTATGCTCTTGGTTATCATTTATAATCAAATAATGAATTCAATATGAATATATGTGGTAAAAGTAAATGAGGAATTCAATGACCTTAAGGAAATGGGGGCATGAACATTCTATGGACTAGGATTTAATCCTTATAAGGATCCACACATAGTTAAGGTTAATACCATCATAAATCACAATTCTAAACATGGTTCAAGAAGTTCAAAGAAAAGTGCTAAGGATGGTGAGAAACCTATTGAAGTACACAATTTTGGGTCTCCCTCTTTGTCCACATCTCCTTTTTCATCTTATGAGTAAGGTGATTATTAGACCTAAACACAAAAAGAAATATAGTCAACATCTTATGACTCTCTTTCTTGCATATATCATTGTTTTCGTGATCACTCTACTAATGAATGTAGGGCTTTGCATTAAAAAATAAATAAAAAATTCATTGATAATGGTATTATTTGTATATGATCTTGTAATCAATTATTTTCAATACTATTTTTTCTAAATAACGTCTTAGTCCCTATTACATTGCCCCACACTATGTAACATTATTGGCCTATTCCTTGGGGGCCCATTTTCATGCACAGTGTAACATTATTTGCAAGTAGTATAATAGGTCCCTTTATCCTTATCTCCACACTTTGGGAACAAGGGTATTCTATCAATATCTCTCTCATTATCTCAAGGATTCACTTTTCCCTTGGTTGCATCAAATCTTACATAGAAATGTTGGTTTACTTTAAGTATAGGAATCCTGGATTATAATATTTTTCATTCTTTTCTATTTGATTTCCATGGTAGATGAATACTTTACCTTGGATATTATAAAATGTTTCCTCCTCCAAAAGAACATCTTTTATGTTTCTTACATGGTGTCTATTTTCATTCATCCCTTCCATGAGCTCATATAAGTTGTGACCTCTTTGGTTTGCACTGGGTGTTTCTTGTGGATACTATATTGGTATTGAAAGTTCTTGATCCTCATTCTTCTTTTCCTTATGATGAAAAAATAGCAATTATATTTCCATCCTAAGGGAGCATACTTATAGTTTCCCTTGCATAGTTTTACACAATGCACAAACTTATCCCCATGGTTATAACTAACCTATATCCTTCTATGGGTACATATATTGAGACCAATACCCATGGTTATAAGTGATCTATATTTATCCATGGGTTGCACATATACTAACCAATCTTTATGGTTTTTAGTGATCTATATCCATCCATGAGTTAACATATATAAACAAATATTCATTAATACAATGGACTGGTGAGGTGCATATACACATGCAGAAAGCCTCTAGTAGGTGCAAATATATCAAGGAGGGGTCAAATAAAATTACATAATTTTGTAGGCCATCAAACATCCTTCCTCTCTTTTCTCTCCCTCATGGATCACCTAATGCACTATATTATTAAGATCATTAGTTTAGGGTCTTATGTCCTTAAACATAGACATGAAGAATGGAAAAATCCCTAATGGATGTGTCCAACCAAGAAGAAAGATTATACACAATATAAAAACAACAACATGATATATAGAAATAATACATTCAAATAACTATATGAAAACCTAATGATAATTTCCCTATAAACATGCAAGGAAAAAAACCTACTCAATTCCAGTCATTAATTAAAAACTTAATCCAATGTGTGCTCATAAATGCACATGAGTTTAGCCTCTAGATCTTCCTAGTATGTCATGTTACTTGAATGCATCATGAATAATACATACGTACATACATACATATATATATATATACATATATATATATACATATATATACATATATATATATATACATATATATATACATATATATATATATATACATATACATATACATATATATATATATACATATACATATACATATACATATATATATATACATATATATATATATATACATATATATATATACATATACATATATATATACATATATATATATACATATACATATATATATATATACATATACATATATATACATATACATATATATATATACATATATATATATGTATACATATACATATATATATACATATATGTATACATATACATATATATATACATACAATATATATGTATATATATATATGTATATGTATACATATATATATATGTAAACATCTATATATATATATATATGTGTGTGTGTGTGTGTGTGTCTACATATATATAGACACACACACACATACCCCCCACCCACACACACATTTATAAGTATATATATGTATCTATATATGTATGTATATGTATATCTACATATATAAATACATGTATATGTACATATATGTAGTATGTATATGTGTGTATGTGTATCCATCTTGACACATAGGTCGGCTCAGAAAAATCATAATTTCTAATAATCAGGATGTTGAAAATAATTGTTCGATTGTATATTATCTTTGATGTTACACAAAATGAAGACAATTTCTAGTGTCTATTAAGCATTCCAGAGTAAACCAAGTTTAGATATAGTATGTGTCAAGCTTTACTCAGGCACCAAAGAAAGTTTGTAAGAAGATAGTGTCTACCAAGTTCACTCAGGCACCAAAGAGAAGTTGACATGGAACCAATGTTAACAGAGCTCACTCAATTACCAAAGGAATTTAGTTCGAGATACAATTTTAACCAAGTTCATGCAATTATCAAAATAATTCTAAAGTAATTCTATTTTGAGTTAGTGTTAACTGAGATGGGTTGGCTAAAAAAGGATTTTCTTGAATCAACATATTTAGTTTGATGAATTTATTTGTTAAATCTAGCAAACTTAAGGGATGAATATTGAATATTTGTATGTGTATTCAAGCTGACTTGACTAGCCAAAAGATATAAGTATAAAGTCAAGTTGTAGGATTCAAAGAGAGAATCATGGGATTGAAAAGATAAACAAAGGAAGAGAATTAGAGTATGTTGAGTTGACTGAGCTACAAAGTTTTATCTGATCAAGGAGGATCAATTATTCAAGCTAGAATAGAGATCTAAAATCAGCAATACAATTGCATCAACAATCAAGTCATATCATTGTCACTCTCTAATAATTGTAGCAGTGTATTAAATCTCTTAATAGAGTTAGCTTAACAACTATTTACCAAATGAAGCAACATTCATCGCCTTGTATAGCTGGCGAGCAGGAGCGGGGAGAGTTCAGGTGAGAATCAAAATTTGAATTCCTCTATACCTGGTGAGTAGTTTAGGGATTCCCCTATCAATTCTGGGGATGTTGAATATGGGGATGATGATGACGGTAGGTTCTTGGCAAATTCGGGAGGGGGGCCCAAGTAGAATAAAAAATGGTCAAGTTTGTTTGGGATTCGAGCTACTGGAAAGTTTTCTTTCCCACCGATCAAGAAAATCTTTGCAAAGGAAAAAGGTGAGTTCTATATCAAAATTCCTGATCAAATCATTGATAGTAATATCTCTTGTATGGACTCTACCTTGGTGGGGTGCTTCATTGGAGTGAGACCCAATATTGAAGATGTGCAAGCTTTTGTGTAGAGAAAATGGTGTTTGAAGGGTCAAGTGGACATCTCTACAATGGCCAAAGGTTGTCTCTCCTTTTTTTTTTTTCTTGTGATCAGTATAAGCGAGATATCCTTTGTAGTAGCCTATGGGTTATGGGGAAGCATACCCTGCTATTACATAAATGGGCCCCCAATCTTTACTCTCTAGAAGATTCAGCTATTCAAGCCCCTATCTGGGTGAAACTACATGGTCTCCCTCTTGAGTTCTAGGTGGAAGATGTATTCAAGGGCATTGCCAATACTTTTGGGGAACTCCTCTCTTTAGATCTAGTGACTATTTCTAGGAGGAGACTAAACTATGCTAGATTTTGTGTTGGGGTATCCCATGGTGTGGATCTTCTTGAATCTATTTCTCTAAAATCTAAACTTGTTGTTTGGGATCAAAGGATTGAGTATGAATATATCCCTTTTGCTTTGTTCTATTGCAAGAAAGCGGGTCACTGGGCTAAGAAATGTCCCTCTCTGAAAGGAAAAGCTAAGAAGAGTGCTAAAAAGAGTAAGAAATTTTGGGTAAAGAAAGATCTATCAAAAGGGGTGGAGATGACAATTGAGGTGTCTGCTCCTCCAAAGGATCAATCTAAGTGTCTTGATGAAAGCAATATTTCTGTGGAAGGAGCGATTGCTACCCCCCACCAAGATCTTAACTTAGTGAAGATAAATCCATCAAAGAGTGTTGGGTTAGATGCAAGCTTGTCTACTCCCCTAAAGGATCTTTCTATATGCTCTGCTGTGGTGAGTAGTGATCCTGTGGTGGCAAAGGTGAATAATTTGACTATCTCTACCAAGGAACCTCTAGAGAATCCTAAGAATGTTTGCATGCAAAGGAATCAGGAAGCCTTGGGGATTCTTTCAAAGGAAGATTAGGCTTCTGTTGAAGATGGATCTCAAAAGGAGATAGATCTACTAGCCCAAGATCTTGGGTTGAAGAATGGTATCTTTGCCAGTGGAGTTCTCAAGGACATCCTTATTGTTTCTCATATTAAGGAAGTAGTTTGGGAAGATGATAGTTCTAAGGCTAATTGGATAGTAGTAGGGAAACATTCTAGGGGTAGGAAGAAAAATAATAAAAAAGATGAGGACTCTACCCCAGTGAAAAAAAACAAGAAGGGATCCAAAGTTGATTCAAAACTGGCTAAGGGTAAGTTTGGTTCTTCATCTAAGAATGGTGGAGCTACTCTCAAGAATGGTGATGTTGGGTTTTCTCCATCTTCCCTCAAATTTGCACAAAAGAATAGCTGGGGCTAATAGGAGCATTGTTGATGGCAGTCAGAGCACTATCCTTGAATCTAAACATTTTGTTAAATTATGAAGATCATTTCATGGAATATTCAAGGGTTAAATTACCCTCACAAACATGACATTTTAAAAAATATGACTAAGGATAATAGGCTTGATTTTTTTTGTTATTCAAGAAACTAAGATGCTCAAGGACAACGTGGAATGCCTCTCTATTTTTAAGGGAGGAAATATTTTTGGAAGTGATTCTGGTGGAGCTTTAGGTGGTTTGGTAGTTTTTTGGATTAATAAATGGATTAAGGGGAAACTCATTTATCAGAGCGAAAATTTGACGAATGTGCATTTTGTTAATTCAAAATACAATTTTAGTTGGGTCATTACTAATTATGTTTATGCCCCCAACACCAAATGGGGGAGGAAGGCTCTGTGGGAAGAAATTTCTAATCAGAGAAAGCTTTTGGCTGAGGATAAGTGGTTGTGATAGGGGACTTTAATACCCCCTTGAAGGAATCTAAAAAATGGGGAGGCAATCAGACCAATCTGGATAACAGATTAGATCTTATGAGCTTTATTGACCTTCATCTGCTCCATGATCTTGATTTACATGGGATTAAATACACATGGACAAATAGAAGAGCTACTAAGGATTTAATTCAGGTCAGGTTGGATCGTGCTCTTATCAATAATGAGTGGATTTTGAATTATAAATGCTCACTCAATGCTTCAGGTTCGGGTGGGTTCGAATCACTACCCTATCTTCTTTTCTGCTGAAAAAATTAACTTTCATAAGAATTTTCCCTTCATATTCAAAAAAATGTGGACTCTTCATCCTAATTTGGAAAGCCTTATTAAGGAGTGGTGGAACATCAACGTTGAGGGTAAAACTATGTTTAGAGTGGCTGCTAAATTGAAAAATGTCAAGAAGAATATTAAAATCTAGAATAAAACTACCTTTGGTAACATTTTTTAGAATAAAAAGAAGATTGTGGAGGAGCTTAAAGACATTCAAGATAGGATTCATGTTGATGGATATGAGATGGTTTCTAGGGAAGAGGAGAGTAATAAACTAGTTGAACTTCATGATCTTATTTCTAAGGAAGAATTGTTTTGGAGACAATGCTCTTGAAAGGTCTTTCTTAAAGAAGGAGACAGGAACACAAAGTTCTTACATATGACTACCTTGAAGCATAGGATGGTTAATAGAATTTCTAAACTTAAAAAAGGATGAAGGTTTGACTGATAATAAAGAGATCATTAAAAGGGAGGCTGTGGAGTTCTTTGGTAGCTTGCTACAATGTGACCCGGATTTTAATTTAGACAAGCAACAAATGTTCCTGGAGAATATTCCTTCTTACATCTCTAAGGCACATAACTCATCCCTTATTTCCATTCCTTCTTTGGATGAGATTTCTAAGGCTATTTTTTCTTTCAAGGGTGATAAGGCCCCTGGTCCTGATGGGTTTCCTCTTCTATTCTTTCATAAATATTGGCATATCATTGGGGCTGATGTTAGTAATGGTGTCAAGGAATTTTTTTGATTCTAGAAACCTGCTTAGAGAGTTAAATGGGACCTTTATTGCCCTTATCCCTACGAAGACAGGTGCTGATAGTATGGATCAATTTAGGCCTATCAATTTGTGCAATTCTTTCTATAAGATTATTTCTAAGGTTCTTACTCTTAGAATTCTCTCCATTCTTTCGGCGATCATTTCTAGATAGCCAAATGGTTTTATTCCAGGCAAACAAATCTTGGACTCCATCATCTCTATTCATGAAAACATTCATTCTCTAGTGGTGTCTAAGAAGGAAGGGTTTCTTCTCAAGCTTGATCTCTCTAAAGCTTATGATAGAGTCGACTGGAACTTCCTTCTTAGGGGGTTGGAAGCTTTTGGCTTTAATAAGAGATTCAAGGATCTTATCTTTATGTTAATCTATTCAGCTTCTTTTTCAGTGCTTGTTAATGGTTCCCCTTCCTCCTTCTTTAAGGCTTTAAGGGGCCTTAGATAGGGAGACTCAATTTCTCCTATTCTTTTTATTATCTTGGCTGAATGCTTGGCAAGATTTGTGAATAATATGGTGGTGAAATTAGATTTTGTGGGCCTCAGCCCTTCTTCCTCAGCTCTTGTGTGTTCGCATCAACAATTTGTGGATGACTCTATCATCATGGGGAAGGCCTCAGTGAGAAATGCTAGAACATTAAGAAGGCTTTTACTAATTATGGGGATGCCACTAGTCAAACCATTAAGTGGGGTAAAAGTATGATTTATTTTATCAATGTTAGTGAGGCTAGACAATTAAAGATTAAAAGGATTATTGGTTGTGAGAGTGGCTCCTTGCTAGGAACTTATTCGGGGTTACCTTTGGGATTATCCCGTCCTGACAGCTTTTGGAATTTTTTGATTGATAAAATACAATTGAAACTTGCTGGTTGGAAGGGATCTCTCCTAAGTCAAGCTAGGAAGGTTATTATTTTGAAATTTATCCTTCAAAGTGTCCTGCTTTATGCTTTGAATATCTTTAAAATCTGGAGAAAGTATGCACTTGCTATTGAGAAAATACAGAAGACTTTCTTGTGGATTGGTATGGAGACTAAAGAGACTTCCTCTTATTGCATGGGAGAATGTTTGTATTCCTAGGGGGAAGGGTGGGCTTGGGCTACGAAGGATTTCTACTATGAATGAACTCTTACTGGCTAAACTTCTTAGGAGATGGCACAAGGAAGAGGGGAAATGGAGGAATATCTAGGCTGATAAATATAATAAGGATCACTTTGACTTTAAACATTTCATTTTCTCTGATGTTGATCAAGGGGGTTCTCAGATTTGGAAGAATGCTCAGAAATTTAAATATATTTTAAGGAGAGGAGTAAAATGGAAGGTAGGAAATGGACTAAAAGTCCTTTTCTTGGAAGATATATGGATTTTTGATCACCCCCTTTGTGAAGACCCAAGGTGGAATGGGTATATGGAGTAGTGCAAGAATTAGTTTGGTACTCTGGTTAGTGATTACTGGAAGGATGATTTGTGGGTGAATCTTTTTAGGGTGGATCTGAATTTGGCAGAGCTTGCTAAATGCTTGAATGCTTGTTGTCTGAACCATGAAGAGGATGTTCTAATTTGGAAAGCTGATCCTAGTGGTATATACTCTATTGCTCTAGCCTTTGCTAATTCTTTTGAGGATCATAATGTACCTTGCTGGGCTACGACATGGGTGAAAGGTATGACTCCTAAAGTTAATATCTTCTTTTGGATTCTTTTGCAAAATAAAATATTAACTCTTGACAATATTAAGAAGAGAGGGTTCTTCATTGTTAATCGATGTGTTCTTTGCAAGAATGACGGGGAATTAGTGGATCATATTATGCTTCATTGGTCCTTTACTAAGAAGGTTTGGGATGAAATTTGGAGTTTAATGAACATGGACTGAGTCCCTCATGCTACCATCCAGCTGTTCTTTTCTTGTTGGAAAGCTCCCTCCTAGAATTCTTTGATTATTGAATTGTGGGATTTTATTCTTCCTTATCTGTGTTGGGGCATTTGGAAGGAATGTAATCATAAGATCTTTTGAGGGGTGAAATCCAATCCAATTTAGGTTTTGCATAAAATCAAGGTCATTTTGAAAGAAAATATCAAAATTTGTGGTATTGGACAACACCCTTGTAATGAGTGGGATGTTGGGGTGATTAATAATTAGAATATCAAGAGTTTTAATTTGAGCACAAAGGATCCTAACCCAAGGGATAATACAAGATGGGATTTTGCTCTGAAAAATTGGTTCAAGATTAACTTTGATGGGGCCTCGAAAGGGAACCTAGGTACTACTAGATGTGGAGTGGTGATTTGAAATTTTAAGTGCAACTTTCTTGGTGGTATGGCCATACCATTAGGGTGTCAAACCAATCACATTGCTAAAGCCTCTACTACTCTTCATGGTCTTATTTATGCCAAAAGTTTGAATTTGAAGAATATTTGGGTTGAAGGTGATTCCCTCAATATCATTAATTGCCTAAATAAAATCAACCCACCTTCCTGGACTATCAACAATATTATTTCTAAAGCTGTTAATATTATTTATTTGTTCCAAAATTGTGTAATATCCCATAACTATAGGGAAGCCAATGGTTTAGCCGATTGGGCTTTGAATGTGGATTATTGTAATGATCAAAAGATCATATGGGATTCATTTAATACTTTACCTCCTGAGGGCCACGATCATGTTAAGTATGACAAATGGAAATCTCAGAAAAAAATCCTTTAATAATGATGCTATCAATGAACAATGATTTTAACTCCTTTGGAGTGAGGTGGGCTATAATTTTTAAGAATGTGGGTAGTTCACACAGATTCTAGGTTGTTTCTTCTTCTTCTCATTTTGGAAGTGGTTTTCACAGAGTGATCAGGGTTTTCAAATCGAGCAAACTAGTGTATCAGACACAAAGATTATGGGGGGTAAGAGGAAATGGGTGAAACTGCCTAGTTGTGTGGAGTGGAAGAACAAATCAGAGGTGTAGGACATTCTCAAGTACGACAATTTCACTGGTTATATGGAGAGACTCAAAGGAAATAACCTTACAATGACAAACCAATTTGTTAGATCATGGAAGGATGGCTTGGTGTTGGTTGAGAACCAAAGGATGGATGTCATGAAAGAGATCATTGCGGAGGCTACTGGATTGGATTTGGATGGGATCAATTTTTATAGGGAGAGGAAGATTTTAGATAATGTGATTGATGGCTTTGTTGAGATAGATCAGGAGAGAAATTGTCTGGTTAAGATAGGTAACTCGTATTTTAACTTGGCCTCTATTTCTCATCATTGGCATTTTGTGTTCTTTGTGATTATTGAACACTTGACTTTGCATGGAAGATATATAAAATTGTATGGCTACCACTTTGTGCTAGCAAACCATTTTCAACATGATATTAGGGTTAATTTTCCTTCCTATCTTTTGCAGTCTCTTACCATTTCAACCCAGGCCATCCAGCGAGACCTGACTGGTGAACATGTTTTCCATGAAGGTCTCATGGTCTTGATTATGAATGTGCTGAAATCAAAAAAAAATTTGAAACCCAGAACCTTGAAAGGGGCTGATCAAGATACTAAAGGGAGTATTCAAGATAAGGGCTATGACTTTTAGATGCAAAATGAGGCCGAAGGGGGTCTGGTTAGCTTGAAAAAAGGTTTGGGTGACAATACTAAAAAGAAGAAAAAGAATGTTGAGAAGGAAGATTCTAATCAAGACAAGAAAAGTGATTTTGTTGAGGAAATTGTCAGAGAGCATATCAAAAAAAAGGTTGGTAGAAAAGGAAAGGGTAAGGGTTGTCAAGATGAGCAGGTCTGTTCTCATTCTAATAATGAGCCCTTGGCTCAACATTTGGAGAGGAAAAGAAATTCCTTGCGGCGATAGAAGAATAAATATGGTACTAAGAAGAGTGAGGATTCTGATTATGGAGATGACGGTGAATAGGGGAATAAGTCTAATTTGGGTGATGATGTTGAAGGAGGGCTAGGGTCTTCTAAGGGACTTTTTCGCAACCCTGGCTCTATTCAGAAGGAGATTGGTATCCTCAAGCATAAAATGTTGCTACTGAACAAGGAAATGGATCAATTGAGCAAAATGGCCAGAGGGGAAAGAATGTTAGGACAACACATTGATAGGCTTTTGGAGGTCATAGGGAATGCTGAAGAAGTGAAAAACCTAATGCATAAGATCCCTGTGATGGAAGCTAAGCAAAGGGTCATGGATAAGGATATTAGTAGCATTTAGGGGAAGGTGTCCAACTTGAAACCAAGATGGTTAACATGGATAAACAACTTAAAAAATTGGTGGATAATGTAACTATTTTCTTGAAGAAGAATGAGGTAGATAAGGGCCAGGATTCCCCTTTGGGGGTTGATTCTCAAGGACCAAGCAAATGTACTCGGGCCCATTCGAAGAAGATTGAGGAAACCAGTAAGAAAGATGAGGTGAAGGCTACTACTGAAACCATGCATAATCTGGTGGACCAAGCCGTGAACCTAATAAATACTCCTTAGTTGGTTGGTTGTTGTTCCTTTGCTAGACTTTTGCTGTCTTTTCCAACTCTGTCTTGTGTGACCTCTTGTTTGTTTTTTGAGGTATGATTTATGTTGTTTTTGGTTTCTTTTCTTTGTAGTTCTTCTCTCATGCTTTTTTCTAGAACTCTACTGATGTAAATGTTTCAAGTCCTTTAAAACCTATTTCTACTTAATCAAAACAACTATTTTCCAAATCCTCTAACAAGGTGAAATTTGTAGATTGAAGTGTCTAAAGACCTCTAACAAGGGCACTCCTAATAGGGTGATTAAATCCTTTAATAGTATCACACCTAATAGTGTGTTTTTTGACCTTTAACAAGGTTGGCTCCTAATAGGGCTCACTTCATAAGAGTGAGAAACAATAACTAGTTGCAATTGGTGGTTTTTCCCAAATTGGGTTTCCATGTTAAATCCTTGTGTCATATGTATTCATGTTAATTACTTTCTATTGTTGTAACTAAGTTAATTAAGGATAAAAATGTTAAACATCTAAAGAAGTAATATTTTAGTGCTTACCAAGTTACAATAATTCTTAGTTCTTGTCGAGTGATTCAGTGCTAACCGAGTTACAACAATATTTTTCAGTTTTAGTAGAGTTTGGTTTTGATTTGTACTGACATCTAAGGGATCTAGGATTTATTTTTGTGGTAAATAATTCACCCCTCCCCTCTCAGTTACTCCTCTTATATTTCCAAAAATTGGTATAAGATATTTTGGTGGTTACAGAAAAGGTTTCAAGGACCTAAGCTAAGGATCAAGGATGTCTTACAGAAGACAAATCACTAAGATGAACATAGACAACTTCAAGGCATGGAAGGAACTCATGAGATTGAATTTGGAAACCATTGGAGACTCAGGCCTAATGTACCTAGATGCCAAGTATGTGGCACCCTCTAGAACTATGACTCTTGAAGAAATAATATAAAAGAGGAATCATAACATTTTGATGATTGATATTGCTTCAACTCTCAACTATGCTAAATTTGATGAAATCAAAGACTATGATATTGCTCATGAGATGTGGATCAATCTAAAATCCATCTATGGAGGAGATGATAATGTGAGGAGAGTCAAGGCAGAAAGAATTAGAGGTCAATTTGATCAAATAAGGATGGTAGAAAATGAGAAGATTGCAAAATACAGTGAAAGAATAAAAGCCAATGTGTGTGCAATCAGAGCCTCAGGAGGAAAGATAGAAGATGAAAGAGTGGTAAGAAAGGTTCTCAGATTACTTCTTCTTGTATATGAAATTAGAGTTTCAAAAATTCAAGAGATGAGATGCAATCCCAAGAATGATATAACATTGGATGCAGTAGTGGGAAGGTTGATAACATTTGAGTTAGATAATTATGACAATTATGTTCGTAACACTAGCAACCTTGAGTCTAAATTTCAAGTCAAGTTATCACTCAAGGAGAGAGAAACAAAATCTAAAAGGAAATCTGATAGTGAGGATGAAGATGGCTCTAATGAAGATCTTGAAGTAATTGAAGCATTACTTGCAAGAAGATTTCCCAAGGGCAAAGGGAAGTACAAAGGAAAAATCCATTTGATCTTCTTTTCTTGTGAAGAAGTTGGTCACATTTCTACAAGATGTTAAAAAAAAAGAGACAAAGAAGAAAAAAAGAATGACAAGTACAAGGAAAAATGGACTTCAAAAGCTACAAGGACTACAAAGACAAAGGTAAGAAATCTTGTTACATTACTAAAGATTCTGAAAGTAGTGAAGAAGAAGATGAAATGGTCTACAATTCTATTAAGGATGAATCAGATGATGAGAATGATAACATGACACTTATCTCACATATTATTAAGAATGATGTAGGGATTATTGATACTGGTTGTTCTCACCATGACTGGTGAAAAATCTAAATTTGAGAACTTAGTACACTATGATGGTGGAAGTGTTACATTTGGCAATGATGAACCATGTTATGTGAAAGGTAAAGGTTGATAAACCTTAGCAAAATGGCATTATTGAAAGAAGGAATAGATCAATCATGGATTATGCAAGGACCCTTATTATAGAAAATAATGTTGCTATCAAATACTAGAAGGAAGCAATTGACACTACAGTTCATACCTTAAATTGATTTCAGTTGATGAAGGATTCAAATCAAACATTTTTTAGATTATGGTATGAATATAAACCTAATGTGTATTTGTTCAAATTATTTGGCAGTAAATGTTATATTTTGAAGGAGTCAAGAAAAGGAAAATTTTATGTCAAAAGTGATGAAGGCATATTTCTAAGATATTCCAATAAGAGCAAAGCATATAAACGTATGAATCTATCTACTCATAAAGTTATATAAAGTGCACATGTGAAGATTGATGAGTTTGTAGAAAAGAACAAAGAACAAAGTAGTAAGGAACTTGAAGACTACAAAAAATTTGTTTACTATGAGCATGATACTATTCCTAATGTTCAAGAAAGTGGTAATCAATGGCCTTCACCACTCGAGTCTCCAAAATCTCCAATTCAACCTGAGTTATAGAAAGTGCGACCCCAGTCATCAGAAGGACCCAAATTTTAACAAGAGGAAACTGAGTCACAGTCTAATGGTCCCAAGTCATAGATAGTGGGGCCCGAGCATGAAACAAAAGATCATGGTGAACCTAGTGATTTTAGAAGAAGAAGACCAAAATTGTTGGATATGTTAGAAGGCATCATGCACTCCAGAAAATCATTGGAGATCAGTTAGTTGGTACAATGATAAGGAACAAGTTGAAAGGTACATGTTTGCTTACTGAATTTGAACCTAGATCTATAAAATATGCATAAGAGAATGAAAATTTGATTGAAGCTATGAATGAAGAAATTGATCAGATTGAAAGGAATAAGACTTGGACTCTTATTCCTAGACCCAAGGATAAGAATGTAATTAGCACAAAATGGGTATTAAGAAATAATTTGAATGAGAGTGGAGAATTTTCAAGAAACAAGGCAAGGCTAGTTTGCAAGGGCTATGCTCAAGGAGAAGTTATTGACTATGTAGAAACTTTTTCTCTTGTTGCTAGACTTGAAGGTGTTAGAACACTCCTTGCATATGCAGCACACAAAGGATTCAAAGTGTATCAGATGAATGTGAAATCAATATTCCTGAATGTAATCTTAGAAGAGGAAGTCTACATTGAGCAACCTGAAGGTTTAGTTGATTCTAACAAAAGGTACATGGTTTACAGACTACACAAATATTTGTATGGTCTCAAAAAAGCCCCCATAGCATGGTATAAGAGATTGCACAAGTATCTCATAAAGATTGGTTTTAAAAGAACTAATGATTACAATAGCCTATACATCAAAGAAGGACCAGATAAGAAGATTATGTTGGCAAATACCTTTGTGGATGATACCTTATTTACTAGAAATGACATGATTTTTGTAAATATTTTTCTAAGGAAATAAGCAAGGAAATTGAGATGTGAATGTTTGGAGATATCAAATTCTTCATTGGCTTATAGATTCAATAGAAGAAGGATGGTATCTATATTACTCAATCAAAATACATCAAGGAGATATTGAAGAAGTTTGGAATGGAGGATTCTATACTAGTTGGAACACCTATGTCTACTAGACATAAGTTTTCCAAAGATGTTGATTCAAAAGACATAGATCAGATTACATACAAATCAATAATTGAAAAACTTTAGTATGTGGTGCAAACAAGACTTGATATAGCATTAGCAGTTGGAATGGTGGCAAGATTCTTTGCTAAACCAAAAGAAAATCATATGATGGAAATCAAAAAAATCATGAGGTATTTAAAGGGTACTGAAGATTATGGTTTGTGGTATAAGAAAGGAGGCAAATTTGAATTGAAAACATTCATTGATGCTGATTGGACAGGAAACATTGATGATAGGAAGAGCACTAGTGGTAAAGCATTCTTTCTTGGAAAGAGGCCAGTATCTTGGACAAACAAGAAGCAAAATTGTATCTCTCAGTCAACAATAGAAGTAGAATATGTTGATGTAGCATTCAATTGTTCACACATATGAAGGAAGAGATCAAGGATACAATTATTATTTTCTATGATAACACTAGTGCAACTAATAATTCCAAGAATCCTGTGATGCATACCAAAACCAAGCACATTGCTAAGTATCATTTATTAAGAGAATTGGTGCAAGATAAGGAGGTAAGATTGGAATATGTGAATACAAAAGCACATATTGCAAACATATTCACCAAGCCATTACCTAAGGATTCATTTTTGTATCTAAGAGGTAAACTAGGGGTCATTCCCCTATCTAAAGCTCACTAATCAAATTTTAGTGATGCATCAACTGAGAATGTTTAAGATTAGTCAAGTTGATGCAGTATTGTAAAGGGAAGATTCAATATGAATTAGTACATTAGGTACATTGAAGTTCACTGAATTCTATCTTTGGCATGAGATGTCAAAGAGGGAGAGTTTTGTCATACATCCAAGAAATTTTATGTCTGATAGAGAGAGTTTGTTGTCATATACCAAAGATATTTTTATATGTCAAAGATGTTAAAGAGAGAGAATGAACTTGAGTTGATATCAAAGAGGGAGAGTTTGATATTGCAGTCACAACAATCAAAGATTGATGTTAGAGGGATTTCACGCAGATAGAGTGATTTCTCATGGATGAGAATCAAAATGAAACTAAGGATATTATCCTTACTTTTATTTTTCTCTAAAATTTCATTATATTATGACATGTTGTGTTGTCATTAATGCCAAAGAGGGAGATTGATGAAAATAATTGTTCAATTGTATATTGTCTTTCATGTTACACAAAATGTCAAGTCTTTACTAGTCAGTGTATGCCGAGCTCACTTGCATGATGAAGATAGTATCCAGTGTCTACTGAGCAATCCAAAGTAAACCAAGTTCAGAGACAATATGTACTGAGCTTCACTCGGACACCAAAGAAAGTTTGCTGGAAGATAGTGTCTACTGAGCTCACTCAGGCACCAAAGAGAAGTTGGCATAGAACTAGTGTTAACTGAGCTCACTCGGTACCAAAGAAATTTAGTTTAGGATGTAGTGTTAATTGATTTCACATGGTTAACAAAGGAAATTTGAAGAAATTCTTTTATGAATTAGTGTTGACCGAGATGGGTTGGCTAATGAAGGATTTTCTTAAATCATTATATTTAGTTTAATGAATTTATTTGTGAAGTCTAGCCGAATTAAGGGATGAATATTGAATATTTGTAAGTGTATTCAAGCCAACTTAACTAGGAAAAAGGATATAAGTATAAACTCAAGTTGTGGGATTGAAAGAGAGAAGCATGGGATTGAAAAGATAAACCGAAGAAGTGAACTAGAAGGATAGAAGAGTATCTTGAGTTGACCGAGCTACAAAGTTTTATCTGATCAAGGAGGATCAAGTATTCAAGCTAGAACATAGATGTGAAATCAGCAATACAATTGCATCAAAAATCAAGTCGTATAATTGTTACTCTCTAATAATTGTAGTAGTGTATCAAATCTCTTAACAGAGCTATCTTAACAACTATTTGCCAAATCCTCTAACAATGTGGCATTTCTAGATTGAGGTTTCTAAAGACCTCTAACAAGGCCACTCCTAAAAGGGTGATTAAATGCTTTAACAGGGTCACACCTAATAGTGTGTTTTGTAACCTTTAACAGGGTTGGCTCCTAATAGGGCTCACTTCAGAAGAGTGAAAAACAATAACTAGTTGCAATTGGTAGTTTTTCCCAAATTGGGTTTCCACATTAAATCCTAGTATCATATGTATTCACGGTATTTACTTTCTATTGTTGCAACTAAGTTAATTAAGGCTAAACACATTAAACATCTAAAGAAGTAATGTTTTAGTGCTTACAGAGTTATACTAATTCCTAGTGTTTGCCAAGTGATTCAATGCTAACCGAGTCACAATAGTATTTTTTAGTTTCAATAGAGTTTGGTTTTGATTTGTATTGACATGTAAGGGATCTGGGATTTATTTTTTTGATAACTGATTCACCCCTCCCCTCTCAGTTACTCCTCTTATATTTCTAACATAGGAAACATGTTATGTTATACAATTAGGTCTATTCCTCAGAGGTAAGATGAGTGAGAAAACAAATAAGAATATAAGGATGTGCAAGATAAGGTCCAAGACCACACATGATCCAATAATTGTCATGAAAAGACATAAAGAATCACACAAGAATGATCATAGAACAATTAAAATTCCACACATCGCTCAAAATGCCAATGAAGAACACACTACTTTAGGATAAATGATATGGAACTCGAAGGATATGAAACCATATGATAAAAAATCTTAGAACAATGATCCATGATAGGTCCTTTTTGAGATTCCGATATTGCATACACTAAAATTCACAATCAAAGAACTTTACACACAAACAAGTAGACTAGAAATAAGAACAAAAATAAAACAGAATAGAATGATGCAAGATTGGCTAGAACCCAAAATGCTCCCACATCACACACGTGGAATTATTAGAATACTAATATCCAGATTAGAATCCTTGTACAACCTAAGTGATTCCACAATGATTTAACTCAGACTGAGAAATGTAGGAACTTTCTTAAGCTAGTTTATGTTTTCCAAATAATCCTTTCCTCTGGCACTCTTTCCAATTCTTCTATCCAAAATACTCTTAATCTCATTCATATTCTTTTTAGCATAATCTTTCTTTACAACTGAATCATCATCAGGTTCATGATACTCATACAAGTAATAAATGTTGAATATTGGGAAAATATTGATATCATTGGGCAACTCAACTTCAAAAGGTTACCACTATCAAATTTCCTTAAGATTCTGCAAGGTCCAAATTTCTTCATCTTCAACTTGTTATAATATCCAACATGGAATCTTTTCTTCTTCAAATGAATCATAAACTCATCCCCGACTATAAAATCTGTCTCCTATTTCTATCACCTATACCCTCATAGTTCTAATTACTATACTCCAAATTGTGCCTCTCTTCATCATGCAAAGTCTTCATGAAATCTGAATAATCCTCTTCTTCAACACTTCTATTCTCCTTGTGACCAAGATTCCTTAACCTAGTAATCCCTGTAGGATGTGTGTTAGTAACAATCTTAAAAGTTGTCATCCTCGTACTCTTGCTTATAGAATTGTTAAATACAAATTCTACTTTTGCCAACACTAGATCCCAATTACTTGGTTTGTCTCTAACTAAGAATCTCAATAAGTTACACAAACTTATGTTCATAACCTCTATTTTTCCACTAGTTTGTGGATGAAAGCTATAAATAAATTTCAAGCTAGTATCCATTCTATTCCAAAGTGTCTTCAGAAAATAAACAAATTTTTTTTTTGTCTCTGTTTGAAACAATACTCTTTGGTAACCATTGCAACCTTATAATTTCTTTGAGAAATATGTCATCTGCATGCACTACATCTAATGTCTTTCTATAGGGTAAGAAATCATCCATCTTGGAAAATATATCAGCAACAAAAAAATAGAATCAATACCCCTTTGTATCTTAGGTAACCTAATAAAAGTCCATGTTGATGTCTTCCCAAGGTCTATAAGGAATGGGTAATGGTTTATACAATCCTACATTCTAACTACCCTTTAGCAACTTGACATACTATGTAACTTCTTACTAATTTCTGAAAATCCTTATGTATCTGAGACCAAAAGTACTTTTCATTTTTCAAGCTTACCAGTTCATCAACACCAAAGTGTCCTTCAAGTCATCCATTATTCTTCTTCTTGATTATATTATCCCTCAATGAGTCTCTTAGCATGCACAACTGTATACCTTAAACAACATGTCATCTTGAATGAGACAATCAACCTAGTTACCTAGACTATCTATTACTAGTGTCCTTCAAAATTTTCAAGATTCTAAAATCTAAGGATCCATCTCATAAAAGATCTTTAAATTATCAAACCCATGTACTTTAACTCTCATTTAAGTTAACAAATCCCTTCATCTACTCAAGGCATAAACAACCTTATTAGATTGACCATTTCTATGCTTCAATACAAATACGAGATTTTGCAAGTATTCAACCCACTTCATATGTCTTTGATTCAACTTACTTGACAACCCAAATACTGCAAAGCTTTATGATTAGTATACAATAAATATTCCTTAGGCATTAAGTAATATCTCCGCTTCTTTAAACTTTGAACAATAACATAAAACTCTTGATTATAAACTGAGTACCTCTTCTTAGCACCATTCAACTTCTCACTATAGAAATTAATGGGTTTATCTTCTTGACTCAATGCAACTTCAATTGTAATCCCACTTGCATCACTATTAACTTGAAATACCTTTGTGAAATTAGGAAAAAGGAAATACAAGTAATTTGGCTACCTTTTGTTTCAATGCCTCAAAGTTTTTGTTAGTTCTATGTGTCTACTTGAATTGCTTCTTATCACCTCACATAGTCTCTACCATAATATAACAAACTAAGCTAAAATTTCAGATGAACTTCCTATAGAAACTAGCTAATCCATGAAAAGATATAACTTCACCAACACTTTTAGGTGTAGGCCACTCCAAGATGACCTTAAATTTATCAAGATACATCTTCAAACCATCAATTTAAATGATAAAAGCCAAATATATTATTTCCTCTTTCATGAAGGAATAATTGTAATTTTATTCAACTACTTTTCCTCTTTTAATCATTGCAATACTTTCATTAGATAAAACAAATAATCTTTATTACTCTTACTAGATATTAAAATATCATCGAAATGGACAATGACAAACTTACCCAAGAATTTCTTCAAAAGTTTATTCATCAACCTCATTAAAACACTACGTGTTTGGTTAAACCAAAAGGCATAACCAACCATTCATATAAACCTTCAATTTTCTTGACAGTAGTCTTCCACTCATCTCCTTATCTAATTATGATATGATGATATCCACTCTTCAAATCAATCTTTATAAAATACCTTGCTCGACATAAGTAACCCATGATATCATTCATTCTCGATAAAGGAAACTTGTACTTTAGCGTAATCCTATTTATAGTTCTAAAATTATTACACACACACACACACCATTCACCATTCCTTTTAGGTGCTAAAATGACTGGTACTACACAAGGAATCAAAATTTCTCTTATCAAAACTTTTCCCAATAATTCTTGAACTTGTCTATTCAATTCCTTATTTTTTGCAAATGTCGATGTAGTGCTTTATTAGAAAAACTAGCTTTTGGTATCAAATCCATGCAATGAATGATACTTATAACTAGATAAATCCCATAAGGTACATTATCTAAAATGATATCTTAAAAACATGACAATGATTTCCTAATTTTCCATAGCTGTTCATCCTTAATTCCCTTCTCACCCTTTCTAGGAATCAAAGAAAAACATATTCTCTCCTTCTTCAAATCCTTTATTAACTATTCTCCTTCAACCAAACAAACTTTAATAGTAGTGAAATTCTCACCCTTAGACTCTTCTATTAAAAGCAACAAAACATGTCTTTTTCTATTAGCCACAATAGTCTACTGGTTCAGTCTACCATCATGTAAAGCTTGTCTATCATATTACCAAGGTCTACCTAATAAAATTTAAGAACAATACATAGGCATAATATTACACAATAATTTATCATAGTATGACCCAAATTTGAATTTCACAAGGCATCATTCACTTACCAATACTGTATGCTCATCCTTTATCCACACAATTTGATAAGGCTTAGGGTGCTTTATCCTTGTTAACTACAAATTTGTAACTAATTCCTCAGATGCCAAGTTATCAGAACTATCGCTATCAATTATCACTTTACAAAAATTACTTACAACCTTACATCTAGTTTTGAATAATCTTTTCCTCAACATAGTTTCCCCAACAAATTCTTCATTATACAAGGTTCTTTTAACCACTGGGTTTTCTCCTTCTTCTAGTGCATTCAATGAATTGAGTGAATCTTCCCGTAATAATGCATTTGTTCTACTGCTACCAACCTTCTTATTCAAATTATGAAATTTAATTTTTTTGTGACATTCTTCTCCACACTCGAAACAAGTTCTCTTAAACCAAGTCATATGTTCTCTTTGATGATTTTTATCCCTGGAATTAACTCCAAAGCTTCCTCTTGAATAACTTCCTCTATCTCTATAGGAACTATCTTCTTTCCATTATAATTTTCTCTTATCCTGATTAGCTGTATCTCAATCCAAATAAGATCTTCTATGCTCGCCTTACAATCTACCTCTCCCTCCAGGAGACCTCATTACACCTTCCCATGCCCATTATTCAACATTTCTTCTATCTTCAGTGAAAATTGATATGATTTCTTAATACTATCCATCTTTACCAAAATGTTTTCATCATGTATAGAAGTCATCGACACATTTAGGTACCTAGAAACCCTTTGTTATTCTTTGTCAATGTGTCTAGATGTGATACCCAACTTGTAAGATTCCTAGGTGTGATCATTTTACATTCATATCCTTTTCCTTTAATTTTTGCAATTTCTTTATCGAACTAACTTGATTATCTCTAGAAGGGAATTTACCTTTCAACTTATCAACCATCTTAACCCTTCTCTTAATCTTTTCTTTCCCTTTTCTTTGTCTACTAGTCTACAAATGTTCTCACCATAGAGATGCATGACCTTTCAACTTTGTGTTTTTAATCTTCACCTCTTCTCAACATGTGTGTTCTCATACTAAAAGTACTTTTCTATTTTAGAAATCAAATCTAATTCATCAACATTAATCTTACCATCTCAATCAGAGGGATTATAATGTGGTTTAATTCACTCTTGTCAAGGTTCTCAAGAATGTTCCATCACCTTTCTCAAGATCAGGAGCCTACTCTTCCACTTCCCTAGCATCATCTTCACTAACATCCACAATATTTCTTCCTCTTTTTTTGTTTCAAAAAATTTAATCCAATCTATAATTTGTCTCAACATGTCAATGATAGAAAAATATCCA
The DNA here is from genome assembly GCA_028749045.1 of Cupressus sempervirens. Lineage (NCBI taxonomy): Eukaryota > Viridiplantae > Streptophyta > Pinopsida > Cupressales > Cupressaceae > Cupressus > Cupressus sempervirens. The sequence goes on from CM053787.1 coordinate 400,575,172, forward strand.
TTTCCTCTTCCATGAACCATATTTACTACCCTCTACAAGCTATAGGTCAAACATAAGTTTACAATACTATAACTAATATAATTAGGGATCTGCAAGATTACTACCATCTACAAGTTATAGGTTAGATATGAGATCTTCCACCATATAACCAAATTACTAGGGCTTACAACACGATACAAACTCAATGAACTTCCATAAGGAATCAAAACATATTTCTCTAATACCACCTGTCGCAAACAAGAATGGAAAAATCCCAACGAAGATGTCCAACCAAGTAGAAAATGTATGAAAAGGGAAGCAACAAAAACAACAATGATAGAACAATATATTCAATTAATCTTATGCAAATCCAATGGTAATTTTCTTACAAACATACCAGGAAATAGGCCTACTTGGTTGCAACATATGATTACATATATAATCCAATGTGTGACAAAAAATTCACAAGAACTTAACCTCTAGATCTTCAGGTATTATGTCACATTGCTTTGATGCATCATGAATATTACATATATAGTCATCGTGATATGCAGGTTGACTCAAAAGAATCACAATTTTCAATAATTAGGAAATATGTTATACAACTAGGTCTAACCATCAAATACAAGTAATCAAACAACTAAGAATATAAGGATGCACAAGCCAAGATATAGGCCCACACATGATCCAATAATTTCTATGAAAAGCAATGAATCATCATGCACAAGAACTATCATCACACTAACTAAATTTTGCACAACTCTTAAGGTGCCAATGAAGAACATTCTACTCAAGGATAGATGAATTGGAGCTCAAAGGATATGAAAGCATAAGATGTGCAATCATAGAAAGATTATTCACTATAGGTCCTTTTTAAGATGCAAAGATTCTACATGCTAAAATGCGTGATCAAAAAATTGCACACATGAACAACTAGATAGGAAAATAAGAATAAGAAAAAAGAATGATGCAGGATTTCCAAGAACTCAAAATATTCCTGCATCAAGATCGTTCATGTATGAGATGGTGATCACTTTGTTTTTGTTGCAAATACATTAATGGAGCACACAGTGTACTTTGGATCATGTTGGTGTATATACTAGGAGGGGTTGTTCATTCATGTGGCTACTTATGCAATGTAAACCACAAGTGAGATAATATTGGGAAATGGTGTGTTGTACACATTGTATAATGATATTTACTATTATATTAATTTATTTTATTAATCGCATGTTACACCTAGGAGTCCATGAATAGACTTGCAATATATAGAGATTTCATTCCATAGTATTCTTGGACCACTTGAGGAGTTATATTTTAACATTGCAATATTATTCGATGTTATTATGTAATATTTGGTAAATTAAATTAAGTACCCAATAATGGATGTGGATCAATGTGTTTATGTAGCACATGTTTTAGGTAATGCCACTTAATGGTTTTGAGAGAACTTATTTCTATAAAAGAAGTCACAAGGGTAGTTGTTGAGGTTAGTTAGATTATCATTTGTGGAGGTTAGAGGCATGACATGAGATGTGTAGATTCATGCTTGTTCACATTGAGTGCTTGGTTATGGCTAGGACTTTGAAGGCTTTCATGGTTGTATTTTAATGGTGATTTTTTGAATAATACATGAATGGCCAATGCTTTTGGAGGCTATTTTTTCTCACATGAGATTTTTTTAAGGATATATCTTGTGTCACATTTTTTGGGGTATGTCAAGTTTATTCTCTTGCATGTGGATTCTAAGTGTTTATTTTCCTAAGATTTATTATGGGTTATGTGGAGATTGTCATATAATTGTCTATAAGTTTCCTTACATAGAGGACATACTAATTCCATCTTATTTTGGGCCCATTTATTTTTTCTCTAATTGGTTATAATCTCTTTTGATTGGAGCTTTAAACTAGTGAGCTCACAATAGAGGACCCCATCCTTGGAAACACACTAAGGCATTAACACCTCTTTGATTATAAACTCTCATCATGCCACTTGTCTCCTTATCACTCCTCTCCTCCTCCTCCTCCTTCACATGCACCAACAACATATCCACCAAGAGAGCCCATTCATGAAATGGATACTATATGAGCCTTGCGAGGATTTGAACCTTGGTTGCACCATTAACAATGCAACCACATAACCATAACACCATGTGATGAACCCCTATTTTGAAAAAATGTCTCCCATCACATATCAACAAGTGATACATTGTTGTTCTATGCTTCTCTTACAACAAGCCCCATATCCCACAAATATTATTTATTCATAGTATATTCCATATACTCATTCTTTTCCTTGACCTAAACATTTTTGACACTTGGCTCATTTTTGTGTGATGTAAGACTACATTTCAATCCCAAGACATATGGAATTGAGCTTGAAATTCCAAATTTCGTACATTTTTGTAACTTATTACCATTTCTTACTATTTAAAAATATTCATTCATATAATTAGTTCATATGTCAATATATAGGAAGTAACAAAGATAATTTCTTAGAGTACACAGAGATTTTATAAAAGATCACATACACATAATCTAATTATTAATCATACAGGTCATTCGAAAGATGGTGCATACTATCTCTATATAGTCATAGCTCAAATTTGTAAATATGACGTATATAGGAGATTTCCCATAGATAACTTTATTCAAATGATTTAAAAATCTCTCTAACTATGTTTATAAACATCTTCTTAACACATTTAAACAAAAGTTAGGTGAAGACAAATATAATCTATACATACATATTTTGTAGTTCATTATGGAGATATGCATAATGATTCTCATGCATTTGACGAAGGTTGTCAAACTCTAGGAAATTCAAGCATGTACCGAACTTAGAATATCCTTTAAACTAGGAGTATCATTTTCTATAAATAAATTATAGTCTGTCATTATATCGTTCCCAATATCATTTCTAAATTCGGATACATTTATCTCCCTATTTTATGTACGTACTTACTCTTTTAACATGGAGAGGATGTGGAAAGGATATTAGGTGAATAATTTGTCGACCAGGGGACAAGCATACGTTTGTTGTGTGGTCAAAGCAACGGAACACATTTTTCCAATTCAGTTCGTGTACCTTGTCCATGCGGCTTTCAAGCAAGTATTCAAGATGCGAACACGTGTTTTAATTTTCTTTGTTCAAAGGGAAATAAATTATTTTTTAATATTTTATTTGGTTTGAATTTTTAGGTATGGATTTCATTCATGAAATTTTACATTGAAATTTTAATTATGAGACTAAGTTGACTCTCTTTCAATTACTCATTATTTATGAAATAAGTCTAAATTGCTTATTTTATATGGTAAGTTATTTGTAGAAATTGACAAATCTTACTTTATTTTCAGGCTATATTCTATTTCTCTTGTTTTATAATTATATATTAGTTTGGGAAGAATTGTACTATGAAAAATAGATAGCATTAACACCTATATTTAGTGATTAAAATTTTATCAACATCATGAGGCATAAACTATATGATATTATTAGCTAATTTTTTCAATCAAATTGATTTGTGAATTATTTTTAACAAATCAACGACGTCGTGTTATATTTTGTAAGAAAAATAGGAATAGCATTATGTGCCTCTTTTAGATCTCTTAATCTCCACCATTCAAACAAAGTTATTACTAAACACAAATTAAGTTTTGTGTGTAATATGAATCTTGTTCTTATCACATCTTAAAAATTGAGGGCGGTTATTTTGATTTCCTCATCCAAGATCAAGGTTTACAAATTTCAAGAATAAGTCGACACATTTGGTCCCTTTTTTAATTCCCCGATGTCATGTGCATGCCTACTAAGGAAATTAAAGTTTAGGGTTCAAAATGTCATCAATTTCTTTATTGTCAATATCTCACCCCTATGTATAAATATTAATATATAATTGAACAAAAACCTTTGTGAAAGCATAAAAAATAATGAACAACTAAGTGAACTAGCAAGTGATGACTAAACACTTATAACATTTGGCAATCATTTTATATTTAAGGATTTTATTTTCATTTGAGAGAGTTATTATTTTGTTTCTATTTGTAAATGTAGTTTGAGTTTATCAAATTGTAATCAATGAAGTTGGCACTAGGAGGGCCAACAAAAGGTATTTAATATTTATTGCACATTTTAGATTATTTATATTGTAGGGAGACCTAGCTCCAATGAGTAGTTTTTTGTGTGTACCAAGAAGTCTCCATGTATAAATATTAATATATAATTGAACAAGAACCTTTGTGAAAGCATAAAAATAATGAACAACTAAGCGAATTAGTAAGTGATGACTAAATAATTATAACATTCGACAATCATTTTATATTTAAGGATTTTATTTTCATTTAAGAGAGTTATTATTTTGTTTCTATTTGTAACTGTATTTTGAGTCTATCAAATTGTAATCAGTGAAGTTGGCACTAGGAGGGCCATCAAAAGGTATTCAATATTTATTGCACATTTTAGATTATTTATTTCGTAGGAAGACCTAGTTCCAATGAGTTGTTTTTTGTGCGTACCAAGAGGTCTCCATGATAGTACTTTCCATGCATACAATAAGATTACCTTATTCTTAATAATGTTTTTGATTCTTTAGATCATGTATTTGATACTTTTTCTTAGAATCTTTATGAGGATGTTTTTGATATTAAAAGCAACACAAAGCTAAGGTGTTATCCCTCAATACAATTCCCAAAGGGAGACAATAAGAAGAATCACATTGTTAGCACTTTAGTAGCACAAAGAGAAAACTAAACATGCACCAATTTCCACATTAAAAAAAAACATACAAGACTTGTTAGTTACAAGTAGACACTTCATAAGTAACATAAACAAACTATCTAAGCACACCATACATAATATAAGCTTACTATATACAACACCATGGTTATCATAACCATAGAAAAATAATCATAAGAAGTCTTACTTGAAGGCTTTGCAGGGCCATACTATTGAAGTTTTTAAGGAAACATTAAAGCTGTCAACACTAAAAATTAGAAATAAGCTAGTGCTTTCAAATCTGTTAACAATAGTATCACCAAAAAGAAAAAGGAGCCAAAGAGTTATGTTGTCTTCAACACACATGTATTAAAAACATCATCTAGGCCTTGTCCAATGGAAATAACCATTTGAAGGTTATTAAAGTTTTAAGTTTCTAAAAACCTGCTAAAAATCTTCAAAGTCAAGTTTGTGGCAATAAATAGTCATGTAGGGCCTCAAAAATCCAAAAATAAGAAAATTTAGTAGACACCCAATTCAAAAGTTATGTTGAGCTTAGAAGTTGGAACATTTTTGGGAGCTATCCTATTTCAAGCCTCATACAAATTCTCTACTTTGGCACCCAACCACAAATTCTCAAAATTCAAAATTCAAAATGTGTCTCTAAAGAAAAACATAGCCTATTTTGGGCTGATCTTCATGGTTGGAAGGCCAATTTGGAAATAATATAGTGGGCATATAAAAAGGATAGATTGTAGAACTTTGTGTAAACTGTCATAGCTGATGGGCATGTACTTTGTTCTTATTTTGGTAATATGAGTGTAATAAAATTGATGTTATGTAATGCCTCTCCCAATGGATTTCTGTAATCCATCCTGACGATGCAACCCTAATGATCTTTTTTTGTGATGTGATTGTGCTATGCGTATTTACATCATTGCAATAATATTTTACTATTGTGCAAATGAATGATTTAAATAGATTATTTTAATGAAATTAATTAGAAGCTTTAATTAAGCAATTTCATATAATTGTTCTATTGCAAATTGTGCATCTACACTTGATTGTGTTTGTTTATTGTGTAGTACTTATATCCTTGGCAGTAGCATATGGACTTAGTGATCTTACCTTTCATGTTGAGCCAATATCGTCCCTATATGAACAATGAATCTTTTATTGATATTTTAATTCTCTGGTACTTGGTAAATCCATATTCATAATGCAATATGTAATTAGAACGATGAGTGTGTCTGTGCATTTAGGAATCCATAGTGGTCATGGAAGTTATCTAGTTATTGTGATTTTTTGGTTTAAGGGAATTTTGGGCTTTATTTTTTATTTAATTTAATTACTTCTAGCTTTATCATACTTGAATTCCAATTTTATTCCTCACTTCTCACTTTTTGAAATAGAAATTTGAGAGCAAATTCCAAATCCTCTTCAAGAGGATTATGTTTGTTGTGGGAGCTACGGGCATGAGATCATCATGAGGTTGGGCTAGTTGGACCCAACTCAGAGAGACCTTGGATTGCCGTGGTTTTTGGTAGTTTCTACAAGGTTTTTATTTTATTGTTTAGGTTCTCATATTTGCCATTTTGGTTGTCAAGTAGGACTCTCATGTTTTACTACTTTAGCTTCTATTTTTGGTAGCAATTGTGAGGAGGTTGAGAACTAGTGCTCCCCTCTGTTTATGAGTATTAGCTCTGCCCAATTGGGTGAGTATGAGCATTTCCCTATTTTTGAGATGGGGCTTTGGGGTTTTGCACCTTTATGCTATTTGTTTTTGAATACAGGGTTCAAGCCTAATTTTTATTGGATTTATGTGGTTAATTTGCCTGAGGGTATAAGGGGTTTTATTTTTGTTGATTTTTGTCAACGTTGGGTTTTTTAGGTTTTTGCCTTGATTTGTGTGCCATCCAGTTTTCTCAGGTTTTCTTGGCATGGTGTTGGTCATGGATTTAGATTATCCATGGGATTTCTATCCAATCACTGTTACATCTTTACATTTGAATTGGGATGTGTGCCACATCCATACTCCTTACTTGTGTTTGGTTGAGTGATTATGTACCTTTTGTTATTATTTCTAATCAAACCCTTGTTGTTATTTGTAGGAACACTAGGATTCATATAGAATCCATAACCCTAGATTTAGGCCAGTTGAGTGAGTTCATGATATTTTGTGTTGTTGCCTCATTGGGATTCATGTAGAATCTGTTCTCCTAGATATAGGCCAGTTGAGTGAGATTAATGTACTTATTTGATTGTTGCATTTCTCATATCCAACCCTTGCATTAGTATTACATGATTATTTTGTGAAGTTGGTTATACCACACATGAGCACATGCATGTTTATTTGATTAGATCTTGTGAGACCCGAACTCCCAAATATAGGCTAGTTAAGGGATTGTTCGTTAGGGATTGGGTTGAGAACTTACTTTTCCTTTGGGCATTCGTTGTGAGATGAGCATGGGTATGTAGGGTAGACATATGGAGTGGCTTCTCTTGTATACCCTGGTTGTATTCTGACAAGGTAGCATGAAGAAGTTCTAACAAGTGATAACTAAATTAATAAATGGGTACTAAAACTTAATGAAATATAAGATTATGGAACACCTAGCCTCTTGAGGGAGTTGATCAAAGGTGTGCATGTGTGTCTAGCCTCTTGAGAGAGTTGATCAAAGGCACAATGTCTGGCCTCCTAAGGTAGTTGATCGAAGGCATAGTATCTAGCCTCCTACAGGAGTTGATCGAAGATACATTCCAAGGTTGGCCTCTTTAGGGAGTTGATCAAAGGCTTGAAGTACTTGTGCTACTTGATGGCAAGTAAGGACACTCTACTAGAAATACAATAGGGAAAGTAAACTCTAAGAGGGGGGGTGAATCAGTCCTTCAAAAATTTAACCCTTAAAACATTCACCACACATCCATCCCACAATTTGCATTTAAACTAAAATAGCTAGCTAAACATATTAATCCATAACATGAAAGAAAATAACATTCAACATATGTATGACACAAGATATTTGGTTACCCAAAAACTATCCAGTGAGAAGGTAAAACTGGGGTGGAGATGACACCCACAAATCTCCACTGCTGCAGTAATAAAGTATATCCAATGAAGGCTACAATTTTTGATCATAAACTATGATCTAACCTATGAAAGGTCTACCCTGTTAAAGACTTATAAGATTATCAGATCTTACCCTATTAAAGGATGTTAACACCCTATTAGAAGTGTGCCTAATTAAAGGACTTAAAAATCGTAATGAAGTAAGCACCTTGTTAAAGGATTTACAATAGAATGTTAGGACTACTCTGTTAAGAGATTTAACTGGTTCACATGCTAGAATGTCTCAACAATGATCCTATGGTTAGCACTTTGATGCTAGATAACAAATCACCTCTTTCCTAATGTATACTTGATCCTCTCTGATCAGGTGTATCACTTTTGTCCTCTAACTCCTTTCCTCTATTCTCCTCTAACTAATTTTGTAATGTATCTCAATTCACAACTCCTTAGACACCATGAATTCTCTATTTGTACATACAAACTTCTCTCTTCACCCCTTCCACTCTTACTTTCTTTTAGGGTTTGCCTTATGAATACTTAGGTGACTTAGGGTTACGAATGAATCAACGATTTTGATTCACCAATTTTGCTACTTAATCCATCTTTTTAATTGATTGGTTGCACGTACTCCATAGGGATCCTCAATAGAGATTTTTCCTTATCATCTAGAATCACAAAACAATCCATAAGTCAGCTCAAAAATGGTTTACATAGAAGCTTGTTCCATTATGAACAACTATGTCCAAAGCTATTTACTTGACACCTAAAGTGTCTAATGCTCGAAATCCACTATATCTTCAATGTTGTAACTCAAACTCTAAATGACTCAACATCCATTGATCACTCGACATCTGAATGACTTGGCCTCTACTATCTTCTCGATACTTGAGTGACTTAACACTTACTAGTTACTTGACACATCATGTATAAATTTTCTTAGTATATACTATCTAACATCTTATGCTTAGCATAGATTACATGTTCAACATGGACTAAGCAAATGACTTAAGTATATTGTCACTCATATGTCAAAACCAATCTGAGATTAACAATTTCCCCCTTTGACATGAGTGGCAAAAACATTTCGTGATGCATGAATAACTTTAGCTCTTGAACATAACTAAGATAATCTCCATTTAGTACTTAGCTTATTTACAAAATCTCAAAAACTTCAAAATTTTGCAAAACTTATATACATCAAAATTATATAACTCCCCCTGAGTTGACTGTTCTATTTTGAATCTGAAACTAAATACCCCTACTAAGTAGATTTTTTGTGCTAACCTTGTTTATATAGCCTCTGTTTCTGTTTGTTTTCCCCCAAAATTTAATCTCTCCTTTCATTCATTATCTCCCCCTTTTGAAACTTTTTTCATGGTTGGTACATGAATTGTATGTTTGTCCAAGAATGATTTATAAATTTTCAGTGTTGCATCCCAGTTGTCAACCTTCATGAGTAGAAAGATGGGGACCTTTCTTCATCAATATATTTGCATAGGCTAGTTCCTTCTGTAACACCTTCATGTGAGGGGTTAACATGAACTAGATTCTGATCAATGTAGCCCAAATGTTTGCATCTTGAGCTTGCAATGCTACTAATTGACTCTGTGCTGATAGTAAATTTCAGAAATGAGACTAACCTTGACCAAGAGATTTTTGTATAATGTTACCTATTTTCTTCAAATCTCCCACCAGATGGTCAATGTGTCTCTGCACTTCTTGTGTGAATAGGAAAACATCACACAAGTTGATGTAAAGAGAGAAAATGTTCTCCAATAGCTTCTTCACACCCTCAATTTCAGTTGCTAACTCAACCTGGTGTAGTGTAATGGCACTTGATATCTTTTCATCCACCTTTTTTTGAAATTTCTTCTTAGACCATTCCAGTAATTTGACATTAGAATCTAGGTCTTCATCATTGATCTTTTCCACAATATTTTCCAACTACTCAATGATTGGCTTGGCTTCATCAAGTGCAAGTAGGCTAAATGCTTCAAGGAATATATCCTTGATGTCATGAAGTTCTTGTTTCTTCCTATGCTACCTTTTGAGCAATTCTTGATGTTTCTTACTTGCTAGAGAATCTTGTAATATGCTCATTTTTTCTATTGTGATTGATGTAAGATCAAACTTTGGAAATTAAATCACCTCATCTAAGTTGATATCACCATAGGATGTCACCTCATCAACCCTAGATGTGCTAGGACTAGGCCTTGATGCTTGCAATTGTGTGGCTTTTGTACTTGGCCTATGAAGTGCTTAACTAGGAATATGAGTAGTTGTGTCTGGTAAGGTAACCATTGTCTAAATTACTATCACTTCCTTTAGTTTTGTAGTCAAGACTAAATCTTCAGTCCTATCCTTCTCCTTTTCTATAGTTTCTTCTCCACCTTGGGCTTTTGGTACAGGTGTAGGATTGGCTTCTTGACTTATTTGGACTGGTGTCCCTTTTTGCTCAATTATTGTAATTATTGGCACTGAGACATTTTGTACCATAGTGCTGACATGTGAAGGCATTGTGTCCTTCCTTTTTTATACTATCATATGCATGGTAGGTTGCACCTTTGTAGATTGAGGGCGGACAATGGGTAATGCTTGTGTTTTCTCCCTTGTAGATGCCATTTTTTTTTTCTCACTATTCAACTTGCTGGATTGGAAGAATTTATGTATAGTAACTCTCACTAAAAATTCATTTAGGGGATCAGTAATTGTGTATATGGTCATCCCTTTCATTGTTCCATAATGCCCATGTATTCTTCTCAATTGCCTCTTTTGCATCACTCCTCAATTTCTTAGGTCTGTCTAGGGTTGGATACCCTGTCACTCTGTGAATAATCCTCTTTGTGATTTTATAGGGCCATCCTCCAACCGTATAGAATTTTCATGAATTATACTAAGCACAATCTTAATCCATTCTATCTTGAATATGCTAGAAAAATCTAGGGTACAATTTAACCCTTTTCTCTCTACAACCTTATTTTCCTTTTTCAATACTCTGTTCTCACATAATTTTCTATATAAGTCTCTTATTTTCATGTCTCCAATGCTTCCTACCTTACAAGTATAGCAACACCTTACATCTTGTATCATTAAGACTTGGGGTGATATAGTAGATAATGCAACAAATGAGCCTCCTTTATAAGAAATATCAAGAATAGCTCTAAAAATTTGTTGTTTGATCTCATTGCTTATCAATTAAACATTTAAAAGTTCCTTTCCTTCCTTAACCACAACAATAGAAGAGATAGACACCATAATAACTAACTAGGGTTTGCAAAAATTCAAACATTGTAGCTCAACACACGATAAATACCTTAAAATATATGATATCTGATGTCGAGTAGCAGTTGAATTCATATGAAAATGCTTGAATTGATTTTTACAATTTTCCTTATGTTTTTTATGCTCTCTTCATTCTCGAATAATTGCAAATGATTGAAAATCAGCCATATAGCCCTTGAAACTTAGCAATAAATGCTCAGTGCTTACATTGTTGTAAGCTCAGCTCCAATAGCAAGTTTGACTCACTTGGCTTCCATGTAACTCCTTTTCTACTTGACAACCACATTGAGCTCAACCAACACTATCACCTTTGGTTGCTCAACAACAACTAAATTTTCACTTGATAACCACAATGAAAATTTCTATGCATGCCAGTAACATGAAAACTCATAGATTTCTTCTAAGTTCTAACTAATACTTTGCATCTTACTTCATGCGTGTATGATATTTTTAGAACTAAATCCTTGGAACTGATGTATAATTGAACTTTGAAATATTAGTCCGATACATACCTCTTGATTGCCTAGTTGGGGGTGGTGTAATCACTTGATCCATTGGATGCAATGATCCCATCTGAACTTGATGTGTTGCAATTTTCCTTTTTCTTGCATGTTTTGTTCATTTGTACTTTGACTTCTTCAACATCAACTTTTGCTTTGCCTTTATTGAAATCACTATTAGGTGTTGTTGACCTTGTTGGACAATTTCTACGTATGTGGCCAATCTTCAAACAACTAAAACATGTAGTTTGACTCAACCATCCACTATAGTCACATCTAAAATGTGTTCTAATACAATTTTCAGCAACATGTCCATACTCTTGACAATAGTGATAACTATACCTTGTATTATAATCCCAATTGTACGATTTGTCAGTATGGTTTACCTTGGCTTGCTTGTTTGATGACCAGTTAGGTTTTTATCTGCACTCATATGCTCTATGTCCATACTTCTTACAATTGTAGAAATAACCTTCAAATATTTGTGTGCTTGATGTATTTCTCTTGCATTCATGTACTTGATGTCCTTGTTTGTTGCACTTATGATAGTTACCCATGAATTTCTTCTTAGGGTTCTGATTTGCATTGTTGTTCCTGCAAACATTTGTTGTATGACCCATCTTTCCACAATTATGACAAGTAGGTTTGTAGTTCTTACCTTTGTTACTCCTTTTTTCACCACTTTTGGATGATTCTCCTTCTTTAGTACTGGTGTAACCCAATCCATTAGTATCACGATTAGATCTAGGATATCTCATCATTTTCTCAAAATACTTTATGGCTTCACTAGTTTTGCAGAAACTTTTAGCAAATTATTTTTCTCTTTTCAGATCATTTCTTAGTCGTTCATTCTGTAACTTCAATGTTTTTATCTCAATATCTTTTCCATTTAATTCATGATTGGAAATCATTATTTGATTCAATGTTTCTAGTTGCATATGAGTAATCATATTCGCCTTTGACATCTTCTCTTCTAGTCTATTGGTCAATATCCTTTTGTCATCTTCAATCATGACTTTGTCTTCTTCAACTTTCTTTTTTTGTTTGATCACTTCACATAGAAATACTGATTGGACTTCTTGTTATATCTTTAATTTTCTGACCTCTTTAGTTAGGGATGCATTCCTTTCCATCAGATATGCAACTGCTGCATCAAATTCACTTGAATTTCCATCTGCAAACAATTAAGTATTGTCAATCTCTTGGTAATGTGTGTCATTCTCTTCAATAGCTATCTCTTTCCTTCTCTTCAATGAAAACTTTAACTCATCTATTGCTTCATTTAGCTAATGTAGGGAAATTTGGATTTCAATCTTCTAATTATCAATAACCTTTCCCAACTTATAGACTTCCATCTTCAAGATCTTTCCTCAAAGCTGCAAAGCTTTCCTTTCCAGAGAACCAATGCTCTAATACCAATTGTTGGAAATACAATAGGGAAAGTAAACTTTGATGGGGGGGAGGGGTGAATCGATCCTTCAAAAGTTTAATCCTTAAAATATTCACTACACATCCATCTCAAAATTTTAATGTAAACTAAAATAGGTAGCTAAACATATTCATCCATAACATGAAAGAAAATAACATTCAACATATGTATGACACAAGATATTTGGTTATCTAGAAACCCTCCAATGAGAAGATAAAATTGGGGTGGGGATGACACTCGCAAATCTCTATTATTGCAGTAATAAAGTGTATCCAATCAAGGCTACAATGTTTGATGATAAACTATGATCTACCCTGTGAAAGATCTGCCTTGTTAAAGACTTACAAGATTGTTAGATCTTACCTTGTTAAAGGATTTCAACATATTGTTAGAAGTGCTCCTAATTAAAGGACTTAAAACTCACAATTAAGTAAGAACCCTATTAAAGGATTTACAATAGCCTGTTAGGACTACTCTATTAAGAGATTTAACTGATTCATCTGTAAGAATGTCTCAACAATGATCCTATGGTTAACACTCTACTGCTAGATAATAAATCACCTCTTTCCTAATGTGTACTTGATTCTCTTGGATCAAATGTATCACTTCTATCCTCTAACTCCTTTCCTCTATTCTCCTCTAAGTAATTCTACAATGTATCTCAATTCAAAACTCCTTAGCCACCATGAATGCTCTATTTGTGCATTCAAACTTCTGTCTTCACTCCTTCCACTCTTACTTTATTTTAGGGTTTTCCTTACTTATGTAGTATTAGGTGACTTAGGGTTAGGTATGAATCAATGATTGTGATTCACCCATTTTACCGCTTAATCCATCACTTAATTCATCTAGAATCGCAAAACAATCCTTAACTTGGCTCAAAAATGGTCTACATAGAATTTTCTGCCATTACAAACCACTATGTCCAAAAAATTTTACTCAGAACCTAAAGTGTCTTATCATGCTTGACATCCACTATATCTTCAATGTTGTAACTCAACCTTTGAATAACTCATCATCCATTGATCACTCAACATCTAAATGGCTCAACATCTACTATCTGCTTGATACTTACTAGTTACTCGACACATACTATATAACTTTGCTCAACATATATTACTTGTTCAAAATGAACTAAGAAAATGACTTAAGTATATTGTCACTCATATCTCAAAACCAATCCAAGTTTAACACACTCCACTAGATTCCTTGCATAGTTATCCATAGAGGTTTGGACCAGTGACTTGATGTATTACATTATCTTCCTGAGCATATATATTTTGTGTCATGTTCTTGATTGGCATGTATTTTATCTATGAGTGATTATCTTGTATGTTTGTGGTTGTATCATTATCTCCATTAGCATCATGAGAGTGGGCCTATAGGTTCTACATGGTTGGGAGGTGTAGCTACCTATACCTCTAGTGGAGACCAATGTATAGAGACAGTTTGTTTCTAGTTGAGACTGATTATGGATGTTACACTTGTTATCTTCATATTTTTGGAGTATGTTTCCTTGTGATTTATGCTTTTATTGGAATTCTTGGATATCATGTTTAGATGATGTTGTTTCATTTGATGCATTCCTTTATTATGATGGTATAGCATATGGTTAGATGATGTGATTCACTTCTAGTTGGAGTATCTATGCTTTAATGGGTTAGCATGTTAGATCTTCTTGTTCTTATGATGTTACTTACATTGTAGTGGTGACACTATCATTAGATGACTCTAGCTATCTAGTTGGTAGTTTGGGATGTTACACTCGAGGGATGACTAGGGCCTTTAAGGTCTCATAATGCAATTATGGTTGGTAGGAACTAAGCATGGCTTATTGGTGCTTAGAGGTTTATGCTTTCCTTCATATGATGTTTGGTTCATGAACCATTTATGTACATTGCGATGCTATTATAGATTAGATGGATGTATGTTTTCTCCTTCCTAATGCTTGGTGTCTTGTCGGGTATGCTCTTGAATGATCATTTCTTGATTTACATAGATCTGATACTCCCCATTGTGGAGGTTTCATATTTTTATGCATTTTCATCTTGTCTCATTATTGCATTATTGGCATTCCTTGCATGTGAAGGGTAGTTCCTCACATGAGAATGTATTGTTTCACAGAGACATACATTCTCCCTCGTGTGAGCATGTACTTCCTCATGTGGAGTAATGCACTTCTTCATGTAGAGTAATGCACTTTCACGTGTGCAATGATGCAAAGGAATATGCAAGAGTAAAGACTTGTGCACTTCCTTGTGCAAGAAATAATGGACATTTAGGCTTGGCAGAGGAAAGTTTGGAAGTTGGTTTTGGACACCCTATTGGGTTTTGCACCTTCCTAGTTCAAGATATATTTTCTATGGGGTTTAAAATATATCATTATACTTAAGATATATTTTAATATACGAAACGATTCATTTGAGATAGGTTCCAGACCTCTTCGAGTTAAGATAAAGATTCCAGGAAATTTTAGGGCTTTAGAAATTCAAACTTAGCCAAATTTTAGGGTTTCAAGATTTCAGACTTAGCCAAATTTCTAGATTCAACATTTATCTTATAGCATGGTGTTTAGTAGATGAGTGGTTGTAACTTTGAGCCCTTGTCTTATGCGTGACCATTGTTGATCTCTGCTTGTAATTCTTGATTATGTTATGGTTAGTTGGAAATGGACTTGTGCATTTAACCATGCTAGGAACTTGTTCTTTGGGGCTTAAAAAGAACACCTTTCCTTGTGTATTCTCATGATTTGTGTGATCATTGATTTTGAGTTTGGTTTAGCACTTGGGGATCTTTTGAAGTGTTTGTAAGACTTTCGCTAGTGTAAGTGAACATGTGAGCTTAGCCCTATTCCTTGTTTGATTATCTTGTATAGTTTTTTCACTCTTGCACTTGGTTACTTTATGTTGTTGTTACTAATTTATCTTAAGAAAAAAAGTATTCAGTCCATGTTTTATCCTTGTGCTCCAAGGCTCTCTGGGTGGGGCATTACATGTTATCTAGTTAATAGTGAAGGTTAATTTTATCCTTTTATTGTTTCATGTCATGTCTTAGGTTTTCTACCCTCACCAAATCATGTGCTCAGCAATCAAATAAAGGTAGTAGCCAAGGAGTGCATCACCTTAAGGATGAGTCATGTTATCTCCTAGATCATATTATCTAGAATTTTGAGTTCCTTTTTTTATTTTGTCAACCTCTTTCTTCAAAGGCCCACAATTACTGCAATCCATTCTATTAGTATTTTTTCCTTTGGCTATGGTTTTCTCCTTCTCTTTTATGGAGGATGTTTCCTAATAGGATAATTAGTCTTACTTCCATTCTTATACATATGCATAAAATCAATAGACTTTCTCTTTAACCTCTTTGAGACATAAATTGAGCTAATTATAGTGATTGAATGAGTATATTTTCCAATGATTTTTTCATCATGGCTTTTTCTATGACTAGATTCAACCTCTACTATATTATAATCTTATTTTTATTTTTTCCCTTTCCCCTAGGGTTTGAAAACATGCCTAGTGGAATTAACGAGTGTTGGTTTCTTTGATGATTTCCACATCATAGTCAATGTGTGAGGTATAGAATTTCTCTTTCTTGTAAACCTTAGTGTTCAATTGGTTAGGAGGGTCATTCTTCTTATTATCTTGTAACTTCTCAAGGGATACCATTTTGGGGGAATTATCTAGGGAAACCTATGAGGTTTTGGGTCTCTTATTGCACTTTTTTTTCCTATGGCCTTGGGATCCATTAAAATGATTGAGGGTGGGGTCAAGGAAGTAGGGACCTCTCAAATAATCATGACTTGTGGTAGAAATAGGGAAATATGGAAATGGTACAACATAAACATAAGCCCTTGGTGTAAATTAGTATAATTTTTACCTACTTCTTGGTGTAGACACATAAAAATGTCCTTGTAATTAACCATTTATCTTCTATCGATTAAACATATTTACTTTAATCTATTTAATTGATTCATTAATATTTCTAACTACTTATTCATTTAATCATTAAAGTATTCATAGGATTCATATATTTATTAATTAATCAATATATAAACGTATCCTATTTCTAAACCTCTATTATATCATAAAGCTTTCTTATTTTTAACATGTTTTTGTCTATTAATTATACTCGTCTACCAAATATGGGATGAATAAACTCTTAACCATCTCCATCTACCTTTTATTTATCCCACATCTTTTCCCCATATTCATCTGTCATATGAGGACAACTATAAAAGTATGCTAATGATTGGGAAAATGTTGAAGAATAAGAAAGAAAGATGGATGATTTTGAACCTTTGGTCATGAAGATAGAATAATAAGGAAATGGAGTATTTAAAGTAAAGTTACTTTCTTTTTTATTCATGTGAGAGGACTGGTGATTTTGAATTAAGATGTCCTACAAGAGAATCTAAGGTTAAGCTTAGAACCTACATGTCAAAATTCCTTAAGGAATTTATTTATGTTAGTGATGATGAAATTGAGATCAATTAAATTAACTTTGAAGATGATAAAAATAAGGATGAATAATGATTTGTTGCAACTAAAATGGCATCCCTATTAAAGAATAAAATGCAATAGTTTCATATGAGAAGAAAAATAAAATGTGTGATGGAGGTGTTCTTAAATTTTGTAACAATAGACCCCTTATAATGAAAGGAAAAGGTTCAATAAAACTTGATAGTAAGACTAACACAAATTTCATTTTATTTGCTAATGTCTTGAAACATAATGTGTTTAGTGTTGGATAGCTTGTAGACAAGGGTTACTACTTACAATTCATTACTGAAAATTTTTCAATCAAAGATAACTAAGAAATGAGATTTCAACTAGTACTAAGACTAGAGGTAATGTATTTCAATTAAATCCTTCTAAGATAAGTCATTTTGTTGCAAACATTGATGACAGCTGGTAATGGGATAGAAGATTTTATCATATAAACTTTGATAACATAATGAAGGTGTTGGAATTTTATTGGGAAACTGAGATACTAAGAGGGGGGCGGGTGTAGAATCAAGATCTATAAAACTTTTTATCATTCAAAACAACTTAACTACATTCACCATATCAACCATCTCATATCTAGTTTATACATACCATAACTTGAAATATCAAATACTAAAATAGATCTAACTATGTAACTCATGCACGAAATACAAACACATAACAAAAAAGATTTTGGTAACCCATAAATACTCCAAGGTGAAGGTGAAACTAGGGTGGGGATGACACCCATAAATCTTCCCTACTATAGTAAAAAGGTTAACCTATTAAGACTATAGATTTGATCACTTTTGATGATGTACCTTTTGAGGGATCTTCTCTATTAAAAGCTATATAGGACTGTTAGGGCTACCTTGATTGAAGGAATTAACACTTACAAAAAATTAAGGACTTTTTAAAGATATTTACAAAGGTTTGTTAAGAGATTTTCTCTGATTCAATATGTCAAAAACTAATTCAATACCTAATCCTTTGGTCTGCACTTACAATTGTTGATTATAGATCTCCTCCTTTCAGTCACTGATATGATCTCTTATCTAATATATCTTTACTCTATCCTTCATTGCTTCATTAGGTTGCTAACTCTGTTCTTCACAAATTTCACACGCAATATCCAAAACTTAACTCCTTCACACATTACTTCACTTCCTTCACACACTTCACATTCTCATCCACTCTATCATATAAAAATAGGGTTTTGATCTTCCTACTTAAAGACATCTGTAGAGTCTCCTAGAAACTTCCATTTTTGCCTCTTCATCTAATGAGTTATTCATCCCTCATGGGGATCGATGATCTATGTAAAACTATGTAACAACCATTGTAACAAACTCTATGATCATTAAATGTCATTAGCATGTCAGCTTGAAATAGTTTACCACAAAGTGTTGAACACT
Organism: Cupressus sempervirens; assembly: GCA_028749045.1. Classification (NCBI taxonomy): domain Eukaryota; kingdom Viridiplantae; phylum Streptophyta; class Pinopsida; order Cupressales; family Cupressaceae; genus Cupressus; species Cupressus sempervirens. The sequence goes on from CM053787.1 coordinate 400,594,047, forward strand.
AATAGACAAAAAAATACCAACAATCTACCCCTCTGACATTAGTGCCAAAAATAATTTTTCATGATTACATTGTTATATTACAAAAATAATAGTACTCCCCCTAAGCCTATGGCTCGTTTGTTATAGAACTTCAAAACTTTCTTTTACAATACAAAATATAATACATACTGTAAATGACTCAAAATAGTATGATTGTAGCTTTGTCATATCCTAACCATTCTTTTATCTTATCATTCCCCCTTGTAACTCATTTCATTTCATTCCTCTTGTTTTTTACACTTATGTCTACTAGTTGGGGTATTTGTTGTTTGGGCTATGTCGGTGGAAGTAAGCCATATTTATCAATGAATGGTTTATGGGTTTGGATAATCATGGAAAGAGAATAATCCCATGTGGTTCTCACTAATTCTAAAATATGAATCTTTTTCTCCAGATTGGTTGCCAAGTCAATTAAGGTGTCAACAATAAAGAGATTATGATCTCATTGAACTAGATCCTTTGTTGAAGCCAACTCATGTTGCATAACCTCCAGGTGAGGTATCAACATGGATTGGATAGAGATAAGTTTGGCCCTCATCTTGCTATTTTTTGTTTGTAGCTTGACCAACCTCCCTTGGGCTTGGTTTAGCATTGAGCTTGATTTAGCTGACTAAGAGATAGAACTTCTTGATAGCTTCATGTCAACTTGAATCCTCTGAATGTTTTCTTGAAATTAAACAATTTACACCAATTGAGAGATAATGGGGGCCTTTTCATCAATGGTTTGTACATCAAAGGCATTAAAAAATATGTAAATGATATCATGAAAAACTTGTTTCTTTTGTTGTTCTCTTTTCATTTATCCTTGCCTTTTCTTTCTTGCTAAAATATCTTACAAGATGATAATTTGTTCAGATATGAGATTTCTCAAACCCCATTTTGGCATTTCAATAACTTCATCCAAAGTAACAAAACCTACTCAATACATCTAGAGCTATAGTAAGTAACATGGTGTCACCACTCGGTTTGACATGTATTTCAGTGCTAAGAATAAAAATAGCAACACTTGACACTTCATGCTCATTTTCTATTTCTCTTTCTTTTTGTACAATCTCCTTTTTTTCTCATCCCAAGGTCTTGAGACATGTAGTCATGTTTGACCTATAGTAGATGGCACTACATTTGTTTCCTTTTTTGGTTCCTTGACCTCTAAGGTCTTCATTTGTTCATCAACAACTTGGATTTGTGTCTCTCCTTCCTTAGGATAGTCCTTTATTTGTTGTAATACAAGAGTGTTATGTGTACTATCATGAATTGGTGATATATTTCCTTGTGGGCTTGACACATCTAAACTTTCTTCATCATATTGATCATCTTCAGTGGTTACAGTGTCTACTTCTTTCTTCTATTCAAATCCTCTTGTAGTTAATCCAAAAATGGTCTTCCAAAACAATTCATTTATTTGTACAATAGCCTCAATTTTTTTTTGTAAAATCACAAATGTTCTAAATTTAGGAACAAATCAGTTCCTATACTTCTCCAAAAATATTGTCTTTTGCTTATTTGTCAACTCAGGCATAATTTTTCCTAATGTGCCTTGTCTTATTTTCTTCTCAATTTTAGTTGCATGTTGCCACTTTCTGTCAAGTTTGCTATAAAAATCATTTGGAATCTTCTTTTCCAATTCTATAGGTGCAAGCTTATTGTTAGCCATGATTTCTATAATGGCCTCTTCTACCTTGGATTTATCATCATTACTCAATGTATTATACTTGACATATCTAAAATCGCATATGTCTATAGAGTTTCTAATGTTAGCACATACCTCATCAATAATTCTAGGCTTTGTAGGTACAATGAGTCAGGGGTGACCATTTTCATCAAATGTGGTATTCTTTGCATCTTCCTCTTCAACATCTCTCTACTTCATTAGCCTTATTTTCTTTGGCTAGCCTATAATGATAGGCATTGTCTTCTTCTCTACACTTGTTTCACTTGGTTTTGTGATCATTACCACTCGTTTCTTTAATGGTGGCTTGACACTCATTGTTGCTTCTTCCCTGGTCCTCATTTTGTATGGAGTAGGAGGAGAGAGGGGCTTAGATGTCATCTTCTTTTCAACCTTCCTCACCTTAGGCTTAGTGGTTTTCACTATTTTGTCCTTCTTAATAGGTGGGGTAATAAGTGCTAGGGATTTATCCTATTTTTGTGTACTCTCTTCCTCTTCCTCTCCATAACTATGATTTTCTTTATCCTCTCCAAGACCTTATGTCGACATTAAAGGTTCTTTGACTTTTATTTGTGTTCCTAGTTTTCCTTCTAGGTCTTCAATAATTTTCTTCTTTTTCTTATCTGTAGAAGCAATCTTGATGTCTGTACTTATTTTGGCTTTTGCTTCTTCATATTTTTCAAATGGCTCAGCCTTTGCATCAATTCCTTCATTTAGTAGTGCAGTGATTGTTGCACTCACATCATTGTTGATATGTGGTTATTGTTTAGGAATGTATTGTACACTTTTCATAATTCTTTTCATAACATGTGTAGCCTATTTTATCCATAATTTTGGGCTGACATGTTGTAATTAATTTTAACCCTTAAGAAAAAAAAATCTTGTATAAAAAAGGCTTAGTGTCAGGAACTTTCATAAGGTTTGATGCAATAATTTATTCTTGTGGCGGTATTGAGGTGTAAGGGATTACAGATTGTAATCATGTTTTAATCACTGGATTGTCACAATATTGGAATCATTGTTTGGTGGGTGTAGCCTAGGGATTGGGTGAACCCCATTAAATCTTGGTTTCTTATGTTCTCTTCTATATGATTTATTATTTTCTAATATTGGTTATATTTGCATGTAACTATTTTGTTTGTTTGTGGTTAATCCTAACAAGTGGTATTAGAACCTAGTTGTTTTTAAATTATCCTTTGTAGGAAAGTCTCATGGTTGAGTAGAGGTCTCACAATTGAGTGGGACCAATGGTAGACGAGGATAAGATTAAGGTTGAAAATTTTAATGGGCACAACTTTCAGTTATGAATAAGGTAAATGGAGGAATATCTTTATCAAAAGGATTTATGGAAGCCATTGGAAGGAAAAACCAAGAAACAAGGAAGTGTGATAGATGAGGACTGCCAAATTTTAGACAGAAAGGCACTTAGAAGTATTGGATTATGTTTGGCGCCATCGATGATATTTAACATCAAAAAAGAGAAGATCATAGAAGAGTTGATGCAAACCATGGAAAAGTTGTATGAAAAGCCCTCTACTTCAAATAAGGTATTTCTCATGAAGCATTTATTTAATATGAAGATGGTAAAAGGTGGATCTATTGTAGATCAACTAAATGAGTTTAATATGGTTACTAGTCAGTTATCTTATGTGAATGTTAATTTTGATGAAAAAATTAGGGCTCTCTTGATTTTGTGTTCTTTTCCTGAAAGTTGGAATGGTTGTGAGTAATTTTGTTTCTAGATCTAATACCCTAAAATTTGATGATGTGATTGGTGTTATTCTGAGTGAGGAAGCTTGTAGGAAAAACTTAGGTGAATCTACACCAAGAAGTGCTTTAAATACACAAAGAAGAGGCAAAATGATTGAGAGAGGAAGTAAATATAGAAGTTGTCAGAAATGAAGAGGAAAGTCAAAGGGGAAGAGGTCTCAATCCAGAGGACTGAGAGATTGTTGGTATTGTGGCAAACCAGGGCATAGAATAAATATTGTTGGACTTGAAAGAACAATGAAGGAGGATAACTAGAAGGGAACAAGAAGGGAAATGTGGTAAGTAACAAATCCAAAGAGGATGATTTTCTTCTTTCTTTAGAAATTGTTGATGATTCCTAGGTTTTAGATTCTGGGGCTTCATTTCATGCTACACCCCATAGAGGTCATTTTATTGATTATGTCCAAGGGGATTTTGGGCTTGTTTATTTGGGGGATAATGATCCCAATCAGGTTGTTGGAAGAGGAAAAATTAAGATTAAGTTGCAGAATGGGAATCATTGGATACTACATGAGTTAAGACATGTTCCAAGGCTGAGTAGGAACTTAATTTCAAGAGGACAACTAGGTGATGAGGATTGTGTAGTTAATTTTAATGATAAAAATTAGAAAGTTTCAAAAGGCTCCCTTGTAGTAGAAAAAGGTGTGAAATTAGGTTCCATTAATTGTTTCAGAGAAAAATGAATGTTTAGGAACAATTGCTACAGTTGAGCAGGGAGAACAAATCATTGTTGTAGATTTGATACAATGTTATGACACAATAGACTTGGGAACATGAGTGAGAAAGGTATGAAATTACTTCATTCAAAGAAAATTTTACCAGGTCTAAAATATCTAAATATGGATTTTTTTGAAATTTGTGTGTATGGAAAACAAAAGAGATTGAGTTTTGTGAAGAGTGGGAAGGAAAAAATAAATGAGAAATTAGAGCTTGTGCATATAGATGTACGGGGACCAGCTCAAGTATCTTCCCTTTTTCACTCTCATTATTATGTTACATTCATTGGTGATGCAACTAGAAAAGTATGGATTTATTTTCTTAAATAGAAATTTGATGTATTTCAGACTTTTAAGAAATGGAAATGCTTGGTTGAAAATGAGACTAGTAAGAGATTACAAAGTCTCGAATCTAATAATGGTGGTGAGTATTGCAGTCATGAATTTAAAGATTACTGCTCCACTAATGGTATTCATAGATAGAAAATTCTTTCAAGGACTCCACAAGAAAATAGAATGGTTGAACACATGAACATGACAGTAATGGAGTGTGTGAGGAGCATGCTGTTGCATGTTGGGATCCCTTTAAACATGTTGGTTGAGGCTATCAATACTATTGTATATTTGATTAATAGAGTTTCCACTACTCCTTTGGGTTGTGGTATTCTAGAGGAAGCATGGAGTGGTAAGAAGATGAGTTACTCTTTTCTCAAAACCTTTGTTTGTGAAGCTTTTGCACATATAGATTTTGAAAATAGAACCAAGCTGAAATCTAAGTCAAAGAAATGTATATTTTTTGGATATGACATGAATGAATTTGGTTATAGGCTTTGGGATTTTGAAAATTGTAAGTAAGAAGCAGAGATGTCATATTCAATGGGAAAGTGTTGTACAAAGATCTATTGCAGCAACATGAGAAGAAATAAAATGATTATGTAGTATTGGATGATGCTACAAAATATGATGTTCTAGTAGTTCCTCATGATCAGCAACAACTGCAACAACAAATACCACACATCCAAGTGAATGTTAGACAATCAACAAGGTTAAATAGACCTCCAAAAAGATTTTTTTCCCTCTTTGTATTCTATTTTACTAACAGATGCTGGTGAATCTGAATGTTATGATGAAGTTGTATAGGCAAATACTAAGATTTAGTGGGAGTCTACAATGAAAGATGAAATGGACTCCTTGCTGAAAAATTAGACTTGGGATTTATATAAGTTGCCTCTACATAAACAGGCCCTCTATGTAAATGGGCTTTACAAAATAAATGGGTTTACAAGTTGAAAGAAGAGGATGGAGATGAGAAAATATTTAAGGCTAGGTTAGTTGTAAAAGAATTTCCATAGAAAAAGGGCATTGATTTTGATGAGATATTCTTTCTTGTTGTTAAAATGACTTCTATTCGCATTGTTTGAAGTATTATGGCTACTAAAGATTTGCATTTGGAGCATCTTGATGTTAAAAAAGCTACATATATATACATATATATATATATATATATATATATATACATACATATATATATATATATATATATATATACATACATATATATATATATATATATATATATGTATATATATATGTATATATATGTATATATATATGTATATATATGTATATATATATGTATATATATATGTATATATATATATATGTATATATGTATGTATATATATATGTATATATGTATGTATATATATGTATATATGTATGTATATATGTATATATATGTATATATGTATGTATATATGTATGTATATATGTATATATATATATATGTATGTATATATGTATATATATATGTATGTATATATATATATGTATATATATATATACATATATACATACATATATATATACATATATACATACATATATACATATATACATATATACATATATATATATACATACACACACACACACACATATATATATATATATAAAAGAAAGTGCCTTGGCAATGGTATCTAAAATTTGATAATTTTATGCATAAGCATGGATACAATAGGTGTCATTCAAATCATTATGTTTAGTTTAAGAGTGGATGATGAAAACTACATTATTTTATATTTATATGTTGATGATATGCTTGTAGTTGGGTCTAACATGGATCACATTAAGGAGTTTAAAGAAAAATTAGCACATTTATTTGCTATGAAGGGTTTGCGGATAGGAAAACAAATCCTTGGCATGAAAATTTGTAGAGATAGGAAGAATAGAAAATTTACATTATCTTAGGCTCATTATATTGAGGTGTTGCAACATTTCTCTATGGAGAATGCTAAAGCTATTAGCACACATTTACCTAGTCATTTGAAGCTAACTAAGGAGATGTGTCTAAAGACACAAGAAGAGGAGGATAAAATTCCAAGGTATCTTATGCTTCGGTTTTAGGAAGCTTGATATGTGCTATGGTATGTACAATGCCAAATATTGCACATACAGTGGGAGTCATTAGAAGGTATATGAGTCATCTAGGGCTTGAGCATTAGAATGTAGTTATATAGATTCTCAAATATCTGAGAGGAACATCTCGTAAGTTTTTACACTTTGGGGCTCTACTATTGACTTAAAGGGCTATGTTGACTCAGATTTGGAAGGAGATATTGATCCTAGGTGGAGTACTATAGGTTATGTATTTAATGTTGGTGGGGCAACAATGAGCTAGGTTTCTTGATTACATAAATTCAATGCTTTATCCACTATAGAGGCAGAGTATGTTTTTGCTATTGAGGTAGCCAAGGAGATGCTATAACTTTAGTTCTTCCTAGATGAATTGGGACATCCATAGAAGGATAATTTTTTTTTTATAGATAGCTAGAGTGACATTTATCTCTAGCAAAGAGTTATGCTCTGCATTCAAAGACAAAACACATATAGTATTGTTACCATTTCATTTGGTTAGTTTTGGATGATGGATAGTTAAAGTTGGACAATATACATATAGACAACAATTCAACATATGTGTTTACAAAGGTAGTGACAAGGGAGAAGCTAAAATCCTCTCCAGCTTTAGTTTATCTTCTCAACTAAACAAGATAAAAGAATAGGCGATTCTGGGTTGGTTTGATCTAGTCGGAGCCCCATGAGTAGAAGTATTGCTATAGGATCAGTCTCCAAGTGAGAGTTTGTTGTTTAGTGTGGAGCTTGATTAGTCTCCAAGTGGGAGATTGTTGATAAGTGGTAACTGATCAAGAATGTTCTGCACACTTTTTATAATGTGTGGTACCTATTTTATCGATAATTTTGGGCCAACATGTTGTAATTAATTATAACCCTAAAGCAAAACAAATCTTGTATAAAAGAGGCTTAGGGTTAGGTATTTTCATAAGGTGCGATGCAATAATTTCTTCTTGTGACGATATTGAGCTATAAGGGATTATGTATTGTAATTAGGTTATAAGCACTGGATAGTAATAATATTGGACTTGTTGTTTGGTGGACATAGGGTTCAGTGAAGAATGTTAAATCTTGGTGTCTCATGTTCTCTTCTTTGCAATTTATTATTTTTTGATATTGGTTATGTTATCCCTCATTTCCAATAACCCTTTTTTCCCAAGTTATGTTGTTGAATTGTGTAAACCTTTGAGAAAATTGAGTTTTCATCACAATATGTTTTCATCCCCTAGTAAAAACCTTATTTTGGGATTTATTATTTATGTCAGGTATGTAGGGTTTCTCTAAGATTTTCATGATTATGCTTTACCCTAAGCATAACCTTGTTTTTAGGCTTGCCACTATTAATTTTTTCAATTCCTAAGAGTGACACTTTACTTTATATCTTTTATCCTTGGATAAAGACTCTTTTTTTTTTAAATGTGCGACCATGCAACTATAGTTAGTTGTATGATTGAGGACCCTAATAAAACAAAAATAGTGAAGGGTGTGACTTGGCAAAGTCAATATTTCCCTTTGATCTTTAAGTCATAGCGAGTTGATGGTAAATCCTTTTCCTAACTACAACCAAGTGAGGAAATCAAGGTTACCTTGATCTTGTGGTCACCTTAAAAAAGTGTTTTATCAAAGTGTGGATGCAACTGGGAGATTGGTTTTCTTGCTTAGTCAAGCATCTAGTTAATAAAGGTTTGTGGTTAACCATGAAATGGTGAAAGGTTTGAAAGAAATGTTGAATCGTGGGGTCATGATGTTAGCTTACTAGTAAAAGAAGCTAGTGGTGACCTAATGATCAATGTTATAAAAGATGCATAAGTGTTTGTTCACTGACTCACATCAGCAAAAGGGATGAGGACTATTTACTTAGCGATCTAGTGAAAATGGCTAGAAGACTTTGATCATGTAGTCAGTAAAAATAGAAGGAAGTTTGACCATGAGCATGCGATGCAGTAAAAGTTGAAGTTATATGTAAGAGTCACTAGGCCGCAAGAGAAAAGTTTTAAAGATTCTTAACTGTGTGTGATGCTACAGCTTCATGAATTGAAGGTGATCTCAAGGCTGTTGATGTTAAATTTTGATAGTAACATAAGGCGGTGACTGCACAATTTAAGCAAAATAAAGGATCCAATCATATGGTTGCTTGATCACATGGTTAATAAGTGAGAAGTGACTATTAGAAACGCCATTATAATTTTAGAGATTATGTCCTGTCAAAAGATCCATAAAAGAATTAAACAATTGGCTGCACATGTCATAGCTCAACACTTTTTCAAATTTTGAGATTTCCCATACATGTCAACATTAAGACACATAAATGCTCCTCTAAATTTTTATCTCCATTAAAAGGTTGATGTAACTAATTCTTCAGTTACAATATTTTGCATAAGTCAGGAACAAGAGTTTGAGCGCCAAAATTTGCAAGAATTTTCAGAGTTCTTAGAGCCAGTATTGACAGATAATTGTTCCAAAATCTTCAATTATAGAGATCATAGCATAAGAGGAAGGAAAGATGATAGCATAGGTTAATATGGAAGGATTTTCATAGGCTATAAAGAAAGTAATGCCAAAGTTGGCAACTTTATATGTAGAAGAGTGGGCATATTTTCTCTTGGGGTCCTCACATGCTCAAACTCTGAATGCCCATGTCTTTAGAGATGTATACTCCTTCTGTAGGGATGCCATTTTGCTTGAGATTAATGGGAATAAGTTATTCTAGTATTTTTATCAAAATAGGTATTTAAAGTCTCCAATCTATAACCCATAGATTAAAAACATGACACTATTAATAATGCCAAAGGTGATAATTGATGTTGATTTGGTGAAAGCACTGATTAAGTCTTATAATCCAACTACCAACGTACTTGAAAGAAAAGATATGAGTGTCTTTTCCAAATTGGATAGGGAGACCTTCAAAAATAAAATTAAGTGTTGGTGTAAATAAGTATTTACTATTTCCACTTACGTAAGTTTACTTAGGTTAATGCATATTTTATTATTTATTTATTAGTCACCTAGGAGTATACGCACTCTTGTGAGTTGTCATGTTGACAACATAGGAGTTAGCACTCTAATTATGCACATGGTGTCTACCACATAGGAGTAAGCACTTTATTTGAACACATGGTGTCCAAAACATTCTAGACACCTCATCATGCTTATACTCTTATTGTGGAGGATATTTGCTTAGTTTTCATGCTTATCTCCTAGTACATTCTAGACATGTTCTAGATACATCTTAGAGGCCTTTATATATAGGCTCTCCTAGTGTGTGTGTGTGTGTGTGTGTGTGTGTGTGTGTTCTTCCGACATAATAGAGAGCATTTTTCATATTGATCATACCCTCTTGGTCTCCAGTTGTGCTTGTGCTTGTGCTCCTTGATCTTGGGTGAATTTTTCTCTAAAAAAAATTCTTACAGGTATCAATCTCACATTGATCATACTCTTCTTGGTCTACTGTTGTGCTTGTGCTTGAGTTCCTTGATCTTGAGTGAATTTTGCTCTACGGAAAATTCTTACATAGTATCCAAGCTATACCAAATTCTTACATTGAGAAAGAAAAAATTAATACAACCTTCAATAATTCCAAAAATTTCTACATTGGAATTGTCATGAGTAGGCACATTCCTAAATCAAAGAAAGAAAATGGAGAGTTCCCAAGAAGTTAGGGTAACTAATGCCATTAGAATTCTTCTACAAATATTTTAGATACACTATCTTCAGGATTGAGAAGTTACAAGTAGCCGATGATACCATGAATGCCCTAAGTTATGATTATATCATAGCTTTGGATATTAAAGATCCAAATCATAATGTTTGTTATGATTTTGTGGAATACATCATTGATATAATGCATGAGGAAATTTAGGCAACTCAGAAAGTGGACATGGGAAACTTCAAGTTTTTCCATTATTCATTATTAATGTATATCATCCTTTTCAAAAACATAGGGCACATCAATCTAGACTTCATCAAGGCTACTAAGGAGAATGGAGAAACCTTCTCTATGTAATTATGGACTCACTTCTAGCAAAGGTTTTATCCCTATGCTAGTACTATTTCTTTCTATAATGATTTTGTATTTCCAATCATGAATATGTTAATAGATATAAATGAAAGAATACCTAGATAGGTAAGAATGTTAATTAGACCATCTGTCTGCCCAAATGAGGATTAGGTACTTAGCCATGACTGGGCTAGTTTATTTTTATTTGAAAAAAATTCAATTATAAGTCTATTTGGTTGTCCTCAACCTCCCTATGTATTACCTATGTATGTCCCTAAAAGACTGGGCCAGTTAGAATTCTTCTAGCATTACTAATGAGGAACAAAGAGTATCTAGGCCCTACTATCAAGAAAGGCTCTTTCGTAGCCAAAAACACTAAAATAGGTGATTTTTTGATAGGAAAAGATTCCATAGAAGAAATACATCAGTTTTAGCTGAATTTAAACTTCCCATTGCCCCAAATAGGACCTATGATCCAAATCATTTAGTGATGATTTCTCTTAAGAAAATGAGGAAGTACACCCTTCCTAACAACAAACCAATCTGGGAAGAGTATTACATCATTGAACTGCCTATAAACATAGGTGTGTAGGGAGAGGACTTAAAATTTGAAAAGGATAATGAAGATAGAAGAATCCATGAAGGATATAGACCCATCATTCAAGGGTTTCTATCATGATGTGCCATACCTTGATAGATACAATAAATGCTTGGATAATTTTGATGAGCTAATGACTTAAGTTCCTATAGAATTCAAAGATAGAGCAAAAATGTCACCTCCTCAATAGGGGGATGTTATAACTATAGAGGTTGAAGATGATCAAACAATGAGATCTTCATGGGCTCAAGGAAGAAATAAATAGATGATGATTCATATCCTTGATAAGTTCAGAGGAAAGGCAGTGCAAATTATACCTCAGGGATCAAAATTCTTTGATACAATTAGACACAATTTTCTAATCAAAAGGTAAAGGATAGTGAAATTTAGAGTAAGGATGAGATTGCAGTTGTAGGGGAGGCCAAACATATGGATACTGGTGAATGTGATGGTTCTAAGGAGGTGGAGATAAAGACAATGTAGAATCTCCTCATGCACAAAATTGGTGCCTTACAAATTCTTTCACAAATTGTGCGCAATAGCTACATAAGTCTATAGGGAGTTGAATACCAATGCTCAGAGGCATTAGAAATTTTTATCCCATCCATTCAAAACTTGGGGGATGTATGCTCAATTCTTCAATAATTTGGTCCCTCTACTACCTCAAAAAAAGGATTTATGCAAGCTGGTAATTATTAATATCAAAAAGATGACAAATAGGGTAAGGGATATGCATGGTTTCTTCATAGGAAAGTTGCAATTAATCCAAAGAAAAAAGAAGTTGATTGTTGTGGGAATACCAAATTTCATTCCTAGTATAATACATAGTAATGGAGATCTTAAGGAATGACAAGAATGGTCTCCTTCTTTTGAAGATATTTTGAGACATCCAAGGTTTTCGGCATATTCTAATAATGAGATTAATATAAATGTTGTATATGATTTAGTTGAGCTTCTTTTGAGAATTGAATTAGATATGAGTAAAGTCTCTAGAGAGGTGAAGGTTATTACTGATTCTAAGTGGAGTAAACGTGTAGAAGAATAAAATGTAGTAAGGGTTGCTACTTGGTCAAAAGTAGAATCAGATTTAGTTATTTGGGAATTGATTGTAGACATCAAGGCTCTACCATTCCAAGAGGATGATTAGACATAGACAACAATGAATTTTCTACGAGTAGGTAGAAGGAGAGAGAAGAGGACACAACAGTTAAAGAAAAGGCTCTTGCCATAAATGACATGTACTTTATGCACCCACTTTCCTATCTATTCTCCAACTTCAACAAATGTATTAATGTAATCTTTTAAAAGGTTTTAGACTTTTTGTTTTGATCGGATAGTTTTGACATGTGCCCTCCTATCTGAATCTTGTTGCAATACTCTATATAAGGTTTCCCAAGATGTGGAGTAGATGTCAAAAGTCTATAAAAAAATTCATGTTTTATGCCCCTTTTTGCAATTTGTCTAGTTTTGGTAATTATCTTAATGTAATCAATTCTGTATACTCTAGAATATAGTAAATATTAGATATTAGTTGTCAAAGTTCTGAGTTATTTTTGAGTCACTATTAGTATTGTAAAAAATTTCAAAGTAAATCAACACAAGAAGGAAATCCTCTATGTGTGTGTGTGTGTGTCTTTGAGTTTTGTCTCCTTCTTTATATGTCTTTGATCCTGAGATTGAAATGAACAAGATCCTTTCAGTTTAGTTCAATTTGAATGAATTATGTATCTCTTAATGATTGTTGTTAATTCAAAGAATTAAGTAATTGCTTTGGATAATTAATAAGATTTAGGGTTTATAAGAAGGATATGATAAGAATGAAACTCAGAGATTATTGTTGACAGATTTAGTTACAAGTTGACTAAATAGGTCTAAGCTGTTGATCTTGACTATATATAACATTGGATATGACACTGATCATTAATTTTTAAGTTGTAAACTAATGATTCATATAGTTATTGAATACACACATTATAAACAATCAATTTTCCATTTTATATAATGATGAACTAGAAGTTTTTTTCACTACTTGGTTGCTTTTCCTTTCCTTTTAATTGTAGTTAGCTACTGTGATTAGGAAGTTTATAAGAAATCATACAATAACACTGACCATTTATGCTACAAGGGATAGCCTTGAAGAGGAGAATATCAAGTAAATAAGATCAATCCCTAAGGTTTTCCCACCTTGGCCCTACAGAGCCTAAAGTGAAGTGAGTCATGAGGATTCTGTTAATGTTAGCCTAGAACTAAGATTTAGCCTTTATGAATATAGGGTTTAGCTGATTCATAGGCTTGTCTATTTCTTATGCTTCCTGGTATTAGGTTTAAATCTATCTAATATGTTCCTTACTAGTAAGAACTCCAAAAAAATGGTGACTCTACTAGGGACTGTGTGAAAAATATTGTCATGTCTACTAATACCTTGTTTGCAGAGTAAGATTTCTATTACCTAGTGTGTAATCTTGAAGATTTATTGGTTTGACCCATTGTGTCATTTCTATCTTTGAGTTTTCTAGCATTATCTTAAATCCATATTAAAACATTTTCCTTAAAATGGGTGACGACCCAAATCTGAGGTTTTGTAGCTAGTGCTATAAATATATCAAATAATCCTAACCAATGGTAGATAAGAAGAAAAATACATGTGCTTTCACAAAGGACCGCCCATAAATACTAGTGTACACAGAGTTACCACCTAGGGGTAAAAAGAATCAAAATAAGAAAAGAGTGGAGCCTAATCCTACTTGGTTCCCTAGGGTTAGTGTGTTATCCCACTCACAATATTACCCTATGACTAAAAAAGAGTAATCTTCCAAAAGTTCTAAATCTAAACATACTATGCTGCTAGGGAAACATTCACCACTCCCTTTAGAGAGGATAGGGTATTTCAAGATAAAAATGTGTCTCCTGTAGGAGATGTCCCTTATAAACCAAATCTGGTGAATGAAATGAACCACAATTGGGTTTTTAGAGAAAATATAGATACCATTTTTAGTCCTAGATAGGGACCATATGTGGCAAACCTAATAGATCTAGATGATCCAGCAGGCTTTGAGGCCACCACTATAGATCCTGAAGATTTATTCCTAGAACTAATCCATCTTAGACAAAGAGTTGCAGAAGAAGAGGTCAAACACATTAATTTGGAAAAAAAGAAAGAACAAATTACTTTGAATACCCTTATTGAAAGAGATAACTTCCTTAGGAGAATGGCTTCCTTACAAGAGCAAAAGAAAAAGCTATAGGAAAAATCTTCTAAACTAAGATTTTTTTGGAGATGTAAAAGTTCTAAGGTCCAAGGTCCAAGAGGAGGAATGTCTTTTTCAAGAGAAAGAAGGGCTTGTTATTACACAAGTTCAACCTTATAGACCTATTGAACTTAGTCTTGTACATCTGACTATGAATGATAATGATAAGGGAAATAAAAATATTATGGGAGTACAAATCAATGAACCCTAGGTTTTTCTTATTAAGTCTATAAGCCTTACCATGTCTAAGCTTGACCTAGCTCTCAAAAATGCTAAGAAAGAAAGGGAAGATTTGGCAAAAGAACTTGAGAAATTAAAAAATGAAGCTTATGCTGCTGAAACTAAAAGAAAGATAAAATTCATCAAAGCTAACTTTGCTTTAGCATCCTGCCTTGGCCTATCTTCACAGGTTATCCCACCTATTCACATTTCTAGAGCTACAACAACTAACCAAAGTTTATCTCAATTAGCCCCTACCATTTATGTTACTACTATCCAAATCCCAATTATCCAGCAAACCCAACCACCATAGATCCCTATCCAAAGTTAGGTTGTTGAGGCAAGCACATCTAATGCCACTATCCCTCATAAAAGACCCAACTATTTAGGACAATATAAGAAAATGTCATTTATGGGTATTCCCAATTTTCCTTACCCTATCTCTAATGACCTAAGAGATAACATTGTCAAATTCTCAAGCAATAATGCTATAACTAGTGAAGAGCACTTGAGATAATTCATTGATATGATCAATGACTATGAGATGGAGCATGAAGATGTAGTGATGAAGTTGTTTGTTCATTCACTAAAAGAGGATTCAAGGGATTGGTTTAGAAGGCTACTTGATAGTAGTATTAGCTCATGGAATGACTTGGAGAGATTATTCAAGGAACAATATTGTGATAAGCCTAATACTAGTTTCATGTTATATGAATTTAACAACGTCAAGAAAAACCCTAATGAGTCTACATTTGACTTTAGTGTGAGATTTTAGAAAGGGATGTATAAATTGTACCAAGTCACGAGGCTGGGTGAGGATGTATGTCTCACAGCTTATTTCAATTCCTTTGATAGTAAGATGACATATAACCTAAGGGATAAAGATCCTAGAACTTTGAGGGAGGCTTATACAACGGTTGTCAATATTGAGAATAATAGAAGGGCTTCTGGTAAATTGGCAAGAAGGGATGATCCAAAGTTTTTTAATCCAAAAGGAAACAAAAAGGATGGTGAGAGGCCTGCAATAGATAAGAAGCTTGAAGAAGATACAATGGGGAAATTTCTAAGCTTGTTAAAGAAAATGAATCCACCAACCTACAAAGCAAGCAAGCCAAATACTATTGAGAAGGCCCCCTTCAACAATAATTCTAATAGAACACCTAGGATGTAGAACTACCCCTATACTACACAATAGAAGGATGGGAAGCCCATCCCAAACCCTGCTAAGAGTAGCAAAGAAAAAGATACACCAAATCCATTACAAAGAAACATTATGGACATGTCTGATGATATTCCATGGTGTATTGTATGTCAATCCCCTCACTCCTATGAATATTATACAATTGCTCAATCATTTGCAGCAAATCAGTACGCTCAAAATGGAGAAGAAGAAAAAGTAGATCATGAGGATGTGACATGCAATATGGTGAATCTTTGTGACAACATGGAGGAGTCTGACATTGAAGAATTAGATATTGATGGTGTGAACTAGAGAAATGTATATTAGATACATCATCAACAAGTATTTTCAGATGATGAAGAACATGATGATAGTACTATATGTAGTGTATTTCCAGGAATAAGCCACATAAATTTGAGAAATCCATATAAGGAGGAGATCGATAGAATTACTATAGAGATGGTGGCTCAAATTCATAGTACTTACAATATAAGAAATTAGACTATTAATAATGCTCTAGCTAAGCCAGTTGGCATTTTCATTAAAGACACTAATGTCAAGATAGTTGATGCAAATAAACAAGCCACTCTTATGAATTCCAAGCTCAAGGATAACAAAGGCAGGAAGTGGGAACCAAAGAAAAAGGTGGAGTTTCAAGGAGTTGAAAATGTCAAGGTAAGTGTTCAAGAAAAGAAATTAGATTTGATACCATCAAGAAAAAGGAGGATCTTGTTTTTCAAACACTTGCAACCATAGGTATTTTTGTAAAACCGATAAGTTATGACCCTATTGACATGATTTCAATGTTATCGCAAATCACTGTCAAAGTTCCTTTATAAGAAATATTTAGGATAGAGGAACACAAAAATAAGGCTTTAACTTGTTTGGAAAGGATAAGAAGTACTAATGTTGTCACACAAGAACTAATGATCCTATCATCTGACACTTCAATTATTATTAAGGATAAAGAAGTCATGTCCCAAATCCCACAAATGTATTTGGATAATTCCTCTATTGCATATCTCCAAGATATTGATCCTTTTTTCCTCCACCTGATTATAAATGCCAAAATTCTCAAGAATTGTATGATTAACTCTAGTGCATCTAATAATATTATGCCTTTTAAGGTCATGCAAGCCCTTGGTTTGTAGATAGACATTAAATAGGGCAGATGTAGAGCAATGGATGCTAGAGAGGTGCCAATCATAGGTACTATCAATGCTTTACCTTTTAAACTTGTTACTTACCCAGATGTAGAGTTATTTATGGTTTTCCTTGTGGTTTATATTCCCTCCTACTACAAAATGATGCTCTTTAGGAAATGGAGTGTTGCAATGGGAGGTAGCCTATAATGTGACTTATCATATGCTACTTTCCATATAGGGGAAAAGGATATCAAAGTTGAAAGGGAACCCAGGGGTACTCATATCTTTGAAGATAGTATTGATAAGGATGCTTTTAAAGATGAACTTATCATTCAAGAAGTTGAGAAACCACCCCCCATGATTACACAAGAGTTGGCCAAGTGTTTCGACTCATAGAAGATATGGACCATGTATTTTGATGGTGTGATTTCTAAGGAAGGTTTAGGAGCTGGGGTAGTATTTATATCCCCAGAGAAAAATGCATTTAGGTGTTCATTCACCTTGAACTTCACTTGTACCAACAATTTTGTAGAGTATGAAGCACTATTGTTAGGATTAAAGGTTGTAGCTAGTCATGGAATCAAGAAGTTGCATGTTATTGGGGATTCTAAACTAGTGGTATCTCAAATAAAAGAAACATATGCCTCCAAGAACAAAAGATTGAGATAGTACAAGAATGTTGTTTAGGACTAGATATAATCATTTGATGCCTTTGGCATTTCTTGTAAGGACAGAAGTAACAATAAAATGGATGACTTATTAGCTAATGTAGTTATTAAGCTAAACGACATAACATTTGCTAGTGTGTCTACTATTGAAATAAAAAACAAGCCTTCAGTTCCAGAAAATGTAGAAAGTTTGCAAGTTTTTGAGGATGACAAGGACATCCTAAATTTCCTCCTTAAAAGGGATAAATATCATGGATAGGAGCTTGACTTAGTGCTTGGATAGAAGCAATAGATGGAAAGAAAAGATCTTTGGCCAAGAGATCCTGCAACTCAAGATCAATAAGGTACCTAAGGGACTAATTGTTCTGAAAAATGTTTTTGATAACCAAGACCTAGTATATAAAAATGCCAAAGACAAGAAAACATAGGAGTTAGAAGAAATAAATCTCAGCACTAATGAATCCCCAAAGAAAGTATATATTGGTAAAACCCAATCCCCTAAAATTAGAAAAAAATTTATAAATTTGTTAAGGAGATTTAAGCATGTTTTTGCATGGTTATATGATGACCTTAAAGCTTACAAGAAAGATTTGTTTCAGCATGTGATACCTCTCAAGCATGATGTTAAACCATTTAGAGAAAAAAAAAAGACCTGTGAATCCCACTCTAGCTCCCAAGATGCAAGAAGAAATCATGAAACTCAGGGATGGGGGGATAATAAAGATAATTAGACACTCTTCTTGGTTGTCTAATTGGGTACCACTCAGAAAAAAAAAATGGTGAAATAAAGCTTTCTATTGACTTCAAGAATCTTAACATTGCTTCTTTGAAGGATAACTATGGATTGCCTAACATGGATGCTATGCTATAGCATGTGACTAGTTTAGAGTTAATATCTTTGATGGATGGTTTCTCTAGATACAACCAGGTCCTTGTTGATGAGAGAGAGTAGTTCACAATAACTTTTACTACCCCTTGGGGAACATATGTATATGTGAGAATTCCTTCTGGTCTCATAAATGTAGGGGATACTTTTCAGAGGGCCATGGATTTAGCATTCAAAGAATATGTTGATAAATTCACAGTAGTGTATCAAGATGACTTGACTGCATATTCAAAGAAAACTGAAGACCATTGCAGGCATCTTGAAAAGATATTTATTAAGGCCCTAGATTACAATGTTTCCTTAAATCACAAGAAGTGCACTTTTGAAGTAAAAGAGGGGAAGCTCCTTGGGTATATAGTTTCAAAAGATGGGGTAAAAATTGACCCTAAAAGAGTGGTAGCAATCGGTAAGGTGCAAAAGCCCAAAAATGTCAAAGGTATACAATCCTTCTTTGGGCACATTAATTCCTTGAGGATATTTGTCACTAACTTTGCTGATGTCAATAGACCAATTTCAAAAATGCTAAAAGAAGGAGCAACTATCAATTGGGAAGGTGAACCTACTATTACTTTTCGAGAAATTAAGAATGCCATTAGGAATATGCCAGTCCTTAGGACCCCTAATTATGAAAATCCTATGCATATTTTTTCTTTTGCATCTTTTCATACCACTATAATAGTTCTACTTCAAAAAAATGAAGATGGTCATGAACAACCTATAGAATTCTTTAGTAAATCTCTATAGCCTGCAGAACTTAAGTATGAAAACAAGAGACGCAAGCATATGCTTTAGTTAAAGCTGTCAAGGCTTTAAGGTGTTATTATTATTTATTTTGTGCCTAGTGCAATAGTAAAGGATATCTTTTCTTAGCAAGAGTTGTCTAGCAGAAGATGTAGATGGATCAACAGAATCCAAGAGTTTAACATATATATTCAGATTACCAACTGGTAAGAGGTCAGGGATTAGCTAAGCTTATGCCTTAGACAAATTTAGATGATAATCAGATAAATGTTGAAGATCAAAACCTCAACTCTAGTACATGTGATATGGATCAGTGTGATTGATACAAATATGTGATATCCTATTTACAACATATGTGATCTCCATCCCATCAAACAAACAATGAGAGGAGGATTGTTAAATTGCATGTAGTCAGATACATTATTATAAATAGAGATTTATGGTGGAGGAATACTTTTGAAGTGCATTGATCCACAGAAATAAGAAAAATTATTGAGTGACATGCATTCAAGGGTATGTGGTGGGAATTATATGGAAAAAACTACCACCCAGGAGATCATGAGAGAAGGCTTCTAGTGGCCCATCTTATTTAAGGATGCTCAAGTCCTAGTTCAGAAATGTGACCCTTGCCAGAGGTTTGTAGGAAAATTTAAGCTTTCTGGGAACACACCTTTGAAATTAGTTGAGGTCAAGTGAAATGTCCCTTTACTAATTTTAAATGATATTTCAAGCCTCTAATCAGATCTTCAAGATCAAACAACTAATATCACAAAGATCCACCAAATTTCTCAAGAAACCCCAAATCGGGTATGCCAGAAATAGTGCCAAAAGCTTCACAGCTTCACCTATTCTTAATAAATCTGAAAGTGGAAATTTTTACAGAAATTTGAGCAGAATAACAGCCTACAAAATGAAATTTCCAGATCTATATAGCCTTTACACAACAATTCACAAATGTAGGATAAAAACTATACTCATCGAGCTCCCGAAATTAACACAAAAATGCCCGGAAACACCACAAAACACTAATAATCTATCTCAGAAGTTTAATCATATCCCAATACATATATTTAGCTCTATTTTAACATCTTAAAGTCTGTAATACAGCAGCAAACCAAACTGATATGAAATACTCAACTGAAAACACCAAACTCATACAAAAAACACACCCGAAAACCCACAAATCTGTAATGTTCAGCACAAAGGCAAATTCTGTATGAGCATGCACATGGAATAGCTTCAAACTACCATCCTTAGCCTTCCTAAAAACCTGCAAACTCCCATTCTTGGGTCTCCTTCTCCACAAGTTTGGCAGCCTCCGAAGAATAACAAAGAATGAGCAAAAATCAAGTTTTGGAATGAGCCCAAAATGCCTCCAAACCCCTTAAAAGAGGGCATAAACCTAACTCACATCCAAGAGGGGTTAATAAAATATATTTTAATAATAATTTTCATTTATTATTCCATTCGCTTCCAAAGATTATCCCCCTTTGCTGAAACTTCACCTTTTTGGACCTGCCTGCCTTAGCAAAGATTATTATTTTTAATTATTTGAAAAGGGGACATGACAAGTCCTCCCCTCCCAAATATTGCTTGTCCTCAAGCAATGGCTGAACAATAAACCAATCAATCCACCTAGATCCCAAATGTAGTCATGAACTATACTACTGCCAATTAACAGAGGCTCTTGCAATATCCTCTGCAATATGACCAAGAGGAATCCATAATCAAAGTGACAATTACAGCTCAACCAAACTCCAAAATCACCACTGCCACAGTCGAAAAGCCATGAGAAACAAACTCTTAGAATATTAAAACCCAAGTAAAGTGGACAAATCAAACTACCAACACAGTAAATACCATCAACACATCCCACTGGCCTATATGGAATGTACAATCCAACTCTACAACAATGGTGAACGCTCTCAAATGAAACTATACCAAGTATGGAGAATCCACACACTGTACAACTCCTGCAATCAACACAACTCTGTAGATCATCGGCCACTATCTCATAACCATAACTCCCATGCACCCCTGATGGTGAAAAGCCATCACAAGATAAATAGCAAGAAATGGAACCCAAACCAAATTTTCCTGCAATCAACTCCTCAACACAAGGATCAAATGCTAACTGATGTACATATCCTGCAATATAATGTTGATTAAAAAAACCAACCTCAGTCAACAACTCACCATGAACAAGTGATACAACCCACTGTGACTGATCACTAGCTAAGTCAGGAGATGTCATAGCCAAAGGAGTAGAATCAATAACAACACCCACTGAAGCATCACTCCCAAACTCCTGCTCTAAGTCACATATTATCAAGCTGTCAACTACTGAACCTATCACCATGTCATGCCCATCACAACTCTCATCTTGAGGCATCAAACTATCCCATAACTGATGATAAGCACTAGGAACCAAAGTACATCTCTGTATCATCATCTCATCAGCATGGTCATCAAAGGTAGATTGATGAGCATACCTCACAGTGTAATGCCAATAGAATGCACCAATCTCAGTCAATGGCTCAGACTACAATGCAGATGTAACTAATTGCAATCGATCACTAACCAAGTGGGAACTGACTACTACCTCTGAAGACATCACGAATGGAGTAGTATTACTAGCAGGAACCATGCCAACTATCGGCTCACCAATATCACACATGATCTTTGATACAACCTCTCTAGTCTTTGTGCCATTAGTACTAGAGGTCACCACCATGTCAGGCATACCACAACAATCTACTATAGCACCCAACTCAACTGAACTTGACTCTAGTGGGGACAAACTCGATATGCCAACTTTAGTATCAAGGATGGATGCATCCCCATCTCTACTATCTTTGACAATCTCGACCATGGACATCCTCAAATCACTAGACACCACAGTTTGTGACTGTACAGAATTTGGTAAAGACTGTAGTTGCTCTAACTCCATGGTCACCTTAGCCAAATGAAACTGTGACTCCTTGAAAGCCAACTATGTACTCTCAAGAATCTCAGAAGTCACCTCAAGCTGCTGAGTAAGCTCACTCACCTCATCTTCCTTGGCCAACAATGCATCGTATGTTGTACTGCCCCACTCCATAAGATAATCTCTATTGGCTACCAACTGCATATAATCCTATCTCAGAATCTGGATAGCCTCCCATAAAGAGTGGAACTCTATCAAGGAAAGATAACTTCCTCCCTTCTCATCACTAGTAGGAGAACCCCATCCATAAACTGCTAACAACTGACGAGCAGCATCAAAATGCTGGCAAGCAATAGCAATGTCTCACTCACTAACTCTCAACTGATTAGACACATGATGGCACTGGCTAGATTGTCTCCTAAAAACCTCCTCTGATGCACTATCTAAAGGAGTATCCTCAAAGGTACTAGTATCTAGAGTATTACCATCCATATCCCGTGAATCAACTCCAAAGCTCATATCAACATATGGAGTATCAAAAACTGTAGCACTGATGTCTAACTCCTCTGTACCAAAAGAAACTGCCAAGGAAACTAAGTCTTCAAAACTGCCCACTGCATCCTCCTGGATGTCATCAATGCCAATATGATCTTGGGACTCATTTGTACACACTGCCAAATATGAAAGATCATCAACACATTCTAGCAAGTATGGTCGACTGGATATATGAACAAAGCCCAACACCGATGTATAAAAACTAATACCAACATCGAAAAAGTTGCTAGCACAAAAAAAGACAACACCATGCAATCTGCTAATCAAATCCATGATAGCACCCAGACGAACACTGCTATCAAAAAGTGTTAAAGATCTCCAGTCAACTGAATCCCAAATGCCAATATAACAATCTTGAGTCCATATTTGTAAACTAGAATCAGCTGGTAACTCAAGCAAAATCCTTACTTGAGTAATATGACCAATACCAACTAACTCCACATACCTTTCATGATGAGATAATGAAGTCACAATACTGTCTTTGTTCACTTTCAGCTGGTTGGACAAATCATGTGAAGTACTACCAGCCTCATCCTCATGTGACAAAGCATCTAACTATGCCTGGTACTCTTTTTCAGAAAAGTCATGAATGCTCAATGTCTGCTCATCTCTACAAGGTATCTCACCATCATGTACAACAACATCCTCATAATCATCATCTGAACCCACTATGCTGTAGTCACTACCTGTTGTAACTATACCATCCTGAATACCTGTGATATCACCCTTTAACGACCTGTATACAATTGTCACAATTTCAGTATCAAGTTGACCATTACTATCAATCTGCGTAATATCCTTTCTCACTACCTCCTGTGGTAGAGTAGAATCTGAGACCTCTGCTTGGCTATAAGCTAGTTTCTCAAACTCCTCATGCAAGTTCTTGGTAATTGTGTCATCTACCCTGTGAGAAAATCTGCCAAATAGAAATCCAGTCAACTTATCCACCTTAGCTGGGTCAAACAACATGTCATTCATTATACGATGGTGCTCAACCAACTGCTCAGACATGTCATGGCTTATTTTCTTAAGTTTATCTCGAATGTCTAAATAACCATCCTTTCTACTGTTCTGACTCTGGATATCAATTGTCCAAGATCGTGTCCTCTGAGACTCTGTACTATACCTATCCATTCTGGATAAAGTAGAGTGTAACCCCAATAGGTTATAACTTCTTCAAACACCAAGAACTAAAATGCAATTGATTAGAAGTAGCATGCAACCATAGATTTCGACATGCAGCTGATTAGAAGCAACATGCAACCACCAAATTCACCAAGAACTGACATGCAAATGATTAGAAGTAGCATGAAACCATAGATTTTGACATGCAACTGATTAGAAGCAACATGCAACCATAAATTATGACATGCAAGATCTGGGTAGTTGTCAAAACTGACATGCAAATCTGGGTAGTTGTCAAAACTAACATACAAAATCTAGGTAGTTGTCAAAACTGACATGCAAACTTCTACAAACCTCAGGCTGGCAAGATCATGGCTCTGATTTCATTAAAATTTCCCTTTTCTAATTTTACATGATATTTCAAGCCTCTAATCAAATCTTCAAGATAAAACAACTAATATCACAAAGATCCACCAAATTTCTCAAGAAACCCCAAATCGGGTATGCCAGAAATAGTGCCAAAAGCTTCACAGCTTCACCTATTCTTAATAAATCTGAAAGTGGAAATTTTTACAGAAATTTTAGCAGAATAACAGCCTACAAAATGAAATTTCCAGATCTATACAGCCTTTACACAATAGTTCACAAATGTAGGACAAAAACTATGCTCATCGGGCTCTCGAAATTAACACAAAAATGCCCGAAAACACCACAAAACACTAATAATGTATCTCAGAAGTTTAATCATGTCCCAATACATATATTTAGCTCTATTTTAACATCTTAAAGTCTGTAATACAGCAGCAACCCAAACTGATATGAAATACTCAACTGAAAACACCAAACTCATATAAAAAACACACCCGAAAATCCACAAATCTGCACTGTTCAGCACAAAGGAAAACTCTGTATGAGCATGCACATGGAATGGCTTCAAACTCCCATCCTTAACCTTCTTGGAAACCTGCAAACTCCCATTCTTGGGTCTCCCTGGAAACCTGCAAACTCCCATTCTTGGGTCTCCTTCTCCACAGGTTTGGCAGCCTCCGAAGAATAACAAAGAATGAGCAAAAATCAAGTTCTGGAATGAGCCCAAAATGCCTCCAAACCCCTTAAAAGAGGGCATAACCCTAACTCACGTCCAAGATGGGTTAATAAAGCATATTTTAATAATAATTTTTATTTATTAGTCCATTCGCTTCCAAAGATTATCCCCCTTTGGTTAAACTTCACCTTTTTGGGCCTGCTTGCCTTAGCAAAGATTATTATTTTTAATTATTTGAAAAGGGGACATGACATCAAGGCACCCTTTCAACAATGGGGGATGGATTTTATAGGTGAAACATCACCTAGCTTTAGTAGTTGTTACTCGTGGATACTAGTTGCAACTGATTATTTCACAAAATAGGTAGAGGCTATCGCTACTAGGAATTCTACCAAAAAAGTTGTAAATAATTTCTTATTGAATAACATTATTTCAAGATTTGGTTGCCCTAAAAGAATAGTAACTGGTAATGCTATGTGCTTTAGATCTAAAGAATTGATTAAATTCTATGATAAAAATGGAATCATAAGGCCAGATTCATCACCTTATCATCCACAAGGGAATGGACAAGTTGAATCTACAAAAAAAAGCTTGTTAAAATTAATAAAGAGGACTTTGGATGATAACAAGAAGGATTGGGACTCTAAATTACAGTTAGCAATCTAGGTTGATAGAGAGATAGTGAAGAAGGCAATTAGTGTATCACCTTTTGGCCTTGTATATGGAATTTAGGCTAGAATGCATCAAACCAATCCGATGGGTTTATATAACTACATTCAGATGTATGATGATGATATCATTGATGACATGCAAGAAAGGATGGATGAGTTAGTTGCATTAACTAAAACAAGAAAGGAAGCCTCTGTAAGAAACATAAACCTGCAATTATAGATGAAGCATTTGTATGATAAAAAGGTAGTGGAAAGAAAGTTTGAACTAGATGATCTTGTCTTGATGTGGAACACACAATTGGAGGAAAAAGGCAAACACGAAAAATTTGATCCTATGTGGCTTGGTCCATATCTGGTGGATTCTACTTGGGGTAATGAATCATACTCTATTAAGGAACTATTAGGGAGCTTTCTTGAATTGCCAGTTCATGGACAATTCTTAGAAAACTACTTCTGTTGAAGGCATTTTATTTTCCATGAATAGTAGTTAGGTGTAAATATCCTTGCATAATTGTGACATATCATGTGCATATGTCTATAGCCTTTGAATATATGTGTATATTGTTGTGTAGTCTGCTTGACCCAAAGTTTCTAATTTCTTGCATGGATACAAGTTATTCATCATCCCTAGACAGAGTCACCATTAGCCCTCATTTCCAATAGCTCTTTTTTACCCAAGTTATGTCATCAAATTGTCTAAACCTTTGAGAAAATTGAGTTAATCACAGTATGTTTTCATCCCATAGAAAAAACCTTATTTTGGGATTTATTATTTATGCTAGGTACGTAGGGTTTCTTTGAGATTTTCATGATTATGCTTTACCCTATGCATAACCTTGTTTTTAGGCTCACCACTTTTAATTTTTTCAATACCTAAGAGTGGCACTTTACTTTTTTATATTTTATCCTCTGATAAAGGATTTTTTTCAAAAAATGTGTGACCATAAAACTATGGTTAGTCGCACAGTCAAGGACCCTAATCAAACTAAAACAATGAAGAGCATGACTCGATGAATTCAAGATTTCCCTTTGATCTCTTAGTCATAGCAGGTCGATGGTAAAGTCTTTTCCTAACCATGACCAAGCAAGGTTGTTAAGGTTACCTTGATATTGTGGTCACCTTATAGAACTATTTTATCAAAGTGTGGATGCAACTAGGAGATTGGTTTGATCATTTGGTCGGGCTTTTGGTTAATAAAGGTTTGTGGTTAACCACAAAATGGTGAAAGGTTTGAAAGAAATAATGAATCGTGTGGTTGCGATGTTAGCTAACTAGTACAAGAAGCTAATGGTGACCCGACGATGATTGCTATAAAAGATACATAAGTGTTTTTTCATCTAGTCGCATCATCAAAAGGGATGAGGATAGTTTATTTACTAATCCAGTGAAGATAGTTACAAGGCTTTGATCACTTGGTCACATAGTCAGTAAAATAAAATGAAGTTTGATCATGACCATGTGATGTAGTAAAAGTTGAAGCTAAATGTAAGAGTCGCTAGGTCACAAGAGGAAAGTTTTAAAGATTCTTAATCATGTGCAATGCTATGAATTCATGAATTGAAGGTGATTTTAGGGTTTCTGATGTTAGGTTTTTATGCTAACATAAGGAGGAAACTACACGATTGAAGAAAAATAAAGGATCTTAGAAATGTATGGTCACTTGCTCACACAATTAGTCATCAACAAGAAAGAATAGACCACAAGGAAGCGGAAAAGGTAAGATGTTGTGGTCGCTAGGTCATAAGGAGGAAATAATAAGTGAAAAGTGACTATTGGAAACCCCATTATGATTTTAGAGATTATGTCCTATCAATAGATCTATAAAAGAATTAAACAATTGGTTGTACATGTCGTGGCTCTACACTTTTGCAAATTTTGAGATTTCCCAAACATGTCGACATTAAGATACATAAATGCTTCTCTAAATTTTTGGTTGATGTAACTAATTCCTTAGTTATAGTATTTTGCATAAGTCAGGAACAAGAATTTGAGTGCCACAATTTGCAAGAATTTTTAGAGTTCTCAAAGCCAGTATTGACAGATAATTGTTCCAAAATCTTTAGTTATAGAGATCATGGTACAAGAGGAAGGAAAGATGATAGAATAGGTTGATGTGAAAGGATCTTCATAAGCCATAGAGAAAGCAAAGTCAAAGTTGGAAACTTTATATGCAAAACAGTGGGTGTATTTTCTCTCAGGGTCCTCACTTGCTCAAACATTGAATACCCATGTTTTCATAGATGAATACTCCTTCTATAGGGATGTCATTGTGCTTGAGACTAATAGGAATGAGTTATTCTGGTACTTTTATCAAAATAGGTACGCAAAGTCTCTAATCTATAACACATGGATCAGAAACATGGCAAAATTAATAATGCTAGAGGTGATAATTGATGTTGATTTGGTGAAAGTATTGATTAAGTCTTATACTCTAACTACCGAGGCCTTTCACAAAAAATATATGAGTGTCCTCTATAGATTGGATAGGGAGACCTTTACTATAGTTTTTGACCTAGGAGGGCCCTTCAAGAAGAAAATTGAGAAAGAAAAAAATGAATGAAACCTTCAAGAATTCCAAGAAATTTCTACACTAGAACTGTCATGAGAAGGCACATTCCTAAATCAAAGAAAGAAAAGGGAGAGTTTCCTAGGAAGGTAGGGTAACTAATGCCATTTGAATTCTTCTACAAATATTATAGATACATCATCTTTAGGATTGAGAAGGTACTAGGAATCGATGGTACCATGAATGCCCTAGGTTATGAGTATATCATATCTTTGGATATCCAAGATCCAAATCATAATGTCTGGTATGATTTTGTGGAATACATCATTGATAGAATGCATGAGGAAATTGAGGCAGCATAGAAAGGGGACATGGGAAACTTTAGGTTTTTTCCATTATTCATTATTGATGCATATCATCCATTTTAAGAACATAGGGCACATTAGTCTAGACTTCATCAAGGCTACTAAGGAGAATGGAGAAACCTTGTTTGTGGAATTATGGACTCACTTTTGCAAAGGTTTTATCCCTATGCTAGTACTAATTCTTTCCATAATGATTTTATACTTCCAATCATGAATATTTTAATAGATATAAATGAAAGAATACCTAGAGGGGTAAGAATGTTAATTAGACCATTTGCCTACCCAAATGAGGATATGGTACTTAGCCATGATTGGGCTAGTTTTTTTTTATTTGAAAATTTTTTAATTATAAGAGTGTTTGGTTGTCCTCAACCTCCCCATGTATTACCTAGGTATGTCACTATAAGACTAAGCTAGTTGGAATTCTTCTAGCAATTACTAATGATGAATAGAGAGTATCTAGGCCATGTTGTTAGGAAAGGCTCTTTTGTTTCTAGAAACACTAAAATAGGTGATTTTTTGATAGGAAAAGATGCCATAGAAGAAATAGATAAGTGTTCAAATGACTTCAAAATTCACTTTTCCCTAGTTAGGCCTATGATCCAGATGATTTGGTGAGGACTACTCTTAAGAAAATGAGGAAGTACACAATCCCTAATAGAAAACCAATCTGACAAGAAGATTGCATCATGAACTACCTGCAAATAGAGGTGTGTAGAGAGAGGATTTAGAATTGGAAAAGGATAATGAAGATAGAAGAAGTCATGAAGGCTATAGACCCATCATTCAAGGGTTTCCATCATGATGTGCCATACCTTGATAGATACAATAAATGCTTGGATAATTTTGATGAGATAATGACACAAGTCATTGCAAAATTTAGAGATAGAGTATAAATGCCATCTCCTCAAAAGGAGGATGTTATAACTATAGAGGTTAAAGATGATCAACTAGAGACCTCTTCATGGAATCAACAAAAAAGACATAGAAGATTACTTATAACCCCAATAAGATTAGAGGATAGGCAGAGTACATTATGGCTCAAGGATCAAAATTCTTTGATACAATTAGACACAATTTTCTAATCAAATAGGCAGGTGAGCATGAAAAAATTCCTGACATGATAGAATTCCAAATCCAAATGTTGTATGAAAGAATAATCTAGGCTGAAGAGTTCACTAAGGATGACCAATTTGTAAATTCTAATGAATTTAAATCATTCCTTTACAAGTAAAAACAAAATGAACTTGCCCTGCAGTTGCAACCTAGGGATTCACCTAATAAAATTGTAGAACTAGTATAGAGATTGCAAGATTATAATCCCAATAGTGAGAATATCACAATTGATGAGGCAAGAGAATTAGTGACAAGAAGTGGAATGCTGCTCTTTTCTGGTTGGGAACTTAGTTCCTCTTTTATGTTGGATCAGATAAGGAAACAAGAAAGATCAGTCTCTTTTGCAGAAACTAATATCACTGGTGAGTTGCAAGGCTCTAGATTCAACATAGACAACAAAATAATGACAATTTAGAGCATGGCTCTAGATGATAACAAACCAACTCTTATGGAAATAAAGGAGTCCCCCTAGGGAAATGTGATTTTTTGGAATGTTTCTACTGTATCCAGTGACCAAATCCACAATTTGGTGAATACAACATCATTAATTGAGAAGAGAAAAATGGATACATTGCAAGAAAAATTATACACAACCTATAGTATATCCATTGATGCAAGGAAAAAATACGAAGAGAAGTTGAAGAGGACTTATGTCTTGGAAAAGAATATTGCTGACATGGAAGAAGAAATAATGAACTTAAGGGTTGTAACTAGACCTATTATAGAGGTAAATGATAATGAAATTTAGATTGAAGCTGAGATTGCAGTTGTAGGGGAGGCCCAACATATCGATATTGATGAATGGGATGGTGCTAAGGAGGTGGAGATAAAGACAATGTAGAATCTCCTCATGCACAAAATTGATGCATTACAAATTCTTTCACAAAGTGTGCACAACAATTACATAAGCTTGTAGGGAGTTGAAAACCAATGCTTAGAGGCATTAGACCTTTTATGCCCTCTATTCATGACTTGGGTGCCCTATTCTCAATTCTTCGATAATCTAGTCCCTCTACTACCCTAGAAGAAGGATTTGCCCAAGTTGGTAATCATTAATACCAAAAAGATGATAAATAAGGTAAGGGATTTGCATGGTTTCTTCATAGGAAAGTTGCAATTAATCCAAGGAAAAATGAAATTGATTGATGTGGGAATACCAAATTTCATTCCTAGTATAATAAATAGTAATGGAGATTTTAAGAAATGGCAGGAATGGTCTTCTTTTTTCGAAGATATTTTCAGGCATCCAAGGTTTTTGGCATATTCTAATAACGAGACTAAAATAAATATTGTATATGATTTGGTTGACTTTCTTTTTAGAATTGAATCAAAGATGAGTAAAGTGTCTGGAAAGGTGAAGGCTATTACTAATTCTAAGTGGAATAAATGTGTAGCAGAATTAAATGCAATAATGGATGCTACTTGGTCAGAAGTAGAATCAAATTTAGTTATTTGGGAATTAATTGAAGACATCAAGGCTCTACCATCCTAGGAGGATGATTAGATAGAGACAACTACGAATCTCCTATGAGAAGATAGAAAGAGATAGAAGATAAAACAATAGTTAAAGCAAACGCTCTTGCCATAAATGACATCTACTTTATGCACCTACTTTCTTGTCTATTCTCCAACTGCAACAAATGTATTAATGTAACTTTTAAAAGGTTTTTTGCTTTTTGTTTTGACCGAATAGTTTTGACACCTACACTCCCATTTGAAGTTTGTTGCAATCCTCTATATAAGGATTCCCAATATGTGGAGTAGAGGTCGAGAGTCTATAAATGTTTTCATGTTTTATGCCCCTTTTTCAAGTCTGTCTAGTTTTGGTAATTATTTGAATGTCTAGTTTTGTATACTCTAGAATATAGTAAATATCAGATATCAGTTGGCAAAGATCTGAGTTATTTTTGAGTCTCTGTCAATATTGTAATTTTTTTAAAGGAAATCAATACAAGAAGGAAATCTTCTATATATCTGTGTCTTTGAGTTTTGTCTCCTTTATATATCTTTGATCTTGAGATTGAAATGAACAAGTTCCTTTCAATTTAATTCAGTTTGAATGAATTGTGTATCTCTTATTGATTGTTGTTAATTCAAATAATTAAGTAATTGCTTTACATAAGTGATAAGGTTTAGGGTTTATAAGAAGGATATGATAAGAATGAAACTCAGAGCTTACTTTTGACAATTTTAGTTACAAGTTGACTAAATAGGTCTAAGATGCTAATCTTGACTCTATATAGCAATGGATAAGGCACTGGTCATTAATTTTTAAGTTGAAAACTTATGATTCATATAGTTTTTGAATACAAAAATTATAAACAATCAATTTACCATTTTATATAATGATGAACTAGAAGTATTGGCTACTACTGGTTTAATTTTCCTTTTCTTTTAATTATAGTTAGCTACTATGATTAGGAAGTTTCTAAGCAAATCATAGAAGAACACTGACCATTTCTACTATAGGGGATAGTCTTGAAGAGGAGAATATCAAGTAAATAAGATCAATCCCTAAGGTTTTCCTATCTTGGCCCTATAGAGCCTAATGTTAAGTGAGTCTTGAGGATTCTATTAATGTGGCCCAGAACTAAGATTTAGCTGTGTTGAATATAGGGTTTAGCTATTCCTTAGGCTTGTCTATGTCTTATGTTTCTTGGTATTAGGTTTAAACCCATCTAATATGTTCCTTGGCAATAAGAACTCCAACAGGTTATATTTGAATGTAATTTTTATTTATTTCTATGGTTAATCCTAACAATCAGCAATCTCAATTTCATACCCAAAAGGTTTAAGCTAGACAATCCTTGGCCTAACTTCCTATACAAATGTATTATCAATATCAACTAGAAAACATATATGATTATAATGCATCTCAACTAAGAATGTAGGAATCCTTAATCTCTTCCTCATTTTCAATTTGAATTATTCAAAATATTCATCTAGAACATTCTCAAAATTTTCTCCCAACTATGTTATATACTCACTAATCTACCTTGTAGAAGGTTTGTCTTGTTCCTATACAACATTTCCAATAGCAAAAAATTAATTCTAAGTGTCAAAGAAAATAGACATAATCAATTATCCAAACTTGCACATTGAATTCTTTGCTTTCCTAATTGATATCATGTTCTCGCCCAGTTGCAACTATTGTAACTTGACAAGATCATATTCATGATCCTTCATCACAATCTTCCACACCTAATCAAATTTCATACATGACACACTATTCAGTTAGCTTGACTAGTAAAACTTATGTGATATCACTCTCACTACAAACTTGATGAATGGATCAGTGATGTTAGAAATAGGCATTCCACGCCCATTCCACTAAGCTTTGGTATTTTCCTTGACAACTTCTTTGCTTTGGCAACACATTTTTATTTTTCTTTTCAAATATTGGGTAATTGGTAATACCATGAAATATCTTCTTTGTGATCTTGATCAGCCCATTCTATAACCATGACTCCATAAAATGAATTTGGCTTATCACAACTTTAAACCATTCAATTTTGAAATTTCTCAAAAAATCTAGGGCATGAGTTACCCTTTCCTCTCAACAATTTTAAACTCATCCTTTAATATTCCTTCATCACACAATATAAAAACTTCACTAATTCTTCACATATAACAACTTCTCACATCGTGGATCATAATACCCTTAGGTGTATCAGTGATAATACACCTATTGAATCTCCTTTCATAGAAATTTTAGGAATAACACGATACTTAGGTGGAGGACAAGTGTCACTCTTCACCAATTGAACATTTCTTGCCTCTTCTTGATTCTTCATTGTAGATGTTGATGATGCCATTTTTACATGTTAGGGTTTTGAAATTTTCCTTTTTGAATAACTTGGCATGACTTTAGATCAATACTCGATCACTCTTCCACTACTAATTTTCTTCAAATCACCTTTAAAGATC
This sequence comes from Cupressus sempervirens, assembly GCA_028749045.1. Lineage (NCBI taxonomy): Eukaryota > Viridiplantae > Streptophyta > Pinopsida > Cupressales > Cupressaceae > Cupressus > Cupressus sempervirens. The sequence continues at coordinate 400,627,572 of CM053787.1, forward strand.
GCTTCACAAATTGCTCAAATCATTCTATGTTCTCAAAATTTGAATGCACGGTGTGTTAAAATACCTTTAAATTTTTGATATATACCTTGATTCATTCAATTTAGGTCTCCATAAATGTTGTCCTCAAATAGGTGGAGTCCAACTATCTTGGTCATCAATAAACTTTCAAACATTGTCTTTACTATACATCTCGATCAATTCCATCTAATGTGATCTATATATCAATTTGACATTGGGGTACTAGGTCCCTATTACAATGCTTGATCAATATAGATAGTTTTATTGATGTTGGTCACCCAAAATATAAATGATTATTTCCATAGATATGTTCTAATGCATCTTTTCTCATGCAGATACAAACTTTTGTAAAATTTATTTTAGGAACTAATGTAAGATAAATCAGTAAGTATACAGTTCATTATATATCTTTCTTAATCAATTTGAGGTGGTGTGATCACCTTCTGCATTGGATTGGATGATCATGACTTCATCTGTTCCACATCTTTCAGCTTCCACCTTTTTCTTCTAGGTTTAATTCATCTCTTTCTTTGTTTTTCAATATTCACTTTTCCTTTCGCCTTGATGTGTTCATTTTTTGGTAATGGTGCTCGAATCATGCAACTCTTATTCATGTGTCCAATCTTGTGACAATTAGAACAAACTTTTTGAGGTGCATTGACCTGCCTTCTAGTTGTCCAATTAGGTTTTTCTTGTGATTTGCATTCATATTCTCTACGTACAAATGTTTGACAATTATAACAATATCCATCAAATCTAGGTGCAATAGGTGTATTGTTCATCTTTTATTTGCACTCATGTATTTGATGTCCTTACTTCTTATAATAAAATTAGTAACCAGTAAACTTAGGCTTAGCATTTTGCATACCATTCTTGCCTCTGCAAATGTTTGTAGTGTGTCCAAGTTTACCAGAATGATAGTATGTAGGTTTTCCTTTTTATTTTGTATTCCTTAGCTCTCCACTCTTGGATGATTCTCCTTTTCCAATAGATGAATGTTTCTTTATATGTCCTAATCCATAAGTGTTTCTAGATTACCTACGTAATCTCAACAGTTCTTTAAAGTATCTTATTGCTTCATTGGTCTTGTTCATCCTTTCTACAAGTTCTTTATCAAATCTTAACTTGTTCCTTAATAGGTCACTTTTTGATCTCAAATTTTTTATCTCCATGTCTTTTTTGTTTAGTACTTGATTTACAAGCATCAGTTGATTCATCATGTCTAGTTGAATGCTTGTAAGCTTTTGCAATTCAAATGACCTTTCTTCAAGTCGGGTAGATATTTTTCTTTTGTCATCCTTAGCCATAATTTTGTCTTCTTCAACTTTTTTTTTTCTTTTTTTTTCACTTCACATAGCCTTATATATTAGATTTCATGTTCTCTTTTAAATCCTCTAACTTCTTCATTCATAATACTGTTCATCTCTAATAGATCTGCAATGGTTGCCTCACTTTCATTAGAATGTCCATCATCAAGCAGTCATTGATTATCAACTTCTTGATATAGTGTGTCATTCTATTGAATAGCCATATATTTTCTCTTTCTTAGGGGTTTCCTTAGTTCCTCTCTTCCTGCTTCAAGTTTCTACAATATGAGATTGATGTCAATCACTTGATTGTCAATAATCTTTCCCAATTTGTAAGCCTCCATCTCCAAGATATGAACTCACACAATCTTAGACTTCTTTTAAGAGAACCAATGCTTTGATACCAATTTTTGGAAGTTTATTGGGAAACTGAGATACTGAGGGGTGGGCAGTAGGGGGGAGGGTTAAGAATCAATATCTATAAAAAATTATCCTTCAAAACAACTTAACTGGATTCACCATATTAACCATCTCATATATAGTTTATGCATATCATAACTTGAAATATCAAATGCTGAAATAAATCTATGTAACTCATCCATGAAATGTAAACATGTAACACAAAAGATTTTGGTAACCCAAAAACCCTCCATTGTGAAGGTAAAATTGGAATGGGGATAACACCCACAAATATTCACTACTATAGTAACAAATTTAGCCTATTAGGACTACAAATTTGATCACTTATGATGATCTACCCTGTAAGGGGTCTTCTTTGTTAAAAGATATATAAGACTATTATGTCTACCTTGATTAAAGGATTTAACATTTACAATGAAGTTGGGACTCTATTAAGATGTTTACAAAGGTCTTTTAAAACCATTATGCTAAGAGATTTTCCCTGATTCTATCTATCAAAACTGATTTAGTACCTGATCCTTTAGTCTACACTTACAATTGTTGATTATGGATATCCTCCTTTTAATCTCTTATCTGTTACATCTTTACTTTTTCTTTTACTACTTCATTAGGTTGCTAACTCTATTCTTCACATCTTTTGCATGCAACATCTGAAACTTAACTCCTTCACACAATACTTCACTTCATTCGCACACTTTGCATTCTCATCCACTCTATCATATCAAAATAGGGCTTGGATCTACTTATTTAAAGACATTTGTAGAGTCTCCTAGATGCTTCCCTTTTTCCTCTTCATCTGATTGGTTGTTCATCCCTCATGGAGATCAATGATACATGTCAAAATGCATAACAACCATCATAACAAAATCTATGATCATTAAATGCCATTAACATGTCTGCTTGAAATGGTTTACCTTGAAGTTTATGCCATTTTAGACATTTTTGTTCTCTCTGTGTTATTTGACATATACTATTTTTCATGCTTGGTCGTAATTGTTGTTCCTACTATTTCTTGGCCTTAATTAAACTTGGCTCCTTCTGTATGACTTGAAATCTATGTGATTTTTTTTCTCGACATTCACTGTACTCAACTTATACTAAAATTACTCTAGCAACCAAAGACTTGCTTGGCTCCTATAGAGATTGACTTACACATGATTATTTACAAGTCGTTATGTGACTCATCCTATATAGAGAAACTCAGTCATAGTGATGACCAACTAACTCTACCTCTTATATCTCTAAGTATTTCACACCAATAGACAACAAAATTTAGATACCAACAAAAGGTATGTAATTCTAGTGTGTTCAGAGAATTACCTAAGATTGTGGAACCTTCTAGCATGATGATTAAGGAGTGTGTCATGGAAAAGAAGAAAAAGAGTACATTTCAGAGAAAAGTATTCAATAGTATGGAAAAGTTGGAAATAGAACACACAAGCATATGTGGACCTATAGAGACAAGAATATTTGATGGTGAGAAGTACTTTATTATTTTCATTGATGATTACACTAAAATGTGGTGGGTTTTTTTCTTGAGAGAAAAATACATGAAGTATTTGATAAATTTAAGACATTTAAAAAAAAGTTGAGAATGAATCAGGATTCAAGATAAAATGTTTAAGGTCTGATATAGGCTGACAATTTATATTTGAAAAAGTTAATGCATATTATGAGGGTCATGGAATTAACAGAAAAAACTCAGCCCTTGGAACACACCAACAAAATGGTGTAGTAGAAAAAGAAACATAATAGTTTTTATGGAAGCAAAAGTGATGTTAGTTGAAGGTAATATAGCACATGTACATTGCAATGAATTGGGATTCAAGATAAAATGTTTAAGGTCTGATAGAGGTGGAGAATTTATATTTGACAAAGTTAATGCATATTGTGATGGTCGTGGAATTAACAAAAAAAACTCAACCCCTATAACAAAATAATAAAATGGTGTAGTAACATCAAGATTCTTAACAATGGTATGGAGGAACATAGAACTGGCAAGGAAGAGGACCTAATCTCCCATAGTACCAAGGAAAAGACCCCTAAGGACTGCTCTAGGAAGCCCACAAGATCCAACATGAGGAAGAGGGATACTCTGGATATTGATCAAGAGCATTTAGAAATGAAGGAGGTGGTAGGAAAACTTTCGAAGCTTGAAATTAATGTAGCAGAAATATTAAGAGAGATCTCCTGAGTGTTCTGGCTTTTTTGGGTTGGCCTAGCTTTTTGTCCTTTCTCCCTGGCTTTTCACTGGTTCCTGTCTTTATGTAGGGAGACATTTCTTTGGTATGATTTTAGTTACTACTGCTACTTTAATCGATTTTTTTTGTATATTCTTTTTATTGTATGGGTTTGATGGCCCTGTTAAATCCTGTTTTCCTTAATCAAAAACAAAATGGTGTAGTAGAAAAACAAACATAATAGTTTGTATGGAAGCAAGAGTGATGTTAGTTTAAGGTAATGTAGCACATGTACTTTGGAGTGAAGAAGTAAATACTATAGGATAATCCTTGAATGGAGTAAAGAAAAGACAAGGAATAGGTAAAACACCTTATGAACTTTGGTTTGGGCATACACCATTAGTAAAATACTTTAGAATCTTTGGAAGCAAATTCTATATCAAGAGAGATGATGAAATATGAAAGATTGATATTAGAAGTGATGATGGTATATATCTTGGTTACTCTATCAAAAGTAAGGCTTATAGGTGGTATACCTTAAGGATAAATAAATTGTTAAAAATAAAAATGTAAGAATTGATAAAAGGTTCTAGTTACAATAAAGACCTTTTGAATATGATATAGATGAGGATGCAAATCAAGTGAGTACAAGTCGGAGACCAGTACAAAATTAGAATAAACTAAAAAAGTACTATTCTTTGGGAAAATGGAATCCATGTTTAGATTGTAGGACCTGTAGAATAATAGAGAACGCCAATGCATATTTCTTTAAATCTACCCAATAAATAGATTATTGGAAATGTAAGTAGTAGGTTGATGACAAGAGGATGAATGAGAAATTAAGCATGTTTTATTTCACGTTTTGAACCTAAAATATTGATGAAGAATGCAAAGATGAATAATGGATCAATGCTATGAAGGAAGAACTTGAATAGATTGAGAAGAATATCATATGAGAATTGATTCCTAGGCCAAAAGAGAAAAATATTATAGGAAGTAAGTGGGTATTCAAAAACAAGATGAATAAATGAGGAGAAGTTGTAAGAAAAAAGGAAAACTTGGTATGTAAGAGTTACTCACAACAAGAGGGTGTTGATTTTAAAGAAACCTTTTCCCCTATAGCTAGATTAGAAGCAGATAGACTATTTTTGGCATATGTAGCTAATAGGAAATTCAAAGTATATCAAATATATGTTAAGTGAGATTTATTGAATGGTTTTCTTTTGGAGTAAGAAGTATACACTAAGAAGCCAAATGAATTTCCATTAATAGAGAAAAAAACATGTTGTGTAAACTAAAGAAATCCCTTTATGAATTAAAGAAAGCTCCAAGAGCTTGGTATGAAAGGTTAGATAAAACATTTGTTACATTTGGGATTACAAAGGTGAAATGAAAATAGTAAACTACACTTGAGAGTAAATTCAAATGGATTATTGATCATTTAAGTTTTTGTGGATGACATTGGAGGTAATAATGAGGCAAGTAACAATTTTTTGATGAATGAAAGGTGAATTTGAAATTTGTATGATAGGTGAGATGAAAAAATTTCTTGGATTAAAAATAACTCCAACTAAAGATGGTATCTTTATATCTCAAACTAAGTATCTTAAATAGTAAATAGTAAGATTGGGTATGGAAAGTTGCAAACTAGTTGGAACATCTATGGTTACGGGTTGTAAGTTAACTACTATGAATATTTTCCCTAATACTATTTAGACAAGGTATACATCTATGATTGGTTGTTTACAATATTTAACTCATATGAGACCTGACATAGAAAGTGCAGTCAATATAGTAGATAGATATCAAGAAGAACCTAAAGAATCACACTTGGCAATAGTAAAAATAATTTCCATATATTTGAAAGGAACTTTGGAATTTGGTTTATGGTGTGATATATAATTTTATTTCACATTATATTCTTATAATAATGTGATTGGGAGGGAAATGTTGATGATAGGAAGCATAATGGAAGAGGAAGATCTTTTTCATGGTTAAGTAAAAAGAAAGATTACATATCATAATCTTCTATAGAAGAAAAATATGTATTAGCAGTAAATAATTGTAAGCAATACATGTGGATGAGATAGATGTTGAAAAGTATCAGTATAAATCTCTCTAAGCCTATCATCAAGCATTACGATAATACAAGTATAATTAACATGTCAAAAAATATAGTATTACATTTAAAGACTAAAAAAATTCTATCAAGTATCATTTTCTAAGAGAGAAAATCACAAAGAAGGAGATCATATTGGAATATGTAAGAACAAAAGAGAAAGTATAGAGTATCTTAATTTTCCATGCTTGAAATGATCTAAGGACAAAAATCTTTCCTATGTTACAAAAAAATGGTGTTGAGCAGGAAGAGGAGAAGGGGAGGGATTTCAAACTTTGAGTTCTTTGGGAAGGAAGATGATCTTGGAGGATTTGGGAAGGATTGGGTGTAGCAGGGGATTTGTTCTTCCCCTACTTTGTTACTTTTGGAAGTTTCTAGTGGGTTTTATATTTATGTGGTCCTTCTGGCCCCTAATGCATCCCACAATTGGATCATTTTTTGTCTAGCTCACTTGGGGTACTTTCTTCCTCATTTGGATATTTTTTCTTCTCTCTAGGTGGATCTCTCTTGATGTGTGCCCTTTGTTATGGGTTTCCCTTCCCTTTGGCTACTTTCTAATGTTGGGAAAGGTCTATTGTGGACCCATTTGGAGATGTCTTCCCTATGTAGAGACTTGATTTCAAAGAGGTTTGGTCCCTCTTCTATGTCAATTGGCAATGATTTAATGGGAGCTTCTAGTTATTGGTGGCTTCCTAGGTTTTTCAGTGATTATGGTTTTGATAATGTGGGTGGTTCTTTATCTCACATCTAGGTTTTCTATGCTTACTACCTCGGTGTACATGTGTAAGATATTTAGTGTTGGTCTAAGAGTGGCCATACAAATGTTTAAGGATGTGGATTATAATAGGGGTCTAGGCTTATTTTCTATGAGTGGATTTTTTTTACCCTATGGTAATGGTTACTTGCAATGGGCTATTGAGAAGGTGCACAGTTGTCCAAAGATTTTTTTGAAGTAGATGTGAGGCCTTAGATTATAGAAACCCAATGTTTAGTGCTCAAGTAACACTACTAGAATTGTTGATGAGAATATGGAAATGTCTTATTCTTGTTAAGGGTTTGGTGTTCTTTTCTTTTTCTCAAGGTGAGATAAGATGGATATATATTGAAGGGTTGCACCCTTCTTTTGTTGAAGCTAACTGCATGGAGTTTCAAGATCTTTTTAAGAGATGGTGATGTTGACATTACAATCATGTTTGTTATTAGTGACATACACTTATTCAGATTTTAAGCATCTACGAAGCATATTGTATAGTTAACAATGTTAAACAAGCATTTTAGACTTTACTGAGCTCTACAGTTGTTATTGAGTCCCTTGGATAGTTTTAGTTTGCACTGAGCAGTCACTACTTTGATAATGATCAACAGTATAAATTGATCATCTCAATGTATGTTGAGTTTATTAGTATAAACTAAGTCATGTAGTGCTTACCAAGTTCCCAGTTATAACAGTGAGAATCCAGTGTTGACTGAGCCACTCAACATTAACCAAGTGATTTAGTTTATATGACAAATTTCACAATAATCACTAAGTCACTAGTGTAGATCGAGTTTAAGACTACTTGGAAGTGATCAGTATGGACTAAACTTTTACATCTATGAAGTACATGATGATGTCAAGAATTAATAGTGGATGTTGAATACCAGAACCTCACTAGGCCAGTCTTCAAAACCCAAGTTCCTATGGTATAGGTCGACTTTGTGCATTTTGTGTAAACTTGTATTATGGCCGACTTTGTAATTTGATTAATTGGATTGGTATATATGTAATGTATTGTCTCACATCCTATACATACATACATACATACATACATACATACATACATACATACATACATACATACATACATACATACATATATATATATATATATATATATATATATATATATGGAAGTAATGTAATAAGAAAAAGAAGAAGCAGAAAAGTGAAGTACAAGGCCACAAGAAGTATAAGGAGCAACAAAGATTTATCTATCATAGCAAGGTGATTTTCACACTCAAAGGTATCTCATTCAAAAAACCAAGTTACAGAACATAGATCAACCTACTGTTTCATCCCAACAGGTGGATCAGTCAAATCCTTAACAAGGTAGGCCTAATTGTCTTGTGTAAATCTCTTTACTGAGTGCATACTTCATTGTATGTTTGTAAATCCTTTAGCAAGGTGGACCTAGCTATCCTTATTGCTCCTAATAGGGAAGATCATCAAAATTGATTATTATAAGCCTTAACAGGCCACCTTTATACTGTAGTACAAAAGCTTGTGGGTATCATCCCCACCCCAATTTTACTTTCTATTTGGAAGGATCTAGGTCACCAAATTGTGTGTTAAAAGTGTTATGTATGCTTTAATATTTTTAGTTTCTCACGCATGCAATTAGATCAAAATACACATGAAGGAATAATTGCTAATTAAGGATTAAGTTTTATTAGTTATTGATTCACCCCTCCCCTCTCAATAACTTAAGCCTATCATAATATTTCCAATAGGTGGAAGTAGTATTGGGCTATTTTTATAATGATTTTGGTCATTATAAGAAAGGCTTGGAGGTCTCATGATTCTTCTTCATGTGTGGATAAGAGTGGTGTTAGTCTTAAGCATGACTCACTTTTATGGTTGGTCTAAAGATCTTTTTGGTTTATTCTACTAGGCTTGGTTTATCCAAACATTGGGTTCACAATGAGTTGTCTACATATATGTGGAGAAACCCAACCTTCTGTTGAGGATGAGTAATTATTAGATTGACAGGTGGATATGTTCTCCTGAGTCTAAGTCTCAAGATTGGTTTTCCCCTTTATTGGGAAATTTGTTCATGGTTCAGAAGGTTTTCCTATGCTCTTTGGCTATGGTTAAAGGGTTGGTTCCCTAGAGGTGGGATTGGGATTTTTCTTTCTTTTGTCATGGATTTCTGGATTATGGAGTTGTTTCCTATACAGGTGGGGTTCAAATTCATGATTTGGAAGCTGAAGGTTATCCCAATCAAGGGAAAGTGTTGTATGACTACCACTGCTAATGATCTTGATGGATGAAAGTGTCTCTTCATATGTCTTATTTTTGTGATATTTATTTTCCCTTCTTCTATTGAGATGGATCCTTCCACTATAGAGGTGGGTGTTAGAGTAAAGTGTTAATTTAATTTAATTTATTAAATGCACTTTACTCCCTTCTTAAGATTTCACTTTATGCACCTTTTTCATTCTCATTTAATAATTAATTAGTAATTATTAAATAGCCTTTATCTTTTAGGTTACCCTTATCAGGTTTTGAGCTCCTTCTATAAGGATAGATCATTTGTAATTATCTTACTTTTTTTCTTTTTTGAGAATACAATTTGTATATTTTTAGAGTAAAACCCTTGCCTCCTCTTGTCTTTTAGTTCTTTGTGATAGATTTTTACGTGTAAGTATTCTTTAGGCTTTGTGGATTTTTATTTCTCAAGTCCTTCATGGTATCAGAGCCAAATCTATTGTAGGTTGTTTAGTATTTAGAGAAAAAGGAGAAAGAGGGTTTGATAGAATAGATCTTGAGTTTTTTGGGTATTTCTTGTGAAAACAAGGGGTCTCTAATTTTGAGAGCACTTTGAGGAAAAAAAACCTCACAATTGGATTTAGAAGGCGTTAAAAACCCCCATTTTCATATAAATTTTGTAAAATTTGGACAATGTTGATCTGAGAGGCAAATGTTTTTTTGCCCAAAAGTGTCTTACAACCACCTAAACACGAAACGAGGCAATTTTTTTAAACAAAAAAGTTTTTAAAAATATTTGTGAGACATTTTCTGGCCCATAGAGCTATTTCTAACACCTCAAAAGGAAAATCTAATACTGCAAGGAAATCTAATTGTCAGCATTCAAAACTTCATCGTTGCTTCTCCTTTTCCTACTGCCACAAGCCTCCGCTAAGCCACCGTGGTGTTGGAATATGATTGAAAAGATCATTGAGATTGTTGAAGAAGTATGTTTCAATCATTATTTTGTCACTGATGTCAAACCTAATATTTTTTGGTAAGACAATTTCTTATAAGATCCAAGCACTATAACTTAGTTGATTGATGAAGAGGATTTAATCAATAAGATGTAACAACAACACCTAGAGAAAAGTTTGAGTTATGCTTTTGTAATGAAGTCCAAGGATCAGTTAAGATAGTGGTGAAATAATATACTTGAAGATACAAAGGTTGGCTACACTTAAGAACTTAAGAAGAACAAGTTATAACAAAGACTGTATGCAAAGCTTGAACAAAGTCTATAGTGGGTGCCAAGTAAAGTTATTTCATGCCGAGCAGATTGCAAGTATGTGTCGATTAAATGAAAATTTAGTGTGTTGAGTAACTTAATTGGTGCTAAGAAAAATGTAATAGGTGTCAAGCATAAAAAAACATAGTTGATGCCGAGTGAAAATGTAATAGGTACCGAGTAATATAGTATGTGGTAAGCATCAAAAAGTTAAAAGTGTCGAGCTGCTGCATTATTTGAAAAGTCAAAGATTTACTAGATTTGAGCCAATAAGTTTGTTATCTTAAATTTTTTGAGCTAGGTAGATGATAAGGATGCTGAGCTGGTGGTACAGAATTCTAGGCTAACTATTTTTAGGTGATTACAAGTGGATTCCACATGAAATTTCTAGAAGGAAACAAGATAAGGGGTAGATACATCGTATCTTACCCAATCAATTCAAACCCAAATTAGATGCAAGAAATTAAAGTGAGAAAAGTATTCTAAATTCCTACTTAAGGAATTATAGGTCAAGAAGAAAAAAAAGAGTGTGTGGTGTCAAGGAGAAGGCATTGAGAAGAAAGAATAGAGTATGGAAACTTTTCTTCATCAAGTGACCACAAAAGTGACTACATTGGTAAGATGAACAAAGAGACTCAAAGAGATAGAAGCTTGAGGAGTGGACAAGTTGTCAGAACTGCAGAGACTAAAAGCCAAGTAGAATTGTGAACTGAATTGAGATCTAAAATCTGCAAGTTATGTTGTAAGTTGAATAAGGTCAAAAGCCCTTATTGTTACTCTCTAGTAATTGTATAAGTTAGGGAAAAATCATATGGACTTAGGTTGGTCTAATAGCCATTGAGAAATCCTTAACAGGGTGGCTTTCCAAGTAAATGTCCTAAAGTCCTTTAACTAAGCTCACTCCTAATAGGGTGATTGAAATCCCTTCACTGGGTCACATTTAAAAGTGTGTGTTGTAGCCTTTAACAAGGTAGGCCTTTCATAGGGCATCACTTTAGAAGAGTGAGAAACAAGGTAGCATGTTATTGGTGGTTTTTCCCAAATTGGGTTTCCACATAAATCATTGTGTTATGTGTTGATTTTTCATGTTTTATTGTTGTATGTTGATTTATTAGTAACTTTCAAGTTTAGATTAATAAGCTTGGATGAACGAATGTTTAATGGGCTCACTAGGATAAGTGAAAAGTTTTATTGGACCTTGAGTAATTGATTCACACCCCCCCTCCCCTCCCCCCCCCCCCCCCCCCCCCAATTACTCTAAAGAATTCTAACATTTGGTATCAGAGCCATCTGCTGATTTAGTGTAAAGATACTAGAAGCACAAAGATCAAGATGTCTAAGAGAGAAGTTCCCAAGCTTAACAAAGACAACTTCACTGCATGGAAAAGTTTAATGAAGCTACACCTTGGATCAATAGGTGATCATGCACAAACCTCAATTATAGTAGAATATGTTTATCCAACTAGTGTCCCTACTACTGAAGATATGAAAAAGAAGAAGGAGCATAATTAGACAATGTTGGAAATTGCCTCTACTCTCAACTACATTGAATTTGATGACATTAAGGGATGTACCACTATATTCAATATGTGGGAAGCTTTGAAAAATATTTATGGAGGAGATAAGAATGTCCAAAGAGAAAAAGTAGAAAGCCTCAGAGGAAATTTTAACGACATGAGAATGGAGGAAGGTGAGAACATTGCCCAATAAGACTCCAGAATAAAGGAAGTGGTAAGTGAAATAAGAAGTGTTGCTAGTCATCTAGATGATAAAAGTATTCTTAGCAAAGTTTTAAGAATCTTGTTCCCTATCTATGCTATTAGAGTATCATCCATCCAAGAGTTGAGATGCATATCATAGAAAAAACTATCTCTTGAAGGTCTAGTGGGAAGACTCATTGCATTTGAGCTATCCAACTTTGGCAACTACAAGATAGAGAGTCTTGAGTCTGCTTTCAAGGCTAAGTTTTTGCTCAAAGATTCTGATGAAAAGAAACAAAGGAAGAAGAGAAGGATAAAGCATGTGTCCAGTGACAGTGACACTAAAGAAGAAGATGTTGAGAAATTGGAAGCATTTGTAGCAAGGAGGTTTCACAGAGGAAAAGGAAAATTTAAAGGTAAGTTGCCCATTATTTGTTTCAATTGCAATGAAGTAGGACATATTGCTGCTAGGTTTCTAGAGAAGAGAAACTTCAAAGGAAATGACAAATACAAAGGCAAAAGAAGTGAAGATAGTAGAGAGTACAAAGAAAAATGCAAAAAGTGCGACATTGCAAAAGGTGGTGACTCAAATGAGAATGATGATGAGGTAGTCTATGTTGCTATGAAGGATGAGTGAGATGAAGATGAATCAGGTGCACTTGTAACCTTGTGAACAAGAATGAAAAATGGATATTGACAGTGGATGCTCTCATCACATGATAGGAGACAAAAGTAAGTTTGTCACCTTAACTCAATATGATGAAAATAGTGTTAGATTTGGAAATGATGCTCCATGTCTAATAAAAGGAAAAGGTTTCATTAAGCTTACAGAAAAGATTTCATGTGATAATGCATACTATGTTAAAGGATTGAATTATAATTTGTTGAGTGTGTCATAGTTAAGCAATGTAGGCTACAAAGTAGAATTTGGAAATAAAATTGCCAAGATCTATGACAACAATGGAAATTTGATAGGAAAAGGAGACCAAACTAGGAGTAATCTATTGTACCTCGACATTGAAGATGCCACTTATCTCATTGTCAAATTTGATGATGTATGGATATGGCATAAAAGACTATGTAATGTTAATTTTGACAACCTAATTAGCATCATCTGTATGAAGAAGGTGAGAGGTTTGCCTAAACTGAAAAAACCAGACAATGTAATATGCAAACAATATCAGTTAGGTAAGATGACCAAGTCAAGCTTCAAAAGTAAAGCCTATACTTCCAAAGAAGTATTAGAAATTGTTCATACAAATTTGTGTGGACCTCAAAAGTACAAATTTACAAAGGAGACAAATATATAATGCAGTTTGTTGATGACTACTCCATGATGATGACTGTTATGTTTTTAAAGTAAAAGTCTGATGCCTTTCAAATGTTTAAATGGTATTTGGAAAGGGCTGAAAAAAAAAGGAAAGAACCTGAAATGTTTGAGATCAAATAGAGGAGGAGAGTTCACATCAAGAGAATTTGAGATGTTTTGTAATGACAAAGGAATAGAGAGACAAACTTCTGCACCAAAATCCCCTCCACATAATGGAATTGTTGAGAGAAGAAATAGACTAGTGATGGACTATGCCAGAACACTAATGATGGAGAATAATGTTGCTTTAAAGTACTGGAGAGAAGTTGTAAGCACAGTTGTCTACACCCTAAACTATGTGCAAATCAAGAAAGGCACAAATGCAACACCTTTTGAATTATGGTATGGTCACTTACCCAATGTGAAACATTTCAAAGTGTTTGGCTGTAAATGCTATATTCTTAAAGATTCTAGAAATGGAAAGTTTGATGCAAAGAGTGATGAAGGTGTATTCCTTGGATACTCCACTAGAAGTAAAGCATACAAATGTTTAAATACTAACACTAACAAAATTGTGGAGAGTGCAAATGTAAAATTTGATGAGCATACAAAAATTCATGATGATGAATCCATCAAAAGACTAGAAGAATACAAATCATTTGTATAGTTCTATGAGGGAATGCCTGTTGAGGAAGATGCTACCAACCAAGTGGAAATCCAACAAGTGTTAGTAACTGTCGAGTCACAGCCAGTAAATGTTGAGTTGCATTCAAATGCCAAGTTGAATAAAGAAGGCGCACATTCTGATTTTGAAGTTAGTACAAATGAAAGAGATGTCGAGTTACCTAAAAGAGATGTGCACATTGATTTTGAAGCTAAAAGACCAAACATGAAAACAAGGATAGAAACAAGGCTATCCAAGTATGTGAGAAGACATCACCCTGGTGAAAAAATCATTAGTGTTAAAGAAGCTAGACCAATGACAAGGAATAGACTGAGGAATGAAACGTGCTTGCTAAGCCAAACTGAACCCAAAATAGTAAAAGATGCACTAGAAGATGATGATTGGTACAAAGAAATGGAAGAAGAAATTAAGTAGATAGAAAAGAAGAAAACTTGGAGCCTAGTTCCAAGACTAGTTGACAAAAATATGATTAGAACCAAGTGGGTGTTTAGGAAAAAGCTAGATGAAAATGGTGAGATAACAAGAAACAAAGCTAGACTAGTTTGTAAAGGTTATGCTCAAGAAGAAGGACTAGATTATGGGGAAACATTTTCCCCTATTAAAAGAATGGAAGGAGTGGGAAACATTTGCCCCTATTGAAAGAATGGAAGGAGTCAAAACATTACTTGCATATGCTACCTACAAAGGATTTAAGGTGTACCAAATGGATGTCAAGTCTGCATTTTTGAATGGAATATTAGAGGAGGAAGTCTACATAGAATAGCTAGAAGGATTTGTAGATGACATCAACAAGGATATGGTATGTAAACTACATAAAGCTCTATATGGCTTGAAACAAGCACCAAGAGCATGGTATGAGAGGCTTCAGAAGTATCTTGTGAAGATTGGATTTGAAAAAATTGATGACAATAGTAATTTGTACATCAAAATAGAAAAAGGTAAATATGTACTATTATCAAAAATAATTGTTGATGACATAATATTTGGAGGAAAAGATGCTCTATGCAAATATTTTGCTAACCAGATGAAGCATGAGTTTGAGATGTCAATGTTTGGTGAAATCAAGTTCTTTGTTGGCCTACAAGTCTATCAATTGAAGCAAGGCATATTCGTTACCCAGCCAAAGTACATCAAAGAGATACTAAAAACATTTGGACTAGAAAAATCAAAACTTGTGAGCACACTTATGATAACTAGACATAAGTTATCAAAGAATGATGAGTCAGTTGAAGTAAATCAAACATTATACAAGTCAATGATTGGTAAGTTGCAGTATGTTGTACACAAAAGAGCTAATATTGCATTGTTTGTTGGTATAGTTGCAAAATTTTATGCAAACCCAAGAGAAAATCATCTTATGACAGTAAATAGAATAAAGAGGTACCCAAAAGGAACAAAGGACTTTGGCTTATATAATAAGAAGAATGAAAAGTTTGAATTAAAAGCCTACACTAATGCTGATTGGGGAGGAAACATAGATGATAGGAAAAACACTAGTGGAGGAGCACTCTTTCTAGGCAAAAGACTAGTTACTTGGACTAGTAAGAAGCAAAGTTGTACCTCATGATCCATAGCTGAAGCTGAATATGTGGCTACTTCCATCAACTACACTAATATTGTATGGATTAAGCATCTACTAACAAGTATGAAGGAGGAGATAACTAAACCTATGATACTTTATTGTGATAATACCAGTGCTATCAACATATCAAAGAACCCTGTGATGCATGTTAAAACTGAGCACATTGCAATCAAGTATCACTATGTAAAAGAACTAGTGGAAGACAAAGAGGTGAAGATGGAGTATGTGAGTTCAAAAGAAAAAATTATTGACATCTTCACAAAGCCATTGCCTAAGGATGCATATGAATATCTTAGAGGTAAGCTAGGGGTAATACCCCTATCAAAGGTTGTTTAAGAAACAACAGAATTGCCCTACATCAAATAGGTTGATTGTTTAATGACAAAAATTGATGGAGAGGATCATACTTTAGGATTTGCTTGAAGTACTTAAAGTGCTGAAATTCCAAAATAGTCACAAGGATCGTGACAAAGGGAGAGATTGAAGTTACTATAGATTCTATGTCTACATGATAAGATGATGACATGATATGTCTTTGGCATTGTTGTTAAAGAGGGAGAAATAGTAGAAAATGATCAAGACCACAGGATCAGAAGATAAGAGGGAGAAATAGCAGAAGAAAAGAGAGAGATACAACAAAAAGATAGAGAAAAGGATAAAATAGCTAAGAGAGAGAACAACAGTTATAAGCGAGAAGCAAAAAGATCAATCAAGATAACAGATTTAACAGGGAGAATATCAAAGAAAATAGTGTATCAACAAAGAGGGAGATATGAAAGCCGATAAAAATAGAAATGACAATAAATTTCTTTTTGGCATTGTCTTACTATTTTAACTTAGTTATGTTTTTCATTTTAGTAACTTGGTTGATTAGTTTGGTTTGCCATCAATGACAAAGAGGGAGATTATTGGAATCTAATTGAAAAGATCATTGAGATTGTTGAAGAAGTATGTTTCAATCATTGTTTTGTCACTGATGTCAAACCTAATATTTGCTAGTAAGAGAATTTCTTATAAGATCCAAGCACTATCACTTAGTTGATTGATGAAGACGATTTAATCAATAAGATGTAATAATAGCACCTAGAGAAAAGGTTGAGTTATGATTTTGTAATGAAGTGCAAGCAAGTATCAGTTAAGATAGTGGTGAAATAATGTACTTGAAGATACAAAGGTTGGCTACACTTAAGAACTTAAGAAGAACAAGTTATAACAAAGACTATCTAGAAAGCCTAAACAAAGTCTATAGTGGGTGTCAAGAAAAGTTAGTTCATGCTAAGAAGATTGCCAGTATGTGTCGAGTAAATAAAAATCTAGTGTGTGCCGAGTAACTTAGTTGGTCCTAAGCAAAATGTAACAAGTTTCGAGCATTAGAAAAGCATAGTTGATGCTGAGTGAAAATGTAATAGGTGCTGAGTAACATAGTATGTGATGAGCATTGGAAATTTAATAATGTCGAGTTGTTGTATTATTTGAAAAGTCAAAGATTTTCCAGATTTGAGCCGACAAGTTTTTTATCTTGAATTTTATGAACCAGGTGGATGATAAGGATGCTAAGATAGTGGTACAAAATTCTAGGCTAACCGTTTTTAGGCAATTACAAGTGGATTCCATATGAAGTTTCTAGAAGGAAACAAGATAAGGGACAGATACATCATATCTTACTTGATCTATTCAAACCCAAATTAGACATGGGAAATTAAAGCAGGAAAAGTATTCTAAATTCCTACTTAAGGAATTGTAGGTCAAGAAGCCAAAACAAAAGAGTGTGTGGTGTCAAGAAGGCGCTAAGAAGAAAGAATAGAGTACAGAAACTCTGCTTTGTCAAGTGACCATAGAAGTGACTGCATTGGTACAATGAGCAAGGAGACTCAAGGAGACAAAAGCTTGAGGAGTGGACAAGCTGTCATAAATGCAAAGATTGAAATCCAAGCAGAATTGTGAACTGAATTGAGATCTAAAATCTACAAGTTATGTTGTAAGTTGAATCAGGTCAAAAGCCCTTAGTGTTACTCTCTAGTAATTGTATCAATTAGGGAAAAATCCTATGGACTTAGGTTGGTCTAACAACCATTGAGAAATCCTTTAATAGGGTGGCATTCCAAGTGAATGTCCTAAAGTCCTTTAACCAGGCTCACTCCTAACAGAGTGGTTGAAATCCCTTCACCAAGAAACATTTAATAGTGTGTGTTGTAGCCTTTAATAGGGTAGGCCTTTCATAAGGCATCACTCTAAAAGAGTGAGAAACAAGGTAGCATGTTATTGGTGGTTTTTCCCAAATTGGGTTTTCACATAAATCATTGTGTTATATATTGCTCTTTCATGTTTTATTGTTGCATGTTGATTTATTAGTAACCTGCAAGTTTAGATTAATAAGCTTGGATGAATGAATGTTTAATGGGCTCACTAGGATAAGTAAAAAGTTTTATTGGACCTTGAGTAATTGATTAACACCCCCCCCCCCTCTCAGTTACTCTAAAGAATTCTAACACACATCCTTGCCACTATTGGCACTGCCATCTTCCACCGCTCTACCCCCACCACCGCTCAGCTAAGCGGTAGTGTGTTTTTTTTGTTTATTCAAAAAAAATTTGTTAAATTCATTTTTATAGCATTTATAGGGGCCCTATCCTTTTTGTGATATCTTGAGCATATGGGGGTGTTTTTTCCAATCTGAAAGAAGCACCAAAAAGATGTTGTAGACACCTAAAATTGTCCTAAACACTATATTAATTGATTGAATATTTCCCTTGACACTATAATTTATTATTTATTAATTAATTATATTTTTCATATTCTTCTGCTTATTTAATTCAATAGGTTCACTTCCCTAATGTATTTAAATTTAATTTGAATACTTCCCCTCCAATGTGTTAAATTTATTTAAAGCATAGTGCTCCATAAAATCCCCTTTTAAATAAATTCCAATTTATTTAAATCCCTCCACTTTATTAAATTCTCTAATCTTATGATTAAGTTAAATCTTATTTAATTTAATCCTAATCCCATCCTAAAACCTAGTCTACACTCATCACTCTCATCCTTCTAAGCCTACCCGTTAATTAATCCCACTTAATTAATCCTACACACCTTTCTAAACACCTTTTAGCTCTTAAGTGTTTTCTCACACATGTGTGAGAAACTCAAGATGTAATAAAGCTTCCATTTTATTAATTTATTCAAAAGTGTCTTACACTGTTACACACTTGTCCCCCTTTCTTTCTCCAAGATTGCTCACACATGTGTAAGCAAACCTTGAGCCATCCCTTTCACCCAAAAGGCTTATGTTGACCTATGTGGATGCCACATAGATGCCACCTCCCCAAGGCCTCTATCAAACCTATAAATAGAGCCCTTGTCTCAAGCATTTCTCATCTCCTCCATATGCATTTTTATCATGCTAGTTTAAACGTAGAGCTTTCTAGTGAATTTTAGTGATTTTTATGCATTGTTACTAACCTTTGGTAGGCTAGTTCATTTTCATTTGCATTCTTAACTTAGTTTGATTTCTTGCATCCACATTCATATCCTTTGAATGCTTCCAAGCATGGTTGCTTCCATAGCCATTGTTTGTAGTGTTCTCCATTCATCTTAGCATAGTTTCATGTCATTGCATATCATTTATCAAATCATGGGATTCCATAGTTGTGTTTGAGCATAGCACATCCACATTTTTTATCCTTAAGCACACCAACAAGGCCTCTTATGGGCACCCTTGTTGAGTAGCTTTGAGGTTGCATGAGGAATCTAGTTTTTCGGTTGCATAGTTTTAAAACTCAAGTCTAACATTAGTTGTATATTGTTTTTTTTTGAATTTTTTATATGCACATGTATAACTAACATTTTCTTGTTTACGCATGCTCCTAATAGGTTGGATTTTCTTGTATACATTTTGGCACACTTGGTGGGATTGACATCCCTCTAAACATTAAAATTTTAAGCTAAAATTGTCATTTTCTCAAAACATCATGGATTTTGATTTCACACATAGTGTCATCTGCGTGTATGAACTGTCGTCTCCATTATTTAGCATCTCCATTGTGTAAAGTGTCGTCTCTGCCATATAAACTAGTGTCTCCACCCTAAACCAACATCTTTGCCTTTGGATTGGCATCTTTACCTTTGTACTGGCATCTCCACCTCTAAACTGGTGTCTTCACCTCTATACTGGCATCTCTGCCTTTGAAGTGCATTTTTTTTCCCAGCAAGGCCTTACAACCTCCTACATATAGAACAAGGCAATTTTTTTTAATTTAAAAGTTTAAAAAATTGGTTGTTTGAGCCATTTTCTAGCTTGTGGACCTATTTTTGACGCTGCAAAACAAAAATTTGATACCCTAGGGAAATCCAGCCACTAGACTCCTTCTCCTGCTACTACTAGGCTCTGCTCAGCCACCACGGCCTGGCCACTAGTGGCACCACCATCTTCCATCGCTCTGCCCCCAGCACCGCTTAGCTAAGTGGTACTATTTTTTTAAAATTTATTCGAAAAAAAAAAGTTAAATTAAATTCATTTTTATTACATTTGTAGGGTCCTATCCTTCTTTTTGCAATATCTTGAGCGTACAGGCAATTTTTTTGATCCAAAAGAAGCATTAATAAGATCGTTCCAAGACAAAGATGATGGATCAAGTATTTTTGGGATTTTTCTCTAGTTTGATACCTATTATTGAGCTTGAAGTTTATTGATTGCTTCTATCTTTTGGGGGCCATAACATCTTCGTTATAGCTCTGTCTTGTGAGAAAAAAAAGAGTCAGAAAGTTATTCTTGAGACATTTCCAAATTCTTTGTCATTTCACTAGTATTTTATACTAGGTTTTTATGATTCATTTTTGAAGCTTTTTTTCTCTTCACTCATTTACACATTTGTTCTATAAGCTAGGGTTTGATTATTTACATTACAGGGGTGTTTTTATATTACTTTTTTTTATTATATTAGCATATCAAAAAACTTCAAAAAAACCTTCTAAAATAAAGTTTGAGACCTTTTCTTGTTTGGAACTTTTGACCCCTCGCAACTACCACACTTGGAAGACCTCAATGGCACAACTTCTC
This sequence comes from Cupressus sempervirens, assembly GCA_028749045.1. Taxonomy (NCBI): domain Eukaryota; kingdom Viridiplantae; phylum Streptophyta; class Pinopsida; order Cupressales; family Cupressaceae; genus Cupressus; species Cupressus sempervirens. Next base: position 400,648,183 of record CM053787.1, read on the forward strand.
TGGTCAAAAGGGTTGTGGTCAAGTTTAACATTTTGCAGCTTTTTTTTAGAGGCCTTATGAGAGCATGCAACACCAAAACAAGATGGATGAGGCAATTAGATTGATTGCATTACAAGTATTAGATAGTCTACAGTTTCATCTAGACAGGTGCAATACTCCTATAACTATGTGGAACAAGCTTCTTGCCTTGTTTGGTACTATGAATGGGTTCAAGGCACTTTAGATAGAGGTAGAGGTTACCTCTCTTGAATTAGATTCCTTTTCAACTATTGATGTCTTCTTGATGAAGTTTCATTAACAGAGATATGTGTTGTGGGGTTATGGAAAGATGAAGATTGATGCTGAGTGCATCTATCTAATTCTCTCTAAGTGTCAAGGGAATTTTCAAAAAAATTCTTCTACCTTCTATTCCACCAAAGATGCTTTGAGGAATAGATTTGTTATGCCTACTTTTGAGGTCTTTTGTGATCACTTGACTAGAGAGCTTAGTCAAATCTTACACAATTGGAAACTATGACTAGTTCTAAGAGAAAGACACTAGTAGCTCATACATCTATAGAAAAGATCAAGTAGAAACTTAAGCATAAGTCAGATTCAATAGGAAATGAGAGTTCTTCCAAGCCTACTCCCAAATCAGATGCTTAGAAGCCCTCTCAAAAGGGTAATTCTTGTAAGTCTAGTGAGTCTTCCTCCAAGACTAAGAAATACATAGGTGATCCTTACAGCTTTTGTGGTAAGGAAGGACATCCAACTTCTAGGTGTTAGAAATGTCTTGAGGCAATAAAGAAGGCCATGTGGCATTCCATAATCCTTCTTCGAAGCCTCCACCTCCTCCTACAGGGAAAGGACATGCTCTTTCTATACGAGCATTGTCTTCTACACCTTTTTGGATTCTTGATTCTAGAGCTTCTCATCATATGAAACACTCACCTAATTTGGTTACCTCACTTTCTTAGAGTGTTACTACACAGTTTGAAGTTGGTGATTCTACTCAACTTTCAGTCACAGTTTCAAGAACTATCTCTTTAGAAGTTGGTTCACTACAAGATGTTCTCTTAGTTCCAGTCATTTCTATGAACCTCTTGTCTATCTTTGGATTTGTCATTCAGGCTCTGGAAAGATAGTTGAGTTCTCACCACATGATGCGATTATTTGAGACCTCCATGATCTTGACTTGGTTATTTCTATAGGGATTGTTGATCTTTAGTCTCACTTATATTAGTTTGCTGGCTTTGAGAGCTTTGATTCTATAGGTTTTTCTCTCATTGCTCATGTAGACACAATGAGAAAGCTTTGGAATGAGAATTTTTTCCATGTCAACTATAGATATCTACAATAGATGAGTACATAGGAGCTAGTGATTGGGTTTCCTTAGATCTCTTGTACTAAGAATGTGTCTTAAGGTTGTGCATTTGGTAAACATCATAGAGATCCTCTCCGACAGGTAGATCCACATGTGCTAAGGCACCATTGGAGTTGATACATAATGATCTTATGTCATTTTCCACTCCATCCTTTTTAGGTGCTCGATATGTGCTCACCTTCATAGATGACACCTCTAGATGCACATAGGTGTACTTTCTAAAGTACAAGTCTAATGTATTTGATTCCTTTCAAATCTTTAAGACATTTGTGGAGAAGCAGTCTATTATTTTTTTCAGGCATATATGCACTGACAATGGAGGGAATATGTGAATTATTCTTCTAGAGATTTTTTCATTGAGCATGGTTTATAGCATTAGTTCTCTATTCCCTATACACCTCAGCAGAATGGAGTTGTAGAGAGAAAGAACAGGACATAGGAGAGATGGCTAAATTGTATGATTCAATCTAGATCTATGAGTTCTTCATTCTAGGCCAAAGCTATCAATTGTGCCAACTATATTCAGAATCATATGTCTCATAAGCTATTGTAAAACATGACTACTGAGGAGACTTGGACTCATGTCAAGCCCAATGTTTCTACTTTTTGCATTTTTTCTAGTGAGGCTTAAGCATTTATTACAGATGCTCAACATAAACCCATGGAGAAGAAGAGTTGACCACTCATTTTTGTTGGCTATTGTGAGGATGTGAAGGCATATAGATTGTTTGATCTTGATTCTAGAGATGTCTTATTTTAGTGAGATGTTTAGTTTGATGAGCGTTATCCTCCGATGGATCCTCCATCTCCATATTCTTCCTCACTACCCAATACTTCCACTACTACACTATAGGATTATGCATCCTTTGAGGAAAATATAGATATTGATCCCTATTCACTACCTCCACCAAATGTTTTGCAAGATTCCAAGTGGGTTTGTTATACTATTGATGCAACTGGACCTTTGGCAGGTGATCCTATAGATACGCGTCACACTCGTGCTCAGACTGCAGGTAGTGGCCTTTTGATTCATGCAATTTTAGATGATCCTCATAATTTTTCACAAGCAACAGGGCACTTAAAGTGGGATAGGGATATGGATGAGGAGTACTCTTCTTTGATGGAGAACCACACATGGGATCTTTGTCCTCTTTCGAAAGGAAGAAAGTTGGTTTGATGCCAGTGGGTGTATTGTACTAAGTATGTTACAAATGGTTCTATTGATAGGTACAAGGCACACTTATTGCAAAGAGTTTCTCACTGGTTCAGTGTCAATACCTTTGCCCATGTTCCTAAGATGAATTCTATTCACCTTGTACTCTCTCTTGCAGCTTCACAGGGAGGGACTATTTTTCAAATGGACATAAAAAGTGTCTTTTTGCATGGAGACCTTCATGAGGAGATCTACATGGAGCAGCCTCATGGTTTTGTGTAGGACTCTTAATTAGTATTTTGTCTTTGGAGGTCTTTATATGGTATCAAACACGACCCTAGGACTTGGTATGAGAAGATGGATTCCTTCTTGCTTGCTTCATAGTTCACTCAATGTCATTCTGATCCTACAATTTACATTCAACATCATGGGGCTGACTTATTGATACTTTTTTCTATGTTGAGGACCTCATCATCATAGGAAGCTCAATCTCCATGATACAGAGTATTCAACAAGCATTGAGAGAGTAGTTTGAGATGACAAATCTTGGACTTCTACACTATTTTTTGGGCCTATAAGTTGTTCAATCTTTGGATGGGATAGCTATACTCCAACAAAAGTATGCTCTCCATATGCTTCAAATATTTGGCATGCCTGATTGTAATCCTACTCCCACACTTTTTTACTCAAGTGTTGTTTTATCTACCACTTTCTCTACTCCTACAATGAATTCCACTTTATACAAACATGTTGTGGGTAGTTTTTTATACCCGAAACACACACATCCTGATATTTCCTTTATGGTTGGACTTGTCTAATCTCAATTCTCCCATAATCCTCATGAGAGTCATTGGCAAGCTTCCAAATGTATCTTGAGGTATATTAGAGGTACAACATGTTATGACATTCACTACACATCAGGGGATCCTCGCATTTTTGGTCTCATAGATTCAGACTGGGTTAGTGATATTGATGATCACAAATCTACTTCTAGTTTTTTATTCTATCTTGGTTTTGGTCCTATCACATGGCTTTGCAAGAATCAACATGCTCACAAATTATCACATACAGAGGAAGAATACATGGCAGCTATATTGGCTTGTCAGGAGATTTTGTGGATTCAACATTTGATGACAGAGTTTGGATTTTCTCTTGATAGTCCCACCATTCTTTGGTGTGACAATCAGAGTCCTATACACATTTCATGCAACCCAGTTGAGCATCAATAGACAAAGCACATCAAGTTTCACATGCACGTCATTAGGCACCTAATTTAGGATGACACTTTGAGCTTGGAGTACATTCCTACTACTCAACAAGTTGTAGACATCTTTACTAAACTTTTTACATCCCTATAGTATCTTGAACTATGTTTTATGCTTGTGTTGAAGAAAGTTGTCCTTAGGGGGTCTCAGTGATGAGTCATTCCTTCCTTCCTTTTCATGTTATCTTTTTTTAGAGTAGAGTTTTTCCCACTGGGTTTTCTCTAATTCTTCACTTCATAGAGATTTGGTTGTGATTGGGTACCTCATCAGGCATTATTGTCGGGACCCAAGTTTTCTTTCAGCATTGCATTGTAGTTCCCTTACTCTTTTAGCATTATTTGTAGCTACATTATTGCTCATCTTAAGGGGAGGTGTTAGAGTAAAGCATTAATTTAATTTCATTTATTGAATGTACTTTACTCCCTTGTTAAGAATTCACTTTAAGCACCTTTTGCATTCTCATTTAATAATTAATTAGTAATTGTTTAATAGCATTTACCTTTTAGGTTACCCTTTTACCTTTTAGGTTACCCTTTTCAGATTTTAATCTCCTTTTATAACGATAGATCATTTGTAATTATCTTACATCTTTTTCATTTCTAAGGACACAATTTGCATATTTTTAGAGAAAAACCCTTGCCTCCTCTTGCTTTTTTCTTCTTTGTGGCAAGTTTTTACATGCAGATATTCTTCGGGCTTTATGGTTTTGTATTGCTCAAATCCTTCAGTGGGAAGGGAGTTTGTAGTGGAGTGGAAGATCTTTGTGAATGTTGGTCTAAAGTTGTGGTCTAGCTATTTTTTGGACCCTTGGTTTGTCAAAAATTTTGGGACGGGCTATCTAAGGCCTAAGTATGGGAGTTGGGTATTTTGGGAATGATTCTACCTCCTCCTCTTGGTTTCTTTTCCTCTTGTGATCAGGTTTTAGCTAAAAGTTTTAAAAGGCTCACCCCTCGTACTTGGAAATTGTTTTTGGTTTAAATTTGTAACTATTATAGGGGATTTTTCTATAATTATCTTTGAAAATATTGACTATGGTTGTGTTTGAGTTATATCCACACCTTTCTTTTTGATAGAGTTAGACCTAAAAAGTTTTTCTCTTATGTCGATGGTCACTAGCTGCAGTTAATATGTTGTTAATTATATCTAGTGACTTCTCTTTGAGCTTGTCACCTTTGTACCACAAGCCAACACCCTCCTTCTACTTATTTTATCGAGAGAGAGAGAGAGAGAGAGAGAGAGAGAGAGAGAGAGAGTAGAATATATATTTACTAAACCTTTGGCAAAGAACACCTTTGAATATCTCAGAGTTACTCTTGGGGTGATGGACCCTCCTTATGAAGTTTAGATGATGTAGTACTGCATCCATCTAGTATATTTAAAGCATAGTCATTGACCTAAACATGATGCTTGATATTTCTTGTTCGTGTGATTGGTTTCATGGTGCAAAGATAACACTAGAACTCATATGTGATGATTTTTATATAATAGTGTTTGTTGGAACTTATCATTATTTTTGGCTGTAGATTGTCTTGATCCAATATAAGTACTTTGAAGAGTTTATTATTAAAGGGGGGCATAACTTCTTTAAGGAGGAGATGACTTCATTAAGAGGGAGAGATTTCTTATGAAACTGCTATTTGATAGATTGGATCCTTTGCCATTGATTTCAAAGGGGGAGAGGATCTATGTAAAACCTTTGATCTGGAAAGGTATATGCATGAGAAGTTTGAAGAGTCTATATGTTGAGGATATTCAAAAAGATGTATTTAAGAATGACTTTTTTATTGATGGTTTTATATTGAATAGAATATATTGTTGGCACTTGGGATTATGCATAAATGTTTTAATAATGGTATGTTATGTCACTAATGTCAATATGTATTCTTTGGTTCCCGATAGACTCAAATTATATATATCATAGGCTACTTAATAGTTCAATGTAGATAGTGGTTGAAAAATTTAGATATGTGGGCTTATATTTGTGTAGAAGAATGAGTGCAAATATTATATCTATGTTCTCTATAATTTATGTGATGTTCTAGATGAGTTACAATTTATTTTGTGAAGACCTATAACAAACCAGTGTGTAAGAAAATGTGACAACACTAGTTACAATGTGTTTTCTATATCTTAACAATGAGTAGGGATTAATGTTGACATGCATGGAAGATGGAAGAAGACTTGTTTGTGTGTGTATGCTTAGATTTGAGAGTCATTTTGCTTATTCTGAAAGGCCACTAGTGTGTATGTGCAATACATTTTACTAGAAACAAACTTGAATATTGTAATGTGTGAATTATCATTGGAAAATATAATATTCTTATTGTAGTTCATGTGGGAGACTTTATGTAATGCTTGTATAGATTATTATGAAGGAATTTATTCCTTAGCATTGTCCCATGAAATTAATTATACATTACGGAAGCTCTAATAGGCCAACCTAATTAATTATGTGTATTGAGTACAAAGAAAATATATATTCCTTGTTTGGATGTAGAGATGCATTATGGATGCATGATGCAAGCCTTGATGTTGAATTATCAGAGTAGAGAAGAGACATTGTTTGGATGATAAGTGGACTTAAAAGGAACTACTTTGGCAAGTAAGTTGTAGATAAGTTAGTTCATTATTATTGGATAAGTTTTCTAGAAAGATCTATCTTTCACTTTTGTTAGAGCATTTGGACAGTGGTTCCACTTATTTTTTTCATTTTAAAATAAGATTGAAACCTTATAACAAGGGTTCAAGGTCTCCTAACAAGGATATATCCTTTAACATTTGAATTTTCACTAAACAAGTTATATTTTCCTCCTAATAGGATCCCATCCTTTCACAAGGAATTTATATATTAGTAAACTATCTTGTGGGTACCATCCCCACCAGGGTTTTACCTCCGATCAAGGATTTTCCTAGTTAACAATTTTATTTTTTATGATGTATTGTTTCTTAATATTGTGTATCATTGTTCTAATTATTGGTGATCGATTGTATAAGTTTGAATTTGATTATATTTGATCACAATTAATTCAGCCCCACCCCACCCCCCCCACCCCGCACTCCTCCTTTCAATTGTGTGTGGACTTTACTTCTTCACACTATCAGATATTTATTCTGATCATGCTATAGTTGAATGGACTAAGTTCTAGAAAATATTGGAGACCTATATAAATCATTTTGTTAATGGAAGATAAGGAGAAATTTGGGGATTCCCAACTCAGCTAGAAAGTCATCTAGACCTAGTGGAATTCATCAATAATCAATATCCTCATGACTTAGACTTATAAGGATCAAGTCACACTTGGAATAATAGAAGATCTAGAAATGATCTAATTAAATTTTTCTATAAGGAGATCTTATCTCTAATGAATGGTTTGGTGCTTCTATTTATCTTTGACTACCCTCTGCAAAAAAATTTCTAATCACTTTCCCATTTCTTTTTTGGTTGATTTGACCTCTCAAAATCATAACTTTCCCTTTATATTTGAGAAGATGTAGACTTCCCACCCAAATATTGAGGCTATCATACATTATTAAGATGAAGAGAATGATAAAGTGAAACAATGGAATAAAGAGGTTTTTAGTGGTATCTTTTCTTCTAAGGTTATAGTCTGGAACAAGATCTGAATGAGATTCAGGATAGTATTGATGCTAATGGATATAGTAATGTCTCTATAGCTTCTAAGAATGAGATTTTAGTGAAGTATCACAATATCATTTCCCAAGAGGAGGAATTCTAGAAAAAAGATCACGATTTATATGGGTATCAATTGGATGGAAGAATTCCATAATTTTCCACATGACAAGAATGAAGCACAAAAATAAAATCAAAGGGTGTGCACCAAGCTAGTCTACCAAAAAGTAGATGCCCTTCCCAAAAAATAAAAACTCTCAATAACCTGATTGGGTTATTCAAAAATTCAAATGTGGGCCAACTTGGTCCATAATAATAATAAATAACTCAATCAGGTTTTAAGAAGTATAAATAATAAATATTTCCTATATTTGAGGGGATTTTTATACCCTCAAACAACAACATCATCTAGGTGATAGTGAGAGGCCAAAACTCGATTGGGTTTGTAAAGAAATTACTATTTTCTTTGCATTTTCATCCATGGTGCCCCATAAACAAAGTATGTGCTCATTCTCTTTGTCATTTATGTATTTTCTCATCATAATTTTTTTTTTTTTTTTTTGTAATTTGTAAGATTTGTACTATTTTTCATAATTTGTAGTTTTTTTAAAAAAAATATGAGATGCATCAATGAATCCAAGAAAATCAGGTAGAACCGAATGACCATCTCTAGCATAAACACCATGATCAAACCATCCACACACAATAACATAGCCATAAAACACTCTACCCATTGTGACAAAAACACAAAACTCTCCACCCACTCCAACATAGGCATAAAACCCTCCACTCAATGTTCACATTCAACAACTGTCACTACCTATTAACCCTTCTTGTATACCATTACATCATGTAAACACTATGTAATAGGACTTCATAAATTGCCTTACACAAAATAGCGCTCACATTACCCAAATAGTCAATAGGTTGTAGTCATGTACACTTCCTCACTACTCAACCCTAGTTAATACACTTGAATAAATGACCCAAAATGTGAATCAGGTGTCTAGGGAGGTTACAAAATGGGGATCATGGAGGGATAGGTTTCATGCATGTTATGCCAGTGGTTATCATATCATAAAGTGAAAGATAAGGAAATAAATAAAGATAGTGTATGTGCTCTTTTCACTTATCCTATATCTGGCAACTCCCTATTATGCACAACCAAAACTTTTTCTATTCATTGGTGCACTCATGCTAGCATGAGATCATTTTTTTGGGATAGGTGGTATATGGTATTTTACCTACCACCATGTAATAATAATGAGGCACCTCTATATTTTTTGAGAAAGATACATTGTGAGTTCATCATTGGCGAGAAGCCAAATTACATTGACATATGTGAGTTCTAGGGTAGAGAGTGAGGCTCTGTGTAGGATAGACCTCGAGCTTGTAGGGTGGTACCACAATATTAGAGGAGATATGAAAAATAAAAAACCAAGCCTCATGTTGTGTTCCCAATAATCATAAAGGAGTCTACTAATTTACAAACTCTTTGTGCAATTGCATAATCGATAGATTTCATCATTGAGTATGGCTCACAATTAGGTGATATTACTTCACCTATGACACCTCAACTATCATCAGATATGCCTTTAGGGTCATCACAACCTACAAAAGCTCCATCATCATCACCTGTGGCAGCTTGACCATCATCATATGTGCCTTTAGGATCATCCTAGCCTTTAGAAGCTCCATCATCATCACTTACTCCACCAGTGTCATCCCCACTTATACCACCTACATTGTCATTACGTACATTGTAATATCCCCATATTTTTAGCATCTCAGTGGAGTTCTTAGCCTTAACATTCTCCAAAGGCTAAGTGGAGAAATTGATTAAATTAATTTCTTATATAAAGTCATTAAATAAATTAAAATAAAAAGGTGACTTTATATTTAATTAATTTAATTAATTGAGAGTGCATTAATTACTGGAAGGGGGAAACTTCTAGTAATTTAATTTTCTAGAAGCACAATTAATTAGTGTATTGCAAGAGAGAAACTTCTAGTGAATGTTTTAATTATTGGAAGGAGGAAACTTTTAGTAATTTAATTTTCTAAAAGCACATTAATTATTGGAAAGGGATAAACTTCTAGAGAATGCAATTATTAAATATTGTATTTCCTTCTAGAAGGGTGAAGGAAAATTATAAATAGAGGTGAGAGCTTCATTGTTTATCATATGATTATTGTGAAATGCATTTGATATTAAGTTGGGAGAAGAAAGTAAGGTTTTTGATTTCAGTCAGTCATTGGAGAATTTCAACTCGTTAGTGTTGTAACCATTTGAGGTGGTGAAATATCCATTGAATTTGGTATTCAGGAGAGCTTCAATTCAGGATTTCTATTTGTGCTTAAATTGGAGAATAGATTTTGGCTGCTACAATATGCATGTACGATGTCGTGTTGTAGTATCTATGTTTGATTCATTTCCATTCTTGGGCATCACTATTATTAGGTTCCTCTTGTAACTATTAGTAGTTATCATTGTACTTCATATGCATATGATTTTGTTGTGATAATTCAAAATCAGATTTTGGCATTACTATAGTCATTATTGTATGTCAATTATTTTGCATTTCATATCTAGTTTCCATTGAAAATACCAAAATAATTGCACTTGCATATTAGTTCCTTGTAACAGGATATTACATTGGTATCAGAGCTTGCTTGCAAAGTGTTTGAAAAAATGTTGAAAAACTAAATTTGAGAAGATTTTAGTGTTTGAAGAAGTTATAACCTATTGGGTTTATTACATTGGTATCAGAGTTAAATACTGCCATCCTGAGGGTTTAGCAATCACATGTAGCCATCTAGGGTTGGTTCTCACAAATTTTCCACTCACAGGTAAGCTTTATTTGATAGGGAACAAGATTTTTATAGGAATCCAGACACCATGGGTGAAAGGAAAGAGCATAGCCTACCAAGAGACAATAGGAATGAGGATCAAGAAACAAGGGAATTTTACAGAGCAATGGTTATGAAGAAAAGAGTGGATGGATTAGGCTTTGCAGACACTCACCACCATGGTTGAGTGCATGAATCCATAGGATTGATAGAATCAAGAACAAGAGGACAATAGGAGTGTGGTGGGATCACCTAGAGCTGATAGAACTCTTTCTAGAAAAATAGATAGGCCCACACACCCTACCTTTTTTAGAGAAGAACTAGTACAGGAACCAATGGAGGAAGTTGAGGATGAGACATTTGTAGATATCCATATGGCTTCAAATGATGAATGGAAATTATTGGCACCACAAGTTTGAGAGACGATGACCTTTGAATGCTTTGTTAATTAGAGAATAGAACATTACAGGTCACTTAGATAGGATAGGAGGCCTAGGAGTCAAAATAGTGAGTAGAAGAGGGCTAAAGAAAAGCTTACTATGCCTACATTTGATGGGAGTGGTAAGATGAAAGTTCAAGCTTGGATTTATAAGCTTGACACATTTTTGGCACTAAGGCCAATGACAAATATTGAAGCTATCAAAAATGCCACTTTGCATTTGGAGGGAGTAGCACATGATTGGTGGTACCATGGTATGGTAACACTTCAGTATAATCAAGTGACAAAGTACCGGGACTTTGTGGATAGGTTGGTTGAAAGATTTGATAAGAAGGAACTAGGGATTTACTTTCAAGAATTACCATAGCTAAAATAAATAGGCAACTTGGAGTATTTCATTGCTGAGTTTTAATAGTTGGCTATCATCATGCCAAACATTTTAGATCGTAGATTGATAGTTCTTTTCATTGAAGGCCTATCTGAACCACTGAGAGGTTGGATAAAAGCATTTGATCCCATTTCTTTACAAGAAGCTAGAAGAAAGGAAAATGCAGTCCCAACAAACAAATTTCAGTCCAAAGGAGCATCTCCTAGTAAGGATAAAAAACCATTTTATAAAAAACTAGAGAGGAATGATTTCAAAAATGATTCTAAAGACAAAACTCCAGCATCTTTTGAGAAGGAAATATTAAATTATTTGAGAAAGAAAAAATTGTGATTTTGTTGTAAGGGACCCTATGATGCAAACCATGACTGTCCTCTTAGACCAAAGGGAAAAGCTAACAGAGTTATGTGGGCATACTATGAGGAATTAGAATCAAATGATTCAAACCAGCAATCTGATATAGAGGAAATAGATGGTGAAAAAAAGGAAGGTAAGGCTGAAAACTTGTCTAAAATGGAGTTCAAGGATGGGGAAGGAGGTGGGCAACTTAGAGAAGCTCATCTCACTAGTATTAAGCAAGAAGGATCCTTTCGAATGAGAGGAGTACTTTTTGGATAGTGAGTTATAACTTTGGTTGATACTGGTGCCACTCATAATTTCATTGATGCTAGGTTGGTGGAAAGACATGGCATACAAACAGAGGAGTTTGGAGGAATTAGAGTGAGGGTAGTTGATGGCTATGTCCTCAATTGTGATCGTATGATCACTAGAGTCCCATTGGAAGTTAACAGTTATGCTTTTAAGGTGGATTTCTATGTTGTGCCTATGGGAGATATAAAAATAGTCCTTGGAACGAGTTGGTTGCATGGTATTGGTGAGTTCACTCTTAATCTCAAGGAGATGGAGATGAGTTTTAAAGTAAATGGGAAGATACATATTCTTAAGGCAATCAGGGACAGTGATTTCAAAATGGTCTCTTTCTGGAGGATGGCTAGATTGATTCAACATGATCAGGTAGAGTGGGTAGTAGAGTGCTTGTTAATGCCATCACAGGAGGGACAAAAGAAGATTGAATATCCTCCTAATATTCAGAACCTTAGAGTTAAACACTCTAAGGTGTTCAGTGACATTCCACCAGATAGGGGTATTGAGAAAATCATTGAGTTAGAGGAGGGGGCTAAGCCCATCATGATTACAAAGAATTTGAAGGATGAAATTGAAAAAACCATAAAGGAGTTACTTGTTATGGGCCACATTAGACCAAGTAAGTCTCCTTTCACTTCTTCAATGGTGTTGGTAAAGGAGAAGGATGTGCATTGATTATAGAGTGCTTAATAGGAAGACAATTAAAAACAAGTACCCCATTCCTAGGATCGATGAGTTGATAGATGAGCTTCATGGAGCTTGCTTCTTCTTGAAAATAGATTTGAGATCAGGTTATCACCAGATCAGAGTTAGAGAGTAGGACGTCAAGAAGACAACCTTTAGATGTCATTGTGGCCATTTTGAGTTTGTAGTTATGCCATTTGGGCTAACTAACAAACCTGCTACTTTTTAGGCAACAATGAATAGGGTTTTCCATCCTTAGCTGAGGAAATTTTTACTTGTCTTCTTCAATGATATCTTAGTGTACATTAGATCTTGAGAGGAGCACTTGGTTCACCTTGACACGGTGTTGGATATATTGGGTAGAGAGTCCTTATATAAAAAGGAGTCAAAATTTGATTTGGGAATGAAAAAGTTATTATATTTGGGTCACAACATCAATGTAGAAGGCATACGCATGGATCCTGAAAAGATTTGTGCCATTGTGGAGTGACGTTCACCGGTGAACCTTACACAGTTGAGGGGCTTTCTTGGATTATGTGGTTTCTACAAGAGGTTTGTGGATGGATATTCCAGGCATGCAACACCCTTGACATGTTTGATGAGAAAGGGAGCTTTCTTGTGGACTCCTAAGGCACAAGAGTGTTTTGAGAAATTTAAGGAGTTGATGACTTCTTGTCCAGTGTTAGTGTTACCAGATTTTAGCAAACCTTTTGAGCTACAATATGATGCTTCCGGAGAGGGCATTGGAGTGGTGCTTATGCAGGAGAAGCACCCTATTACTTATAAGATTAGGAAGTTAAGAGGGCCAGAGCAGACCTTCAACATATATGATAAGGAGATGTTAGCCATTATGCATGCTTAGGCTAAATTCAAGCAATATTTTACAGGTAGCAAATTTTGTATTAAAACTGACCATAATAACCTAAAACACTTTTGGGGGCAGCAAGATCTCAATGATAGGCATCAAAAGTGGATAAGCAAGTTACAGTCTTATGACTTTGATATTACATATTTTAAAGGGACACAAAATGATGTAGTTGTTGATGCTTTATCACGTAGGCCCCATTTGATCTTATTAACAGATATATCAGAGAATTGGAGACACTTGATTCCTGTAGAGTATGAAAAGGATGCATAGATAGCCAGATTCATAGATGGAACTATTTAGGATAGGAGATACACCCTTGTGAATGAGCTCGTCATTTACAAAGGGAAAATATTTTTGGTTGTAGGCTCAGCAGTGAGGAGGATGGTTCTAAAATATTTTCATGATTCAACTATGGCAGGACATCCTAGTTTCTACAAGACACACCAGTAGATTAGAGAGCACTTCACATGGAATGGACTCAAAGCAGAAGTACTTCAGTATATTAGGGAGTGTCCCACCTGCTAGCAGAATAAGTAGGAACACTCCTATCTAGGCAATTTACTTCAGCCACTTATGATTCCTAATAGGTAGTGGGAGTGTTTATCTATGGACTTCATCATAGGACTTCCTAGAGCCCAAGGTAGGGACTGCATATATGTGGCTATGGATCGCCTTACAAAGTTTGCACATTTCTTTTCGATCACTAAAAAATACACTACTACATAGGTGGTAGAGTTGTTCTTCAAGGAGATATTTAGACTACATGGCTTACCTAAGAGAATTGTGAGTTGATAGGAGCTATTCAAGTTGTGTGCAACAGAGCTCACTCCGAGTACTAGCTACCACCCTCAGATAGATGGTCAAACAGAGATAGTGAATAAATGGGTGGAGGGATATCTCAGAAATTATATAGCAAGACAACAAAAGGCATGGGTAAAGTGGATTTATCTCTATGAGTATTGCTACAATACCACTTATCACATGTCTATTCAGATGTCACCCTTTTTGGTCCTATATGGGTATGAGGCACCCAATTTTATGGATCTAATTTTGAGTGATAGTAGAGTGCCCAGTGTAGGTGATTTGTTACAAGAGAGTCAAGACATTGTTAAGACTCTCAAAGATAATATAACTATGGCACAAAATCAGCAGAAGCAATATGCAAATCAGAAGAGGATAGACCATACTTTTGAGGTTGGAGATATGGTGTATCTTATGTTGCAACCTTACCGTCAATCCACTCTCAAGATGAGTGGTGCCAAGAAAATTAAGCCACGATACTATGGTCCATTTAGGGTTATTAGGAAAGTGGGAGAGGTGGCTTATGAGTTAGATTTGCTAGTAGAGAGCAAGGTGCACAAATTTTCCATGTGGCATGCCTCAAGAAGGCACTAGGACATCATATTTTTCCTTCTACAGTGCTCCCACCCTTGGATGATGAGGGAAAATTGATATTGGTGCCAGAGGCTATCATTGATTTTGGGAAAGGAACTTGAGGTGGCACACTATAAGGGAGTATTTGATAAATGATAGAGTACTGCTCTGATACCACTTGATGAAGGGCCACACCACCCTTACTCACTCACAATCAAGAAAGCAACAATATGGAGACCAAAAAATATGCTTCACAAGAAATTTTATTATACTTGAAGATCCTTACAACACCCACAAGATGATATCAAGCTTCTCCTTGAGCTTCTCCTTCCACAACTTCTACTTCTCAAGTTCCTACTCCTCGAGCTTCTACTCCTCAAGCTTCCCCTTGAGCTTGATTTAGAAATGCTCATATGCCTTGCTTAAATAGGCACTTACCACCCCATGCATGACTTATCCACAAGCTTCTAGAATTCCACCTACACAATATCCACAACCTTCTACAACTTCCATAACCTTCTAGAGTTACAACTAAGCACCACCATGTGGCCCAATTAGAAAATTACATTTCTTTTATGGATCACAACAAATATTAAATGCAAGATTTAAGAAACTTTCCACAAGCTTCTAAGATGCCACCTACACACCTCGATTAATGTAATGACAACTATTTTTTTTAATTTTTCTATTTATGCCACCTATGCACCTTGAAAATAAAAATCCTCTTTTCCTTTCTTTTCTTCTTTTTATTTTTTTATTATTTCTCCTCTAATTTTTGTCACTTTTCTCTCTCCTCCATTTTTTTTATTTTTATTTTTTAAATTTTAAAATTTACATTCAACATGTCTCCCCTTTATTTTGGATGCAAGATGCTCCTGCATCAGACTCCCCATGTCCGAAAAGATGTTCTAATAGCTGGAAGAACATCTTTCGAGATTCAGCACATAAATCCCAAACCGGTTCTTCACATATATGTCCTCCAAATCTTCAACTTGCACACTCTTTCCCTTGTTTTTCTTCTTCTCCTTTACATCCACCACAGGTGTTCTATACGTTTGCTTCCCATGCTAATTTTCAATCTTCTCAAAATTTGCCAACTCAACTCGACTGCCAACACTCAGGTTTCTCCTACCGAGCGCTTCATTCTACAAAGGAATCAAAGAAAACTTCCTACCACCTTTCTCAATAGTAAACACATTCCTAACACAATCATGCATAGCCCTGCAATCATACTGCCAAGGTCTACCAAGTAACACATGACAACTGTTCATATCCAGAATATCACACAATACTTGATCCTTATACTGCCCAATCTGAAAATTAACAAGACATTGTTCTCTCACTTCCAAAGCATGCTCACCTTGCAACCAACCAATTCTATAAGGACAAGGATGTCTCAATCTCTTCAAACCAAGTTTTTGAACCATCTCCTCAGCAACAAGGTTATCAGTACTACCACTATCTATAATCACCTTGCAAACTTTCCCACCAGACTTACAACAAGTTTTGAACAAACTAGTCCTTTGACAAGAATCCAATGTCTTCTTACCCATTAGTACTCGTCGAGCCAACAAACTTTCTCCTTCCTCGGGCTGATTTTCCTAGACTTCAACCTCATTTGCGATAGTAGCTATCCTACCAATAGAAAATTCAAAAGATCTATGCCCTTCTTGACCACACTTGAAACAATTACCTCTGAATACACCTCCACCTGTCCTTCTTCTTCGTTCAATAGGTTTTGGTTCACCTTTTGCTTTTGGTTTAGCTTGTACCGAACTATCTTGCTTCTCCTTCCCTCGAGAACTACCTTGATTCTTCCTCTTTAGCTTTTCCTTTGCTCTCAAAGCATACTGATAAGCATCCTCAACTGTGGAAATATTCAGCATACCAACCTCATCTTGAATATTGAATCTCAAACCATTAATATACCGTGCTACCTTCTCCTTTGACAATTCTCTATGCCCAGACCGAATAGTCAACTTGTAGAACTCCTCAGTGTAATCCTTCACAGTCATATCCTTCTGTTTCAGATTCTGCAACCTCTTAAACAATTCAAGTTCATAATCAGCCGGAATGAACTTTGCCTTTAACTTAGTCACCATCAATTTCCATCTAGTGATCTTCAATTCACCTTCCTCTTCTTTGTCTCTTTGCAGTTCCTTCCACCAAAGAGCAGCATGTCCCTTCAACTTAGTTTGTGCCAACCTTACTCTCAATGGATCTTCAATACCCTCAAGCTCAAAGTAGTCCTCTAATTCACCAATCCAATCAATTAGGTCTTCAGGATTCAAAGTACCTAAAAAATTAGAAACCTCCATCTTATGCTTCAACTTCAACTGAGATCCAGGTCGAGCAAACTGAGTAGTCCTAATTCCAATAGGTCTCTCCTCATGATCACTTCTATCCTCACTAGAAGCTTCAAAGTCTTCAGCAACTTCATCATATCTGTCTTCAGTACCCATATGCCTAGGTACACCACCCAAAGCACTCACAATTTCAGCAATCATGTCACTCTTTATCAATGCAATTTCTGATTTGACCTCTGCTCTTATCTTCTGTAAGATTCTTTCTTCCATCGCTTCACTAAGGTCATCATTTTCCTTGGGGTCCAATCTTCTTGGAGGCATCTTCCAAAAATTTACTAAACAAATCCACCAATCTAAAAGATCAATCAGCCACAAGATCAACCTTCTTTGCAAATCCTGGTGTAAACTGCCTCACGTTCGGCGATCTGTCCACACACTCAGGAACTCTCGCTCTGATACCACTTGATAGAGTACTGCTCTGATACCACTTGATGAAGGGACACACCACCCTTACTCACTCACAATCAAGAAAGCAACAATATGGAGACCAAAAAATATGCTTCACAAGAAATTTTATTATACTTGAAGATCCTTACAACACCCACAAGATGATATCAAGCTTCTCCTTGAGCTTCTCCTTCCACAACTTCTACTTCTTAAGTTCCTACTCCTCGAGCTTCTACTCCTCAAGCTTCCCCTTGAGCTTGATTTAGAAATGCTCATATGCCTTGCTTAAATAGGCACTTACCACCCCATGCATGACTTATCCACAAGCTTCTAGAATTCCACCTACACAATATCCACAACCTTCTACAACTTCCATAACCTTCTAGAGTTACAACTAAGCACCACCATGTGGCCCAATTAGAAAATTACATTTCTTTTATGGATCACAACAAATATTAAATTCAAGATTTAAGAAACTTTCCACAAGCTTCTAAGATGCCACCTACACACCTCGATTAATGTAATGACAACTATTTTTTTTTATTTTTCTATTTATGCCACCTATGCACCTTGAAAATAAAAATCCTCTTTTCCTTTCTTTTCTTCTTTTTATTTTTTATTTATTTCTCCACTAATTTTCGTCACTTTTCTCTCTCCTCCATTTTTTTTATTTTTTTTTTTTTTTTTAAATTTTAAATTTTACATTCAACATGTCTCCCCTTTATTTTGGATGCAAGATGCTCCTGCATCAATAAAATAGAAAGATCTGCTAGTAGAGAATGTGACATGGGAGAATGAGGAGATTTTGCGGCATCCAGACTTGAAGTTGCTTGAGGACAAGGAATTTTAGGGAGGGCAAACTGTAATGTCCCCATCTTTTTAGCATCTCACTAGAGTTCTTAGCCTTGACATTCTCCGAAGGATAAGTGGAGAAATAAGGAGAATTTGATTAAATTAATTTCTTATAAAGTCATTAAATAAATTAAAATAAAAAGGTGACTTTATATTTAATTAATTTAATTAATTGAGAGTGCATTAATTATTGGAAAGGGGAAACTTCTAGTAATTTAATTTTCTAGAAGTACAATTAATTAATATATTTCAAGAGAGAAACTTCTAGCGAGTGCATTAATTATTGGAAGGAGGAAACTTCTAGTAATTTAATTTCCTAAAAGCACATTAATTATTGGAAAGGGAGAAACTTCTAGAGAATGCAATTATTAAATATTTTATTTCCTTCTAGAAGGGTGAAGGAAAAGTATGATTATTGTGAATTACATTTGATATTAAGTTGGGAGAAGAAACTAAGGTTTCCAATTTCAGTCAGTCATTGAAGAACATCAAATCTTCAATGTTGCAACCATTTGAGGTGGTGAAATATCCATTGAATTTGGTATTCAGGAGAGCTTCAATTCAGGAGTTCTATTTGTGCTTAAATTGGAGAATAGATTTTGGCTGCTAAACTACACATGCACGATGTCACACTGCAGTATCTATGTTTCATTCATTTCCATTCTTGGGCATCACTATTATCAAGTTCCTCTTGTAACTATTAGTAATTATCATTGTACTTCATAAACATATGATTTTTTTGTGATAATTTAGAATCAAATTTTGGCATTACTATAGTCATTATTGTTTGTATTATTTTGCATTTCATATCTAGTTTCCATTGAAAATATCAAAAGAATTGCACTTGCATATTAGTTCCTTGTAAGAGGATATTACATTGGTATCAGAGCTTTCTTGCAAAGTGTTTGACAAAATACCAAACAACTAAACTAGAGAAGATTTTTTGTTTGAAGAAGTTATAACTTGGGGTTATTACATACATCATTATAGTCTTTGAGGCCCAATCAACATTTTTATTTTAGTTTTTTGCGTATGTGTGATGGGATGCATAATGAGACAACTTAGGATGGAGTGTCATCTCATCCATGTGTACATTGTGGGCAGACTTGTTATGCATATGGAGGTGGGAATTTCACACTCACAGATGATTTGGTGACGATGGTCTTTGGTAGAAAGGATACATAGGTTTTTTTGATTGAGTTTTGACATGATATTATTTATTCACCTAAATATCATTAAATTGAACATTTTTTAATTTTATAGAGCACTCTAGATTGATATGTGAACAATATGCAATGTAGGGTGCAACAAAGGATGCAAGAACACCACAATGTACTCATTTTGCTAGAGGTGCAAGGCTAGGAGAAATAACACCTGAGGTAAAGTTTTTAAAAATTATTTTTAAAATTATAATAATACATTGGCTTCGAAATATTGTTTCTTAATTAGTATGACACTAACAATACAAAGTTTCATAAATGTTGTTTCTTAGTTATTTTACAAGGAACACCCAGTCTCTAAGAAGTTTTGCAAGGAAACCAATAGAATATCCATGTCCAAGTTAAGTTGACAAGTCATGTCATCTAATTACATCATGTGAAGTTTCTAGCATGTTGAAACCGTTACATCTCCTTAACCCCTCAATCCTCTTCCATGTCTCACAAATATTATCCCCCTTTCATCCACCCTACTTATAGATCCTCCTCTATTTCCTATCAATATTTAAACCCCCGTCATAAATCCCCTTCCATATCCTACCATCATTAAAACCTTCCCATTCATCAAATCCATCCAATTCCCATCCACATCTCATGCTCCTAACATTACCCAAACCTCATCCAATGAACCTCATGAGTTCATCCTCCATATACCCATCCCCATCAAAGAACCTATCAACCTCCATATCACCTAGGATGTCTTGAAGGAATGTGGAGGTCATGATTCTACACTTTCATTTCTTGACAAGGTGCCAAAATTTCATCCGCGTCTCTCTTTTCCTTCCCAATCTCTTTGTTTTCAATTTAGGCATTGTAACCTTTTTGAGCTCCAAATTTTCCTATCTTTCAACTATCCTTCCAATCTCACATCCTTCTTTTGTCTTATTTCTCTCCTATGATATTATTTTCATTATTGTGCATTATTTCCATTTACAACATTATCTCATATTTATAACGATACTCTTTACTATTTTATAGGGCTTGTCAAGGGCTGAAATTTCTCAAGTTGATGATGCCACACTTTCTACCATTAACTTTGGCCTTGATAGATATGTGGTATCATATCTTGTACACCTATCAAGTTTACAATTTGATTTGAACTCATGATTTTTCTTAAATTTATTCCTTTTATGTTATATTTGTTTCTTCTTTAGGGTACTCCACATAGCTTGAGGTCAGGAGGAAATGGAAGGAAATAAGCAAGAACACCCAAACGAAAAAATGTGTTAAATATAAGTCAAGTTTATATTTTGAAATTTATTATGAATGAATGTATATAAATTTACTCAATATTGATGAATACTTGTTGATTTGTTTATTGAATATATGTAGAAACAATTGAGTTCTTAAGAGTTGATGAATGCATCTAATACTGCTGATGTTCATGAAAGGGAAGAGGTAAATTTTATATTTTCCTTCTATTAAATTTAATCACTGTGTCATAACATGTTATGTTTTTCCACCCAAAAAATTGTCAATGATGCCTCATTAGTGATGTTGCCTTCTACAAGTACATGATGGGTATTTGAGGTTATAGTTCCCATTTGTTCTATATACATATTAAACAGTTGCATTTACAAATGAGTACATTTTTATTTCCAATTTTATTGTAATTATCTATAGTTTTGGGAGTTGAACTAAAAGGCTTGGGAGTTCATTTTCCCTCCTATTTCAATCCTATGGACGTTTTTTTCATCTTCTAAGATAAACTCTCATTTTTGCCTTCATCAAGTTTCCAAAAAATAAAGTGGGTATCTCTGAAATCACCACCATAATCTCACCCATGTTCTCACCTTTCTGAATATGTATTTTATTTTATTTTTCAACAATATTAAAATTGTAAACGTTAATTAGTTTTACCACTATCTTCACAGTCCTCACATGCATATGTCTATCTTTTTTAAAATAAATTTTAATATTCTAAAAAAAATATGCAAAATAAATTACATATTATTGTTCTCCATTCTATTCTATCCACTTAAAAACAACTCATTTTCAATTATTTTGATGCAAGTTATGCTTTGCACATGAACAAGTACTATACATTTAGTATGCAATTACTTCAATAATTCATTAAAAAAATACTCATCATAAAATTACACAAAAAATACATAACTTCCAAATATCACTCTTAACTATCATCTTACCAACATAATTAGAAAAATACTGAATATAAATAGGTGTTTTACATTTCACACACAAATAACTAGGGTTTGACCCATCTAATCTTATCCATTTTTTACAAACTCTAGTAGTATATAAAGTAGATTCAAAGTTACCCCAAAGTCTATTCTCTTGTCATCAATGGAAATATGTGAGATGTGGAGCATGATATCAAAATTAAAGCCTTTGACTTATTATCTTTCCTTGTCTCTATAGATCATAACTTGAATGTCGATGCTCAAGATTATATGTTCTTGAATTCCATCCCTATCATATTTGGGGATACAAATTTGTATTGTTTTGGCTATCCCTTCCAACGATAAGGTGAGAGTTTTTGTCTTATCATTTGAAGGTAATAAATCCCCTAGCACCAATGAATTTATCATGTTTTTTTCTTTTAACTATTTTTTCATATTATGGAATATAACATTGTTAATCAAGTTAAGGAGCTTTTTGGTGCTAGAAACATTCTTAAGGATGTCACTTCTACCTTTCCTTATCTTATTCCAAATATTAATGGAACTAAATTATTCAAAAAAATTCCCCATCAGTCAATGTAATTATTTTCATAAGATAATTTCTAAGGTTCTCACCACTACGCTCCTTAAGATCCTCCCTCAATTAATTTCTCCTCAAAAGAGATCATTTTGGTCCTAGGAGATAAATTTTGGACCCATCATCACTTTCCATATAAATATTTATTCCCTATAATTCTATAAGAAATATGGAACTTCGTTTTGAAGTTGGACCTCTTTATAGCTTATGATAAGGTGGATTGACATTTCTTTCTCTCAGGGCCTTTGGTTTAAGCAATAAAGTCTTATAACTCATTTTCCAGATGGTGTCTACACCTCATTTTGTTTTTATTGTTAATGTCTTTTTACAATTTTCTTTAGACCCACGAAAAGGTTTCAATAGGGGGATACTTTCTCACCTATTATTTTCATCATAATGATTGAATGCATAGGAAGATACATTAACAAGCTAGTTTGTGAAGGTGTTTGTAAAGGTGTCTCTTTTTTTATTAATACTCCTAAAGAAACACAAAACTACATTTCCAAAAAAAAATTTGGTTGCAACATTAATTTATGCCTTCCACCTATCCTAGTCTCCATTTGTTCTCGAAAACTCTAGAATCTTATTGGACCTCTTTATTCAACCAATTCAATAAGAAGTTGGTTAGTTCAGAAGGTAATTTTTTCATCCAAGAGGGAAATGTTCATCTTTTGAAATTGTCTCTTTATATTCTTCTAGTGTATGCCTTGAGTCTCTTTAGGATCCCTATTAAGCTTTCAAAGGATATTAAAAGAATTTTGAAAATAGTATTATGGTGATAGGGGTGGATGAAAAGATGAGGATGTATCTTATAGTTTGGGATAAAGGTCGGTAAGCTAAAGAGGTTGGGTGCTCTTGGGCCAAGAAGTATCATAACTCCCAAAAAAGATCTTTTGGCTAAGTGACTTTAGAGGTTGTATGATCAACAATAGGAATGGATTTCAATGGTGTGAGTAATGTCCTCCTTCCTTTGTATTTGGATATCTTTTTAGTGGTTTTGAATCTTGGAGTTTAAGACAATTTAATTTGGTTAGGAACTTCCTCAAGCTCTTTTTTTATTTCTTTTTTTGTCCTTAAGTTGTCTAATTACTTGGATGCTCTTCCTTGCTAGTCCAAGGCTTGGTTTTGAGGGCTTATTTTGAAGGATAATACTTTCTTTTGTATCTTGCATTCCAAAGGTTTCCCTTTCACTTTTTCTATTTGGGATACTTTTCTATAGAATCTCAACTTGCACTAAATTTTCCCTCAAATCATTCATGATTTCTTCATAAAATGGTATTTTCCCTACTCCAATAATACTTTAAAATATCATTAGTCTTTTATTTTGTCTCGTCTTCTTTTAAAAAATTGAAAGGAAAGGAACAACCTTTGAGAAGACTCAAAGATCTATAAAGGAGAAATTTAAAACTTGGATAACTCCTCTTCCTTTGGTAAGAGCTATTCAATAATGGAATTTTTCTCCTACCACTCCCATTTTTTCTTCAAGTAATCTTAGAGATGGTTACACTTGGAACTTTCCTCCTAGAGATTGGGTTACCATTTACTTTGATGGAGAACCTAAGGGTAACCTTGGGTTGGTGAGGTGTGGGGGAGTAATAAAAAAAATTGCAATGGCTTATGTTTGGAAATAGTGGCATTCCCCTTGGGAATTCAAATCAACCACCTCATTGAGGTGATGCGACTATATTAGACATAGATTATGGGCATAAGATTGAAGTGCAGAAAGGTTTGGATAGAAGGTGACTCTAAAAAATTGATTAGGTGTCTTAGGGGCCAAAGTAAACCCTCTTGGACCATTAAAAATATCATTTCTTTAGGAAGAGAAATATTTAATTCTTTTGATTTCTCATATATATCTCATGGTTATTGGGAGATTAATATCATGAATGATTTTCTTGACGGTGGGGTTAAATATGGATAATCAATTACTTGGTAGGGTGAGGTGGTGCTAAGTCACGATGCTAAATTCATCCTTATTTTTTATTATACCCACAAAAAGTGGGAATTATGGCTACTGGTTCTAGTGTAATTTCAAAAGGATAATTTAATCATTAAAAGAGGTTTTTTATTAAAAAAAATAAAATTTAATTATTACAATATTTAACACATTTTTTGGGCAATAAATATTTTATTTAGCACTCTAATCTATACTTTAGGGTTTAAGAAGAATTCAAATTACTTATAGTTTACCATTTATTAAGTTTTTTGGGTGTGTTGGTGTGTCATGGTGGGAAGTATAATATGGGTGGGCATAGAAAGAAAGTGGATGTTTGGAATGTAAAATGGAGTAAGACAAGTATGTGGAGTATCTTGCACACAGAAAAAACTACAAACTTTATCAAAAGGCTACATGGTCACAATCCTATGATTTCCAAGATATTCAAGAAGGATTGACATACTAGAAACATGACAATTTGTCGAGAGATTATGACTATAGATAAAGGGGTTATAAAGTGAGGCTGCAGGTCTCCGACTAGAAAGAAAGAATTTCAATAGGGACTATAAGCATACTTAGTTAGCACTTAAATGATTCCCTAAAGTAGAATATGAGAAGTAATAGATGGTAAAGATTAATAACACCTACTACTTGCTAATAGCCATCAATAAATTTTGGAGGGTTTTTTTGTAGTTATGCAACATTTAACCCTATGCCAGTTTTACATGGGTATATAGTTATCACATCATTTTACTTGATCGCTTTTGACATGGTGATAAGGTATATTTTCCTTTCTATTTACTCATTTATTTGAATGCTAGCAAAGCTGATGTGAAGGATAATACTAGGGGTAACCCTACCCTCCATGAGGGTCTAATGGTTTTAATTTATGAGTATTTGAAAGACTCCATTGTTAACATCTTTTTATGGGAAATATTGAGTCAAAGGACAAAGATACTATTGAAAGAGATGATAGTGAGGATGATTCTAACCCTCATGTTGAGGGGGGTTTAGATACCCTTGTTAAGAAAATGCAACACTTAGGGAAGAGAAAATGGAAAATTAATGATTCTTCATCCTCCTTGGCTATGAAAAAAAATCTTATGATGTTGGAGATAGGAGGAAGGGGAAATGCTATGTAAAAAGAGTGTAATTGTTTTGTAGAAGAGGAAGATGGGGAGGGTGGATTATATGCTAAAGAAAACTATGACCTAACCTCGACCCATTGTTCCACTCCAAGGGACATGGGTAAAAATAATGTCCCTTCTCCTTCCCCACTAACCCCTAGTTTTGATGGCATCCATGATAAACAAAAGAGTGTTTCTTTGATGACAATTTCCCTATATGACCCATGCTGGTGAGGAATCTCTTAAATCAAATGGGGTGGATTATAGAAAAGGGGCTTTGGTCAATACTCTAGCTTATCACAAAAATGAGATTACCTTTGGTGTCCTTTACACTACCAAAGAGGGGAATTGAATTTCCAAAAAACCACTACGTGGATATTTCATGAAGTGAAAGAGACTAAAGTCAAGCAAAGGGATTCTTCCAAAAAATTATAGTTCCTAGAGGTGCTTGGTGTGGGTAAGGACAAATTTTTTTTTTTTTTAAATGTTAAAGACATGACCAAAGTTGTTGGTGATGTTGAAATAGTGGCTACTAATAATGATAATTTTTTTTAGATTATGGACACTAGGGTCTCCAAATTAGAGTCTACCCTAAGAAAAATCAGAGAAAAAATCCATAATATCCTAAATTTTCCTATAGAGAACATGAGGACTCTTGTGGGAAAATGTGAATAGATGAAATAGGATAAACTCATTCTCTAGGTTGATGATGGAAACAATACCAACCCTGGAGAGGTTTATGGTCCTAGAAAAAGGAAATTCTCTAGCATTGAGAAGAAGGTGCTCAAGGCCAATAATGATATTGAATATGTCAAGGGTGTTATGTGTTGGTTTTTTCATCAATGTATGTACGTTGGTCTTTGTTTGGATTTTTATTAGTGTTGGATTGGTTTCTATAGGCTAGTCTAGTCTATGTTGGTCCTTAATGCTTATGTATATGTAAAGATGTTGCAATGGGTTTTGGGTCCCTAAAACCTATTTTTCCCTTAATCAAAAACTAAGAAAAATATTTTCATGTTAAATTATTTGTGCATTTATATATATGAAATGTACTATATAAGAAATTACATGGGTTGTTAACTTGAATTGTTTTGAGTATTTTACCATCAATTAAATCATAATGTCAATTCTACAAACAATCAAATAATTTATCTCTATAAAAATAAAATATCCACATTTCATTAACTTTAATCCTTCAGAATCCAAAAGACTTTTTCCTTTTATTAATTCAAGTTAAAAAGTTCAATCAATATTGATCATATAGTTAAAAGTATGATAACGCTTTGAACTTTCACCCTTTCTTCAATACTTTTCTAATTCAGCTTTATTTGTCTATATAAGTGGGTTTGAAAATATCAAAAGCCTAATGAATATTTGTGTAGATGAATAGTAATAACTACTTGAAAGAAAGAAATGAGGCCCCTTTATTGATTTCATACAAGGGGTTCTTAGAAAATGTTGGTTGGTCTCGATTTGCTCTACAAAGGCTTTGGTATAAGATATAAATGGCTTGTGACTATATGATTAGGAATATAAAGTTGCAAAATAACTAAATTCACTTTCTTGATGTAGGATTTTTTTCTTTTTTCTTTAATGAAAATTGTTGCTACTTTAATACTATTATTTTTATGTGTTTTTTTTTGGAGAGTTTAAATGGCATATAGAATATAATATTAAAACATTGTAAAAAAAAATTAGTAAATAGTAAAGGATTGAAATGGACCATGCAAACACATTTTTACTATAATATACGACATAAAGTATTATTCATTCTTTAGGATTTCATTGGGTTGTGCAAAGTATTTTTTCTTAGAGATTGATTTTAATTTTACCTTTTTGATTGAATCTTTATTTATTGTTTTGTATATTAAAGAAGCCAAAACTAGGGGGCTAGCCCTTAAACAAAATAGTAGTGGCACATAACCAACACACTACCAACCACTAGAAGAACATCACCAAACAATCATTGACCCTTAATATCAAAAATAAGTAACCCCCCGAGTAACCCCTAGCATGAAGTTAACCATAACCATAACATCAGCACTCCCTATATCCATATTATAGTTACCAAAAAATCCATAGTTACAATTGTAGCTATACCACATTAAGCTATCTAACACGTAAAGTCTTAAAATCATAAATATTAAGGACATACATGGCTTGTTAAAAGTAGCGTAGGATGGAACATGTTGGTATAACTAACTAACCAAAAACAAAACAAATACATGAGAATAAGTAAACCTTAGCTTTCTCTTTTCCCTTCCCCGCCAACATCACTTTAGCCTAGTCTTCAATGAGGAACCCATACAACATCTTGGAATCCTTCATGCCAAGGCCTTCCTCCTTTTTCTCTTACAACAACAACTAAAGGGTAGTGGCCACAACATGAATCACTTTCACAGCAAACCTACACAAGGTTCTAAAGCTCTCATCTAGAGTAGAGAACCTAACCTTAAGCTAATTTAATTCACTACTGGTATCTACCATATTACCAATCAAGCTTAGGAAATTAGCACAATTCCCTATAGGGGTGTCCTTTTCTTTAACCTAAAACACAAGGGGTTAGAAAAAACTTCTCTTTTTTCTTTTTTATCAATCCTTTCAGGAGAGGAGGTAGTCATAAGCAAGATATCCCTAGAGGTTTGGGCACCTACGTGGGTATCAGGAATGAAGTTGTAAGGCTTCATGGTAAAGATGACAGAGATATGGATGGGATCAATACTCACAACTTCATTTAT
The DNA here is from genome assembly GCA_028749045.1 of Cupressus sempervirens. Taxonomy (NCBI): domain Eukaryota; kingdom Viridiplantae; phylum Streptophyta; class Pinopsida; order Cupressales; family Cupressaceae; genus Cupressus; species Cupressus sempervirens. Next base: position 400,676,181 of record CM053787.1, read on the forward strand.
TTTAGGCTTCACCTCCTCAAAATCTAAGGTCTCCTCCTTAGTTTCCACTTCTTTCTACTCCTCAACACCACCCTCATTCTTCCTCCTAGCCTTCTCCTTTATTCTACTATTTTTCTTCCACTTTCTCCAGACCCTGACACCTTCTCATCCATATCCAGATACTTATTCACCTTCTACACTTTCCTATCTTGGCTTTTAGCTAGTCTTCCTGACCTTCTATGGCCTCCACCAATCTCCTCTTCTAAATCCCCAAAGATCAAATATCTATCATTTTTTTTTTAATTTTGGGTTTTTTACCAAAAACATGGATACCAAATATGACAAGTTTATTTTTGTTTGAGTTTCTTGATGGGGTGGGTGGAGGTGAAGGATGAAGGTTGGGGGGCTTGGACCCCCTACCACAATCAAGTCTGAGAGGATTATGTGGGGCCAAGACATTCTTGACAACGACACACCTAGGTGCACAAAGAGAAAGATATAAATTATATGGGAGAAGAATAAGACTCTAATAAAGAATGATATAGTCCATGTCCTTCCTCTTTCTATCCATAACATCTAAAACAATATCTTCCAATTCATGTAGCTGAAAAAATGGGATAGATAAAATATCATGATTACAGAAATGATTCGACAAAGGAAAGTAGTAGTAGTAGAAAACCCCAAACCTACCCTCTAGAATGAGGCACTTCATAATAATAAGACATACCTCATTCCATGGATCTGAGATTTTTTCACAAAGGAAGCCACCTCTATGTTGAATCAGCTCCTCATCATCTCTAAAAAATCTAATCAAGCTCATCTCATTCAAAATATTAGTCACCTTTTTCCATTTTCTTTCTTCCATCGAAAGCTTCATCATGATAACAATAATCTCTTCATTGACCTGAAAGAAAATCTCATTAATCGTCATTCTCATGTCAATCCAAGAACTAACAAATTGCAAAGATGAATTCTCTTCATAACTCACCATAGCTTCCATAAAAGGAATTAACCCTCCTTTCAACATAATCTAGGTGCAAGGCTTCCTCACATAGTCCACAATGATAGTAGGCTCAAGTCTAACCCTATCGCAACCCATCTCTCCCTCCAAACTAGAGCACTCTGAAATCTCTAGATTTGCAAACTTAAGAAAATACTTACAACAGAAGTCAAGATAGTGCTTTTAATCTTCTTCAAAATAAAAGCAACTTATGTATCATAATTTTAAAAAAGGCTTAAGTTGTCGTAATAATAACTGGGCACAGTAATAAAAATGGTTTCCCATCTCCACAAGGAAGCCACATGTGTACTACCACCTCTCAGATCAATCATAATTATAAACATTCTCTGAAAATCATGCAAAATATAATAAATTAAATTTATTCAATTGATCTTACTCTGACAAGATCCACCTTTATTGTTTCTATAAGCTTGCCATAAGGTCTCATAATTTTTTTGCCTCTCCACTTCCAATTATTAGTCACATCTTTCCTCTTTTTCCAAAACTCATTTGAATTTCCTGTCCTAACATGACCTATCCTTAACTCCCTCATAGAAATTATCATTAAGGTTAAAAAGATAATCATAGTTTTATAATTTAAACATCTAGCCTCCATATCTAACCAATAGGCAAACCACCAATAGAGAAACTTCATTCTTCCCTTTGTGATTTATTTTTCTTCCTTTAATCCATAAGGGTGAGGATATTTGTTGGCAGGGTAGCCATGTTTTGCCAACACCTTAAACCTTGGACATGCAACCCCAAGCTCGCCATAGAGCCTGCAACCGCATTGCCTTCTTTGTAGGTGCACTACATCATAACTATTTAAATTTTCCAAGAGGTGCCAAATGTCACCCATTATGCCAACAATATTATATATTGTTGTATTTAATTAGGTTTTATAAATTATGAGGATCCTTCCTTTTGTCTAGTGCTTTGGCCGCTTGAGGTGGCTTTTTTATGGGCCTGGCTTTTATTTTTATTTTTTATGAATTGTTTTTTTTTTTCCGGAAGGTCTACCCACCACAAAATGGTTGTTTAAATTATACACGTCTTTATTTTTAATATTAAATTAAAATTATAATTCCATTGTATTATAATTTTAAATGATTAATAAATTACTATAAATAGTCATTCAGTCATCTAGATAGCCAATTCATTTTTCCACCGTGTTTGACTTGTGTAGGATGATCTCATATCCCCTACGTTTTTTGTAAGTATGTACTTCTATATTATACTTTAATAAGAAAAGAAATTTATTTATTTATTTATTTATTTATTTATATATTACAAATATAAATAATTTTAATAGATTTCTTACTATAAATCTGATTTAAAAAATTAATAACCTCTTCTTCTTTTTAACATATTTAGTATAAATATTAAATTTGTAAACTGCCTCTTTAATCTATCCTATTTTTTAATTGGTGCTTTCGTATTTGATATTCCTTGAAAGAAAAATTGCACAGGTATACATCGTAGTTTGAAATTGGAATCAAAAGATGATTATAACAAATTCAGATAATGGTAATGGAGACTGAGTAGAAAAATAAAATTTGATTTTGCAGATCAAATTACAATGAGTAACTATAAACACATAGTGTACCCGGCCTTTCATTATTGTACATCACCTTAATTTAAGGCAACCTTAATACAAACAGCAATTTTACATCATCTGATCATAAGAACCACTGATATTTACACAGCACTAACATGTACACATCTATTTTGGGGCTATGAAGTCTTATTTGATGGAATTAACATGGTGACATATTCGTTCATTGCTATCAGTGCACAATTTCTCCTCTTCTCTCATGGAGAGCTTCCTTTCCTTGCAATGCTTCCATGACAAGCAATGTTGTGAAGCTTGGTTTTGTTCATCCATATTCATCTCCATCTCGTCTTGCAGTCTCACATAGTAGTAATATTTGTCATCTTTTGCATAGTTTCCACTGCCCATTTCAGAGGATGGGGGTTTTCTATAGCTTGCTCTTTTTCTGTATCTCATGAAAGCTCTGTAAAGATAGGGAATCAATCCTTCCATGAATACTCTCAATAAGGGTTTTAAAAGATACCAAGATATTCAAATAAGAAAAAGTTTCAGCAAGAAAAAGTGTGGTGATGATGAGAATATGGTAGAGCTCTTTGAATGTTTATAGAGCAGTTATAACAGAAACTTTTCTCATAGAAACATTTTTTTATTGCTCATACATGTGTTTGAAGGATACAAACTTTTGAATGCTTTAAGCTTTGATTGGGATTCTTGTGAAAGGGTTTTACTTATTTACTTTACTTCGCTTCAAGGCTCCATGGCTTGAGTTTCAGTGAATTGCATTGGATGATTATTTTGGGTCCACGGAATCTTTGATAGCTTAAGCAACCCCATGGTTAAAATTGCACACCATTCAGCTTTCACCAATGAGTCACTCTACCTTAACAAGAACGATAAGAATAGAATGAGATTTATTATAAGAGGGTTTAAAGATTTGTGAGATAGATCGCTTGTAATAGTTTATTTCCCAATTTGAAAGATTTTCCAACTTGGGTACGCATCTTACAAGAAAGAATTCACTCAAGCCTGAAAACTACAAAAAGGCAAGATTTTCTGTGGGTGAGATTGAGACAATTCCAACTTTGCTACTGATGAAAAAAATCCTTCACATCAAACTTTTTAGTATCATCTATATAACCTTATCCCAACAGTCCTTAGTTTTTTCTTACAGTTTTCAGAATTTACTTTTTCGATATACTAATGGCACTGATATTTTTTTTTAAAAAAATTTAAAAATCTTCCCTTACAAATTGATGATTTGATCTAGAAGGATTTAGGACATTAAGTGATAATAATGTGACAATTTAAATGATGTCTAGTTTAGAAAAAGAAAATGTAGTTGTAATATAAAGTTTTAATTTAAAATCAAAAAATTGTATTAATAAAGCTAATATTTATTAGAGTTCTAGGTCTTTTAATTGGTATGTTTTTTTCATGTATAATATTGGATGATATAATTCTTGAGTAACATTAGTAAAGCTAACACAATTAATAATAAGAGGTAAGACATTAGGATAATATAAGCATTTAATGCATTTGACCTCTTAGATTAGTATGCAAATATCTTTGCATAATAAAACATTGTGATGCCTATTGAAGTGTCTAATATGTTCCATCATTTATATTTCCCATTTCTTGTGCACTTGAATATAGCTCCAACATAACACAATTAGCCTACTAATTGTATATATTTCATGTACATTATTCATAGACTCAAATGTGGTACAAGGCATACACACTTAATGTCACATCTCATAGTTCCAAAATGAGATTTACAGTTTGTTTCAATTGTGCATGTTGATCCATATGAGATTATATTACAATATGTTGGAACTTGATACTCCTAAGATTCCTTCATGACATTCTATCTAATAATCCATGACTAGAGACAATGCTTTAAAGACAACGAACATGCATATGATATAGAGCATGATATAAAATGCATTATTATATATATAAGTCTGAAACTAGAACAATAGTATGCATGTGATAGAAAAAGAACCATCTAATAATTTTCCTCTCTTCTTGAGCATGTACAACATCTTCCAAAGGGTTGGATCTCTAGGAAAAACTTTATTTGTTCCATGTGATATAAAATACAAACTTTACTATAGAGATCATTGAATTTTTTAAGGAAAAATAAACAAATTTCTATAGGAAACTGACATAATCTCGTTTGTTTATAAATAATGGTACATCACTTCTCTAAAAGAGAGAATATACTTTTTATTCTTCTAAAAATGTCCCTACCTATTTAAATAGTATAATAAAACTTATGTGCCTTCCAAGTAATGGACATTGAATGTAAACCTCTAGAAATTGTGAGTCATTGTAGAACCTTTAAAAGGAACTTGCATCTACTTGGGTACTACTAGGGTCAATACATAAAATTTACACAACTATGTCAAACTTGTGATTGACCAATACAAGGATGCATTATGATATCTCCCATGCTCTATTTATAAAGTATGTGCAATTCAAGAGATTGAGTAGAATCTCATTCTAAGTCATAGGTTGGCATTGACAACATACATCAAATCATTAATCAATTCCTCTAGATATCACCTTTAGATACTTCCCTATAAATTCAACTAAACATTCATAGGCCAAATCTATAAAAATGACCAAGATTTATATGAGTTTGATTTTGAGAATAAAGTGCAATCTAAGAATATCAAGGATGGAATATATGTTGGTTTTCTCATCTATTGTACCTATTAGGATGGGATCATTTCCTATTGAAGTAGAGATGAGTCTTGTAGGAGAGTTTATAGACTAGTTGGTGGATTACCATTGATCTATACTTAGATTTATTTTTGGATCCATTTGAAAACCTAACTTGATGGTTTGGGGTACCATTCAAAACCCCATTCTAGTTATGGGAGCCATTTCAAAACCCAACTTTAAGGTAAGGTTTAGGAAACCTTTCAAAATATTAGTCTTCCAAGTCTAGCTTTTGGAAACTATTAAAAAACCAAAATTGAACCTTTGGGGTACCTTTATATACATCTTGGTCTTCTTCTTTGGGTAGAAGGAATGGTTTTTCCCACTAGGTGCAATTTTCTTTAATTTTTGATGGTGGATTTCAAGTTTGTTGGAGCATTGTTAAAACCTTAACTTTAGTTGATTTTGTTTAGGTTATTTGTGAAATTTTGGGGAGCCATTCGAAATTGATTTTAACATATTTTGGGAGGCTTCTCTTGTTTTTGGCTAAATCTAAGGTTATGGAGCCCTATTAAAACCCACTATCAAGTTAAGAAAACTAGGAAGAAAGGCCCTTAGTGCTCTTCTAAGGTTATGGGAGCCTTGAAAGCTTTTAGTGCCTCATTTTTTTAATTGTTTGTCTTTTGGGGTTCTAGATCCCCCTCAAAATCTATGTGTTAAGGGTTTTATGGTAACTTTAAACCCTATTTTTTTCCTAATAAAAAAAAAGGTTTCCTTTCAAATACAAATTTTATAATATTTTGGGGGTGTATGCTAAGAAATGGAGATCAATGGCATTGATCCTACTTTCTATGGAACATTTGAAAGGAATATTACCCACTGGGCCCAAGTGAAACTAAGAACTAAGAAGGTGAAATGATCCTTTTCCAAATGCAAGGTTGATAAGGGAGATATGACTAAAAAATGAAAGACTTAAAGACTAAATAGAAATAAAATACAAGTTTCAAGATGCACAAAATAATAATAAAAAGACAAACTCCTATTTATGTTGGAAACAAGGTCCAGAGGATGTTATGATCCTGCAAACTAATTTTAAGCTATTTTGAGGGGACTATATTGCCTAGGCCAACTTTTTCCCAAGACTGAGTAGCTTGGATTGACCTATTGTATTTGTGGAATCCTGAACTTCCTTAATTAGATCTAAAAGAATGTCACATCTATATGTACATATGAAAAATGATTTTTTTATGTAGAGAGGGGCTTACCTCAGTCAAACCCTAGTTGGAATCAACCTTGAAATGAAATTAAGTAAAATATTTTTTTCTTATATAAGGTCAAGGATAGATCGGAAACATAAAGTGTATCATATACCTTGGCAATACAAGTGATTCTTTCACTATGATTGAGAATGTTGATGCAAAATCTCCATACATAAACCCAAAAGGAAATTCTGAAAGGAAGAAGCTTGTACAATGGATGTTTTAGTTATCTCAAAATAGAATGACCTAAAGAGTTGCATATGTGAATTCTTGGATTGATGGATGTATGAAGACAAATAAAAAAGTTATCGTCTTCTTCCTTAATGAAACATTCATTTTCTTGGCCTTCGATGAGTGAATGAGGCATGATCCATGGAGAATATTCTAGAAAGCTTGAAGAATGCTCGAAGAATTCTTGGATATTAACGATGTCTCTTAAAATTTTGATCTTGTACCTCAAATCTTGAAATTGGTCTTAAAATCTTGATTATAGATTATAAATCTTGAACTTGGATATGGGGTTTTTGACCCTAATACCAAAATGAGGAGAGATAGTGTGTTTATATATGCTTCTCACAATATTTTGAGGCTCAAAAATTAGAGGAGGTGGACAAGATTCTAGAATTCATACTTGACCATTGAGATGGGGCCACAATTTAAATTTTAAGAAAAACTCCATGGAATTGTTTGAGTGAGCCAACCTATTCAACCCTATAAATTGATGAAATTAGTTTTGGAAATTTGGGATGTAGAGAGGAAGATAAAATGATAATGATATGTAGATAGAGTGCCATAAAGTAATTTGGGAGACCATACATGCTAAAATGGGGTCCAATTGAACATCTAATTATAGGTGCTTACAATTTAGGATGGTACATGGGGGTACAAATAAAGAGTATAGAATAATGAAGATATAATTAGCATATTTATATCATATTGGATTTTGTTTCATATATAGAAGTTTATATGAATCCATAAATGTATCAAGTATTGGAGATTATTTTCTATGATCAAAGGGGTTGTGGTTGAATTCTTCACGAAATACTAAGTATATATGTGTATTGAATTTTCTATAAGAGAAATCTTTAACCCTTATTTTTTCTAGTTACAACACTGATTCATTTTAGAAGGGCTTCTATTGTGTGTAAATGGAACATGGTTGTGACATTATTGGATGTGAATTAGTATTAGTCAAAGAATCCAAATATAGGAGTAATGTTAAGTAGGAAAATATAATTAGAGGTGGTATGAATATGTGAATTTAAAAGATGATACAAAAAGGAGATTGCACACAATTATACATTGATCTTATAACATGTTTGTCAAAATATAAATTTAACACTAGTCCAATCAAGACTAATTTTTCACATAGATTAGTCATCGCATGTGGTGTACAAAGGTAACATTCACATCAAACCACAACTAGCTAGAAAATTATTGATAGACAAGAGCCCTTCAATCCAAATTATCAATTTCAAACAACATATCCATAATCACTTAAACCAAATCATTTATTTTCAAATATGAGATTCCATGTATACAAAAAAGTCAAAGGTATTCCTTCCTTGAATTAAAGGAATCTCTTTCACATAGATACTTGAACAACACAAAATCTCTTGAAAATAATTAAAACCCCAATCCATTGCAATTTCCAAAAAAAAATGTGAATAAGCCCAATCTATTTCACAAAAACAAATAACATTCTCAAAAGTATGAAAAGAAGAGTATGGGAACAATCATTCCCAACCAATCACAACATACATGGATCATGTTCCTTACGTACACACATACATATATGTATTATTTAAATTAAAAAAGTAAAATTAAAAGATCAACAATTATTTTCACATTAGTATTAATGAAAATTTATTTGATAATTATTAATAACATGTTGGTATAAAGAGTATTATCAATATCAAAATTATATGTTCAGAAACACAAACAATTAACATTATAATATATTCTATCTAATAATACAAAATGTATAGATCTACAACATAAAAAAAATTAAGATATAAATCTATGGTAGAAGAATGATAGGAAAATGGGTAGGTATTACATTCTCTCTCCTTGTAGAACTAGGTTTAATCTTGAAAGCATACTAAAATACAAGGATAAGACAATCTCATTTGTGAAGCATCATCTCATGATGTTGAAGCCACATCATTTGGGTCCCATTAAATTCTTACCAAATCAATGTATCAATCATTAACTATCAATATATTATGGTGAAGAACGTACGCAAAATCCAAAGAAGTATTCTAATCAAGAATATGTGTCAAATCAAACATACGCTATCTAAGAATAGAAAAAAATGCATCATGGAGGCACGATAAGATCAATGGAAATGAAATAAGTTAGGCTATAAGACTAGTCCTCCCCAAGAACTAAAAAGGTCCAAATATAAGGGCTTGACTTAGAAATATTTCCATAATGGATCAAGGTCTTATATGGGCACACTCGCAAGAACACATAATCTCCTACTAAGAACTGACGATTCGCTTAGTAAGAATATATGTACTTATTCTAATGAATCTATGATAGGACCATATCCTCATGAATGAATTTGGATGTTGGTCCATGTCTTGAAGAATCTTAGGACTCAAAATAACTCAATTCTCTAACTAATCCCAAGTCAATGAAGTATGAAAAGGATACATGTTAATCAACTATGATGCCCATTTTTGTAAGAAAACTCAAAGTGTAAGTAATCCTACCAACAATATCTTTGGTAAAACTCTCTTAAGGAGAGATAATTGAATAATCACTGCTCATGGTTGATCTCTAGATTTGGTTGGTGGTGATTCTTGAAAAAATGACCATGTTGTGGTTATGAGAATGTAAAGGAAATAATTTTAAAATTTTGAGGTGGGAGCTTTTTTTTCAAAGAATCTAAATGGAAAATGAGTGACATATAAATAGAACCTAGTAATGTGGACTATCCCAAGGGGTTGGAGTGATCATGTCACAAATTATAATATCAAAATGCATAGATAACAAGGGATGGACTATACGATCCATCTAGACATTATGGAGGAACCCTCAATGATGTGATGGTATCATTTTAAAGTGACATGAAAATCCTAATTGAGAAATACATTTTGTATCATAACAAGGTGTGGTTATCATATACTATAGGAATCTACTCTAAAATCCTTTAATGTAATACAATATATTTCTTACACAAGAATAGTGCTAAGAGAGAACATAAACAATTATACCCATGTTGGGATGAAACACTTAGACTTCTTTTTTAACTTCTATTTTTTTATAATATCTTTCCCTAACAATGTTCAATTTGATAATTTTGAAACGTTGATGAGCTTCTCTAAAAGTATTTTTTTTTATATAATTCTTAAGATATGTAGATATTGTGTCACATTAAGCTTAGTGATCACAAAAAGTTCAAAACTAATTCCACTATATGAGATATTTGCAAAGAGAGAGGAGAATATGAGTTTTTTTTTAGTGTACTAATTGCTATAATGAGGGTTTTTCAATGCAATTCTTTACCTCCTAGGAGAATAGGAGAGTTGTGGGGGATTAATTTTATTTGAAATTGATGAAGTGTTAGCACAAGCCACTAGACTATCTATTGGAGTTGATGAAATCCAACTCCGAAGATGCCCAAGATCACCTGCATGTGAAAACCTGTCAAAGAGAAGCCAAGGAAGGAAGAGCGTGGAGCAAAGGGAAAAACCTAAATGGACATGAGAGAGAACAAGTATGCAAACACAAGAAAATATGTATTTACAATATGCTAAAATGTCTTGTTAAAATACAATGAGGGAGCTCGAATATAAAGAGCTCCAAGAATCTTCCAGAATGAGCTACAAGATGCTAGGAGATAAGTGTGACATCTAACCATACATCCACATGAGGTGGAAAGTGCTTGAACAAGGTGAGAGGATAAGTATGACTTAGGAGAGAACAAACTCCCGTATTGTCAACAACTTATAACTAACTCCTAGACTACAACTAATTAATAAATGCATTTACCTAAGTAAGCTTAAGTAAATAGAATAAATAATTAATAAATTAATTATTTACTCTAACAAACCCCCTTACGTGCAACTTAGGAAAATGCTTTAAGCTCACAAAACTAAGATGAATTGCAGAATGGGTCCTGGCAACGAGGCCATGTTAGGTACCAATGTACAAATGCAAAAAAATGCAACCTTTGAAAACGGGGAAAGAGAGAAAACCATGTGGGAAAAACCCTCCCCCAAAAAGAGGTAACCTAGTGAAGAACAAAAGAAGCCTCCAACTAGGGAAATGTCCCCTAAAAAAGGAACAAGGAGTGATCATGAAGAGCATCACTGAAGCATGTAGAAGCCACAAATTTTCCATCAAAAAGAAAACAGCTGATCTGAAGAACCTCCGTAGAAGAAGAAGGCATGAACCGAGCATGTCTATATGGTAGATGATCCATCTTACTGAAATGCATAGGTAGCCAGCCACTGCAATCACCTTGTATATAGGATCAACCACTGAATACATAGCTCACACTAACGAACCATTGAACCAAGGATGCATTAGAACAATAGCATAACCCCCCCTTACTAAAAACGGGCTGAGATGAGAGGCAACTAAGAAGGTGGACCATCGTCTCCTGCAGACGAACCAAGAATGACGAGAGAGGAAGAGGTACAAACACTTATAAAGTCATGGTCACACTGACGCTACATGGGGCTAATGTCATAGAAGGGACACTCACTTGACAAAGGAAGATGGTACAAACATGGCAACTACTGTCCCCCCATGGTGCTTTATGAAAATAGTGCATGTACAACTGACTCAAAAACAACGTTCATAATCTCGAAATGCAAAAGTGACACTTTATCTCAATGCGATACATAAAAGTGCTTCAAAATGATAGCTACAATGATCAAAACTGAAAACAACCTACAACAAAACATAGTACATCCTAAAACAAAGGAAACCATGCCAGGAAAATGATCCTCAGGCCTAAAAAACTCAAGATATTTACCATATAGCAAAAATGTCAAAAATATGATAGAAAGAGCATGGGCCCAAAACTGAGAAAAAGGACCACATTTCTGAAAAGGTGACAAAACCAACTTTCCAAAAATATAAAGTTTTCAAAAAACTAACATGGGACGCAAAATATATGCATGCTGGAGTCAAAAATAGAACTTTGGAATTTAACTATAAAAATAGGCAACAAAAAAGCATCAAAACCTAAAAATACCTACACCAACATCTCCATATCGGAACCAGCTTTTTGGCTCTTCTTTTGGATTGGAAAAATACCTTCGTATGCTCATGTTTTTGCCAAAAAATTGAAGGTAGGTCCAAAATGACCTAGGAGGAGAAGTGCAAGGAAGCATGATGATGCAACACTGATGTCATGCTGAAATCAGCAATCCATTCAATTAAATTTGATGGCCTATCAGCTGCCACAACAAAAAATGAGGCTGCTTATAAAGCCCTCATGGAATCTTCCAGAACGAGCTAGAAGATGCTAGGAGATAAGTGTGACAACTAAGCATACATCCACATAAGGTGGAAAGTCCTCGAACAAGGTGAGAGGATAAGTATGACTTAGGAGAGAACAAACTCCCATATTGTCAACAACTTATAACTAACTCTTAGACTACAACTAATTAATAAATGCATTTACCTAAGTAAGCCTAAGTAAATAGAATAAATAATTAATAAATTAATTATTTACTCTAACACCCCCCCTTAAGTGAAACTTAGGGAAATGCCTTAAGCTCACAAAACTAAGATGAAATGCAAAATGGGTCCTGGCAACGTGGCCATGTTAGGTACCCATGTACAAATGCAACAAAATGCAACCTCTGAAAGATGCTTGGAGCTCTTTATATTCGGGCTCCTTCATTGTATTTTGACAAGACATTTTAGCATATTGTAAATACATATTTTCTTGTGTTTGCATACTTGTTGTCTCTCATGTCCGTTTAGGTTTTTTCCTTTGCTCCACGCTCTTCCTTCCTTGGCTTCTCTTTGACAGGTTTTCACATGCAGGTGATCTTGGGTATCTTTGGAGTTGGATTTCATCAACTCCAACACTATCAATGAAGGGTAGAAAGAGGAAAAAAATAGTCATGTGGAAAACAATGAAATCTTCAATATATTATTCAAAGGGAATGAAACCACGGTTAAACTATGTGGTGGCTATGAAAGGGAGAAACTACTACCAACATGAAACCAATTATGTCTTATGGTAATTTATTTCACCTTAAAAGGTCAATTAAAGTGTATTATATGTACCAGATACAACTATTGAACTACTTTAGGAATCATGATATTTTTTACTTCCATTATTTCCTATTGAATTCCTTAAAAATTTTAATTAGAAGATTGTATTTTCAATCAAAGAACAAAGCAAAAAATCTATTTCGTTACACAAAGGCCTAATGTCTAAGAGATATATTTTTCAATTGGTCATGTTCCCCTAAACTCATTTTTTTCCAAGAAGTCCTTAATTCAAGCTCACCACCACCTTTTTGATGTAGGACCATCTTGCATCACAAAATAAAATGAGGCATAATTTATATATATTTTAAGCTATGGAGGAGAGAAAAAGTGGTACAAATTAGAGGAAAAATAATTTTAAAAAATGGAAAAAAGGCATTTCATTTACCTAGTTAAATAGGTGGCATTATTTCATGTATTTAATGTTTGTTGCAAGCTAACTTGTGGCTTGAAGGTGTATATAATGAGATTGTTTATTTAATTTCTTTTATGCTAGGGTGACTATGACTTGGTTTGGTATAAGTAGAAGGTCTTGTGGAGTCTAGAGTCATTATTCATTCAGCATGGGATCCAACATGGAGGAAGTCAGTTAGAGAGGAGTAGCTGAGAAGAGCAAAGTTTGTTAGTAGAGCTAGTAGTTGCAGCTTGGAAAAACAAGAAGGTTGCTTGGTGGCTTGAAAGTAAAAGTTTAGATTATTCTTGGGGTTTTCTACTAGATTGTGGATCTAGGCTAGCTAGGGTTTGGATCTTATGAGATCTTGCAAAGCAATTGTTGTGTTTTCTTATGTATTTGGTTGTAACTCAGAAGGCCTTCTAGTCGGGCATGTTGGATGTAAATCTTATCATTATATTATGAGAATTGACATTATTTTGGATCTAAATATGTATGTTATTATTATTCTTATATTGTGTGGTTATTTTTTGGGGGCTAGGACATCTCCTTTGGGGATTCTCCTACCTTGTACTACATCAAGTGGTATCAAAGCAAGCTTTCCTGAACATATAGACAGATCACTGAAGTTGATGTAGTTTACACCAAGACCTAGGGTGAATATTATCATAGTAGAATTTGATCTTGTGGTGGATTGTTCCTTTTAGATTCCTAAATATATTTTTTGTGAGGTGGCACATCATGGTTCTAATTTATAATTGTAAAGGGCTCACAGATGAATCTTGATATGAAGAGATAATTGTGAAAATGATGGTTGATCTTGTTGAGTAAAGGTTCAATTTCGTTGGATATTTATTGTAGAGGATTTTCAAAGATCTTAAAAGATGCCTCCACAAAGATTGACCCTAAGGTAATTGCAGATCTTCATGATGTGATGGAGAAGAAGATTCTAGTGATGTCTAATCATTTGGAGGCTAGTTTGATTGATTGAGTTAAGGAAGGGATAGTTGAGCCAATTAAGAAGATTGTGTGGAGGAGAAGACACTTTGCTATTAAGGAAGAGTTAAGGGATGAATTTACTAAACCTGAAGAGGATATTTGTTTCCATGATCAGTTAGATGGATCTGACATGAAAATTGTAAAGCATCTTATAGTGGATGATGAGATTGTTGATTGTGAGAATTTACATATGTATATTTCTGTTGATATGGAGTTGAATGTTACTAGTGCAGAGTCACTAGTTGTTGATGTGGTTGAGGATCTACATGATACTATGGAACTGTATGTTCTTGACCTGCCTATGGTTGACATGGTCGAGGATTTACAATATTGTGGATTTGAGCTTACATGTTGTTGATTTGGTTCAAAAGTTACCTTATGTTGCTAACATGGATTTCATGTTTGAGGATATTGTTGTTAGTGAATGTGATCAGTTACAAAGATTGTTGGTGAATAATTATGTTCAATTTTTTCCTAAGAGTGAGCATGTTTATTGGGTTGCTGAGATTCATATTATTCTGATGTTTGAATGGATGAAGCATAGATGGCTAATTTTTAGATTTTTTCTTTTGTCTGGGATGGATTGGAAACCTTTGGTGAAGATGAAGTTTTGTGCAGATATTTCTTTTGGCATCAAAATATGGGACATACTTTTCTATCTACCTAGGGAGTTTGATGTAGGAGCGTCTTGAATCAAAAAATAAAATGGGGCATAATTTATAAAAAAAAATTAAATTGTGGAGGAGAGAAAAAGTGACAAAAAATTAGAGGAAAAACAATAAAAATAAAATGGTTCAAAGAGGGAAAAAGACATTACATTTAGCAAGGTACATAGGTGACATTATTTCATTTATTTAATGTTTGTTTCCAAGCTAACTTGTGGCTTTAAGGTGCATTTAATGAGAGTGTTTATTTAATGTATTTTATGCTAGGATGACTTGTGGCTTGGTTTAGTATAAGTAGAGGGTCTTGTGGAGTCTAGAGTCATTATTAATTTAGCAAAGGATCCATTATGGAGGAAGTTAGCCAAAGAAGAGTAGTTGAGAAGAGTGAAGTTTGTTAGTAGAGCTAGTACAGTTGCAACTTGGAAAAACAAGAAGGTTACTTGGTGGATTGCCGTTGGTTTAAAGAATAATTTTGACAGCTAAGTGTCAATACACTTAACCATTTTTCACTATACATGCCAAGCAAAGATAGAGTGCCTAGTGATATCAAGTGTCGAGTAACATAAGGACCCAAGTGATACAGTTTTGTTTAGGTGCTGAGCTATCCAGGAAATAGCATGTGCCGAGCATCAATAATGCTTCATGAGCTGAGTAACTCAGAATATCAGCATAAGAGTTTGTAATTGCACAAACTATGATGTAAACCGTCTTTGTAGCCGACACAAGGTAAATCTCGAAAGATCTAGAGATAAGAATGAATCTTTTACACATCTTATGCAATCTACATCCAACCACTTGGAAAATTGGAAAGGCATGCAACCAATCAGCAAAAAGGGAAGTATTGAGCAGGAAATTGAGATTCAATGTGGATCGTAGATCCATATCTAACCTTAAGTCTTTGAAGTCTTTTTAAGGAAGACGAAAGTTTCATTTTAATAGGGATGAGAGAAGGAGAATAGTGTTAAAGGAAAAACACAATGGAATTCAGTGAAAGGAGACATAGAGAGTAAGAGCAGCAATTCAATATTCAGTTGATTAGAACAAAGCAAAGGAGACAAACAAAAATTAGATCTTAGAGGATCAAAATCAAAGAGAGAGCCATAACAAGTGCCTGCATTCAGCAATCAAGGATTGCAAACTATCAGGTTTATAATACCTAATACTCTTTTACCATTATATTAGAAAGGAAATCCTATGTAGATAGGTTGGCTTAAAAGCTATTTGTAGATCCTTATCAAAAGGTGATTAAATCCTTTAACAGGGTGACACTTCATGTTAAGTGTTTGTAAATCCTTTAACCAGGTCACTATTGACACAGTGTAAAGCCTTTAACAGGGCAGACCATCAAAAGTGGTTGAACAATATTACTGCAGTGATTTTTGTGGGTATCATCCCACCCCAGTTTTACCTTCTCATTTCTAGAGGGTTTCTGGGTTATCAAATTCCAGTATTATGTGTTGTTGATGCATGTATTAGTTTCATGTTTATTTGATGTGTTTACATGCATGCAATTTACTTTCAGTTAAGGGTTTTATTGCTTAAAGTGTGATACTTCTGATTCACACCCCCCCCCCCCCCCCCTCTCATAAGTATTATTTCCATATTAGAATATTCCAACAATTGGTATCAGAGAAGATTAGGTTCTCACAAGAAAAAGCCTAACAGCTTGGAGGAAAAGATCTAAAGATGGAAGTTTTCAAACTCGAGAAGATCATTGAAAACCAGGTGATAGATGTGCAACTTGCTCTGCATAGCTTGGAGGAAGCTAGAGATAAGTTGAGAAATTCCTTGAAAAGAAGGAAGGATTTAGCCATAGCTGAAAATGAGATAAACTACAAGGAGATTGATACCACAAATATATTTGCCAATGGAGATACTAAAGAGTTTGATGCAGCAATTGCAAAACTGATG
Organism: Cupressus sempervirens; assembly: GCA_028749045.1. Lineage (NCBI taxonomy): Eukaryota > Viridiplantae > Streptophyta > Pinopsida > Cupressales > Cupressaceae > Cupressus > Cupressus sempervirens. The sequence goes on from CM053787.1 coordinate 400,692,844, forward strand.
GAGAGAAACAAAGTTCGAGCAGATGAAATAAGATCTCTCAAGATGGAACATGAATCACAGGCCATAATGTTGTGTGAAATCACTAAACAAAAGAAAAGAGCAGTTGAAGATAAAGTCATGATGGAAAATGACAAAAGAAATCTTGCAAACAGACTTGAAGAAAATTGTACTAAATTGAAAAGGATCTCAAACATGCAGATGGATACACTTGCCTAAATGATGAAGCTTCATCATGAACTCAATGTGAAAGACATTGAGATCTCTACACTGAAGATGCAGAATGAATAATTGCAGATTGACTTGAGAAGACAAAAGGAAATTTCAGAAAGCATCAACAAACCCAATGAAGTCATCAAGTATTTTGAGCAATTACTGAAATCCCCAAGATCAACCCATGATACATCAGGACTTGGATACAACAGCACTGAAGTTGGAGAATCATTAAAGAGTGCTGAACAAAGAAGCGACAAAGGTAAAAATGTCAAACTTACATGTCATTTCTGTGGAAAGAAAGGACATACATCTAATGTATGTAGAAGCAAGAATGTCCATCAACATGATAAGCCTAAGAGTGTAAACTATTGTCATAAGTGCAAGAAGCAAGGTCATCAAGCACATGAATGTAGAACCAAGACTATTAAGACATCAAGATTTGAGGGTCATTGTCATAATTGCAAGAAATATGGGCATAGAGCTTTTGAATGCAGATCAAAGCCTATCTGGTAATCAAATCAACCAACAAAGACATCAAACCATGAAAATCACTACTATTGGGATTACAACACCAAGTACAGTTGTCACTATTGTCAAGAATATGGACATATACCCCAGAATTGCATAAAAACACATTTTAGAGGGAACTATAAAAGATGGTTGAGGGTGATCCCACAATAATGGGTTCCACTTTTTGACCAATTTTGACACTGAAATCAATATTTTTGCAACAAACGTCACGTTCAAGTGACTATATCTCCAAAACTATAAATAATTTCAAGATGACATAAACTAGTGATTTTGAGTACTTTGTTCCTACTTTGTAACCATATTTTTTAATCTAAAAAAAAAAATTATATATGTCAATTTTTTTTATCTCCTCCAAAAAGTGGTACAAAATAAAATTCAATATTTTAAAAAGTGACAGTCTGTTTGACACACAACTTTTTTTCTAGAAATGATAATGAAGTAATTCTTTCAGCGTTGGATTTGTAACATCAATATCCAGTGTATGCATTTGGTTTGATTTATTTTTGTTGAATATTGTATAGTTTATGAAGTTTTGAAGTGACATGAACCATAATTCAGACATACATTCTGTTTGACACAGATAATTTGAAGTCAATTTATCATAAACCATTTTTATTTTTTTTGAATAGAAAGGTATCTCAATAAGCCAGTGCCTCCATATTTTTCAAAATTTTTTTGACCTAATTTACCAATTTTCTCAAGGTGTCAAAGTCGGTTGATGTTCAATCGGTAATGAACCTATAATGAGTTAAACTCATATTTGAAAGTCTTAATGATTAAATTATGTAATAAAATTATAGACGTTGGAAAGCTTGCTTCGAGCAGCACATTTTGACATTTTTTATTTTACAGTAGGAGATCATTCTCCTACAATTATGGTAGTCAAAAGAGCAAAAAAAAAGAAAAAAGAAAAAAAGTTTAAAATTTTTGTGATTTTATATGTTCGTGCGAACATGGCGTTCCCACGAACACGTTTACCATGTTCACGTGAATGTATGTTCGCGCGAACATGCAAATCATGTTTGCGCGAACATATATATTAGATATGTTCACGCGAACCTTCAAAATATGTTCGCGCGAACATGATTAAAAAAAAAGTTCGTGCGAACACAATAAGTGTGTTCGTGCGAACATATGGTAAACTCAATTTCTCATTTTGCAATTTTTTTCATTTTTGTTCATCCCACTAAAGTGGAACCCATTATTGTGGGTTCACCCTTGAGTCAAACCACATGTTTCAGTTGCTTAAAAATTGGTCATGTCAGTAGGAATTGCCCAACAAGGTCAAAGGCACCAAGTTCTGAGTACAACAATGGAAAGGCAAAGATCGATGTTGAACACATCAGAAGTGAGATGAATAAGACATGGAAGAAGAAAGATGAGTGCAGCACATCAAATGCAGAGATCACTTCACCTAATGGATCAAGTGATCACACTTCATCTAATTAAGTAAGAATGGGTGTGTATGGGATTGATAAACTAAGTTACATCATACATCAATCCCTAGACATAGAAGAACTGCAAAGAAGAAATCAACATAAAAAAAGATTCTAAGTCAAAATTAAGAATCTTGCAAAATTTGCTGAAGTTTTCTTCAGGTGCGAAGTTGCTAACAGCGATCGAGTTGATAAATGATGCTAAGCTGTGAAATATCAATGGGAGCCGAGTGAAGTGAAACACAATGGGTGTCGAGTCATGTTGAAACCCTTCAGGAGCCGAGTAGATAGTTGTCAGCACACTAAGCATTAATTGCTCTATTTTGAAGGGTACATAGTTCAATTTTTGATCACTTGTCACCATTCAAACACGAAGCAAAGATGAGAAGAGCGCAGAAGATCAAGGTCAGCTCAGAAGCCATTTGCAAAAGATTTCCACAGCGATTCAGCATGAGTTTCATCGATTTGAGGTATTTTACTTGTGTGTTGAGCTACATAGTGTTTATAACTTTGTTTAAAATATAAACCCTAGTTTGGAAAAAAATGGCATCTGGGTCTGGAACCATTAAGAGCAAGGAGAGTCATGAAATATAGTTGGTTAGTAATGAAGTTAAGCAACCAGAATTCAAGCCCATTCCAGAAGTTGCATACAAGAATGATCCCGCAGGTGCATTATCAGTTATTCCTAATAAAGTTGTTATGGTCCAAGATGTTCGTAGATGCTATAACTACAAAATTGGAGCTATAGGAGATTTAGAAATTTACAATGCATATGACAAGCTATGTGAGAACAAAATACTGAAAGATGAGTTCTCAATAGTCGAGAGAAAAGGATTGACCAAAACCCTAAAAATTTTTATTGTTTTCAAATTTGAATAAGTACGCATAGTTTTGAGCAGAATACATGATGGAGCCTTTTGGTTAGAAATAGGGCCAGTGAAATTTACCAAGAGAACGGTTCATAGGGTTACTGGTATTCCAACCCTAGATCGGCCAAAGACCCTGCATAGTGACAAAAAGGAAGTAATAGAGAAAAACACGGGTGCTAAATGGAACAATAGGGGAATGATTATTGATACAATCACAGAACCCCTACTAGATTTTGTTGTGAGAATCATTTCACACAAATTCTATCAGTCAAGCAGGTTAAACAGTGTGCCTTGTATAGCAGTTGATGTTGCATACGAATTGATTAAAAAGGATCATACCTATGATCTAGCAGAGCTCATATTTCAACAGATTAATGAGAATCTGGGAGCCATAAGGAAGAGCAAGGGAGCTTAGTGCAAATTTGGATCAGTTTTGGTGTGCATGTTTTTCTATCTGATGAAAGAATTTCCTTCTATGGATAAGGTGAAACTGAATCTAGACAAAACAATTGTTAAACAAATCAATGGATATATTGAACAGATGGGTGATAATTTTGATGCCCAAATGACCAGCTACTTTGAGGACTTCAAACAGTCCATGAAACAAAGAATGAGGATTCCAGTATCATTGATTGATAAATATGAAAAAGACATTTGCTTTCTTGTAAATATTGATTATACCTATATACAAGCAGTCATACCTAGAGTGAGATGGCTTAGGCCACTAGGTTATGAACTCGATATTGATCAAGCCTCTACAGCAATAACAACCCTCCTTGTAGAAGAAGTTGATAAGAATGCAAAAGCCTTTGGAACCTATGATGTTGTAAAATCAAGGGTGATAACAGATTTGAAGACTGCCTCAGCAGTAAAGAAGAAAGAAAAATTGGTAAGGCAAATCAAGAGAAAATTTGGTGTTGAAGGAGAAGGAACAGCGGAAGAGGAAGAAGAAGACATTGAAGATGAGGAAGATGAACCTCAAGGTTTGACTCAAGGGTTAGGAGAAGATAAAGAAGAAAGTGCTAAGGAAGAAGAAGCCGAGGAAGCACAAGTTAAAAACCAAGGTCAGAAAAAGAAAGGCCACAACTCCTCCTGCTCCTCAATCCAAGGCAAAGAAAGTAGCTGCTCCTGCACCAAAGAGACCTACTACAAGGGCTATAGCACAAAAATCCCAAGAGGTGGCAAAAGCGAAGAAGAAAACTTCAAAGAAGACTGCTGCCGAGCCAAAGAAGAAAAGAAAATTTGTTGCCCAGCCTCAAACAGATGAAGAGAAGACTGAGTCAGAGGACAACAACCAATTTCAAGTGGTAAGGAACAAACCTCAGACTACTATTGATAAATTATGCAGAAAGATTAAGAATGATGATTTGAAAGGTTTAAAGAACCTAAATTTTTCTAAGCTCACCAAGGAAGAACAAAATAAATTAGAGGAATCAGTGTATGCTATGATGGCTGAGTATAAGCACACACCTCTAGAGTTAGATGAATCAATACCTAAAGAATTGTACAAAATTGTAGAGGATAAATGGCATTTTTGTTTACAAATGGAGAGGGAGATAAGGGAATCAACATTAGCAAGATTGTTGCCTGATTTGACTAAGGTTCAAGTAACAAATGCAGTTAAGAGGCATAACAATAGATTCACTCCCAAACATAGAGCTTTTAGCATTTTGCAAAACAAAATTGAGGATGTAGTTACAAAATCCACAAGATTGTGGAAGATAGTTTACAAGAAAATAGAAGATGTATACAATGAAGAATATAAGGCAGAGGCAAGTGCCAAGAAAAAGGAGATGAAGGTATCAGGACACAAGGAAAAAGAAAAGGAACAAGTGGAGAAGAAGGTTGAAGAAGAAAAGGAAGAAAAGGCACATACAGAGGAGAAAGAGGAAGAGAAAGATACAATTGTACCACAAGATCAAAGTGTGCAAGACACACAGGTATCCCCTCCTAGTCCTCCTCATGCCATCATCACACCTGCAAAGATTGTTAAAATCAAGGATATTACAGACACTTCTGATCCAAACATCAATCCATTAACTGCAGAGGATTTAGAAATCCTTGACCAATCAACACTAGTAGCAAAATTATGTTCAAACCCTGTATTGGTTAGTTTTGATGAATTGTAGAATCCAGTAGTTAAAACAAAGGTAGGCAAGGTGAAAACACAAGAACCACCTTCGACCATACAACCTACTGGTATTCTATTCCTTCCTCCACCACCTCCACCAAGTGTAGTCACTGATACACTTCAGATGCCAAGTACATGAGCAGGGGAAGTTAAAGAAACATCTGAACAGCCAGCAAGTTCAACCCCACCTAGTGATCACCAAAAGGATAAACTAACTGAAGAAAAAGATGAGACAAGTAAGAAGGAGGAGTCTGCAATACAAACATTGGTTGCATTACCCAAATCTGGTACTCCAACACAAACTCTTCAGCAGTTGAGCACTGATAGGTTACCATTGCAAATCAGGTCACCAGGCTTGAGCTCATCAATGGCAGTTAGGAAACTTCACTATGGAGTTCCTGAGCTTGATGAAGAAATAAAGATTCCATATTATTAATCCAACACTCTCACTGAAGAGAGATCAATGAAATTCAGAGTGCATTGGATAGAAGGAGGAGACAAGAAGCACTAAGAAGAGAACACAAGCACAAGCATACCTTAAATGAAATCAAAGACATATTCATAGAATCTTTTTGCTTACAGTCTCTAGATGAGTCAAGGCCAATTATAGAGCAACTATCTAATATAGTTGACCAGGTGACTAGTGAAGACTAGGAAACAAATGCCAAATTACTGGAATGGTCAGAAAGAAAATTCCAAGGCAAGGTAAATAAGAAAATATCTGGTGATATAGCACTATCACAAATGGAGCTGGCTAAGAAAATTGAAACAGTCAAAACTGTACTTGTAAACATATTTTCCCTGTACAACAAGTTGTGTGATTTTTCCACATTCACACAGGACACTAGCCAAAAAATACTGAGCTTGGAGAGAAATCTAAAGATTTCTAGCATACAACTCCTTACAAATCCAGCTCAGAGTGAGAAGCATTTTGCCCAATCGCTTCACACACAAAGAGAGTTAGCTGTCTTAGCAGCAGAGGATGCAACCACCAAAGCCAAATTGATGCAAATTCAATCCTCTATCACTCCTCATTTGGAAATACTTCACAAGGAGCAGATGAATGCAGAGACAGTTCTCAAGAAAGACCCCAATCTTTCTACATTTGATGGACTTGTACACCTAGCAGCAGAGATTGCCATCCAGCATAAGTCATTGGATGTTGCACTAGCAAATTGGGATGTAGCTCTAAAGGTACTCCTTGAAGTAAACAGTACATTTTTGGCCAAGTATGGCATTTCCCTATAGAACCCTTGACATAAGTGTCAAAAAGGGGGAGAATAAGTATGGGGGAGTTAAGTAGAGATTAAGTATGGGGGAGTTCAGTATAGAATGAAATGGTAAGTATGATGAAAGGGGGAGATAGAGAATTTTGGGAGAATTTTGACAAATTTTGATATAACATATTGGTCAGAATGTAGAAACAAGACAGAAGTCACTGAGTGTACAAGGCATAATCAACTCACAGGGAGTCATAAGGTATATTGTTATTTGTTCCTAAAATTTTTGAAGCAAATAAGAAGATGCACGAAATAATGTCAACATCACAGGATCTTAGTTAAAGTGTTTTTGCCACTCATGTCAAAGGGGGAGATCGTTGGTTTAAAGAATAATTTTGACAACTAAGTGTCAATACACTTAACCATTTTTCACTATACATGCCAAGCAAAGATCAAGTGTCGAGTGATATCAAGTGTCGAGTAACATAAGGTTCCAAGTGATATAGTTTTTCTTAGGTGTTGAGCTATCTAGGAAACAGCATGTGCCGAGCATCAATAATGCTTCATGAGCCGAGTAACTCAGAATATCAGCATAAGAGTTTGTAATTGCACAAACTATGATGTAAACCATCTTTGTAGCTGACACAAGGTAAATCTTGAAAGATCTAGAGATAAGAACGAATCTTTTACACTTCCTATGCAATCTGCATACATCCAATTGGAAAATTGGAAAGACATGCAACCAATCAGCAAAAAGGGAAGTATCGAGCGGGAAATTGAGATTCAATGTGGATCGTAGATCCATATCTAACCCTAAGTCTTCGAAGTCTTTTTAAGGAAGATGAAAGTTTCATTTTAATAGGGATGAGAGAAGGAGAATAGTGTTAAAGGAAAAACATAATGGAATTCAGTGAAAGGAGACATAGAGAGTAAGAGCAGCAATTCAGTATTCAATTGATCAGAACAAAGCAAAGGAGGTGAACAGAAATCAGATCTCAGAGGATCAAAATCAGAGAGAGAGCCAGAACAAGTGTGTGCATTCAGCAATCAAGGATTGCAAACTATCAGGTTTATAATACCTAATACTCTTTTACCATTGTATTAGAAAGGAAATCTATGTAGATAGGTTGGCTTAACAGCTATTTGTAGATCCTTATCAAAAGGTGATTAAATCCTTTAACAAGGTGACACTTGATGTTAAGTGTTTGTAAATCCTTTAACCAGGTCACTATTGACATAGTGTAAAGCCTTTAATAGGGTAGACCATCAGAAGTGGTTGAACAATATTACTGTAGTGATTTTTGTGTGGTTATTTGCTAGGGATTGGGACATCTTCTTTAGGGATTCTCTTGCCTTGCACTGTATCACTATTAATATCATTGAAGCTCCTAGCCTAAGAAAAAAGGAAATATTTATACATTATCTAAGTTCCTCAAAATTGGCCTATTTAATAAGGACACCTAAAACTCCCACATCCTTTATGATCTTTGTGGAACTCTTTATTTTTAAAAGTAAAGCTACTAGTATTACATCGACAACTAGTAGGAGAAAAGGAAAAACCCTTCCTCGCTAGCCAAAAATCTCCATCCAAGAAGTGATGAGTGAGGGGGAAGGAAAAGTAGAAAAAATAGGAAAAATCTATGAGGGTTCCACAAGTTCAGAATCTTCTCTGTAAATAAAGGTAAAGAGGCCCATTTGGTTGATTATGGCTCAAAAAAATAGACAAAGGATCAGGAGAGTAGAAAACCCATGGGGAAAGGATAAAAGGAGGGAAACATTGAAGATGAAGGACATGAAACAAAAACAGCTAACTAATAAAAAAATCTACCAGTAATTGCTCCACCAATGTCTCTAACACCATGAAAAAGGATCATGCTGACTTAAATAAGAATATAATTCTAGAGGAAGAGGATGATAACTGAATCACTATGAAAGATAACTTCCCCAAATTTGAAGTCTAAGTTGGGAATACTATGGTCTAAGATTCTTGTCTTGGAAAGAAAGGGAAGTGTTTCAAGATTTAGACTTTGTGTGGTGTATAGTTTGGCTACATCCATGTTTCTCATGTAGGATGGTGGAGAGGAAGCTAAGAGTAAGGAAAATACAAGGAATTATTCAAATTCCTAACAATAAATAAAAGTCACATAATCCATCAAGTTGGATACAACAATAAGCATGTCAACCATGTGTAGATTCTATTTTTTGTTAATATTGTTAATTTCCCTCAAGGGCCCTTTTAGTATTACTCTCCTTATTTATCTTGGTAGACTAGACTATGGTTCCAAGATGAACATTTTAGTATTTTATAGTTTGTTTCTAGTTATAGCTATTGGTTTACATGATTATGGTGTCAAAGTGAATAATTTAGTTGTTTATAATTTGTTGTTAGCTCTAATTGTTAATTCATTGTTGCACAATGTTTAGTTATTTTTTGCATGTTGCCATATTTGGCTTATAATTTATAGTTGAATTCTTATAGTTTTTTCAGTGTTAATATATTATTGGTGATGTCATTGATCTCTAATTGATTTTTACACCTTTGGGTTGTAGTTGTGCAAGGAACAAAACCCTTTTCTTGTTGTTGATTAATATCAAAACATAGGGGCTTCACTTAATAAACTTGGACCATATCACTTATGTTCAACATACTAAAGACTATCCCTATTTTTAGAAAATATTACCCCAAACCTCTTTTTCACCCTCCTCCAATAGCAACCAAATATGCCACATGCCCATTTTCCTATATAATCCCTCTTAATTCCCCCTCCCTTCCCTTATATTATCAGAAATAAGAATCTATTACATGCATCCTACAAAAACAAACTCAACTACATGCCCTATGGGCTAACAACATTAATAAATTCTGGAGAAAAACCCTTCTCATAGTAACTTCTCCCAAACTCCATAAAAAACTCCATTACATCGCAAGAATGAGCCTTAAGTAACCTATTTTAGGTTTAGGGTTAAGAATAAATTTTACATTGCATGCCATTTTTCAACCACCATCAAAACAAAAAGTGATAGAAGTCACATTAAAAGTCGGTGCGAAATTAGAAGATTCTAGAAATGGTAGTCCAACTTCTAGGACACATAACTTTTGATTTGGGACTTTAATTGTTGAACCGTTTATATTTTTAAAAAAATCTTTGAGTTCTCTATAGGTTTGTAGCACCCCTTTGGCCTCCCCCAATTTTTTGGGGCCCTATAAGGCCATTTAGTGCCTCAAACTAGGCTCAGAAGCATTTTTAGGAGGTCTCTGAGCAACTTAAAACTACAATAATTTTCAAACCATGAAACCTTTTGACCTAATTCTTTTTCTGGGATTCTTAAAATTTCAAATATACTATCTAACTCTTCATAATTTTATTTCTATAGAAAAATAACCCATTTTCTACGTGTATCTTGAGGTATACAAAAAGTCTAACCAAAAAAGTAATAATGAGAATATGAGAGTTAGAATCTCTATTTGGCTCAAATGGGTATCAAAAGATACAAACACATTAAATATAAACTATCACTAAGTATATTCTTAGGTAATACATGATTTCCCTAACACCACTAGATGCACCTACACCAAACACCTAGGGTAACTTGAAAAGTGACCTTGTCACTTTTCATATGGTTGAGAAAAACCCAAATGGTTAACCTTTCCTTCAATAACCAGATATAATCTTTCATCAATCATCCTTTCCACTTCACTAAGTTCTCCTCATATTACATGTTTCTAGTACTCCTTCCCACATAATTGCCTAGAATTTCTTCAATTTCCTCCTTCTTGGAAGTAGGAATAGGGCATGGTTCAATTAACAACTCCTCCTCTACACCATCTTCATGATATTTTGTTAAGTCTACAATATTGAGAATAGGGGAACGGATTCCATCTCGCAACTCCACCTCAAATATAATCCCGGAATCATGTTTCTTCAAAATTCGATAGAGATCAAATTTCCCCATCTTTAGCTTGTTGTAGGCACCCACTAGAAATCATTCCTTCCTCAAGTACACCATAACTAGATCCACAAATCAGAATTCCTTGTGTCTCCTCTTTTGATTTCTTTAGCCTTATACTATATGTTCATCTTGGCAATATGCTCACAGACTTCTTCATGTAGGTTCTTGACATGGTTAGCAAAATACTCTACTTTTGCATGTGAACTTACACCTTGTTCCATATTCTTTAATTATGGTGTAGTCCTTGGGCTAATCCCATACATGATTTGGAATGGTGTCCTACCAGTACTCCTATTTATAGAATTATTGTAATAAAATCATGCATGCAATAGAATCAAATCACATCCCTTGGGCTTCTCCCCTCCTAAAAACCTTAGCAAAATACCCAAACTTCTATTCACCTCTTATATTTGCCCATCAATTTGTGGGTGATGTGCAAAACTGAACTTTAATTCTAGGTCCGCTACCATCCATGGAAACTAGAGTAGTTGGTCCCATAAGCAGGAGGTGAAGAAAGCAAAAGTAAACTTTATCCTCAATATCTTCCATAAGGTTCTCCAAGAATACCCAACAAATTTTTTATCTATGTCTAGAACAATACTCTTTTGGAGACCATGTAACCTCACTACCTCTCTAAAAAAACAATTTGCAATATGAACTTCATAATGGGTCTTGTGGTGTAAGAATCCTCCTTGCATGCACTTGCCTAAATATGAATCTCTCTAGTAATTCTCTTTATAGGAGAATAGAATGAATAGAAGAATGAGATGTGATGATGGAAACAATAGTTATTATGGTATTATGGTTTAATATTTACTTTCACAAGGATTGTTAGAAACTTGGAGATAAAACTATCATCACACTAAGAGGTGTTCATAAAATAACTTAATATGAGAAGTTAAAGTAAATTATTGTATGAGAGATTGTGTGTGAGAATGGTCTATTTTAAGATGTTAAATTGCTACTTTGAATTTAGTCTAACCAACCATGTAGAAACATGAATTAAATGCTATAACATGAAGGCACCTTGTATGTACTATGTGTGTGTGTGTGTGTGTGTGTGTGTGTGTGTGTGTGTGTGTGTGTGTGTGTGTGTGTGTGTGTGTGTGTGTGTGTGTGTGTGTGTGTGTGTGTGTGTGATTCATGGAACTAGAGTATTTGGATGGGGTTAGGACCCCTATACATTTGTTAATATTTATCCTAATCATGTATTAGTGTCATCATCAAACTATCACCTCAAACCCAATATATCAAACCCATGATATATTATTTTGTATATAATAAACATTACCTTGTATATATTTTAATAGATCATTTTATATATTTTTTTAAAAAATTATTTGTATATTCTTTCTTGTATTATCTAATATGAATATTTTCAATTACGTAAATTTGGAGATTGTAGTGGATTCATTTTATGTGTATTTTATTTTTAGTATGTCAACTTTATTGTTTGAACATTTAACAAAAATACTTTTAAATCTTATTAATATATGTTCATGTAGCAATGACATATGAGTGACATGGTTGGCTTATCAAGCATATTCAAGGACATCTTCATAAGCGATAAGTGCATTATAGGTAAATGATTAATTAAAATTTGATAATGTTGAACCTTAGAGTAAACTAGAAACTCAAGCACATCAAGCATATGTTCATGTAGCAATGACATATGAGTGACATGGTTGGCTTATCAAGCATATTCAAGGACATCTTCATAAGTGATAAGTGCATTATAGGTAAATGATTAATTAAAAATTGATAATGTTAAATTAAAGCATGTTGTTTAAATATGGGAATGAAAATAAAACTCAACAATCATGCATTAGTGTCATCATCAAACCATCATCTAGTTAGTAGATGTTAACTGAGACCTAAACCTAACCATATTTCTTGTAGAAGTTCAACCTTAGAACTTGTAAATGTTAATTAGTCATTAACCTAGTTGCAACTCATTTAGTATTAATTTGTAGATAACTCTATCTTAATCTTTTAAAAAAATTGTTAGTGTTTTGCCCTAATTTTTGGGCATGACCTGTGGAAAGGAATGAAATGCACTATCTTGGAAAAAAAATTGTCCACCACCACAAAAATTGAATAACTACCCCTTTGTTTCATTAGCAACCTAAGATAAAAATCCATACTTATATCTTCCTAGGGCCTTAATGGAACAAGTAATGGTTGATAGAGTCTAGCATTTTGATTGACTCCTTTAGTTGTCTGACACACTCAAAAACTTTTCACAAACTTTTTCACATCTTGTGACAACTAAGGACAAAAACAATGTTCACAAACAATAGCAATGATTTTGTCTTGACCAAAATGTCCTTCCATATCTTCACTATCTTTCTTCCTCATGGAACTTCTTGGAATGTAGATTTGAATGTCTTTGAACAACATACTGTCTTGGATCATGTAATCCAATCACCTAATCCTATCTACAATAACAGGTTCCTTGTAAGCCTTACAAGCTTCTACAAAGTCAGGACCCTAAAGGCACAAATTCTTGAGTTCATTAAGCCCAACCACCTCGACCTACTTCTCTGTCAATAAAATTTGTGTACTACTTAATGTATTTGCAACCCTATTAGATCTTCCACTTCTATGCTTCAATACAAATGTATAGTTCTACAAGAACTCTACCCATTTCAAGTGCCCTAGATTCAATTTACCCTAGCTAGTTAGGTACTACAATGTTTGATAATGAGCATACAAAATAGAGTCTTTTGGAAACAAATAATGCCTCTATTTCTTTAATGGTTGGACTATTTCATAGAACTCTTGACCATAAACTAATACTTCTTCTTTGCATCATTCAACTTTTCACTTGTATACAATATGCCTACATTCTTATCTCAAAACGACTCCAATGGAAATACCACAAGAATCACAATCCACCTAGAGCAGCTCATTAAAATTAGGGAGTGATAGCATAGGTTGCTATGTCACCTTTTTCTTCAACAACTTTAAAATCCTTGCAGCCCCTGCAATCCACTTGAACTCTTTTCTATCCCCCCCCAAGAGTCGAATGCCTTTGAACAACATATCATCTTGGATCATATAATCCAGCCACCTAATCCTATCTAGAGTAACAAGTTCCTTGCAATCCTTCCAAGCTTCTACAAAGTCAGGATCCTAAAGGCACATATTCTTTAATGGTTGGACTATTGCATAAAGATCTTGATCATAAACTAAATAATTCTTCTTTTCATCATTCAAATTTTTAATAGTATGCAATGTGCCTACCTTCTTAGCTCAAAACAACTCCAATGGCACTACCATGAGCATCGCAATCCATCTGGAACACCTCATTAAAATTAGGGAGAGATAACACAGGTTTTTATGTCACCTTCTTCTTCAACAACTCAAAAATCCTTGCAACTCTTGTAGTCCACTTGAACTCTTTTTTATCCCCCCCTCATTGTTTTAGTTAGGGGTGCATAGATACTACTAAAATTTCTAATGAACCTCCTATAGAAGCTAGAAAAACTATGTAAATATCTCACCTCAGTGGAAAACCTGGGGTAGGCTATTCTAGGATTACCTCCACCTTCTCTAGGTCCATTTTAAGACCCTCGAGGGAGACAACAAACCCTAAATAAACTAACTCTCTTTTGACAAAGCTACACATCTTCAAATTAATCAAAATTTTCTCTTCCCTTAGTTTCTGAAAGACACTATGAATGCATATAAAATATTCATCTAGATATTTACAGAAAATGAAAATATCATCCAAATAAACAATAACAAATTTCCCCAAAAATTTCTTTAGTACCCCATTCATCACCTACATAAAGGTTCTTGGTGCATTGGTCAATCCAAATGACATAGCTAACCACTCATTGAAACCCTCCTTGGTCTTGAATGCATTCTTCCATTCATATCCCTCTCTAATTTGTATCTAGTAAGAATTACTCTTGAGGTCTATCTTTGTGAAGTATCATGCTCCACTAAAGTAGTCCATGAGATCATCCTTCCTTGGAAGGGGAAATTGGTATTTGATGATTATCTTATTTATAGCCTCAGAATCTATACACGTCCTCCACTCTCCATCCTTCTTGGGTACTAGTACCGCAAGTACTGCATATGGACTTAGGCTTTCTCAAATTAGATCTTTCCTGAATAGTTCTTGAACTTGTATGTTTAGCTCCTCAATCTTAGTAGGAGCCATCCTATGAGTAGCCTTGTTAGGTATACTGGCTCCAGGGATAAAATATATTTGATGACTAATTTTCTTTACTAGCAGAAACCATTCTAAGACATTCTTAGATATGATATCCCCATACTCACTTAACAAACCTTAGACTTCAACCAGAACTTCCCTACCACCATTCTTATCAACTCTAGGAATTAAATCATAATTCAAATGATGATGTTTCATGTCATCCACAAAAATTCTTCCATCAAAAAGACATACCTTAACACTACTATATACATTTTCATCTTCCTTTATTAAGGGCTTGAGTTTTTTATGAACTCCATCCTTTGTCAAAGAATAGGTGCTTGCTCGACTATCATATATTGCATGCCTATCATATTTCCATGGCCTTCCTAATAAAAAATGGCATACATCTATCAGAATGATGTTATAGAGTACCTCATCATAGTAGCTTCCAATCTTGAACTTCACCAAACATTGTTCACTAACTAGGACCTTATGGTCATCCTATACCCAAGAAATCTGATATGGATGGGGGTGTTTCTCCCTCTTAAGCTTTAGCTTCATGACCATCTCCTCTAACACTAAGTTGTTTGTGCTGCCACCATAAATAATTACATCACAACATTTTCCCTCACACTTACACCTAGTATGAAACAAATTCCTTTGTCCACATTCACTTTCATCACTTAGAAAGACTCATTTATTAACCAAAACCTCTCCTCTTTGTGCATCCTCTAAATGTGATGTCTTAGCATCATTATCCACATGAGAAACCTTTCCTGATCTTTAGCTCTTCTATATTTCCTTCCTCGGTCTTGATGGCACTCATAAGCTCGACAATATTCTTCTCCATAGTGAAAACATGTACCATGGAAGCCTCCTCTTCCTGGCCCTTTTCCTCTACCTCTGCCACTTCCTCTTTGGTCTCTATATTTTGGTCATGGGAGTAGTTGAAACCCTCATTCCTCTAGTTTTGGCTGGTACCCACATCTTCATTTTTCTTCTAGTCCCCATTTGGACCTCCAAAAGACCTACCACTGCTCCTTCCTCCTTGACCTCACCCTATTTTATTTCCATCAAAAAAAAAATTAGCTTCTCCCAAACTCACAAGGCAAACAAGTATGCCTCTTCAATGCTAATCATTCTAACTAGATGTAGCTCCTCCTAAATGCTAAATCTTAACCAATTAAGGGTGAGTGACATTCTCCTTGTTAGGTTTTGTATGTCATATCCTAATAAGGACCTATTAGAACTCCTTCATGTATTCTTATATGGATTTTCCCACTTTCTTTAACCCTTGCATCTTCTTAAACAAATCAAACTCATAGTCAATAGGAATGAACTACTTCTTTAGTTTGTCTACCATACAATCTCATCTTGTGATTTTCTCCTTTCCTCTTTTATTCCTTTCTAATTGAATCTCTTTCCACCATATTTTGGAATAGCCCTTTGAATTCTAGCCTCTACAAACTTAACCCTATCAAGGTCCTCAATATCCTCATACTCAAAATATTTCTCTAGCTCAATGGTCCAGTTGATCAACTCATCTAGGTTAAGATTTCCTGAAAATATGGGGACCTCAGGTTTAGGTATTTTTCCTAGCTTATCAATGGCCCTATAAATATTTTCCCCCTCTTATTTCAAGACTTCACCTTCTTCTTCTCATTTCTATACAACTTTCCTTCTTCATTTTCTTCCTCACTTTCATCCATTACAACAAGATTCATCCCTCTTTAGATCTCCTCTTGAAATGCTCACACTTGTCTCTAGAGGGCTCTAACCTCTAGTGGAACACCTATGACCCTTCTACCACATTCTCTTCATGGATGTATCTTCTTAATCTCTTAGAACCCACAACCACAGTCCTGATCCAAACTGCCTCACAACTGACAATCTATCTACAAACTGAAGAATTTCTAGCTCTGATACCACTTGACGAGTGCACAACCCAAGAAAAAATGAATAAAACAAGAAAGGAAACTTGTATTATCTGAAATAAGAATATATTACATGAATTCTAGTAAAAATAGACACAACTACATGCCATATGGGCTTACAACATTATCATATTCTGGAGAAAAAACCTTTCTCACAATACCTTCTCCCAAACTCCATTACATTGCAAGAATGAGCCTTAAGTAATCTATTTTAGGTTTAGGGTTAGGAATACATTTTATGTTGTGTCATTTGGTGGCCACTACCAAAACAAAAAGTTCTAGAAGTGACATTAGAAGTTGGTGCAAAATTAGAAGATTCTAGAAATGGTAGTCCAACTTCTAGGAGGCATAACTTTTGATTTGGGACTCCAATTGACAAATTGTTTATATTTCTAAAAATATCTCTGAGTGTCCTATATATCAATAGGCTTCCTATGGCCACCCCCCATTTTGGGGGGTCGTACAATTCCATTTAGTACCTCAACCCGAGCTCTAAATCATTCTTAGGTCTCTAGACAACTTAGATAACAACTTTCAAATTGTGACACATTTTGACCTGATTATTTTTCTAGAGTACCTAAAATTTCAATTACAAGCATCCCTCCAACTTACACCCTCTAATTCTTCATAAATTTTTCTCTCTATAAAAAGAGTCCATTTTCTTCATTTGCATGTACTCTAAGGTACGCAAAAACTCTAACCAAAAAAGTAATAATGGGAACATGAGAGTTGGAATCTCTATACTCTATTTGGCCCAAATGGGTATCCATAAATACATATAAATTAAATAGAAATTATCAATAAGCATATTTTTGGGTGATACAAGATTTCCCTTACACCATTGGATGCTCCTATATCAATACCCATATTTTTAGAAAAGATTACTCCAAACTTCTTCTTCTTTTTTCACCCCCCTCTAATAACAACCCAATATGCCACACACCCCTTTTCCTATATAATCCCTCTTAATTCCCCTCCCATCTACCAACCCCCCCACCATCCCCCCCACCGCCACCCACCACCCCCCAACCCGTCCACCCCACACCCACACAATATAAACAATATTTTATCATTTAAAACCCCCAAATATGAATAGACATGATAAGTTATTTCTCAATCAGTAAAGACCCCACATATCAAAAATTTAATTAGATATATATGAATATTATAATCTCATGTAAACAAAAATTCTAGCAAGATAATACAAGAGATGTAAACCACCATAGATTTTCTAATGAACATATAAATATCAAGGACCAAGTATAAAGAGAAATAAGTAATGAAAATGATCAAGATAAAAGAGCAGGCAACAATTGTCATAAAGAAGAAAAAGAAAAGCCAATCAAAATCTATGTTGCACAAATACATGTGATAGATTAATAAATGAATAACCAACAAAACCAAATAAGAGAGGTTATATCAATGTAATGTATAAGAGTGTAAAATAGAGTGTGAATATGTAGACCAAGAACTTGAGCAACATGAACCCAAGAACTTTAAGAGGAAAACCAAAAACATGTATGAGAAGTTTCATATGCATCATTCAATAATTTTTTAAACTTGTCGATTCTCAAAATGTTGGAGAGGAAATGTTATATATTCATGCACAAAGAAAATAGATGATAGCACATGCCTTAAAATATGTTCCAAAAATTTGAAATCTATGGAGTGATAATGCACTTTTTATTGTTATCTAAAGGAAAATACCCTTAAGACTTAATATCAAATAGATACAGACATATCTTAAAAACCACAATTAAGTATAGATGTTGAAAACCCACTTTCTTGCAAAATTTTTATTGTAAACATCTAAACAATACCATATTCAAAATTGCAATATTGTAAAGTTGTAATTGCAACACTAATTCCAGAGGAAGACATGGTTGAATGGTGGAGAGTAGGGTTTTTGAGTAGGAATGAGGTTTCAAGTAGGAATGAGGGAGGTTTCAGTAAGAAAGGTGGAACTTTTCAACTTCCTAAAAGGTTTGAACCTTTCAGAAGGCATGAAGGTCTGAACTATTGGGGTAACCAAAATGGGAGATGGTAGGGAGAAGGGAAAATTTTTCAAAAGAGGGCCCAATGTAAAAAAGTGGAACAACAAAAGGAGCGAAGTTGGAAAAATGGAGGTGAAAAGAATCATTTCTATGGACATAGAAGCCATCCAATGCAGAGATTCACACAATTTAATCTGGGGGGAAAACTAGATTTTGGAGAAATTGAAAAGAGGATGAGGAAACCACAAGTAGTGGAGAACCAGGAGAAACAATTAATTGAGGACCGAAAAATGGTAAGATGCATAGTGGAAAGGGTAGTTTTAGAACAAGGCCCTATCAGGGAGAAGAGGAAATTTTTGGAAAGTAATGCCTTCTTTTTAAAATGGGGAGAACCATGGCCTACAATAAGGAAGCTAAAAAATTGGTGTGATGAGAAGTGGGGAAGGGTGAAAGATTTTGAAACTTTGAAGAATGTGTTTTGTATGGTAACGATGGAGCTGGCATAAGATAGGCACTAGATTTTGAATGGGGGTTTGTATTTCTTAAAAGGGTTTGTCTTTTATATGAAAGAATGGGTGCCAAACTTTGACCCTACAAAGGGAATAATAATGTAGTTTCCTATATGGGTGGGTTTGAGAAACCTTCCTCAAGAATATTGGTTGAACATTTTTATAGGAAGATAGGCAATAAACTAGGGACATTTGTGAAGATTGTGGAAATGGTGGATAAGGAAAATTTGCAAATATTCCCAAGAATATGTATAATGTGGAACAATTGTCATCCTATACCAGAAATGATTGAGGTTTTTGTAGAAGGGGGAGTTTGGAGGCAATCCCTATCAAAGGAATAAGGTCTGATGGTGTGTGAGCACTACTTATGTGAGGATCATGATTCAAAAAAATATAAGAAAGAGGGACAACAAAAGGGGAAGGAGGATGAGAGGTTACTAAATAGGGTTGTACGGTTGGATAAAGGAAAAGTAGGGGTACAAGAAAGGAGAGAGGAAAGCTCAAGAGTGACTGTTGCTGAAACAAAAAGTATAATTATTTAGAAAACTAGAGAAAATAATTATAGAGATAGTGAAAAGGAAGGGGGAGTAAAAATGGTGAATGAGCAGGGTATTTTTGTATGAGAGAAAATGTTAAGGAAGGTACTAAAGGAAATTTGGGAAGAGAAGGGAAGTGAATTTGTAGTTCAAAATAAAGTATTGGGAGGAAAAGAGGGTAGTTTGGAGGTGTGGTGGATGTGGGGGAGGGGGGGGTTAGAGAGTAGGGGGAAGACTTAAGATCAAGAAAAGATCATCTAGATTTAGTTACTAGAGAGGAACCACAAAATAGTAGAAGAGAGGTTTGTATTGAAGATGGGGAGGGTTGTTAATGAGGGGGTAGTGTATAGAGGCACTGAGGAAGAGGAAGATTATAGGTATGTGACAAAAGGGGAAGAAGATAGGTGTGTGGTTGAGGTCTTTAAAGACATTGAAATTTCCCCAATCAAAAACTTGAAGGGGTGCTCTAGAGCCTCTAGCTTTGATGAGAGCTTGAATGAGGGAGCAATGGATAGGGAGGAATTGTTGGAGGAGGATCATCTAGGGTTGGAGGAGATGATCAATCCAAAAGAAAAAAGGACCCTAGAAAAATCAGAAAGAAAGAGTCATAAAGTTCAGGTGGGGGAAAGCCAAAAAAGGGGAAGGAGAACACTAAATGATTTAATCCAACTTGTAGGAAGTGTATGAGGCCAGAGTAAGCTGAAGATGGGATGTTGTTCCCCTAACAAGTTTCACTTGATCAAGAGGAGCCTAGATCAAGTGAGACCAGATGTGGGTCTTCTTCAAGAAATAAAGATAAAAGTGGATGATGTAGAAGGTGCTAAAAGGAAATATGGGAAGTGGCATAGTGAATGGGTAGTTGCAAATGGAGCTTCGAGTGGAATGTGTGTTCTTCAGAAGGAAGAATCGGTGAGTATAGTGATGATGTAGAAGGAAAGGAATTGGCAATGGATCAAGGTAAGTTCAAAACAATTGGGGAAAAAAATTAATGTGATAAATGTGTATGGGTCAGTTTAGTGTAGGGAGAAAAGAGTGTTATGGAAACCTTTAACAAAGGTAATGGAGGTTCTACAACAGAAATCATAGTCTTAAGTGGTGATTAAAATGATATTCTCTATCTAGGGGAGAAAAAAGGGGGGAGGGGCTAGAGATCAGCTAAACAGGAAGACC
Organism: Cupressus sempervirens; assembly: GCA_028749045.1. NCBI lineage: Eukaryota > Viridiplantae > Streptophyta > Pinopsida > Cupressales > Cupressaceae > Cupressus > Cupressus sempervirens. The sequence goes on from CM053787.1 coordinate 400,713,503, forward strand.
TCTCAGCATTTGTGATTAATAATGGGTTAGTTAATATTCCCTTTAAGCAAGGTAAATTTACATGGAATAATAGAAGACCTAGGTTTGTGAATATTGCAGAAAAGTTGGATAGATTTTTCTTGCGGGGGGGGACCTCGACCCAGGTGAATGGATGGTGGAAGTTGAAATATTATCCATCCATGGATCAAATCATTTTCCAATAAGTTTGAGAGTTTAGGAAGACTGCTTCCTAGATAGATGCACTTTCAAATTCAAAGAAATGTGGTTAAGAGTGGATGGCTTTAAGGAGTTGGTAGAATAGTGGTGGAAAGATGCCCCATTTCATGAAGGCAATAAAACCTTTAAAATGTTTAAAAAGTTACAACATATTAAAGGGAAATTGAAGGTTTGGAACAGGGAATCCTTTCAAAATATTTTTAGAAGGAAAGAAGAGTTGGAACTATCTTTAAAAGATTTAAATGAAAGATTACTCTTGCAAGGAATGCAAGAGGAGGAATTCCTAGAAGAAAAGAAGTTAAATAAGGAATATGAGGAAATCCTATTGAGAGAGGAAGTGTATTGGAGGCAAAAATCAAGGCAGACATGGCTTAAAGAAGGAGACAGAAACACCAAGTTTTTCCATAATCCAGTCAAAGTGAAAAGCACACATAATAGGATTTTCTCAAGTAGTAAACTCTGAAGCGATAATGGAAAATGAATCAAAAGTGATAAAGAGGGAGGTTTTATCCTTTTTTAAAGATAGGGGAAGGTTAGAGGAAGAAGGTGGTGAAATAGTCGATGAAGTCTTGGAGTGTATTCCTAATTGTGTTTCAGAGATGTAGAACAAAATGTTATGTGCAGAAGTAACTAAAGAGGAGGTAAAAAATCCTTTTTGGGTTTTTGGTAAGGATAAAAGCCCAGGGCCGATGGGTTTACATGAAGTTTTTTTAGATTTTTTTGTGATTTCTTGGGGGATAAAGTGTTGGAGGTGGTTAAGGAATCTAGGCAAGGGGGTTTTGTTTTAAAAGACATAAATAATACATTTATAGCTTTAGTGCCAAAGAAGGAAGGATGCAGGACCTTTGATGATTTTAGGCCTATTTCGTTGTGTAATACTTTGTATAAAATCATGTATCTAAAGTGATTGCGAATCAACTAAAGCTAGTTTTAAGTGAGGTGATCTCGAAGGAACTGGGCGGGTTTGTACCAAGGAGATCTATCTTTGAAGGTGTTATAATAGCCCATGAAATGATTCATTCAATTAGAATAAAAAACTTTGTAAAATGGTGGTGGAATTAGATATTAAGAGAGCCTATGATGAGGTGAATAGAGGTTTTCTGTTTAAAGTTGTGAATAAGTTTGGTTTCAATGAAGTATGGATTAGATGGGTTAAAGGTTGTTTGAGTTCTAATAGGTCCTCGGTATTGGTTAATGGTAGCCCTCAAGGCTTCTTTGAGTTAGAAAAAGGAATAAGACAAGGGGATCATTTGTCCCCTTTTCCTTTTCTCATTTTGGCTAAAGTATTGGGGAGATTGATTAGTGGAAAGCGAAAGAGGCTTGTGGAAAGGTGTAAAACCTATTTCCCACCTTTAGTTTGTGGATGACACTTTTTTAATAGGGGAAGCCTCAAAGCAGGAAGCCAAAATGATGAAGAGGGCTTTAGAGATCTATGGAAAAGTTTCAGGATAGTAGATAAATTGGGCAAAATTAGAAATTTTTTTCTTTAATACCCTTGTAAGTAAGAAAGTAGCAATCTGTAGACTTCTTAATATAAAGAAAGGGTTACTTCCAAGTATATATTTGGGGATTCCATTGTTTCAAGGTAGAAACACAAGTGATTTATGGAAGTGTTTAGCTATAAAGTGTTTTAAAAATATTGAGGGATGGAAGGGTAAATGGTTGTCATCTGCAGGGAGAATTTTAATGTTAAAATTAGCAATGTTTGCAGTCCCAATTTTGCCAATGATGTGTCTTAAAATCACCAAAAAGGTAATTAATAATGTGGAGAAATAGATGTGTAGATTCTTTTGGAGTGGTGCAGGGGAATGTAAGAAAATACCTTTGTTAAAATGGGAGAAGATATGCAGACCAAAAAAGAATGGGGGAGCTGGAATTAGAGACTGGGACCTTATGAATATAGCTTTAGGAGCTAAATTAGTGTGGAAAATGGTGACTAATGTTGATAAGATGTGGACAAAAATTCTAAGGGAAAAATACTTGGATTCAAATGATGGAACAAGGATTTTAATAGTCCAAAACCCCTTAAAAGGTTTGGCTATTTGGAACTTTATTATTTCATGTTGACATGTCATAACATACCACATCTCATGGGTGATTGGTGACAATAGCCAAGAAAACTTGTCAAAGGATTCTTGGAATGGCTATAAAGCACTGGATGATGAATGTCAGGATGGAGATATGAAACAAAGATTATATGCTCTATTGGGGTGGGGGAGTTAGAGGTTACTTAATTGAGAAGGAAGGTGTCCTAAGGAAGTTTTGGGAATGGAAGGATTGGAGAGTAGAGGGTCTTTCTCAGGGACAACAACAATCCCTTAAAGATATTTTAATGATAAGGAAAGTTTGCATAATTTCTAAAAGGGATAAAATTAGTTGGTGTGTTGTAGCTTCAGGAAAGTAATCTATTAAACTAGGCTATGAGTTAATTGCAAATAAAGAGGATGTAAGTTTTGAAGCGAGTGATTTATGCTAGCATAAGATATTTTGCCTTAGGTAGGAACATTTTCATGGTTAGTCATTCAAGGTAGAATTCTGAATAGGGGAAGGAGGAAGAAATTAGGTTTTGAAGGCCTAACTAAATGTGTGATGTATGGTAAAGAGGAAGAAATTGTGGATCATCCATTGTTAAATTGTGAGGTAGCAAAAAAATGTTGGAGTCATATCCAAGGTAATTTGTGATGTATAGGCCCATGGACACCCTATCTAATGGATTTTTTCATCTCATGGCCAAGAATTAGTAAAAGAAATATGCTAGAAAGTGTGTGGAGAATATGCCCTTCAATTGTAATATGGGAGGTGTGGAAAGAGTGAAATAGGAGAATCTTTCAGGAGGTGACTAAATTAGAGGAACAACTCTTAAGAAGGATTGGCCATGCTATTGAAGAAGTGGTATTGTGGTGGTTTTTAAGAAGGATTTATTAAAGAGTGTTTTTATGAGAGAAGATAGAGATATTTAGAAGGAATGGCCAAGGATCAAAAGCAAACAAGTTGGAGCAATAAGGAGGAGCATTTCAAAATTAGAACAGAGAGAAAAGGCAAGGTGGAAAGCTCCGAAGGAAGGTTGGACAAAGTAAATTTTGATGGGGTTGCAAGGTGTGATCTAGGCAAATTAGGGGGTGGGTGCATAGTGAGAGATCATAAAGGAGAAATGTTAGCAATAGGGACAAATAGATTATCATATGGCACTAATAATGAACCTAAATTCCAAGAAGCACTCTTAGTAATTCAATGTGCTAAGAAAGTTGGGCAGGGGGAGGGGGGGTAAAATTTATTATGGAAGGAGATTCTATGGTAGTGGTGCAAGCGATAAGAAGTGATAAGATCTCAACTTGGCACTTAGAAAAAATTTTCATAGTTGTTAATGAGGAGTTAAAATCATTGGATAATTTTAAAGTATGTCATGTTTTTCGAGAGGCAAACAGGGAAATAGATCAACTTTCAAAATGGGCGGTAGAGTGTTTGGTGGAAGGTTCAAAATGTTTTGAATGGTGTAGCCATTAGGAGAGGGTGTTAGGTGATGATTGAAGAAAAAAAGGTAATCAAGATTAAAAAGATGCGTAAATGATCAAGTGGAGTATGGCATTGTAAAGGATTGTCAAAAAATAATAAGAAAGATTTGGATGATTTACAATAACTGCTTACATGACGAAAAGATGGGCTAAAGTAAAGAACGAAATAATTAAGGTACTCGATAAATGGAAGAAAGTGCAAAGAAAGGAGCTAAGCGATATGTTATAAATAAAGTAACTGAAAAGGTAAATTTAACAACCTTGAATAGTAAAGTGCAAATTTAGTGACAATGACAGGAAAGGAAATTAAGAGGAAGAAGATGGAGGCTACCTTCACTTTTAGGATGATTAGACAATAGAAGGCACTCTATGGAACATTCTAAAATTAGAGACTTTGGCTACTATTAATATGTCCATCACAAGGAGTTTTGGAGGTAGTTAAGGGAACAATGGGGGAATTGTTTCAAAATTCAACCCACCACTAGAAAATCAATGTGGATATTTCAGCAATGGTGATGGCGTGGGGGTTGGAATTGGCATTTTTAGAAGAAGAAGTGGAAAGGGTGATGAAGTCAGTATTCCCTAAATATTTCATTGTGGGGATTGACTCTCTGCAAGAATGGGCATGGTCGAGGAAGGGCTTTAATTAAAATGAGTTGTTTGAAAATGCAGAGGAGGGGGAAGCTCGAGGAAAATTCAGCTTCATTTGGTGGCCAACTAGGGTGGACAAGGAAGCTTATAAGGAAAAGATAAGAGAGGAATGGCTTAGGTTGGTGGAGGAGATCTGCATCTTCAAAGAAAGGGAGGGATGGAAGGTTACTGGGTTTTTGGTCTCCCATCCAAGACGCCAATGAACAAGAGGAAAATAAGGGTGCTTAGGGTCTTGTTCCCGGTAAGGGTGGAAGAATGATGTGAAAGGGTGACAAAATTTTGTTTTTTCTTTTTGCATGTTGTCTTACAGATTAAAACTAGAGTAATGGGTCTTAAATTTGGACTTTTGAAGTGGTTTCAAAGGATAAGCCTTTGGTAAAAAATGTGAAAGGATGCCAAAGAATATAGCGAAAGGTGGGGAGCCTATAAAATGATAGTACAATGCTATGGGATTGATTTTGATGGCAGTAGGCAAAATGTGAGGTAGTGGAGGATTGTCAATGGATGGATGTGCCAATGTTAATGAGGTCGAGCGAGTGGTGAAAGAGAAGAATGATGCAGTTAATGGACAAAGTCGAAGAAGGGTAGATGGCAGGTTTTTAAGGGTTCATATATTTTTTTGTCATAGTTGATAATGTAATAGGAATATGTATACCCTGATTAAATGGGCAATATTTGAATAGGTTTGAAGGATAGGTGTGTAGAGGAAAGTGGAATGAGATGTAAAATGGTGTGGAAAGGCTATTTTAGTGGCCAATATATGTATCTATGTAAGTTTCTCATGAATAAATAAAATAAAAAATTATTACCAACCAAAAAACATACCATATTCAAATCTCTAATTTTCACTATAAAATATAATATTTCAATATTACAAAGAAATTGGTATATTTGTAGAAAACTTGTATTTTTAAAAGAGGGATAAATATTTGAGTTCTTTATGCAATCATGTATATATGACTCATTTATAACACAATTAGGTGCCTATGTATGAAGTATAAGATAGTCCCATAATAATGTAAACCATCTATAGATTTAAAAATAATTTGTCCATATTACTATAAGTCAATTATACACCCAAAAATAAATCAAGTGATATTAATATAAGTCTTCTATAGACCTAAAAATAATATGATGTAAATATAGATTTTCATAATACTAAGACCCAAAAAAGAATTTTATTCATATTATAAAAGTCATCTACAAACAAAACATTAAAATTTTTAATTTTTTTTAAAAGAGCAAACAAACAAAAAACGAAAAACAATATGACCTAAAATAGATTGCTCATAATGCTAGAGTCATATATCTCTACACCAGAAGACAGATTGCTAATTTAACATAAATAAATTTCCTCCAACTATTACGACATCCATGACGTAATAAATGCACTTCAATGGTCTTACTGTCACGCAATCCATGAGAATTAAATGCGCATGAATGGATTCGGTGAAACACTGGTCAAACATTGACAAAAACACTGATCAAAACCAGTGGACTGCCACATCAATCTTGACTGAAACACAACCGCGTGGATAAATACAAGTGGTTTACACCTACTCAAAACTAAAAGCCGCCATTGATAAGGACTAATTTGATCTTGACCTGCAAGTAAAACAGGCGAAGCTTATCCTCTCTCACTTTCTCTCCTTTATTTACTACAGTTTCCTTCCTCTTACATCAATCAACATTTTCTCTGATAGCAGTTCAGAACCCAAATCTTTCAATCTACTTTCCCATCTTCAGATTTTTGTGAAAGCTTGTTCTCAGATTAGTACTTGCAATGGAAGGACTGATACCACTTATATACAGAGCCGTGGTTCGAAACAGGGGACACCAGTTATACAGAAGTTTATCATACGATTCCAGTGGTAAATTCTCCAGAGGAGCATACACCGTCTTGCCTGCTGATTCCCCCAGGCCTGTAAATGTACACCATGGAGTTCAGCTACAGAATGATCGATTTGCACCCATTAAAAATGTCTCTGGTTTGGGTACAGGGGGGAAAATGACGAGCAATTCACATGATGATTAATACGTTCCGTAAACGCCCTTGACTGATTCTGTAGCGCTTTGTGTGTTTTTCCGGTTCAGAAGAACCGTTCTGTTTCGACGCCATTTCTGCAAATTCGCATTAGTAATGCTGTTAACCATGGATTTGGGACAGCGAACTCACAAATATCGTTATACATTGTTTCAGCTCCTGTAATCAATTTGTTTTAGAGATAAATAAGCAGGGTCCTCTTTCAATTTTATGTGGGTTTGAGGTTTTCAACATGAATTACAATCACATTCTAAGCTTCTATTTTTTAATTGAACCATGCTGAGTACAAAACCACATTCTAAGCTCTTAAATATCGGATTTTCATCAATGTTTTTTTTTGGACAAAGGACCTGAAGGTTTATGTATATAAAAAAAATTGTCATGATTTTAATAAATACTATGGTCAATGTATATAATATACACTATTAAAAGACTAGATTTTTCCTCTTCCTATTTTTAAATGTCTAATAAATAACCACGCCTTCCAATTTGGCCAAAAATGTTTTTGACCAAGACTTATGAAACAATGAGGCCACAAATGAGAGATATCACCCCCACACTTCATTTGTTCAAAATCGCAAGCTCGACAACCTAGTAGAGACATAAAGCCTACGAGCACAATAGTCCAACCAGAATTTGCATCTTGGTGGTCGCTTCACCAACATTGTTTGGACCACGATGCACACATCCAGAGACGGACCTTTCCCCTACACCCTTCAAAATCAAATTTTAACTAATATTGAGATGCATTCTATAATGACAAAGAGGGTGAGATATGAATGACATGAGTGTCAACGAAAATACTTATCTAGTACTTTAAATTTGACAAATTGTTACACACCAAAATATTAACATTTAACAAATAAATATAATTTCCTTTGTAGAGTTTTCTTATGTCTACATGTATTAAGATATATGTATGCTAGCTTTATTTATATAAATAATAAGATTCAACCATATTTGTATATAAGAATTTGAAATAACAAATATTATCTATGGGTCAAATTATATTTTCAAGGAAATAAAATACACTAAAAATTAAGAAATGGGAAGATGTTCTTAAAAGTCTTTTAGTTGTTATGCTTAAATCAAAGTTGTTGATGTAGAGGATTTAGTTGTGTGTATTTGTGAATTGGCCATTATGTGATTCTTCTACTTGAAAACTATATAATCTTCCATGAAAGAATCATGTTTATCATTTTGTTTGAGAAACATGTATGCAACATTGCTTTCATCATTTCTTAATTTCTTCTTTGATGATCAATAAAATTTGAATATTTCTTGTTATCCTTGCCATCAAGGTTGAAATCTCACGGGGATGAGGTCCCCTATTTGTGGCCTCACTGGTTCATAGCTCCAGGTCAAAGCGTTTACCTCTCTTTAAAAAAAAAAGAAGGTAGTATGTGGAATTGCATATTCGAATTTATTATAAAAGAACAACAAAAAAATGGAATATAAGCATTTCATACAATATAGGATGCCTAAGTTTGGTGTATGCGGTATAACGATACCTCAAGTAAATAATGAAATGTAACCTAAACTTAACTCCCATTAGTTGTTAAGTAGAACTTGTATAAAAAGTTAAGTATGTCATGCTTCTCTTTTCATCTCACATATAAAGAAGCTCAAAGATACTCACACACATCTACATCAAATAAATTAACAAGCTATTGTCTTGAAGGCTCTATATTTATCTTTGAAATCATTCAATTCTAACATTAGCTTTTGAAGCTCACCAAGTCATGAAGCCATGTTTGTAGTTTCCAACATTTGTACTCAATTTCATGCATGTGACAAGTGACACTTGCACAATAAAACACATACATGTGCTAAGCATACCTTAATTAGATATAGGTAATTGAATAAGTCAAATTATCACATTGCCAATATCATTATCTTGTGTTGTGTCAAGTAATACTTGATTAATTTTTAGGAATATCATGCATGAGTGTCAATTGGCCATCATGAGATCCTTGCGTTGTGCCAAGCATCGCTTAACTAATAGAATTCAAGACACGTTGAACTACACCTTACTTCCTTGCCCTCACTTCTAGGCATGATAAACACAATTTCATTTTATACATTACCCCCTTTCACTCATTTTAATTTGCTAGATATTAGGATTAAATATAAGCCTCATCAATCCCTACTTACAAAACCTTGAATTAAGGATGATCTCAATAACTTTGTGTGTCTAATATATTATCTTAGTTAAAACAATTCCCTCAGTCAAAGCCTAGATTATTTATTATTGTTGTTAAGATTGATGATTATTATGTTTTAAACTCGAGTAGATACAAACCCAGGACCTCCCTAATGAGAGGCCCATAATTTACCATTGCATTGTAGGCTCTTGCTTGCATTTTCTATTTTATCTTAGTTGCATTATCATTTCCAATTATATTTAGTTGTTATTGCTTAGAGGATTGGTCATTAGTCCAGGAGAATTTTAAAAATACATAATCTTCTAGACCTTTTTAAAGAACCTCTATAATTTAGGTCGAATTAGTAATTATCTTTTTCTAATTCTTTTTAATATGTATTTATTGAGGAACTTGTAATATAATATACAAGTTATATGAGGAATTTAATTTTAAAATTAAAAAGAGACACGAATAGTGTTTGCCCTCTAATGGTAAAATAAATTTATCATTAACCTTAAAAAGTATTCATGCCTTATCAACAATTACTTTATTTGAAACTTGTTCAGAGAGCTTTTGGTTGTGTTATGGGATGGCTAATAGTATTATTTGAGGTATCAATTCAATTTTTGGATTACCCATCCCATAGAGCTATTAGGTTCTTATGTGAGAAAAACTTGAAACGACTATACCTGTATCATTACTAAAAACACTTACATAGAAAGCCGATGAAACTCAATGACTATCTTCATCTTGTTTACGAAGATCTAAACAACTCTATAGCCTTATTTAGATTCTCCTTTTATATTAAAATGATCTGTCAAATGATTTCATAAATTAATAAAGAAAGTGTGTCATGATTTATGAAACTTTTCACTTTTATTTCTAATATCATATTTTTACAACAACAAAAAAGCATAAAATAAAATAATTCATATATAGTCACTTGTTAGAACTTATGAATTCTCATTGTTCCTCCTAACTATGGAGCATTAGACTCCATTACTCTCAAAAGTAAAGGACAATCATGAGGCAATTGATGATGAGAGATCTATCTAGTAAGCAAAATGCAGAACTAACATGGTTTGACATCAATGCATAAAGTCATAGAATCATCTCAAGCGTAGCAAGTATTTATGTTAAAAACTTGGTTGGAATACAATGGTAGCTAAAATACAAGATAACATTATTGAGATGGTTGACAAGAAGTTCAATCATTAATTTTGATTCATAGAGTGATCCATAAGATAGAACAATGACAACATGATGAATGTTGAAATTTGTTAAAAGATCAAGTTTAAAAATATTGCTAAACACCTTTGAAGAATATGAAAGGCTCATAGTAAAATGACTTGACCTTCATATGTGCCATCTCTTAATATTTATAAATAAAAAAAATCATATAATCAAACTCTATCCCCACTTTGAAAATAATGATGATCACTATATTATTTTTATTTTTGTAAATAATTTAAATCTAAAAGTTCTTGCACAATTAAATCCTTAAAACAATTACATATTTATAATATATTGTGGAAATGTGATCACATTAATTGATCTCCTTTTATAGGAGGAAACTCTCTTTCAATCCTCATGATGGATCACTGTGTGTGATCCTAAACATTGATGTAAAAAATTCTTACACCATGAAATCTAGATAATAGTTACATAATTTAAATTAAAGATTTTGTAAATTTTAAATATAAAAATGAGACTTAACTTACTCTTTTGAACATGGACAATTGAATAAAAAAATACATAGAACTCGAAAAATACTTCAAAAATGAATGTCCTATATATATATATATGAGTGAACTGGTTTGCCTTTATGCATGGTCAACGTGAGTTAGGCTCAAGTCCTGGTTGACATAACTATGGTGATAAATCCTTAAACTTTGTAGAACTGTCTAGTTTATAGCTTTAATTTGACCATGGAACTTTGTATTAAAAGTAAGTACTAAAGTTACAAGGAGCGTCCAAAATACTTTCTAAATTTTACTAATGTCCTAATTAGAGATCATGCTAATTGGCAAAACAAAGGATTGTCAAAGAACACTTGGCTTAGTCAAATGCACAGCTTTTCTCGTGCCATGGGAATCTGGGATGAACTAGCCGCCTTGCACTTCAAATGTCTAATTAGTACGCAATTAAATGCACTTAATAGATTTGATTGAACTATATAAAAATCAAGCAGTTGACTGCAATATCAATCTCGAATGGGGCACAAAACGTAAACAACGCGTGGGGAAATACAATTGGTTTGCACCTACTCAGACGCCGCCATTGATAAGGACTAATTTGGTCTTGACCTCCCCAGGTAAAACTTATCCTCTCTCACTTTCCCTCCTTTATATACCACATTTTCCTTCCTCATAAAGTACATCAACATTTTTCTCTGATAGCAGTTCAGAAGCCAGATATTTAGATCTACTTTCCCATCTTCAGATTTTTTTGATAGCTCGTTCTCAGATTAGTACTTGCAATGGAAGGACTGATACCACTTATCTACAGAGCCGTGGTTCGAAACAGGGGACACCAGTTATACAGAAGTTTATCATACGATTCCAGCAGTAAATTTTCAAGAGGATCATACACCATCTTGCCTGCTGATTCCCCCAGACCTGTAAATGCACACCATGGAATTCAGCTGCAAAATGATCGATTTACACCCATTAAAAATGTCTCTGGTTTGGCTACAGGGGAGAGAATAGCGAGCAATTTAAAGGATGATTAATAAGTTCTGTAGCGTGTTTTGTGGTTGTGTGTTTTTCTGGTTCAGAACACACACTCTGTCTCAACACCATTTTCTGTAGATTAGAATTGGTAACGCTGTTAACCATGGATTTGGGACAGCGAGCTTGCAAAATAATCTTCTGCAATCAATTTGATTTTAGAGATAAATGGGAGGAAAGCTCGTCTTTCAATTGTTTGATATTTTTCTATGTTTGGAGAAGGCCAAAGGGTACCAGTAGCCGCCCATCTTCTGTAATCAATTTGTTTATAAAAATAAATAGGAGGTTCTCTTCTTAGGACTTATGATTTTTTAGGCGAGACAAAAGTGAATAAATGAGGCAATAGATAATATGTATTGGACCTCAATAGAAGATTGTGTTCATTTACAACCCAAACTACAACATACGATGCAAATTAGCATTTAATAAAAAGGTTGATTTCAACTTTTACTTGAAGGAAATCAATGTTATAACAACGCTGAGCACAATTTGTCACTCGCATCTAACATGGACTCTCTTGTCCTCGCATTGTATAAAAGAGACACACACAAAGGATTTGTAAACAAAACACAATGAACATATCAAAAGATTCACCACAATACTAAAACCAAAGCCATTTGCTCTTCTATTGAAAAATGAAATAATTTTTTACAAAACCTGAATAATGCTCCTAAATGAGCAACAATGCTGCTCTGTTTCGCTCTGTGCCAAAATCAGAGAAGAAAAAGAAGAAAGAAGTCTTATACAATACAGCCCAATCCCACTTGAATACTTGAACTGGGCTTGAAGTGGAAGAAGCTCATTGAATCATGTTTGAACTGAAGTAAAGATGATCCCTTGACTGTTATCCCTTAATGCTTAAAATGTCTCTTTCGATCGAGCACACGTAAAAAATCCCTGAACTGAAGTAAACACTCTTTTTATAGCCCCAGAACTACCCGACTTATGCTTATCCCGTGTGGCTCCTTGAACTGAGGTCTAACTATTGTATTGGCTTTAAAAATTCCACTTTTTAAGGCAGAGCTATTCTTGAACTGATATATTCCTCTTCAAACTCATTCTTTCATGTTGGGTTGATTAACATTATCAAACCTCTATTGATTGGCCATGCCTCTTTACCACTATAGGCGAATTTGATGGTCGTATTGGCCGTTTTTTGCACTTTTTAACCGTATATGACAGGTTAAAAAATTGTAAGACCGTATGGTTTGATAGGCTAATTTTTTAGAGAACCGTCAATATTACAACTAAATCTATTACTAAACCATCAATATTTGTTATAGGTAATTTAGTATTATATTTAATATTATACATAAATGTGATTTCATAATTTGTATAATATATATATGTATGATAAATATATATTATTTTATATTATAGATGTTTCTATTTTATGTTTCTATTTTGGTGAATACATATTTATATTAATTTATAATCTTATCGAAATACAGTGTTTTTTTCTACCATTCAACATTCATTTGATCAATATTTTGCATTGCATTAGCACACTTTTGAATAAATAGTTTTGATAACTGAAAGAAGGGTGAATTATCTTAATATAATTTTCTTAATCTTAATTGATTTGGAGCAATCTTAAATTAATAAGATAAGAACATGAAAGTACATAAGAACATTATATACAATGAACACCAAATTTTATTTGGAAAACTAAGATAGAAAGAATCACAAAGATTGCTATTTCTTAACTATGGAACACTAGTTAAAGTGAATTGTACAAAGGTGACTCACTACCAAGTTGCTCACTATCCTACTAGTAGAACCAGTATAAGAAAAAATAGTTGCCAAATAGTCCTAATATCAAAAAATGAACATATGGAGTTGCATCTACATATGCATGAAGTCAGTTCTTATTAAGAGCATAATAACTATTTGCATCATATCTGATTAAGAATCTTCCACCAACCTCTTCACACAAGTTTGGTAATATTATTTATTTCATCATCTCATAGTCACTTATGCTTCTTACACTAACTTTCTTGTCACATTACTTCGTCATCTTTCATGTTATGAAAATACATAAAATATTCTTTTATTTCAAAGTCATAAGATATTACATTTGATAGGTATTTTATAAGCTACTTTGTAACTAGATAACCTAATCAATGTAATTCATTTAATAACAATGTAATACATTATACTAACACTTCACATTCTTTTCTCAATTTAGCACACACTACATTCGAATACAAATGTTGGCTTAGAACATTTTTCACACTTTCTATTAAACTTCAACTTTTGAGAATGACTTGGCTCACCTATCATATCAGAGTTCTAAGTTTTGGCTTTCAATGATAAAGTTTAAAAGATATTTGTAAACATTCTATATGATTTCATTTTCTAAATAATCCTACTGTAACATATTTTTCCTTTTATATCCATTTGAATTATATCAAACAAACCATTCCTCCTCACAACATAAGGAATATGTCCAAAGCCACACATCATTTCTTGTGCTTTATAACAATACAAATGTATCTTTTAATCTAATTGTAGATTCTCTCTTTCCACGTGTTATTATAGGCGCTAGCTAATCTCCAAACAAAATGCACCAAAGACAAAAAAAAAAAAAAAAAAGTCAAACATGATTCTTTTTCAGATTCACAAAATACAGCAAAATTTTCTCAAAATTTTTGTTGTTTTCGCTCACAAAATATACAAATCATGAAAATCAAATGCGAAAATCTCAAAAACAAATCATTGAGTTTTCATTTTTTTGAAATTTAGTCAATGGTGCAATTTGTAGGGAGGATAGCCATGTCCCTTATTATATGTGTGATACTAATAAATGAGTTTGTCACAACACTCTAAAACATTTCAAACTTTTCAAACAATCTCTTCTTATTAAATATATGTTTGTTGTTGTAACATCAAGAAAGAGAGTCAAATATATTTAAATTTACAAAACTAAACTATTAAAAATATGTAAAATATTCTATCTATATATCTATATAGCTAATTATCAAAACTATTATTTATATATTGATCAAACCTTATTTAAAACAAGAACCATAACATTTTTTAAAATCAATTTTAATTTATAAAATTATTTATTCTGTCAACAACCCTGAAAATTAAAAACCTTATATATAAAATACAGCTTTATTTTATTCTCACAATTACAAAATCCAACTAACAAATATAAAACATCAACTTCATAACCACTCCCCTCATTTAAATCCTGGAAACAAAATAATTGAAGTCCACCCTCTCAATGTGAATCACATGTTCACAAGATCACGCAAACCAAGGTTGACAATGCAGTAAATCAGAGTGCCGCCATTATCTTTTTAAGGCTCTATCCATCATCTTAGCTGAGGCATAAACACAGAGTTATACACATTTTGACAAAATACAGCTCAACTGTGATATCCAGTCAAAGCTTATCCCGTTTTGACCAACTGGGCCGCTGAAATTGGCCGCCGATTTCAAAAACCAGTTTTTCATATATATCTGAGGAACTTGGGCATTCAAAGGCTATTTATAGCTGTTTCACGCCTCTTCTCATTCAATTGGATTGAGTGGTTTCAATAGTTTTTGCTCTGTATTCAAGCTTTTGTGATCATTGTAACAATGGAAGGGCTGATACCTCTGATTTACAGAGCTGTTATTCGAAACAGAGGACAGCAGATGTACAGGACTCTTTCATCTGATTCTTCTTCAAGAGGTTTTTATACCGATTTGCCCTGCGAATCTCCCAGGCTTGATAATACTCAACAAGGAGGAATTCTGCTACAAAATGGTCGATCTGAACCAAATCAATTTCTTCGGAGAAGAAACGTCTCTGGTTTTACAAGAGAGGAGAGTATAGAGAACAATTCAAGCAGATTAAGCAAGGGAAATGCATCGTATTAGAGCCCTTTGTTTCACATTAATGAGTTTATGCAGGAGATCGAAGATCGCTGCCATGAGACAAATTTGTATGTGAATCTATATAGGTCTTTGTGGGTGTGGTGTGATTTGTTATTTCGTGGCGTTTCCTGTAGTAGACGTCGTAATGGCAAGGTGTTGTTGTTGACAATACCATTCATTTGTTAAAATATTCTTATGAAACAGATGTTTATTATTGATTTTTTCCACTTCCCCTGTTTCGGTATTGTACATAAAAAGAATTATTGATTTTTCCACGTCCCCTGTTACGATATTATAAATAGAGGAATTTTCTTGCAGTGCTGCTTCCTTCCTGATTCAAAAGTTTGGGAGGAGAGTTTTTCTTAGATGAGTTTTATGCGCAGCCTTCATTGATTTAAAAGCTGTCTGAATTGATTTAATTTTCATATTTCGATTGATTTAAATGGTTGTCTTTAAGGAATGTGGCGAGCGATGAGATGGTCATGTGTAAGCCAATGCCAAAATGAGATAGCCAAAATGGGTGATGAAAATAGATGGGTTTCAGTTATTGTTGCAATCGGAAATGATATTGCTAAGTATGATTTGCGTCGTGCATGTATGTACATAGGTTTTGAGCATTGTGTTTGTCAACCTGGGAGAGTAAAATTTTGTGGTGGAAGAAATTTTTGGGTCCGATAATAAACATTTGATTCGGAAAATTATTAGTTTTCGTTGAAGGCAGGTAACTAATGGATTCTATTAGGTCTATATGATTTTTTTTAGATTTATATTTTCTTATACGATAGTCAACTAACCAATCAAATGAGACTATTAAATTTAAGGGACAAACCTATTAAATTTCATTATTATTTGTCTTTTATCAATTCTTTTGAACCACCATAAATGACTCTAGCAACAAATGTCTAGATAATCTCTTCCCTTGTTACTAGATAATCTTGCTTCTTTAATATAAGCATAGAACCCTATTAGAGTCAAGGTAGACCAAAACCAGATCTCAGTTTTCAACACTACATAGAAAGGATTGAAATTCATAGATGGCAAAAAAGGTTGTAGAGATAATTTGATCAACAATGATTTTGGCAATTATGTAGTAGGAGATTCTTATAAGTATATTCCCCAAATTTATCATGTCTTGTATGATCGTAGAACTTCCTAATTCCCTTAGATAGTTTTGAGTTCAACAAGGGTTCAATAAAAATTATGTCTTGCATTAGGGTATCAATAAAGTGTTCCCTTGTTTTAGGCTCTTGTAGATCTCCTTCAGGTATCAAATGCCTCCAGTCACTCGAAGACCTTCGGTCACACAGATGCCTCTGGTGATGGTCACTCAAACACCTTCGGTCACTTGGACACCTTCGTTCACACAAATGCCTTTGGTGATAGTTACTCAGACACCTTCAATCATGCAGACGCCTTCGGCTCGGACACCTTTGGCATCAGGGCCTCAGACACTCCCTTTGGGCATTGGTGACTCCTACCAACTTTGTCATACTACTTCACCATATTGAGACGTCACTATGTACATGCCATTCACCTTATAAAATACATTCGGTAGACTCTCCTATATGGTGATCTTACTTCCACCATACGGTGATTTCTTCCATTGGTGTCATCTTACAGTGACTCACCTCCACCATACTATAGGGTGAACTCACCGTATGGTACTTTGTCATTCCAAAAATCTCCCACTCGACGAAGTACAAAGTTAAGACCAAGATGAGAATACTCATCAAGATATCCAAGTCTCCAACCAAGCCTCAACTAAGAAAATTATCCTTAGTTCATATCAAATGAATGCCTCTCGAACTTCCTACATTGACTATTCCAATAAACACATCTCTAATCATAAGAGATAACACCATCATCTCCATCTCTAAGTTTCCATGAGCACCTGCAACTGATCAATCCATGCCAACTCCAAATGCAACATTACAATATCACTAAGTATCCAAAAAATGATCAATGTACTAAAATAAGAAACTAAACCAAGATCAACATGTCAAAGTTCCAATCATAGTCTGAAGAACATAAACATGACAACATGATCTAAACAATCTTAACCAAAGTGATTACATGCTCCATTTAAACATATCATAACATGTTAAATGATAACATAAACCCCACCCTTATCAAAGACTCCATTGATCCCTCAAGATGTCAACATCTTTAGTCGCATGAAGATTAACATCTCCAAATAGTACTTCACCAAATGTGAAAAGATCCTTCTGGAACATCAAAAGTCTTGCACCTTCAACATCTACAATACCAATGAAGATCAATTACTTTGTCATTGCCAATAACTCCCACTAAACCATGGTGTCAAGTTACACATAACATCTACGTTACTGCCAAAAACTCCCACTGTACGGTGGTGTCCAATCCAACATGGCATTATGACAAACATCTTACACGCGAAGATTGAATTACTTTAACCTATCATCATTTGAGGACCGATTAGTCAAAGCAACACTGCTTGCATCTTCATCATCATTCTGAGAAGACTCAGAATCAGAAGAACTCTCCATTTTCTTCTTCTTCTTCTTCTCTTTGCAATCCATTTGGATATGACCAGTCTACCTATAGTTCCAACACTTTGCTTTGGACTTCTTCCCAGAACATTTAGGCTCCATGTCCTTCTTGCTTTTGTCCTTTACTTTGCCATGAACAATGAGAGTCTCCTTAGCCACCTTACAAGATTTCCTTTGCATCTCCTTTGATAGAAGTGCAACAACTACTTCATCCATTTTTAATTGGGTGGTAGTACTTCGAATGACCATCACAAGATGATCTCATGAATCAAGCAATGAGCATAGCAATAGCATGCAACACTCTTCTTCACTAACAGATACACCAAAAAATGTCGGTTGTGCAATCACCATATTGAATGCATTTAAATGATTTACCACTATCGTTCCTTCATCCATTTTCAAAGATTACAACTTCTTTCTCAGAAAGAGCCTATTTACCAAGGATTTTCCTTGATAAATATCTTCCAACTTCTTTCACAAAGAATGTGCAATTTTCTCCTCATGAACATTCAATAGAACAAAATTTGTAAGACATAGCCTTATCAGTCCTCTAGCTTTTCAATATACAAGCTCTCAGTCTTCTTGCTTCATACCTGAAGGCTTATTACCAAATATAACAACCCATAGATCACGATCAACCAATATATCTTCAACTTTAAGTTTCCACAACTCAAAGTTTGTGCCATTGAACTTTTCAATCTCTACTCTCCCTGTACCAGTCATCTCAATTACCTAATAAACACTTTTCAAACTCCCACTAGAAACAAACTAACACAGAAAACAACCCTACCCAACAAGGATAACCCAGGCTCTAATACCACTTGTTAGGAAAGCTACTTGCAGAAAATGCTTTTCAAATGCCAATTTATAAGAGAAATATAAAAGATTGTAAATCTAATTTAGAACATTGAGATGCACAAGAAAAATAAGAACATTGAAAAACAAATGCACAGAAGATAAATGCAGAAAGATTTAACGTGGGAAACTTTGTATTATAGTAAACAATTTACATACAACAAACTCTAGTTTTTAGATAGGCTCACAAGCTCAAATTGTATTACAATCAACTTGACTTTCATAGCCTCTAGCCCTCACAAATGCCATAGAAATTTATACATTTTGTAATTTGTTATGGAATCTGTTGCATTAACTGTCAAGAACAAAATGGTTACTGGTAGCCTTGGAACTCATCCATCCAATGGTCAATTATCCATTTGATGGTCTCTACTTAAGGTATTAGATGCCTCCAGTCACTCGAACACTTTTAGTGACACAGATGCCTTTGATGACAATCACTCAGACACCTTTGATCACGCGAATGCCTTCAGTGACAGTCACTCAAACACCTTTGATCACGCAGATGCCTTCGACTCAAACACCCCCGAGATCGGGTCAGTCCCTTTGGCCTTTTAAACTCCCTTCAGCATGGGGTCAGTCCCTTTGGCCTCTGAATCTTCCTTCATAATTAGGGCCTCAGACACTCCCTTTGGGCCTCGATCACTCGTACCAACTTTTGCGTACTACTTCACCATACTGAGACATCATTGTGCACACGCCACTCACCATACGAAATACATTCGGTAGTCTCTCCTGTATGGTGACCTTACTTCCACCATATGGTGATCTCTTCAACTAGTGGCATTGTACGATGATCTCTTCCACTAGTGTCACCATACGATGACTCATCTCAACTGTATGGTAGGGTGGACTCATTGTACGGTACTTTGTCATTCCAACAAGTTTCATAGTACTAATTTTTGTAATGGAAGTTTATGTAGGAGATCAAAGATCGCTGCAATGAGTAAATTTGTATGTGAATATAAGTCTTTGTGGGTGTGGTGAAATTTTTTATTTCATGGTGCTTCCTATAATGGGAGTTGTAATGGCAAGGTGTAATTGTTGTTGAAAATGCCATAAATCACAAACTATCTTTACTTATCATTTGTTAAATCTTCAAATGAAATAGATGTTTATAATTATTTTATCCACTTCCCCTATTTCAATATTGTAAATAGAAAGAAAATTATTTGCAGTGCAACTTCTTTTCTGATTCAAAAGCTTGAGAGGGGAGGTTTTCTAGGATGGATTTTATATGCAACCTTTATTTGATTTAAAAATCATCTGAATGGATTTGATTTGTATATTTCTATTGAAATAGTTGGATTTATAGGAATGTGGTGATGGATGAGATGACCATGTGTAAGCCAACGAAAAAATGAGATAGACATCAATCGGTGATGAAAAGGGGTTTGCACAAATATTGCATTTGGAAATCTTCCCACACATATGTATGCATATGAACTATTTAACAAAATGCTTCAAAGAAATATGTTGCATATTTAATAAGCATGTCCAATGTGGAATATGTTGCTTCATATCTATTTATGATTTGAAGATGAAATAGATGGTTTTACCATGCATGCATGTACATGGGTTTTGAAGGCAATGTTTGTCAATGTCAAAGAGTAAATCTTGGCAGTGGTAGAATGTTTTGGGTTAGAGAATAGATAAATCTGTGTGTGGAAGACTATTTGAAAATGGAACTAGTTAATTTGCTTTAGATTTAAATATAAGCCTCGTCACTCCCTACTTACAAAATCTTGTCTCAATATCTTTGTGAGTCTAATATATTATCTTAGTTAAACAAATCCTCTCCTTATTTTTTCCACTTAGATTCAGGATAAACTAAATTTGAGAGTCACCCATGTGTTTCTAATACTAAGATAGTTTACATAATTTTAATTTAAGTAGGTCACTAGCCTTAGTTCAATTAAATTACTTCCAAAGCTTTGTTAATGCATAATTATTACAAATAGCAATCATAATATAGCTGCTGACTATTTATATCACATCTATGTTCTTTCTTTACATAAGAATATCAACATCGCCTCTTTTTTAACATTTGCAAAAGAAATGACTTTATTAAATCCCCTTATTACCTCTATTTAATATATATTTATCCACCATTATCGCATTGCCATGCACAACATACAAATGAGTCAAGTAATAGCTAGATAAAATATATTCAAGTAAGTTAGAAACTTCATTTTTATATATTACACATTTATGAGAGGGAAAAAAATGTATTGGCATAATATATGCTAAAAGTACAAGATTTTGTATACCATGTAAAGTGTAGCATGAATTAGAAAACAAAACTAAATAGACTATTACCTAATTTATATCGATCTTCCCACAAATAAGAAAGTAATCTTTAACTTTTGACTTTCATTTTTTTATAACTGAGTTTTTAAAAAGAAAACATAAAATAATTCATATTGTATGTAGACCTTATGAATTCTCATTGTTCCTCCTAATAGTATAGCATTAGACTCCATTACTCTCAAAAGTGAAGGTACATAATGATGCAATTGATGGCGAGAGATCTACCCAATGAGAAAAATGTGGAACTAATGGTGTTTGACATCAATGCATAAAGTGGTAGAATCATTTCAAGTGTAGCAAGTATTTATGTTAGAAATTTGGTTGGAATACAATGGTAGCTAAAAAATAAGATAGCATCATTGAGATGGTTGACAAGTGTATCTTCTTACGATGGAAGCAATTCCATGTTAAGAGCATTTAGCCCTTCAAGTAAGTGGTATGGGGTCATGTCAAGTGCCTCGAATGGGTATTTGCATGGATCTAGCTATTTTCCCCTTGTTCTCTCTCTCTCTCTCTCTCTCTCTCTCTCTCTCTCTATATATATATATATATATATATATATATATATATATATATATATATATATATAGATAGATAGATATATATATTTCTAGCATATTTCTGACAAACTCTTCTATGAAAATGAGGACTTTGGCCTTTGGATTAAGGATGACCTTCTGGGTCAAGGTCGACCTCGACCTTGACCTAGGTCAAGGATGACCTCGACCCTAACCTAGGGAAGGGTCCACCTCATCCCTAACCCTAGGTCCCATTTTCAATTTCTGGGAGTTTTGGGATCTCAAGCTTTGGAAAGTTTATTTTCCCACTTCTAGGTGGGCTATTTTGGGTATCAGAATGGTAGACTCTTAAATTACATTTAATCTAGGTTTATTCCTAGGGGTTAAGGTTAAATGGGATTTAATGCTCCTATGTTGGCCTTCTCTAGGAGTTAGCACCCTAGATCTCTATATAAGGAAGCCTTCTTCCCTCATTTTGACATCCATAATTCATGAGCACATCTAGGAGCATCCAACTACATGAAGTGAAGATATACTATCCACCAATCATTTAAGCATTCAAACATTCAATTTTTCAAGCATCCAATTCATCAAGGAGGTCCAACGTTAACCATTGAAGGATTCAATCTCTATGGAACCCTCTTGTTGAAGATTCCTCCATCCATATTCATCCAAGTCTTTTCCTATGCAAAGATACATTCAAGATTGGTATTGAAGATCTAATGATATTGATTTAAGACATCCAACGTACATTTCTACGTTCATTTGGAGCATATGTACTTGTAGATTGAAGGATTCGAATCCTCCACAAGGATTTCCACATAAGCAAGGTGAATAGTTCCGTTTATTTTGTTTATGCATATTACAATTTCAATTATATTTCAAGGTCACTTCCAAACTAGGGTTTAACCAAGGCAACCTCCTCCCTCCCCCAACCCCCATCCAACAAGAAAACCATTTTTCTTCTAGATGCAAGTGTGGAACAACAAATTGGAGAGCAGATTTGGATACCCTTTTCGTCGAACTTGGGAGATCTACAAACATAAATTTCATCAAAGCAATGTGGGTCAAGGTCAAATTTGTGGGGTACAATTGTGCCCTAGGGTAAGATTGTGCCCCGCCAACAGGGTCAAGGTTGACCTCCCTTCAAAAAGACAAAATATTTATGGTTTTCTCTGTCTCAACATTTCCAGTCCAAAACAGGTTGCAAAATTCTCTGAAACTGTACACAAACATCATAAATCAGCATTTTCTAGATTCAAGGTTAGTATTTATATTTTATATATTTTAGGATTTAAGCACATACTACCTTCAAAATAGAAAGAAAACCAATTGAACCTCTTTTCACCCTTTTCTCCATCACTTGATCCATTTATGCATTGAGCACTTTCTTGTGCCTAATCAATTTAGATTGTTCCTTTTAGAAATTAGGGTTGAGAAAAGGTTTCCATTTTCTTCCTATTCATTTTGGTGAACCCAACACGCTTACCCCCTATCTTTTGTAGAATTAGATGCCCTATTGTGCTTTGTGGTGTTATATTTCCTTTCATTTCATAAGGTATTTTCTTGCATTAAGATTAGATTTAGTTTATGCTCTTGCATTTTAAATTTAAAAATACAAAAAAATTGTAAAATCTCTTTCAAAATACAAAAATATTGTCGTTTTATGTTTTCTTAGCTTAGTTTATTTTCCTTGTATTGGTTTATGAGCTTTATTACTTCTAATCCTACTTCTAATCTTAGGGTCAGACATAGTTGTAGATTTATGGGTACCTTTGAGCCTGAGTCTTCTTCTCCTTTCCTTAGGATTCTAGATGAAACTTTGATCCTTCCTAATTCTAATCCTCTTATGGAGAAAAAATCTTCTCACTCATCTCATGAGAGGATGATGTTTTAAGATTTCCTCTTGAACAAGTCCAAAAAAATTCAAATGAACTTGATAAAATGGGTATAACTGGCTTCTTCAAGAAAACCATAATCAAGATTCTATTCAAGAAATAGAGGCTCTTAAGAAAGTTCTTCATGATTGTGACCAAGGTGTTAATCTCATGCGTGGTATTACTCACCTTGTGTATTCCAACATTAAACCTTTATCTCAAGAAGCTCAAGATTTGGGGTTGACTACTCTTGTCACTAGTGTAGAAACTTCTTATGTTCATTTCCCTAGCATTCCTACCTATACTCCTTCTTTGGTGACTACGAAGATTCCCTCTATTCTTATGAGTTTTCCTCTTGTGTCCCTTCCTACACAACCTTCTTATCATAATGTTCCTTTTACTTATTCTAATCCTCTACCAATTGTAGTTCCTAGCATTCCTCTAGTTGTGGCTTCTATTCTTGTAGCTTTGTACACTTTACCTAGTGTTTCTAATGTTGCTAGTTCTCCTATTTCTTCTCATTATTCAAAAATTATTAGTTTGGCTCAAACCATGTCATCTTTACAACAAAAACTTGCATCCTTGCTACTTGTGACATGGAAAGTCCTTTATCTCAGGATATTATTCGTACTCTAGTTCCTTAGCAAGCCAATATGCCTCATCTTGAGAATTATAATGGTAAGGGAGACTTTGTTCATCATGTTAAAACATATCAAATCCTTTGTAGTGATTATGCCCATGATCATAGGATTTTAGCGAAGTTGTTTGCTTGAACTTTTCGTGACAAGGCCTTACTATGGTTTTGTTCTTTGACTCCTATTTTATTCATTCATTTCCTAAACTTGCTAATGCTTTTATTCAACAATTTCAAAAAAACATTGGCCCTTAAGTATCTTTGACTAATGTGTTGCATTGTAAACAAAATTATAAGGAAAAATTGACTGAGTTTATTGGTAGATTTAAGCATTTGCATGCTCAAATTCCCTATCATGTTCTTGCTATTGATATTCAACATATGTTTATTTCAAATTTGCAAAAGGATATTACAGATAAGATTCTACTTACTAAATTTACTTCTTTTCAACAACTTTGTGCAACACTTCATCATTATTAATTACAAGTGAGTCAATTTGAGAGCACCACTCCAATGGCTCCTATTCCTATTGATAAAAGTGATATTGCTTCTAATACAAATAAAATTAAAAAATTCAACAACTATGTCAAGATAAATAAATAAGAAAATACAATTGTTGATTTAGTTGGTGTTGCATCTCACAATGTTACTTCTGCATCCATTGCTTTTCGATTGAATCGTATGTTTACTCCTCTCTGTGAATCTTTATAGTATATTATGAATAGGTTGTTAATTACTAATATGATTACTTTACCTCCTATTCATCCTCTTTTACCTGCTACAATGGTGGCTAAATCTTTTGATCTGAAAGCTTTTTGTCAATATAATCGCGATAATGGTCATGATACTGAGAAAAGTTATTCTTTAAAACATAAGGTTTGGGACTTAATTGATTCTAATGCTTTATTTATTGATAATTTTGATGGTATTGGGAACAAATTTGTTTCTCCTCATAATCAAAATTTGCAAATCTATATGAATCATTTACCTACACATGATACTAATACTATTGCTCAACCATCTTCTATGGATATTGTGTATGATTTGAAGATGGATGATCTTAATCATGTTGTTAATCAAGTGGAGCATGTGGTTCCATATGTATCTCCACCTCAATCTCAAGTTTAAGCTCCACCTCAATTGAAACCTAAGCCTAAATTGAAGCCTCAACCTAAACCTCAACAAAAACCTAAGAAAAAATGACCTCAGGAACTTTTGATTACCTTTGATGATTCTAAGACTATTAAAGCTCTTGATGGTCCCCTTTATAATTATGCTAAGATTGTTGAGATACCGACTCTTGGTTTTCTTGTTGATCCTACCTCCTTTGTCAATGTTATTATAGAAGAAAATCTTTTATGAAAAGTTTGCAACGTGATTTTTATGATAAATTAGATGATGGAGTCAAACTTGTAATGGTTTTCTTTATCTATTATTTGTTTCTATTGATTTACCAGTTGAACTTTGTGAAAATATTGTGAACACTACCTTTTTTGTTGTTCCTACTTATAATCAATTTGAAATTAAGCTTGGTTTACCATGGTTAAATGCCATGCATGTTGTTGTTTCACCTATTCATAAATGTCTTAAGTTTGTTTATGATGATGAATTGAAGAAGGTTAATCATAGCTTATACCATACTTCTAGGCCTAGGGATGCTGCTACCATTGACTTATTTTGGCGTTCATATCCTAATTCATGTCCTACTCGACCTAATCATCTTTTCCATTCATATCAAGTTTATAAGCAGTGGAAGACTCTTTAGTTAAGCTTACCTCTAATGGATCTTAACCATGGTATCCATACCTCATTTATCTATGCCTTCTACATCTGTTAATCAAGCTCCTCTTGTTGCTTGTCAGTCTCCTGTTAATCCTATTAATCCTCCTATAGAACTTGTGAAGGATTCAATAATTGTTCCTCCTAGTTCTCAACACATTTCAAGTAAGGAAAAACATAACTGATCTTCTAACGAATGACATAAGAAGTGTCATGCTCAAGCTATAGCTCGTAATTCTATTATTCAGAAATATTTTTCTTCTTTGGATACAACTATGCATAATGTGTTAGAAGAAGTTTTTACTAATAATGATGTTTAGTTACCTGATTCTAATGGTTCTATTTGTATCTTAGATCCTATTTTGATTAATCTATATGACGAAGATACTCTTGATGATGCTAATGATGTTAATGGTGAATATGAAACTATTGGAATTGATGTTGATTTACCTAATATGCTTTCCTCACAATTAATACTTACACCTAGTATTGAACATCGTGATTCTCAAGAGGATCCTTGTTTGGAACTGGCTATCATTCCTAGTATGTTGGATATAGTCCTTCTTGCAAGTTACCCACCTTCTCTAAATGATATACAATGAGATGAGGAGAGTAGGTGACACACTTGATTTACTTGTCTTTCATGGTAGTCTTTTTTGTGTGTTTGTCTATTGTACTATGTTTCTCCCTTGATGTGTTTAAATGTTATGTTGTACTTGTGCTATTGTTCATACATGTTTCCTTGTGTAATCTGCTTAGATCCGTGACTTGGTAGCACTGATTCTTTTTGGTCTATAGGTCATGGTCCGAAAAGATTCTTCTTTGTATTTCTTATGTGATCTTTCCTCCTTTGTGATTGTAGTTATACTTTCTTTTTGGAATGATGTTAATTCATTTGCAATAATATCATGTGTGTGTGTGTGTGTGTGTGTGTGTGTGTGTATAATCTTATGATCATATTGACCCCATAGTAGGTAGATCCCTTATGTATTCTTTGTATGTTTATGTGGTATTTCCCTTGATTTTTCTTTGTCTAGGGTCATCTCATAGTGGAAACATAGTCAGTGGAGTTGTTTATGTTTCTGTCAAAGCCATTGCTCCTATTAAAGTGTTAGCAATGACTTTAACGTGTGGGCATACACTCTCCTCACTTATTGCACACACACACTTTTCAATGCATATATATTATTTTCAAGATAACTTTTCTCCCTTTTCAGAGTAGTGACTAATCCTTAAAGCATGGATTTATATTTTAGGATCTCTTGATCCCTCCAATTTCAAATATTGTTGATCCCTTAAGGCCGAAGGTGTTCTAAAGAATGGATCTCTTTTGGATTTACTCTTATAGAATAGAATATTCTTGAGGGTGAATCCTTGATGGATTGACTAATGAGTAGCCACATTCACTAGGCTATTCCATTCCATCTTTTCAATTGTGTAGTTCCCTTGTGTGGTTCACAATGGAACATAAGTTCTCATTGGGTGTGATAATCACACTCTTTTTCCCTTTCTCTTTTTTCTAGAGATGTCTCTCTTATTGTGATCTTGGAGTTAATGAAGACTTGAGTCTTTGCGGTCTTGAGGATTTCTTTGTTCCTTTGATTTTAATAAGATTATCTTTTCATTATGGGGTACTTTACCAAGAGCTTGCATCGAGTCCATACTCTTGCTAAAGTGGGGGCTTAATGTATCATCTTAAAATGGAAGCACTTCCATGTTAAAAGAATTTAGCCCTCTGAGTAAGTGGTTTAAGGTCATGTCAGGCACCTTGAATGGGTATTTGCATGGATTTGGCTATATTCCCCTTGTTCTACTTCTCGCTCTCTATTTCTAGCCTATTTCTGACAAACTGCTCTATGAAACTAAGGAATGTGGCCTCTAGGTCAAGGACGAGCTTTTGGGTCAAGGTTGACCTCAACCCTGACCTAGGTCTAGGATGATCTCAACCCTAACCTAGGGTAGGGTTGACCTCATCCCTGACCCTAGGTCCCATTTTCAATTTCTGAGAGTTTTGGGATCTTGGGCTTCAGAAAGTTTCTTTTCCCACTTTGGGTTGGTTGTTTGAAGTTTTAGAATGGTATAATCTTAAATTACATTTAATCTAGGTCCATTCCTAAGGGTTAAGGTCAAATGGGATTTAATGCTCCTATGTTGGCCTTCTCTAGGAGTAGTACCCTAGATCTTCATATAAGGAAGCCTTATTCCCTTGTTTTGACTTCTATAATTCATGAACATGTCTACGAGCATCCACTTACATGAAGTGAACATCTACTATCGACCAAGCATTTAAGCATTCAAGTGTTCAAGTGTTAAGCATCCAATTCATCAAGGAGGTCCATTGTTAGCCATTGAAGGATTCAATCTCTATGGAGCCATCTTGTTGAAGATTTCTCCATCCATATTCATCCAAGCCTTTTCCTATGCAAGGATACATTCAAGATTGATGTTGAAGATCTAATGATATTGATTTAAGACATCCTACATACATTTCTACATTCATTTGGAGCATTTCTACTTGTGGATTCAAGGATTCAGATCCTCCACAAGGGTTTCCACATAAGCAAGGTGAATAGTTCCATTTACTTTGTTTATGCATATTACAATTTCAATTATATTTCAAGGTTAATTCCAAATCGGGTTTTGACCAAGGCAAACCTCTCCATCCAACAAAAATACCATTTTTCTTGCAGATACAGGTGTGGAACAATGAATTGGAGAGCAGATTTGGATACCTTTTTTGTCGAACTTGCAAGATCAATGAACATAAATTTCGTCGAAGCAGTGTAGGTCAAGGTTGAATTTTAGGGGTACAATTGTGCACTAGGGTAGGATTGGGCCCTGCCAATAGGGTCAAGGTCAGTCTTTCTTCAAAAAGAGAAAAGATTTATGGGTTTTCTCCATCTCGACATTTCTAGTTCAAAAATTGTTTTAGAATTCTCCAAAATTGTACACAAACATTAGAAATTGACATTTTCTAGATTTAAGGTTAGTATTTGTCTTTTATATATTTTAGGATATAAACACATACTCCCCTCAAAATATAAAGAAGATCAATTGAACCTCTTTTCACCCTTTTCTCCATCACTTGATCCATTTTTGCATTGAGCACCTTCTTGTGCTTAATCAGTTAGGATCATTCCTTTTGGAAATTAGGGTGTAGAAGAGGTTTCCATTTTCTTCCTATTCAACAAGAAGTTTAATCATTGATTTTGATTCATAGAGCGATCCACAAGATGAACATAAATGTTGAAATTATTAAAAGATCAAACCTAAAATCTTTATCAAACACCTTTTAAAAAATATATAAGGGTTATTCTAAAATGATTTTACCTTAATGTGTGTCACCTCATAAATTTATTTATTTATTAATGTTGATAGGCATTCTACAATGGCAGAAAGGGTGGAGTGGAATGGTGTGAGTGTGTTAATGTTAACATTTATCTTTTTAGTTTAAATTTGATGACTATTTCATGTCAAAATCATAATATTTATTTACATGCATCCCCAACTAGTTCAGTTGGTTTCTCTATCTTCTCTCTCTTTCTATGTTGTAATCTGGCAAGGATACATGGTTTTCTTTCTGATTCTTTCCCAGTTGAGCCCTTGAATCAAGATATCTTATATATATTCTAGTGGCTTGCCCACCTTTTTTTTTTTTTTTTTTGTTAAAGTATATTTTGAAAAATATTTTATAAAAATCTACATAAAATATTTGCTAAAATTATGAACTTTGGAGATACATAGAAATATAAATATTTTGAAATGTAGTAAATTATTTTTTAATCTTTTTATAAGGGATATCTATTGGCATTTATTTAAATAGATTTTTCTAATATATCTATACTAGTTTAATTAATACAACCGAACTTTATGTTTAGTTGGAAAATAATGATAGTCAATTCATTTTATTTTTTAAAATAAATTTTCTAAGTTATTAAATTACTTGTAAAGTTTAAATATAGAAATAAGACTTATCTTACTCTTTTTGAATATAAAGAATTAAATAAAATGGTAAAGATAGAAGCACCTAACATAGGAATCAAGATAAACCTCAAAATGAATGTCATATCTATGAGTGAACTACTTTGACTTTAAATGTATTCAACGTTGAGTTAGGCTCAAGCCCTTGTTGACATGACTATGGTGGTAAATCCTTAAATTTTGTATGACTATCTAGTCTACAACTTTAATTTGACCATCTAAGTGTGTTACAAAAAATACCAAAAATATTTTATAGTTTGACTTTTCTTATGTACAACTCGTTTTCTGAGCTTCCCTTATGTTGTTTCCACTTGTCAAACCGCATTTACTACAGGGGTTTTTAGGCTAGTTTATAATGGCCCTGGCCAGTGGTGACTCAATTGTTGATACTAGTGTTCATGTTTCTACTTTGGAAAGCCATGGTGCCTCCATTGAATAAATATCCTTGCAAATTTGTCTCGAAGGTTTTTCATGAGGTATTCCTAATATTATCCTTCCTTTGCAAGAATTTGATGTTGCTTATGATTGGTTAGAACAACATATTTTAATAGGGTATACTGTGGGTAGGACTCCTCCTGAAGCTATGCTCTGAGAATGGGTTAACAAGAGTTGGACTCTTCATGGAGTCCGTCTTGATGCTATGCAAAACCTTACCAAAGGTTTTTTTTTTAATTTCTCTTTGCCAACCCATTGCAAGCAGATGTAGTTTTTAGCAATGGTCCTTGGTCTATGCATTCTTCCCTACTGGTTTTTCAAAGATGGTCAAGATACTTCATTGTCTCTGATGAAAAAAATCTTAGGGTTCCTGTGTGGGTAGAGTTCCTGGGTTTACCCTTGCCATGTTGGCCTTTTATTGAGTCCATTGCCAATACTCTTGGCAAAGTTATCACAAAGGAACATGAGAAATTTTTCAATGCTCACCCTC
Source organism: Cupressus sempervirens (assembly GCA_028749045.1). Lineage (NCBI taxonomy): Eukaryota > Viridiplantae > Streptophyta > Pinopsida > Cupressales > Cupressaceae > Cupressus > Cupressus sempervirens. The sequence continues at coordinate 400,744,076 of CM053787.1, forward strand.
AAAAATGTGTTTGCGTTGAGGTTGATCTATCCAAGGATCTTAAGGATTTTGTGGAAATATGGATTGGGTCTCAATCCCTCTCTCAAAAGGTGCTTTATTTGAACGTGTGTAACACCTACTATAGGTGCCAGTTAGTGGAGCACAAGATTAGGGATTTCTCTTTGGCTATGCCTAGGGTTAAACCCCTGCCTAAAGAGGTTCTACCAAACCAAAAAAAGGGAAAAAAATAAGAATAGACTATTGTTGGGCGCAAGGGCAAGGCTCCCTTGGCTCCTAAATAGTCATATGCAGCTATCATTGTAGTTCCTCCTATCTCAATAGGAGCATGAACCCCAACCAATTTAGGGATGCAAGCAATTTCTTTGGAACCAAACCTTGGTGTTTCATAGGTTTCAAACCCTGGCTCACAGGGGATTAAGGCAGTAACCCACTTGCTGCTTCTTTCATAGCAACTCAGAATGTGTGACATTCTTGTAGTCCTTCTAGACGTGTTGAGAAACCAAAGGAGAAACGATAGGCCATTAGTCCAGAGGATTTTCCTTTTGGTTTTAACCCAGTTTCTACTTTCTTGCAAAATAGTTACCCCTCTCTCAAGGATGAGGAAGATATGGAATAATTTTCATGAATTTTTTTATCATGGAATGTGGAAGGTCTTACAGACCTCTCCAAAAAGTACTATGTCAAGGATACCCATCATAGACTTGGAAATTTAGATTTTCTTTGTATGCAAGAAGTTAAGATCTCTGGTTTCTTGCTTTCATCTACATATCATGTCATTTGGTTGGATGATATTATGTTCTCCTCTCAACATGATGCTAGTAGAGGTGGTGCAGTTACTCTTTTGTCACCTCATCTTCATTCTGCTATTATTTCGCATAGTTCTGACTCCATGCATATAATCATTTTGCTTTTGCTTTCCATTAACAATCATTCTTTTGGAGTTGTTAATGTTTATACTCCCAATGATGTTTTTAAAAGATCTCAATTGTGGGACTGATTGGCTAACAACTTGCCTCCAGCTACTTGGGTTATGTGTGGTGACTTCAATATGGTTGAGTTGGCCTTTGACAAAGATGGAATTTTTCCTTTTCGCTAGACAGCTAGGGAAAGGGAAGCATGGTACTATATACACAATAAATTGGGTCTTTTTTATCCCAATACTAATCATTGCCAACATAGTGGGGTTTGGTACACTGTGTCCAACTTTCGAGCTGACTCTGACCACATTTTAAAATGTATCCTTCATGCCATGATTACTACACAATCCTTTTTCTCATTTTCTAAGGATCAAGATTTACCTGTCATTCCCTTTCCATATGTGACATTATTTGACCACTATCCCATTTATTTTTCTATTTCATGGCAAATAGCTATCCAAAGAGTTGTCAAGTCACAATTTTTTCTCAACATGTCTATGTTGATGCATGCTTCCACTATTGCTCATATCCTATGTGTCTAGAATTTGGAGCCATGTTTGCATTCCCAGACAGGGTGGATTTAGTGGTGGAATGATGTCATTACTAAAATCACTTGATTTCTTCTCATCTATGGATGACAGATGGCAGTTTTTAGAAGGCAGTCTTATGAAGCCACTACCACTACACTCAAAAAAGCTTTTGAGGCTCTCACCCTTAATCCTTTTGACGTTGATTTGCAAATTCAACTTGCCAAACTTTTCCATGACAAACAAGTTGTGGTTAATTATGTTGCCTTAGGGGCCCAAATCAAAGCTCACCTCCATTGGTTGGAAGTTGGCAATAAAGCTACAAAGGAGTTCTTTTAGGCTCTTCAAGCCCATCATGCCAATTTTGGCACTAAAAAAATCAAACAAGGAACTTTTTTTCTCTCTAGTCTCCCTAACATCTTGCAAGCATTTGTTCATCACTCTGAGAACATTTTTACTTTGCAAGGAAATTTAGTTTCTCAAGAGGAAGCTCTCAGAAAGTGTATTTCTATTACTCCAAATCACCTAGTAATTGAGCAACATACTTTTTGTGAGTAACTTCTTACCCTCTAAGACCTTAAAGAGGCAATTTTCTCCATGGCAGATGATAAGTCCCTTGGGTCTAATGGGTTTCTTTGTGAATTTTACAAACACCTCTGGGAGTATATTGGTCCCCATCTGCACAAAGTTTATCTTGAAGCCTATTATTCTAAAAGCCTAGGAGCAATTATCAACAAAGGAAACATTAAATTCATACCTCAAGTTGGAGATCCTGAGGATATTTGCAATTGGCAGCCCATTACCCTTCTTAATGTGTCATATAAGATTATTGCTAAGGCATTTTCTCTTAAAATTTGCCACCTCCTGCCTTTAACTGTGTGGCCTAAGAAAACTGGTTTTATTGAGTCCAGATATATTCTTGACAACATCATTGCTATCTGGGAAGGTATGGAGTGGGCTCACAAGCCCAAATAACCGATTGTTTTTTATGAAAATAGATTTTGCAAAAGCCTATGACCAGATTGAATGGCCTATCATTTTGGCTATGCTCTAGGCTCTTGGTCTTGGTCCCAATTTTTTTGTAGTCCATGGAGATGCTCTTTGGAGATGCTAATGCTTGCATTACCATCAATAAATCTTAATCTGATGCCTTTGGGATTTTTCTTTCCATCAAGCAAGGTTTCCCCATGGCCCCAACACCTTATGTTCTTACTACTGAAGGGTTTTGTTATTTACTAGCCCACTCCATGTCTTTAGGTTTGGTTCATGGCATCTCTTTACCAGAATCCTCTTCCTAGTTGGTCAATGGTCATTTTGCTGATGATTCCTTTCTTACTCTTTTGGAGGATGAAGAAAACATCAATAAATTCCTTAAATTTCCTTGACATTTTTTGTCAAGCCTCTGGCTCTGCTATTCAATGGCATGAAACACTCTGTTATCGCTAGTCTTTCTTGCCAGTACCACCTTGGCTTAACTAGTGTGAATGGAAATGGGTCACTCATGGGGAGATTTTCCACTCTCTAGGCATTCCTTTTTCTTTTCAAGTGTCACCAATGGATCTATGGAATGTTGTGCTTGTCAAGATTACTAAGAAGTTGGATTATTGGCTTACGAAACCACTTTCTCTTGCAGGCAAATTCTAGATTTGCTATAAAGTTCTTGTAGCAATGCATGTTTATTATTCTTATTGTTGGTCTCCTTCAAAAGCCTCCTATCAAAAATTAGAGTAATTGCTCCATGATTTTCTTTGGGCTTCTGGTTCTGACCATCATGGCTTTCACAGAGTTGCTTGGGATTTTTGTCGTCTCCCCAAAGAATTTGGAGGCCTTGGCCTTCTCTCCACATAGAAGCAAGGCCTTGCTCTATGTACCAAATGAATTATTCATGTCACCACTAGAGATAAAGCTTGGAAGATTTTGGTTCGACATTGCATTTCTTCTGGGTTTCCTACTAACAGGCCTTCTAGGAAGGGGGTTGGCTTTCACACCCTTCTCATCATGTGAGAAGCCATGCTCATACATGGCTTTTTTTTTATCAAGAGCATATAGAAAGCTTGGGAAGCTATCAAGCCTTGGCTTCACTAGTCTGATGATGAGTTTTGCTATGGGCTCTGTTTGAACCAACAAAACATTTGGTGGTCTCCCTTGTTTCCCATCTAGGGTATTCCTCTTGCCAAGACTCACGATGCTAGTGTTCTGCATTTTTTCAAACAAGGCATCATGACTCCTAAAGATCTTTTATTTAGCGTCTCCATGAGTCTCAAATATTGGGAAGATATGCAAGTCCAACACCATCTTTAACATTTAGATCGACAAACTTTTGACTTATTATTTTTTGCAATTCTAGGGCACTTAATTCATAAAGTGGGTATTTAGCTTGTTAGACCTTGGTGGACTGATTGGAAGTGGTATCTTCCCACTCCTTTCACCAATTATAAACCAAGTCTAGGTTATAGATGGCTTTCTCCCCATCTACCGATGGTGGATATGCTCAATCAAGGATGACATTTGCAATCTTCTCTTTCTCAATGGAGAAAGTGTTTTGACACTATTTGGAATGCTATTATAGAACCCAAGATTTCCCATTCTGTTTGGTGACCTTTGGGCCTCAGCTCAAGCATATTGGGGTTCTAGATCCTAGGTGTCCATTCTGTGGCCAACCAAAGTCTTTCCTACATATTTTTTGGTTTTGTAGATGTGCTCAAAATTATTGGCACTGGATTCATGATTTTTTTAAGTCGTTTCAGCCTGAACCCTTTTCTTGGCTCATGGTTATTTTGGGTGATTCCCCCATAATCTCTAGAAAATTTACCTAGATTTGGCATACCTTTAGGATAGAGATTTTGTTCACTCTATGGAAAGATAGAAATGTTGTTCTTTTCACTCAATTGTTTGATATTTTTCTACATTTGGAGAAGGCCAAAGTGTACTAGTAGTTGCTCATCTTCAGTAATCAATGTGTTTATAAAAATAAATAGGAGAGTTCTTCTTAGGATTTATGATTTTTTAGGTGAGGTGAAGTGAATGAACAAGGCAATAGATAATATGTATTGGACCTCACCTCAAAATGCATTTCAATAAATGATTGTGTTTATTTACAACCCAAACTAGAACATACAATGCAAATTAGTATTTAATAAAAAGATCTAATTTTAAGTTTTTCTTGTGATGGTCTAAATTTTTACTAAGCTTAAAAATTTTGGTGTCTTGTGAAAATTAGGAAGAAATTGTGCTTCCATTTCTTAGGGTTTTTTGAAATGTTGTTATTCCTTAGGAAAAAACTTTAAATCGTTAATCATACTTTATAGTTTGCAAGATTATTCATAAGTTGGTATATAGCTAATAAAAAGGGATAAATTAAAAATTTGGTTATGCACCCAAAACTTCTATATGCCTAAGTTCTTTGCTTTGTTTCATATATTATAAAGTTGTAGTATTAAGTGCTTTAAGTTGTGAAAGCCTTTTGATCAAGTGCTTCATCTCTCCATTATGTTCTTTAACTATTTTGAGAGTGGCGATGTTGCAAAATAGTTTATTACAAGGTTCATGCTACATCGTGGGCAATATGGCTAGCATCAAAGTCAAGGTTGCGAAGTGGAGATAAGCATGAATTTGTAGGGTCATGACTTGTGTTTCACTTAGTGGCTTTTAAGTTGTGAAGGTGTGAATTGTAACCATGGTGATCATCTTTTAAGTTATCACTACATCTCTTGTGGTTAAACATAGCCTAAGGTTAAAGTTTTGAAGTAGAGATAGTTGGTCATTGTAGCATCACAACATTAAACCATGAGTTAAGTTTTTTGGATGCAAAGCCATAAAAAAGAGTAACGGTTGGATCTGAAGCAGTGTTTGTAGCATCGCAAGGATAGAAGATATTATGTTACTGACCATCACAAAATAGCAAAAGGGCTAAAGATGAACTCTTCCTAGCATCGTGGGTGTTGAAAGTGTTAAGTCATAAACTACAGAGAATTGGTGAAATGGCCAAAGGATAGGATTCACTGCTTCACAAGGATAAAAGGTATGTTAAAGAAATAAGCCATGATGAGGAGATAATCATTTTTGCGTCATTGTAAATGTTAAGCCATAGTTTTTTTTTTTAAGTAGAGATGTTGTAATGAAGGGTTGACTAACCATGTGATATGGATCGTTGGGTCACTGCAGTTAATAAGATGCATGATTTAACTATTGCGATGTTGTGAGATAGGTTAAGAAGTATAGTTCAATACTTCATGGGTCAATCACAAGCACTTTTCTTTTAAGTTGCGATGTAGCGATGATGTTTGATTAGCAGTTATCACTACATCTCTGTGGTCTTGAACGATAAGTACTTAATTATCACATTGATGTGGAGAAAGTTAAGTAAAGGTTTTACTGCTTGACTAGTCCGCATGGTAAATAAGAAAATAACGTTGCAAAGTAGAGATTAACCTGTAACGCGACATCACAAGCTTAAGTTGATAGTTAAGTAATCAAGTAGTGAAGCTATGAAATGGTTGCACTAACCATTTTATGTGTGGTCACAGCTGGACATAAAGAAATACACGAAGCCACCGGGAAGTGGAGGAAAAAGGTAAATCACTACTTCGCCACTCTCAGTTTTAAAAGAAAAAAACAAAGCTAAAAGCGCATGCCTAGGTTGGAATTAGATGGTAAGTTGGAGGTACAAACAATGTCAGATTTGAATGTAGGGTAGCTTTTGAGGTATTGAGAAGATTTTGTGCATGTCATTTCAATTCCATTAATGCCATGCTCTAGTTCATAGAAAAGAGATAAAAGGTTTTAAAAAGGCCAAAAATTTCATTACTAGTTGTAGAGTTTTGAAATCACAAAGTTGAATTGAAGTTGTAGAGAAAATTTAAGATTTCAGAGTTCGGTAGTGTAGTGACAAGTTGAAACAATGGTGCAAAAGGAATGAGAGATAATTGTCCAAGCTCAAATTGAAGAAGCTCATTCAAGTTCTTAAAAAGGGAAAATTCCTAGCTCTTTCATTGATGAATGGTTGCAATTCTTACTAGAATCATCAAACCTCTAATCTATAAATGATAATGCCTTTAGAGATCCATGCCATTTTAGAGATTGAGATGTGTCGAATAGAAGTGGGAATGAACTATTTTGGTACTTTTATAAAAATAGGTTAGAGAAGGTCCCTATATCCAACCCTTAGAATAGGAATATGGGCAAATTGATTGTGCAAGAGGTTTTTGTCAACGTTGATTTGATGAAAGAATTGATTAAGGCCTACAATCCTATTAGTAAATCATTCCACAGGAAGGACAGAAACATACTTTTCTCGTTGGATAAGGAGTCTTTTATTGAAGCTTTCAACCAAGGGGGGCCTATGCCATTGCCAATTGACTTGGAGAAATTTGATGAGAATTTCAATGACCATAAGAATTTCTACAGTGGTAGGACCATGCTGAGACACATCTCAAAGTTGAGAAAGGAACAAGGAGATATACCAAAGAAGTTGGGAGATTTTGTGCCTCTAGGGAATTTCTAGAGATATCTTCATAACATGGTGTTTGGATTAAACAAGGTATTAGGGTCAGATGGAACTATGAATTCTTATGGTGGATTATACATCATGGAACTAAATATTTAGGACCCACACACCAATGTGGGGTATGAATTTTTCACTTACATAATCAATCACATTCATGATGAGATTATTGTAGCCCAAGAGGGAAGAATGGATAATTTTAAATTTCATCATTATTCTATGCTCATGCATTTGATTCTGTACAAGAATGTTGGGTACATTGATCAAAGCTTCATTGAAAGCACAAAAGAATTTAGAGAAAACTTGCCTGTGCAGTGATGGACAAGGGTATGGCAAAGTTTCTACCCTTATTTAAATGCTATTTCGTTTTATAATGATTTTGTTTACAATGTTTTAAATATGTTGGGAGCTATAGTAGAGAGGGGTCTTAGGAATGTTAGGAAATTGATAAAACCCTTTAGATGCCTTGATGATGGAAAATAATTAGGGAATGATTGAGGTAGCATTTGGAATGATTGAGGTAGCATTTTTCTATTCAAATATTACATAGTTATTAGGGTTTTTGGGTTCCCTTAGCCACCACATCTTATCCCTAAGTTTGTTCCAGAGAGATTAGGAATTATAGAATTCTTTTGGTAGCTAATTTCAACAAATAGGGAACATTTAAGCCGAAGTGTCAGAAAGGGGATATTCTGATGTAGGTGCTCTAAGATTGGGGATTTTGACATTGGTAAAAATACAATCGAGGAAACTAATGCATTTTTTAGAGATTACAAATTGCCTATTGCCCCTGCACGAACATATGATCGAGGCAATGTTGTTAGGAATGCATTAAAGAAAATGAGGGGATACAAATTGCCTATGAGAAAATGTCTATAGGAAGAAGATGTAATTTCATATTATCTAGATGATAATATATGCAGAGATAGAATGGTGAAGTGGAGAGATATAATGAGTTTTGAAGAAGAAATGAGAAAAATTGACCCATCTTTTAAGGGTTTTTATCATGAAGAGGGCTATTGGCCAGGATTTAATAAGTGAATTCATAACTTTAATGAGATTGTAGCTCAAATTCTAGAAGAGATAAAAAACAAAGTCAATCATGAATCTCCTGAGCCATACATTGTAGTAGAAGTGAGTGATGATGAAGAGCAACTAGAGAGCTTGTCATGGGCTCATCACTAGAGCAAGAAGAAGCAAAAGATGGTTGAGATTCCTCAAAAGGAAAGAGAGAAAGCCTTGTAGATTATGCCTAGGAACATCCAATATTTTTATGATACAAGGTGAAGCTTCCTGATGGCTTAGGCTACTGAAGATGAGCAAAAGGCAAAGAAGCTGGAGCTATAGGCCAGAATGGTAGATGACTAGATTATTGAGGCTAGAAAATTTATGAAAGATGAAACTTTCATAAAAATAGAAGAATTCAAAAGCTTGTTCAAATTGAAACAAAATGAATTATCCTTGCAACTAAAACTAGGTGACTCCAATGAGAAAGTAGCAGAGATGGTCAAGAGGCTATAGGAGTATGATCCTGAGAGTGAGAAATTAACTGTTGATGAAGCAAGAGAATTGATATAGAGAAGTAGTATGATTGTCTTCCCAGGATGGGAAATCAGTTCCTCCTTCTTGCTTGATCAGATGAGAAGACAAGAGAATAATGTCTCTTCTATAAGGAAACTCAAGTACAGAAACAACTTCCTACACTAATCCCTTAAAGAAAGTATTGTGCAAATTCTATTTAAATCCTTAAAATTTTAGATTCAATATTATGTAAACAACAATATTGCAGTCAACCATGAATATAGAAAAAATAGATAGAGAAAGAAAACACAAACACATAGATATGCCGGTGGGAAAAAACCTTTCAGTAAAACAACCCCACCCCTCCAAAACCTGCACAATGTATTATCTTCAACACAAAATGTTACAACACACTTGCAATGCAAGTTCTTTTAGGACACAAAAGACAAATCCAGTCACAACTAAACACTACCAACAATACACTTCCACTCTCCCCTATCTACAACCCTAAATTCGCTTATATCATGTGCTTTCCATTTTAAGGCAACTTCCAAAGAGGAATTGTATTAGGGTTTTACCATTCTCTTAAAATGTAGGAACCCAAAAAAATTTAATAGATCAATTGGTATAGTACTTAATGATTAATTGATACATGTCTTCATGTATTCAGCCATCATCATATTTTCCAAAGATAGCTCTTATGCATCATAGGAATCTGGCATAACCATTTTAGTCATGATAAACTTACACATAATTCAAGATGCCGACACATGCAAGTGGAGTGACACATCAACATGCCAACTAGATATCCACTCACACTTAATTACATTATTTGCAAAAAATACATTTACAAAAAGGAAAAGAATATGAACTATCCAAGGTTGAGACACCACACCTTATTCCTAACATTCTCCCACTTGTTGAACGCCTTGTAAGAGCAACAAGAACATAATAGGAACTAACAGCTATAGTCTGAAAGGCCCATAGATTTTGAACACCATCTAAAATTCTCTGTACCCATTGGTTTCATCAATGCATCTACAAAATTCTTTATAGTATCTACCTTCTCCAAATTTACCTTTCCATCTTCCGCCATATCTCTCACAAAGTGAAACTGCACATCAATGTGCTTCGTTATGCCATGGAAAGTTGGATTCTTCACAAGGAAAATAACACTCTAACTATCACACCAACTAGTAATCTATCTTGCATCAACACCAATATTATAACACAATCTCCTAAGCCAAGTAGCTACCTTACAAGCATGAGTACCAGCCATGTACTCAGCTTTTGTAGTGGACAAAGCAACCACAAGTTGTTGCTTATTCATCCAACTGATGGCACAACCAAACATAGTGAACACACAAGCATTGGTGGATCTCATATTGTCAATATCACCTACCCAATCTAAATCCACAAAACCACAAATACAAACTTAATGCAAAGCTCCAAAAGAGTTTCCATGATAACAAATGGAGTAATCTAATGTACCCCTTAAATATTTGAATACTCGATTAACTGCATCCCAATGTATCCATTCAGGATTAGCTCTAAATTGGCTTAGAACTCCCAATGCTTGGACAATGTCTAGTCTAGTACAAACCATAGCATACATGAGACTGCCAACTATACTAGCATAAGGTACTCTACTCATGTCCTCCATCTCACTAGGAGATTTTGGACAATCATCTACAGATAATTTTGTTCCCATAGAAATAGGAGCACACAATGGTCTACAATCTGTCATGTTGAACTTGTCCAACACAGACTTCACATACTTACTCTGACTCAACCAAAGTTTTCTATTAGACCTATCTCTATTGATTTCCATACCCAAGATGTACCTTGCTACCCCAAGATCTTTCATCTTAAACTGTACTGACAACTGAGATTTAAAATTAGAAATCATACACTTACCCTTCCCAAACAACAACATATCATCAACATATAATGCAACAATAAGATGGCAAGCATTTTCAACTCTGAAATAAATACAATGATCTGATTTTGATCTTACAACTCCAATTAACAATGCAAAGGCATCAAACTTAAGGTACTACATCCTAGGGGATTGATTCAAACCATACAGAGACTTCCTTAATCTACAAACCAAAGATTATTTGCCTTTAACAATGTAGTGCTTAGGTTGTGACATATAAATCTCTTCCTCCAAATCACCATGAAGGAAAGTTTTCTTCGCATCCATCTGTTCTATCTCTAAATCATATAATGCAACAAGAGATAAAATAACTTTAATTAATGTCAACTTTGCAACAAGAGAGAATATTTCACCATAATCTATTCCCTCTACCTATGAGCACCCCTTCGCAACCAATCTAGCTTTGAACCTTTCAACACTGCCATCTGCATAGAATTTCTTCTTCAACACCCATTTGCTACCAATAGGTTTCCATCCTTTAGGCAAAGGTACAAGGTCCTAAGTTTTTTTTTTATTCAATGAAGCCATCTCATCATCCATGGCCTCAATCCAAGAACCTTCATCTTCTATATCCAAAACCTCTTTTACAAGTCTAGGCTTATCAATGTTAATAATCAAAGTAAATGCACAACTAGAATCTAACATAGAATAACCAAACTTTTCTGGCTACTTTCTTACTCTCATGGATCTCCTCAAGGGCTAAGGTTGAGGTTTTTCTTCCTCTTCTTCTAAACTATTAGAGCTACTAGAGCTCTCCTCATCATTAGACCCAACATGGTCTTTTTGTTCAATCTTCTTAGGGGTAGGAGGATAGGAGAAGATGTTAGCTCTCTAAAAATAACATTTTTGCTATACAACACCTTACTAGGCACAAGGTCCCAAAGCTTGTATCTCTTTACACCAACACCGTATCCGATGAAAATACATTTGACAGCTTTGTTTTCCAACTTAGATCTTTTTTCATTTGGAACATGTGCATAAGCTTCACAACCTAAAACACAAAGATGTCTAATTGAAGGCTTCTTACCAGACCACACCTCCATGGGTGTCTTACAACAAGGGCTGATATAGGAGATCTGTTAACTAGATAGCAAGCAGTAACCACAGCTTTAGCCCAAAACCTTTGTTCAAGACCAGCTCCACTAAGCATACTCCTATCCTTCTCCATTAGTATCCTATTCATTCTTTCCACAAGTCTATTTTTTTGTGGGGTATAATGATATTTCTTATGCCTCTTGATACCTCATTCTTTACAGAACTATTCAAACTATATTGAGCAAAACACACCACCATTGTGAGTTCTCACACACTTAATCTTCTTACTAGTTCGATTCTCTACAAGAGCTTTAAATTCCTTGAACTGACTAAAGACTTGTATCTTAATTTTCAAGAAATAAATCCATGTCCTTCTACTATAATCATCTATGAAAGATACAAAAAATGCAGTCTTGAAGATTGAAGGAACTTTTACAAGACCAAATACATTAGAATGAATAAGATTCAAAAAATCAGAAGATTTGTGAGAAGTAGAGTAAAACTGAACATGATTTTGTTTACCATAGACACAATGTTCATAAAAGTTAAACTCAAGATTACAATCATTTAAGCTCTCAACTAGGTTCTTGTTTTTCAAGGATCTAAGACCATTCTACCAATGTGGCCAAATCTCATATGCCACAACATTGTCTTTTCTGCAAGAAGCTTGCCTTCTAACATGTTTGCACCGTTAGGTACACATGTGCACTGCCATTGGAACCAATAGCCACATTCTTCTTTATTGCTCATTCAGATTGTGGGGACGAAGTGATAGCTGCTCTCTTCTTTGAAACATAGGAACTATTGCACTGAGAAATGCATGCATCAAGATGAAATAGAGTATCTCTCCTAGTACCCTTAGCAAGCACCATAGATCCTCTCATCATCTTACATCCATCTTTATAAAAAAACAACTTGCACACCTACATCATTCAAAATACTTACAAATAATAGGTTTCATGCCAAACCAAGGATGTGCATTACCTTGTTGATCCCCTTTACTTGTCCATCAGGTAATCTAATAGTGACCTATCCTTGTCCAACTATCTTTAGGTAAGAATCATCACCCAAGTACACCTTTCCACCATCAAAAACTTCATACTTTGAGAACCAAATTCAATGAGAGGTCATGTGGAAAGAAGCACCAGAGTCTAGCAACCAGACATCATTAGATGCATTTTGCCTTGGACTTTCCAAGAGTCTTAGATTTTCCATGGGATTTGGATATACCATTTCCAGACTTGTTGTCATTTTGCTTCCCTCTATTGTTGGATCTATCATGAATAGCAAGAGCTTCCTTAGCCAAATCTAAAGACTTTCTCTGCGTCTCCTTAGATAACAATGAAGACACCACATCATCCATTATGAAAGTGACTAAAGTACTTGCAAGAGCCATCACAAGATGGTCCCATGAATTCAGCAAGGAACATAATAGGGTCATACATTGATCCTCCTCCTCTATCTTAACACTAGATGATGTCAACTGTGCAATTAGTAAATTAAAAGCATATAAATGATCTATAACATATCCTCCTTCCTCCATTCTTAGAGAATACAACTTCTTCCTTAGGAAAAACTTGTTCACCAAAGATTTGGCCTGATACACAGACCCAAGCCATGTCCACAAATTGTTTGTGGTCTTCTCGTTGAGAACATTCAGGAGAATTGAATCAACTAGATAGAGTCTAATGAGACCCTTAGCTTTACGATCCTTGAGATCCCAATTGATGCGGGAGCATCTTGACCCTTCATACATTATGATGAATTGCATAATATTGTAATATTTAAGTCATTAGATTTCATATAACCATGTTGGAAAAATGGTTAAAATGCGTAACTTTGCATTGTGATGTATTAAAAAGTAGAAAAAAAAAACATATTCATTGTAATGGGAGTGCTTCAAAAAGCATTGAAAAATGTACAAGGGTTAAAAGATTGTGTTGGGTTGGTTAAAAAGGTGATTGGGAAGTTGTAAACCACCAAAGCCACTTTAAAATCATTGTATTGGTTGTTCCAAATAGAGAGAGAAGTGAATGAGAAGAAGAAAAAGTCATTTTTTAAGCAATTGGTTTTCAAGAGCTTGTCATTTTGATTGGTTTTAACTATTTTAGTGTTAGTTCCAGGTCTTCTACGGTCATTTATAGCCTAGAACCCTTGTATTGTTTGTACATTTGAAGATTAGGATGAATAATCTTCTTTCTCTTTTTGGTTTGGAACAATTTTATTAAGTTTTGAAGAAGTTAAGCTAGTTTCGGTAAAAGTGGTCATTTGCAGATTTGAGGATGCCCAGCTATAGTTGGATTTATATGTTTGGTACGGGCATATTTGGATGAAACAGAAGTTCTAGTTATATTCATTAGAAAGATATATGAATCAGCTTTTATTTCTAATTTATTTGAGGTATAGCAGTCAGACCATGTGAATGGCAAAGTATTATAAACCAATGTTGGAAAGAGTTTTGTTTTGCCTCATGAGATGTCTAAAAATGGAATTTATTTCATGGATAGTGAAGGAAATATACATATATTCCAACATTTGGCTTACTCCATTGATGCCATTTACATCACCAATCTTCTTAAGATATTGTTGCGGGTCTCACATCAAGTGAAGCTACCTCCCATAGATCATGATCTTCAAGAAAGTCTTCCATCTTGAGATTCCACAACTCAAAATTATTTCCATTAAATTTCTTCACCTCCATTTTTCCATATGATGAACTAGCCATCTCAATCTACAAATAAGATTTAGAATACTCTACACAAAACTCCCATTCAACTTGAGATTAGCTCAAAAAACCCTACCCAACAACTAGGATTAAAAGTTGATCAAGCTTTGATATCAGTTGTAAGGAAACTCAGGTGCGGAAACAACTTCCTACACTAATCCCTTAAGGAAAGTATTGTGCAAATTCTATTTAAATCCTTACAATTTCAGATTCGATATTATGTAAACAACAATATTGCAGTCAACCATGAATATAGAAAAAATCAATAGAGAAAGAAAACACAAACACAAAGATATGTCAGTGGAGAAAAACCTTTTGGTAAAACAACCCCATCCCTCCAAAACTTGCACAATGTATTATCTTCAACATAAAGGTTACAACACACTTGCAATGCAAGTTCTTTCAAGACATGGAAGACAAATCCACTCGCAACAAAACACTACCAATAATACACTTACACTCTTACCTATCTACAACTCTAAAGTTGCTTATATTACATGCTTTCCATTTTAGGGAAACTTCCAAAGAAGAACCATATTAGGGTTTTACCATTATCTGGGAAAGTAGGAACCCAAATTTTTTTTAGGTCGATGCCCTAAACCCCGCATGCTAGATGGAGACTTGAGTGTACAATACTCAATGATAAATTGCCACGTCTTCACCCATCATCATATCTTCCAAAGATAGTTTTTATGTGTCATAGGAATCTATCATAACCATTTTAGTCATGATCTCCTTACACACAATTCAAGATGTCGACACATGCAACTAGAGTGACACGTCAACATCAACTAGACATGTACACTCACACTTAATTACATTATTTGCAAAAAAATACTTTAAAAAAAGAATGATAAGAATAGGAATTATCTAAGATTGAGACACCTTATTCCTAACATATTTTGAAGATGTGAATCAACAAGGGGAATTTGAGAGAGTTTGGTTATAGCATTGATGTTCAAACCATGGCAATATGGAGCTTGGCTCCAGAAAATGAAAAATCAACTCTAATGGAAATAAAAGAGTCCCCTAGTAGGAATGTGATCTTTTGGAATGTCCATTCTACATCCAACATCCAAATTTATGGATTAATGACTTCAAAATCTTTGTTGGGAAAGAATAGAATTGATGTGGTAAAAGAGCAATTGTGTACAACCTATGATAGGTATGTCAATACAAGAAGGCATTATGAAGAAGAGATAAAAAAGATATATGTCTTGGAATAGAGGAACCTCTAGCTGAAAAATAAAATAGTAACATCGAAAAATGTTGCTAGGCCTTCCATTGAAATTGAAGACAAGGGTATACAAACAAAGGATTATGTGCTTGAGGCAGGGGATGGGATAGGCTAGACTATAGCTACTAATGAGGAAGAAGGAATCAAGCAATGAGATAGAAATAAGAGCTATAAAAAATGTGTCGATTCATAGGATAAATTCTTTGAAATATGTCTCAAAAGATGTACATGATAATTATATTATTTTGTAGGGGGTAGAGTACCAATGTTCTTAGGGAATCTCCTTATTGTCTCCCTTATTCACAACATGGGGCCCATACACCCAATTTTTTGAAAAGCTTGTGCCCATGTTAACAAAAAATTTTTTTTACCAAAAGAGGCAATTATTTATGTAAGGAAATTGATTCATAGGATGAGGTAATTAAATGGATTATTTGTAGGGAAGTTGCAATTAATTCAAAATAACTTTGTATTTTGTTTTGATTCAAGTCTTGACAAGTGTCCTCCCATCTCAAGTTTGTTGCGATCCTTCTCTATAAAAGGATCCCCAAAATGTGGAGTAGAGGTCTAGATTTTTTTTTTTTTATTGCTTAGGCTATTTACAGTCGATCCAGTTCTTATGCCAATCATATGGTGTTTCAATTTTTGTATTCTAAGAACTTAAATGATATTTAATGACAAATTTGTCAAGCTCTGAGCTATATTTTGAGTCTTGTCTCAAAAATGTATTATTCTCAAGAAGATTAATACATAAGGAAGTTCTGAAATATTCGTGTCTTTGAATTCTATCTCCATTTTCATGTGTTTGTTACTTTGGGATTGAGTGAGAAAAGTTCAGTTCAATTTAATGTAGTTGGGATAGGTTGTATGCCAATTCACTGTTGCTTTTAATTCAAGCAATTAAGTAAATGCTTCTATAAATTGATAGGATATCTAAATATGTTAGAAGGATATCATAAGAATAGGATTTAGGGTTAATAGTTGGTAAATTTAATTGTGAGTCAATTGAATAGTTCAAGATTTATTGGTATGACTTTGTGTAGCAATGGATAAGGCAATGCTCATTAGTTGAGATGAAAATTGATACAATCATTTGGTTGCAAAATTCAAACTAAAATGAAAATTAATTTATCTAAAGTTTGTAATAGAGAATTTCATGTTGGTCATTCACTTATTGTAATAGCTTTTTATGAGTTTATAGTTGGTTGTTGTAAAACAAACAGTTAATTACAATTTCAAGAAGATTGTGTTAGAGAAAAAGGTTAATTTAATTTAATTTATTAATTACCTTTTCTCCCTTCTTAAGATTTCACTTTATGCACCTTGCATTCACATTTAATAATTAATTAGCAATTATTAAATAGATTTTACCTTTTAGGTTACCTTTTTTTGGGTTTTGATCTCCCTCTATAAGGATAGATCGTTTGTAATTATCTCTTATCTTTTTCATTTTTGAGAATACAATTTGCATATTTCAGAGCAAACCCTTGCCTCTTCTTGTCTTTTTCTTCTTTGTGACAATTTTTTACATGTAGGAATTCTTTGGGCTTTATGGATTTGTATTATGTATTACTCAAACCCTTCATACTGTCAAAGTCAGATCTAGTGTAGCTTGTTTGGTATTTCGAGAAAAAGGAGAACGAGGGTTTGACATAATAGATCTGGTATTTTTTTGATTTTTTTTTTGTGAAAAAAGGGGGTCTCTGATTATTAGAGTACTTCAAAGCCAAACAAACCTCGCAATTAGATTTAGAAGGTGTCAAGACACCGCATTTTCATATAAAGTTTGTTGATTTTGCACAACGTTGATTTGGGAGGCAAAAAAAATTGTCCAACAAGGTCGTATGACCTCTTGCATGAATTACGAGGCAATTTTAAAAATAAAAATTTTTTAAAAATGAAAAATGGCCCACAGACTATTTTCTAGGCCGTAGAGCCATTTTCTGGCGTCAAGAACTACCTTTTGGCACCACTGCTTCCTCCAGCCCCTAACAAACTTCTCTAGTTGTCGGAATCCTTCCCAATGGCCCCGTCAAACTTATCTGCCACTACAACTCTGTCGCCCTCCCTCTACCCGATCTTCACCACTACTCTGCCATGGGTGGCTATTTTTTTTTTTTTAATAAATAAATTATTTTTTAAGCATTTCTGGGGGCCCTGTCATTTTTTGTGATATCTTGAGCACACAGAGGTAGTTTTTTTATCTAAAAGAAGTGTCAAAAAGATGGCTCTAAGAAGGAGACGATGAAGCAAGTATTTTTGAGATTTTATTTCTAGTTTGGTACCTATTATTGTGTTTGAAGTTTTTTGCTGACTTCTATCTTCCATGGGGGCATAACTTCTTTGTTATAGCTCAATAGCGTTGAAAACCTCTTCTTGAGCCCTATTTAGATTATTTGATATTTTTCATCAATGTTACTCAAAAGTACATGAATTCTAAACTGAATCTTTTTTCTCTTCTCTCATTTACACATTCCTACTAGCAGTTAGGGTTCAATTTTTTGCACTGTGGGGGGTGTTTTGTCATATTGTTTTTGTTATTTACTTATGTAAACCAAAACTACATAAAAATAAAATTCAACACCTTCTAAAACAATGGTCGAGAACTCTTCTTGTCTAGAACTTCTAACCCCTCATAGCTATCACACATGGAAGACCTTGATGACACAACTTCTCTGGTCAAAAGTGTTGTAGTCTTGTTTAGATGCAGTGTAGCTAGTTTTATAGAGGCCTTTTGAGGTCATGCAACACAGGAAGAAGATGGATGAGGTAATAGGATTGATTTCTTTTTTAGGTCTCCAATAGTCTATAGTTTCATCTTGATGGGTGCAATATCCTCTAGCTATGTGGACCAAGCTTGAAGGCTTGTTTGGTACAATGAATGAGTTTAGGGCATTCAGATTGAGGTAGAGCTTACCTCTCTTATACTAGATTCTTTTCCTTTCATTGAGGACTTCTTGATTAAGTTCAATCAATGAAGATCTTTATTTTAGGGTTGTGGGAAGACCAAGATTGATATTGAGTGCATCTACCTTATTCTTTCTAAGCTTCGTGGAAACTTTCATATTTTTACTTCTACCTTCTATTCCACCAAAGATGTTTTGGGTAATAGATTTACCATGCCATCATTTGAGGTTTATTGTGATCATTTGACTCAAGAGAAAGCTAAGCTCTCTTAGTTGGATTCTCTCATAGGCTCATAGACTTATGCATTGGTAGCTCGGCCATCTTCAGGGATGAATGAAAAGACACAAAATTCTCATTCTACAGAGTCTTAGATTAATTCTAGCACTTATAGTTCACTAAGGCCACCTCCTCCTAAGGGGGTAAACCAAACCCAGAGAGACCAAAGTGTTCTTATTGTAATAAGCCTAATCATGATGAATCACGTTGCTATGAGAAGAGGTTAGATGGTTGTGCCAAACATGTTTTAGATTTGATAGCTCTCCTTCAAAAGAGTGATATTGATATTCCTTTTAATTCTCATAGACCTTCTTCATCATCATCATTTTAGTCAAATGGTAAGATATAGGAAAGGATGTGCATTATGTGCAACTACTATTCCTCATGCTTCTAGATGGTTACTGGATTCAGGTGCTTCACACCATATGACATCTTCTCAGGATTTGTTCTCTTCTTTTGAGGCTTCTCCTACTCCACACATTTTAATGGGGAATAACATTGTTATGACTATACGTGGGAAAGGTTCTATTGAAATTGATGATGGTACATTTCATGATGTACTTTGTGTTCCAGCTTTGTCCTCTAACCTTATCTCTATTTATCAGATTACACACAATGGGACAAGGAAGACAATTGAGTTTGCATAGGATTCAGTGCATATCAGAGATAGTGAGACATGCAGTATTATTATTTCGGGGATTGTTGATCATGATTCCTACCTATATTCCTTCTCACATTTGTTGATATATGATTGAAAAGATCACTTGAGTAAGACTGTGTGTTTTCAATCATTGTTTTGTCACTGATGTCAAACTTGCTATATGTTGGTAAGAAAATTGCTTATATGTTTCAAGCACTATCACTTAGTTTATTGATGAAGAGGATTTGATCAACAAGATGTAACAAAAGTACATAGAGGAAAAGTTGAGTTATGATTATGTATTGAAGTGTAAGAATCAGTTAAGACATTGATAACATAATGTATTGATAATCTACTTATGGTTGCAAAATGATTGGCTACACTTAGAAAGTTTAGAAGTAAAAGGTTGGACAAAGTTCATTTGCTAAGCTTGACAAAGTTGATAGAAGGTTCCAAGCAAAGTTAGTGCAAGCCGAGAAAAAAGTTAGTTGGAGCTGAGTGAAAAAAATCTCTAGTGGATTCCGAGTAAACTAGTGGATATCAAGCAAGTTAGTAGGTGTCGAGCAAGGTAGTTGATGCCAAGTGATCTCTAGTATCTATCAAGCACCAGTAAAATCTAGTTGATGCTGAGTAACATAGTATGTGTCAAGCATCAGTAAATTGATAATGCTGAGCTATTGCATTATGAAAAAGATCAAAGATTCACCAAATAAAAGCCAACAAGTTTGTTTTCTTGGAACTTGTAAATTAGAAGGAAGATAAGATTGATGAGTTGGAGGCATATAATCTTATGTAAACCATTTTTTATGTAAATTCAAATGGATTTTAGAAGAAGTTTCTAGAGAAGACAAGATGTGGGGTAGATACATTATATCCTACCTAATCCATCAAAAACCTTGACTGTTGAGATGGACAATGAGCGGGAAAAAGAGTTCTAATTCCCTATATGTAGGGATGTTTGGTCATGAAGCAATGTTGGTTGGAGGTTAGAGAATCTTGGATGCAAAAATTTGACAAGGAGAAGGAAGAGGGTTTGCTTCATCAAGTGACCCAAGAGAAGTCTGCATGGTGAACTAAGAAAGAAGGCTTAATGAGGATGAATGCTTGAAGGGTCAACAAGTTGTCAGAATTGCAAAGATTGGAAGCCAAGTAGAGATGAGGACTAAATAGTGATTTGTAATCTGCAAGTAAGGTTGTAAGTTGTATCAGATCAAAGCTCTACTATTACTTTCTAATAACTATATTAGATTAGGGTAAATCCTTTGGAGAAAGGTTGACTTAACAATCATTGAAAAATCCTTTAATAGAGTGGCATTCCAAGTGAATGGCCTAAAGTTATCTAACAAGGCTCACTTTTAACAGGGTGATTGAAATCCCTTAACTGGGTCACATTTAATAGTGTGTGTTGTAGCATTTAACAGGGCATCACTTCATAAGAGTGAAAAAGAAGTAGCATGTTACTGGTGTTTTTTCCCAAATTAGATTTCCACATTAAATCATTGTGTCAAATGTGTTGATGGATATGTTTTGTTTTAAGCTTTACATCTTTGCATGTTAGTTTAATAGTAACATATCAATTTTGGTTAACACAAAATGAATGCATGCATGGTTAAGAATGTTATATGGGTTCATTGAATTGTGAAAAAGTTTTATTTTGGAAATCTCGACCTTGATTAACTAATTCACACCCCCCCCCCCCCTCTCAGTTAATCTAAAAGAATTCCAACAACATTTTGGTCCACCATCTCCACTATCAAATATTCACGCTCTTTTTTCATGAGAATCTACTGAGGTGAAGTCACACATCTCCTCTCAGATGGTAGATTCTACACACTCGTTATCTCACCTCCATTGGAGATTCTATTTCGGGATTCTCATGCTTTCTCCTTTGAGCATCAGCTAGGACTTCTAGTTGCACCTTACATACATGGGTTTTATCATCCTTGTCCACTACCTTTATTTCCTTAAGATTCGAGCTACTTTGGTATTTTCATCAACACATGAGTTCTACCATTCTGAGGGGGCTATGAAGTGTCAAGATTCTTACATGGAGGCTTTCATTGTGCTTATGGTCTTGAGATGTTTCATTTGTGCATCTTTTTTCTATCTTTTTTTTGAGTAGATTTTTTCCCACTAGGTTTTCTCTATTTCATGGAAATTTGGTTGTGATTGGGTACCTCATCAGGCCTTGTTGTCAAGACCCAAGTTTGCTTTTAGCATTGTATTGTAATTTTCTTTCTCTTTCTGCATTGTTTGTAGCTACATTGTTGCTCATCTTAAGGGGGGTGTTAGAGAAAAAGGCTAATTTAATTACATTTATTAAATTACCTTTCCTCCCTTCTTAAGATTTCACTTTATGCACCTTGCATTCTTTTACCTTTTAGGTTACCCTTTTTTAGGTTTCAATCTCCTTCTATAAGGATAGATCATTTGTAATTATCTCTTATCTTTTTCATTAGTATTCCTCAAAGGTACATGTGACTCTAAACTGAATATTATTTTCTCTTCTCTCATTTGTGCATTCCTACTAGCAGCTAGGGTTTGATTTTTTGCATTGTGGGGGGTGTTTTGTAATATTGTTTCTTGCAGGAAAAATAATAACCAACAATGCCTTAAAAATGTCTGATTTATTATGTCAAAACCTCCTTCTCCTCTTTCTCCAAGTACTGAACAAGCTACAATAGATTTGGCTCTGATATCATGAAGGATTTGAGCAATACACAATACAAATCCACAAAGCCTGAAGAATACCTACATCCAAAAACCTATCACAGAGAAGAAAAAGACAAGAAGAGGCAAGGGTTTGCTCTGAAAATGCAAATTGTATTCTCATAAATGAAAAAGATAAGAGATAATTACAAATGATCTATCCTTAAAGAAGGAGATCAAGACCCAAAAAAGAGTGACCTAAAAGGTAAAATCCATTTAATAATTACTAATTAATTATTAAATGTGAATGCAAGGTGCATAAAGTGAAATCTTAAGATAGGAGAAAAGGTAATTTAATAAATTAAATTAAATTAAGCTTTTTCTCTAACATCATAGACCATTTTCTGTTATAAGGGATGAATATTGTGTAAGGAAGACCAATAAATGAGTGATAAAATCCCTAGATGCACCCGCCTTGGCCCTATAGAGTGTAAAGAGTAGAAATTCATTGTGCTTTTTTATGTTGGTCCATATTTAAATAGGTTTTTGTTGAATATGGGAAGTAGCTAATCCCTAGGCATCCACTTTTGTTCTGCATCCTAGTACTGTTTTAGGCTTGTAGCTTTAAAACACCAACAACTTCAAGGAAAATAATATTTTAACAACACAAAACCATTGAAACAGGATAAACACAATTTGTAATATGAACTCTCTTGTCCTTGCATTGTATGAAAGAGATATATTCAAGGATTTGTTTATGAAAGATATATATTCAAAGGATTTGTAAACAAAACACAATAAACATATCAGAACATTCACCCCAATACTAAAACAAAAGCTATTTGCTCTTCTATAGTAAACTAAAAGGAATTTTTACAAGACTTGAATAATGCTCCTAAATGTGCAACAATGCTACTCTATTTCACTCTGTGCCAAAATCAGAGAAGAAAATAATAGAATACCTAAAAGAAGAAAGAAGATTCTAAAATTAATTATGTATTATTTATTTTCATTTCATAGGACTTTTGCCTCATAAAAATAGATCCTAAAACCCCCTTCATGGGACTGCACCCTAAGCATTTGTCTCTTATAACATGTATTTATAATTAGAAGCAATGCATCTATATTGGCTACTTTGATGACATGTAGATAGTCCTAGTTTCTTCTTTCAAATACAACAGTCCTTAAACATAAAAATCACGACATTATGTATTGTAACAACAAGTTTTTACCAACAATTTGGTTTTTTTTTGGGAAGGAAAATCCTAGATTCTATCATGATTGTTCATGAAGTCATCCATTCTTTGGAAGAGGGTAAATGATAAGTTTTTCTCCTCAAGCTTGACCTATCCAAGGCTTATGATTGGATTGACTAATCTTTTCTCATTAATGTTCTTAGAGCTTTTGGGTTTGATTCCAAGGTTTGCAAGCTTATTAACCAGATGATTTCTACTCCCTCTTTGGTTTTCTTAGTCAATGGCTCTCCTTCAAAATTCTTCAAACCATCGAGGGGTTTAAGGCAAGGGGACCCCTTATGGCCCATCCTCTTCATCATATTGTTTGAGTGTCTGGGAAGGATGGTATTAGCTAACAAAAACCCAGGGGCTTTGAAAGGGATCAAACCTTCTTCTAGTTCCCTGGTTTTCTCTCATTAATAATTCATGGATGATACCATTATGGGCAGTGAGCTATGGTTGTGGAAGCCAGAGTTGTCAAAAAGGTTTTGAGCTCTTACACTAAGGGAATGAGACATATAATTATTTGGACCAAAAGTTCTATCTTTTTCATTAATACCCCAACTATTAGACACAAGAAGATCATTGTTATTCCAAGTTGTGACATTGGTAGTCTTCCCTCTATTTATTTGGGTCTCCCTATGGGCCTCAAACCCCTTGATTCTTTCTAGAACAGTCTTCTTGATAGGTTTAACAAGAAACTAGTTGGCTGGAAGGGTATCACCCTTAGCCAAGTAGGCAAAATTTAGTTGGTCAAATCCACCCTTCAAAATCTTCCTACCTATGTGCTAAGCCTCTTTGGGATATCGAGCAAGTATGCTAACCTTATGGAAAAGATCCAAAGGAACTTTCTATGGTCTGGTTCGGAAGATCATGAGAGATTTTCTCTCATTGCCTAGGATAATGTCTAACTCCCCAAACAGTATGAAGGTTTCGGCATTAGAAAACTGAGACCTTTCAATAATGCACTTCAAGATAAATGGATATGGAGAATCTTTTCTAGAAAGGGGGATGGAGAGATATCTTGGTGGGCAAATATCTTCAGAGACCTTCCATTTGATACCTTTTCAATGAAGAAGTCATTTTGTAGTACCTGCCCCTAGTTTGCATTTTTGCTATTATTGTCGAACTCTTTTAGGCTAGTTTTCTGCTTGATGATTAGTAGCATTGTTAAGAGATTAATAGATATTGTTTCAGATTCAGTTGATTTATGATAAGATTACTTGGTACTCTATACTTCATGTATGCATGATGATCATTCAGTGATTTTAGTTATTAATGATGATTAGTTAGATGGATTATCACGTGTTTTCTTATGGATACTTACCCCATACTGCATGTGTATGGTGTGCGTGTATGTTTTCTTTATGTATGGCATTTCTGATGTGGTTAAGGAAAGGAGTCGTAGTCACCTGCTAGTCAGGATTTACATGATGCACCACTTCTTGCGATTGCCTATTTAGTTTAGAATATTGTGTTTGTATATTCGTGGATTTTATGTAGATTGTAGGTACTGGGTATCGACTTCCCTGAATTGCCAGAATGAGTGTACCCTGTCACATTATCTCAATGGTAATAGAGGGGAGATAAATTCTTAAGTCTAAATCCTAAACCCTTAACCCATTTGTCCTAGAAAATTAGGACAAGTATCTAAGTTTTTTAACCTCCGAATGCATCGAATGATGTTAATTCATGATTATAACCCTTTAGTTTGATCTTGTATGTGTTTTTCTATGATGGGTTTTCGTATTTTGTTATATGAGTCCTAGGTGATTTTTTCTATTAATTAAGTCAAATTAAATGATTTAATTAATGATATAATTTAATGGAAAATTATTATGGTATTTTTATTATTTAACTATATTTAATTAATTGGGAGATTAATTAAATAAAAAGAATTAAATTTGAAGATAAAATTTATAAGAATAATTTTAAAACGTGGTAATATTTGTTTAATTTAATAATAATATATTTAGAGTTCATTTTTAAATAAATGCTAAATACTATTATTGTTTAAGTTAACAAATATTTTATCATTTAACGTTCGAAAATAAATTAAGAAGTGAAAAAGATATTAATTTATTAAAAGTTTCAAAATTACATAATGCGTGCATGAGATTAAAATTTAATAAATTAATTGAAAAGAGAAGTCAAGTGAAATTTAAATAAATTATTTAATAATTCAATAAACGTGCATGGAAAAGATAGAGAAACTATAAAGAAAAGATAATAAGAGTTAAATTCTGGTGAGCAAGGAGTCCTCTAGAGTGAACGCACAATTAGTGCCCCAATTTTATGAGAGAACTCCTTATCACTAATTGAGGGTTCATTTTCGAAGGACCGCTAATTTTGGAAGGAGAATTTTTGAAAGAGAGAAGGTTTTGAGAGAAGAAATTTCTCTCACAAATCTTCTGGAGGTTTTCGAACTAGTATCAGGCTCAGGTAGGGTCTTGTGTTTTGATCGCTAAATAAATTATGTAATTTGGTATTCTTGTCTACATTGTATTTTGTGGAATCTATTTTCCAAGTTTCATGTGTATGAATCTTTCTATCTTTTGTGCTGTATCTTTTGACTCCTCAAATCAAATTTCTTCTGGATGCATAGAGTTCAAACATTGTTAGAACCCTCTTATAGAAAATCTTAAAAGTAACGAATAAATAGGAAAGGATTTTGAAATAATATGGAATTTTTAAATCAAAAATTTGAATAGTTGTTTGTATTTCTACTATCAAAATAAAATGTCAATTTTATATATATATATATATATATATATATATATATATATATATATATATTTGTAAATGGAGGGAGGTTATTATTTGAATTAAATTTTATATAATTTAAAACATAATAATTTTTTTAAAAAAATATAATAAATAAAATACAATTTAAAAAAAATTGGGAGGTGGAGCTATGACACCTCCACCTCCTGCCTTACCTTGTACCTACAACTTTTATTGTTAAGGTTGTTGTTTGTAGCAGTACCTACAACAGTAGCAACATGGTTGTTGTAGTCGCAGTACAACTGCGACAGCAGCCGTATTCATGGCTATCGAACTGCGATTTAAAATCGCAAGTTTGAATTTTTTTTTTGTTTTTATTATTGTTAATTAAATTTAGTACGATTAAAATATTTTATATTTCAGTTACTAAAATTTTAAAATTAATTAAAATTTAATTTAGTTTAAATTGTTAGAAATACTTTAGAATAACTGAGGGGAGGGGCGGTGAATCAGTTATTCAAGGTCCAAATGTCCAATTCAAACTTTTCATCAATTAAAGTGTGCCCATCTAACTATTTATTCATCCAATATTTAACTTTCCTATTCAACAAGTTACTGTAAATCAACATGCAAGCATAACACATGAAAAGATCAACACATAACACAGTGATTTACGTGGAAACCCAATTTGGGAAAAACCACCAATAACATGCTACTCAATTATCACTCTTATGAAGTGATGCCTTGTGAAAGGCCTACCCTATTAAAGGCTACAACACACTGTTAAATGTGACTTGGTTAAAGGATTTAACCACCCTATTAGAAGTGGGCCTGGTTAGAGGAATTTAGAACATTCACTTGGAATGCCACCCTGTTAAAGGATTTACAAATGGCTATTAAACCAACCTAAGTCCATAGGATTTTATTTTACCCTAACTAATATAATTGCTAGAGAGTAACAATGAGGGGTTTTGACCTGATTACAGCATAAAACTTAACTTGTAGATTTCAGATCACTCTTCAGCTCATAACATTGCCTGGCTTTTAGTCTTTACAACTCTAACAACTTGCCCTCTTTTCAAGCTTTGTCTCCTTGAGTCTTCATGCTCAATGTACCAGTGCAATCCTCTCTTTCTAACTACTAATCAAAGCAGAGTCTTTGTGCTCTATTCTTCCTTCTCCTAGATGCCTTCTCCCTAACACCCTTCAACCACTTCGCAATTTGGCAATTTAGCAACTCTTGCTTCTTGGCCTATGACTCCTTATATAGAAGTCTAGAATTTCTTTTCCCACTTGATCCTACCCTTCTTTTATTTTTATTTGAATGGATTAGGTAGGATTCATTGAATCTAACCCACATTTTTTTCCTTCTAGAAACATCATGAAGAATCCTCTTGAATTCACTCAAAAATGATTTACATAGAATTATGTGCCACCAGCTCATCATCCTTATCCTCCAGCTAGTTCACAAAATTCAAGGTAATGAACTTGTTGGCTCAGATCTGGTGAATCTTTGACTTTTCAAATAATGTAGCAGCTTGGCATTATTGAAATTTTGGTGCTCGACACATACTATGTTACTCGGCATCAACTAGGTTTTACTGATGCTCGACACCTATTGTGGATTCACTCGGCATCCACTAAGATTTTCTGATGCTTGGCACCTGTTACTTTGCTCAGCAGCTAAACATGCTCGGCTCCTTTTGTATCACTCGGTGCACACTAGATTTCCATTTGCTTAGCTCTAACTAAAAATTTGCTTAGCTTAAACTAGCTTACTCGGTACTTACTAATGAACTTAGTTTAAGCTTTGTAGTCAACCTTGTTCCAATTTATTCATCTAGTGTTTCTAAGTGTGACCAACCTCTGTATCTTCAAGTATGTTATCAATACATCATTTAACCATTGTCTTAACTGATCCTTGCACTTTATTACAAAACCATAACTCAACCTTTCCTTTAGGTACTCTTGTTACATCTTGTTGATTAAATCCTCTGCATTAATCAACTAAGTGACAGTACTTGGATCTTATAAGCAATTATCATTCCCACAAATAGCAGATTTGACATCAATGACAAAACAATGATTAAAAACATTCTTTCAACAATCTCCCTCTTTCAATCAATCTTCTTCTTACAATGATCTTTTTCAATCAAATTTCCAACAATCTCCCTCTTTGACAGTAAACCTTTTCAATTAGTTTTCCAACATAAATATGATTTAAATAAAAGTTAATTTAATAAGATTTATTAATATATTTATTAATGTAATATTAATATATGGTAAATAAATTCAAAATTGATTTTTTTAAAGAAATAACTATAAAATTAATTAAATTGTTATTAATGTTATTATAATTTTATTAATAAAATAATGGTTATTTTATTAATAATCTAAAAATAAGTTATTAAAGAAGTGAATGATATTTAATTAAAGGTTTTAATTATCTATTATTAAAATACTCTTGGGGAATAAACATTGATTATCAAAATTTAATAATATTTAATTAGAGTGATTAATTAAATTATTATTAAAATAAATTGGAACTATAAGTTGTGAATATTTAATAGGCAAACTTGAGATTTTATTTTCTAGTTGGATTCATACAAAAATGTAAACTTGAAACCTATAGTAAAAGTACACCTTTGTATCTTCAAAACGTAATGTATTGAGAAAGCTACATTGTATGTTCTGTATGCAAGGTATATCTTATGATTTGGGGTTTCGGGGTTTGACCTGGCTTTGACCAATCTTAGGATGTTACCAAAGGCTTGGGAGTTCTATGTTTGTGATGTCATGATGATGTTTTGATCTTGATTTTTTATACTCAACCATGGTAATGTGTCTAGTATGCTCTATGATGTGTGTTGATCTATTGATTATTATTGCTTTCCAGTGTTCTTATGTAACGCTGAGGTGAATGTATGACCTACTTGACTTAAAAAAAATTTTGAGTCCTTTATTAGTTCTATTTGGATTGCTTTCTAGTCACTTTTATAGGACTGATGTGTTTGATATGATTTTCTCTTGTTGATGTCATGTTATGACATATTTGACTTAACCATTTTGAGTCTCCGAGTAGTTATTTTTGGGATGCTTTCTAGTTGCTCATAGAAAACTGATGTGTTATTGTGAATTATCTTTTGATGTTTTCCAGTCACTCATATAAGACTGAGGTGAAATTTATGATTATTTGATTTGTGATTTAACGAGCTTAGGGTAGGTTATCTATATGTAATATCGGGAAGTGGCTTGCAATGGAGGCCAGGTTCCTAAGTGGCTACTAGGGTAACCCATTGTAAGTTGTTTAATAAGTGAAAAAACTACACTAAATGAGAGTAAAATGAACATAATAAGAGTCTTTGTAGGTTCTCACTCATGCCTCAAGTGCTAGTACATACTAGGATGGGAGTATAGAGAATGCTTGGTTGTGACTATGCATTGTTAGTATGCCTTGTCAGTATGAGAGGATACTAGTTCCACATAGAGATCTCTAGGGGGTCGAGGGCTTGAGAGACTACCAGGGTAACTTTGACATGATTTGTGTAATGAAACTTTCCTGCTTACATTGTAGGTTTCCTACATGTCTTTGTGTGCCTTTGGGATTAGATGTAATTCTATGGGATTAGATGGATCCAAGGAGGAGGATGTAATTCTATTTTTATAAATGTATATTCTTTTAGCCTTTCATACCTTGTGACATGTATAGTGGATGACTGAGCATTCTAAATTTTTTTGCCAAGTGGCATTCAGAACAAATGTATATTATTTAAATGGACTTTGGACTTTTAATTATTCTTTCATGTGGATGTGGTAATTGTTAGACTTAGAATTAATTAATTATAAATGTGATTCAATGTCTTGGGATCCTTAAGGAATGTAATCTATGACATTTTCTTAATGATGATTGTATGTTATTGTGTCCACTACTTTATGTTTGATGTGTATGTTATTCTTTCAAAAAAAAAAAATGTTTGGAAAACTTACTAAAAACTTTACGTTAATTCTTTTGGATGCCTTGGTGGGGGCGTTACACATTCCTAAGGGTTCAAACATATGGAATGTCATGCTCAGAGCTAGAGATACTACCAAAAGAAAAGTGAAATGCAAAGTGGGCAATGGCAATGACATTCTTTTCTGGCAAGACAATTGGCTAATCCAGGGGCCTCTCATCAATTTTCTTGCTTTTGACAAATGGACTAATGCATGTATTCATATGTTTGGCATTAAAGTCAGCGATTATAGATTAGGTCAAGAGTGGAGAAACCTTTCTTCTATCTCTAAGGATCTCAAAATTCTGATGACTATCATCCACTTTGTGAGTTTGAACAATGAACAAGACAAGTTAGTGTGCGAGAGTACTTCTAATGGCATTTACTCAATGGCTTTTGGGTATCAAGCTATTTTGAAGCAAGATTTTAAACCAATGTGGGTGAATGTTTGGTACCCTAGCCTTATTCCAAAAATCAACATCTTCTTTTCTCTTTTCCTATAGAACAGGGTTCTAACTATTGATAATCTCTTTAAAAGGGGCTTCTATATTCCTAATAGATGTGTTCTGTGCAAAAACAAGGCAAATTCTATGGATCGCCTATCTATTCATTGTAATTTTACTAGAGAAGTGTGGTCCATTTTTAGTCAAGTTGTTGGTTTGGACTGGTGTGCCCCAACCTCAACCACTGACTTCTTTAGTCAATGGGAAAATTCTTGGAAGGGAATTGATCTTCACACAATCAGCACTTGGGCTCTTCCCCACTTTGGTTGGGGAATATGGAAAGAACATAATAAACATATCTTCAGGGATGCTAGCCTTCCTGCCAAGATTACTTTGGGTAAAATTCTCAATGCCCTTACGAAAAATTATCTTATTTGCAAAGGTTATAACTTGTTTGCAGGACACAATAGAAGAAGTAACGATAGACAAAAGAGAAGAAAAGAATGTCAATGGTCTTTGCCCCCAGAAGGGTGGCACAAAGCCAATTTTGATGGGGCAGCAAAGGGCAATTTGGGGGAAGCTGGTAGTAGAGGGGGATAAGAAATAGCTATGGTTTTGGCATTGTGACTGTCACCTTCCCTTTGGGGCACCAAACCAACCACTTTGTTGAGGCTTGTACTACCCTTCACACTACTAAGCTTGCTCAAGAATTGGGCATTAAATGCCTTTGGCTTGAAGGGGATTCTAATAATATCATTAAGTGCCTCAAAGGTGAGAATTCACCCTCCTGGTCTATTGAGAATATGGTGGAAGAAACTAAACAAATCTTGCTTACCTTTGAGAAGGTCTATGTGTCACATGAATATAGAGAGGCTAATTTAGTTGCTAACTGGATGGCTAATGAGGTGGTCAAAAGGGACATGTCTACTAGGTGGACTAATGGTGATGAGCTTCTCATAGAAGTTAAAAGCATGATTGAAAAAGAAAGAATCATGGGAAGGACTAGAATTATAAAAAGTAATGATGATAGGTAATGTTGCCAATTCTGAATACCATTTAATGAATGCTAAGCACGGGTTGAACACGAGGAAACTTAATACGATTGCTTATTGGCATGCTTTATAGGTGTTTTGTAATCACAATTGTTCTTATAATCTTGAGGGCAAAAGCAAGCTAATTTATGGTGAGGAAGATCATAGGGTTGTTCACTTCTTCTAGTGTTTGTAGAGTTGCATCCCAACTCATTACATCACTATGATGGGAGAAAGGCACCGCAAAGAGTTGAAGGATGAAGTGGAAAAATGGAAAAGGAGGTCAAAGGTCTAGGAGAAGGCATTACAAATTACATTGAGAAATTGCATAGCTAGAACAATGCAGTGACTAAACTTATGGTCAATTCTTGGACAGAAGGGAAAGTTAAAATTGATGGAGTTGATTTCCAGGTTAATGAAAGTGTTATTGTAGAGGTCATTGTCTCCCCTTCTCAGGGCATCAAATTTTTCAGGGATAAGAAGGTTTCCCTTAATGCTATCAAATATTTTGCCAAGAATGCTAAGGAGATGAATGATTTAATAAAGAGAGGGGCATACTACAAACTAGCTTCCATTAAAAAACTTTGGAGGTTTGTTCTTAGGGCGATCATCTCTTACATCACACTAGATACTAGGTATGATAGGGTCTTAACCCATCACTTTGTCATCCTTAACAAATTTAGGTATGGCACTAAAATTTCTATCCCTTACTACCTCTTCTTCTCTGTTAATAAGAATATCACGGGGTATAAAAATAAATCTTATGCCAACCCTACTTTCCACGAGGGCTTTTTTTTGCTGATTTATGAGCACTTTAAGGCTCAAACCCATGGCAGATCCATAGCCCAAAAAGTTGAGACCTTGGAAGACACCAAGAGCTCCTATCTCTCATTTGACACCAAGGATAGCATTGGGCTTCATTCGGATGATGAAGAGGAGGTTGTAAGATTATTAAGGATTTGGGGAAAAACAAGAAGAAAAGTGAACCCAAGAAGAATATCATCAAGGTTGGGAAAGGATCAATAGGTAAAAATATTAAAACTGATGTTAATTCTATACATGACTACAATGAGGAGGATGAGGGTATGGACATGGTGGATGATATCAATGTAAAAAAAGGAGGTTACAAGCAATGTCCTAGTTTGTAGGAAGGTGGATAGCCCGACCAAGAAGAGAAAAGGCAATGACACTAATGTTGATAAGGATTCTTGTAAGGGGTAGGATCCCCCCCTTCATGTCTAGGAAAAGAAAAATGAGGAATATGGCATGGATAAAATCACATGTATTATCAACTCCAAGGGGAGAAAAATTGTTTGGGGAAACTTTGAGACTCGAACGACTAAAATGGGCATTGTTAAAGAAACTATACATCCCAAGGTTTTGGAGGGTAATGATGGCATAATTCATCTGGATGAGCTCATTGATCTAGCCATGGTGGTTCTCAGTGACAATGCTAGGGAAGTGGAGATGAATCTCCTCAATATTGCTAGGAATAGTATGGTGGAAAACTTTCGATCAATCAAGTGGATTTTTCACAAAACTAAGGAGATTAAAAACAAGTTTCAGGGGTTGGAAAGGATGGAGGGGGATGTTGGGAATGATAGAATCAACAATCTAGATAATAGGGTTATCAAGCTGGGAAAAAGGATGGACAGAATGGAGAGCTCTCTCAACAACACTGCTAACCAGAGCTTCCAAATTATCAAAGCTTTAAATGATAATACCATACAATGACTCAATATGATGGAGGTTAGCATAGGGGTCAAAGAGGAGAAGGGAAATGAGCATAGCAGGGAAAGAAAAGAGCAGGTCCACCCCGAAGATGAGGGCCCTGGCAATAGAACGAGATTGAGCATCAAGAAGAGGGACAAGGAAGATTCTTCTATTGACATTCAGATGATTAATGATGTGGTTGAGACTATGGAAATCGTAGAGCTCAAGGTTGCTAACTTGGTCAAGAATATTGCTTCCTGACTAGAACCCCCAACTTATCAGGTTTTCCTTTGGTTTCTAGTTTGACAGGTTGGTCTGCTCTTTTAAAGGCTTTTTTTTTTGTCATGCTCTCCTAGCCTTCTTTAGCATGTTGTTTTTTTATTTTTTGTTTCAAATTTTGGACTTAATGTTGATTTCTTTTGTTAATTGTTAGATTTTAGGCACCCATTAAAACCTATTTTACTTAAGGGTAAGTGCACCAAGTTGTGGTGCCAAAAGGGGGGTATAAGTGGACACCTTTTTCCTGAAATCTGCAAATTTTGAACTTCAACAAGAATCTGAAGATAGTTATGCTCGAAATTTTTAAATATATGACAAAAACAAAATTCGTAGTCCTTTGAATCTAGTTTCTAAACGACTAATCTTTTTTCAAAATAGTTTAGTTTTAGGTCCTCAAAAAAGGGGGCCACAAAAAGTGGTACTGTTTATTCCAAAAAAACATAACACAGCACAAAGTGTGGCCCCCCTAAAATTTTAACTTTTTTTTTGAAATTCTTTAATCGCTTTGGTCAAAAGTTACTTAATACTGTGTAGTTTATCCCAGATTTTTCAGGTAATTTTATAATGTGTATTTTTTTTTAATGAATTTTTTAACTAGGCACATCCCAAAAATGTGAAATATCTGTGTGCTCCCCCTAGAAATAATTGAAAACTAATCTAAAATCAAAACTTTTTTTTTTCAAAGTGTGTAGAATGGAGTCTAGTTTCTAAAAAACTTAGTTGTTGCAAAATTCGATGAATGAGCTAAAATCTATAGCCCAATTAGTACATGGTGGTTTTTGACAAAAAATGAACATACATTCAAAAGAAATTATATATGAAAGGTTTGAAATAATTCAAATTTAAAATAAATTATATGGTTAGATAGCTAACACAGAGACCTATAATGCTATGTAACCTAATCTTATCGATACCCAACCACGAGGAATCTTGAAGGGGAGCACACGAAAAAAATTATTTATGGTATTTTTGCTGGAAAACACGTCTCAGACCTATTCATAAACTCCAAACCTTTGGGTTGGATCTCCAAGGAAAAACCAAGCCTTAGGCTTGGGTTTAAATAAGCTTTCAATAGCACGTGCGCCCTATAGAGCACACGCGCTATCTAAAACATGATTTCTCAATAGCGCGTGCGCGCTATAGGGGGCACGCACTATAGTGTGCACGCTTTATTAAGACCTAAATTGCATAAGAGAACTAGGGGGGATAAAGGAATGGCCATGTGTGTGTGTGTGAGAGATAGAGAGAAAGTAGGGGATGGGAGAGGGGAGAGAGAAAGTGAGAAAGAGTAGGGGTGGCAAAGAGAGTATAGGATGGAAGAGAGAGTACAAGATGCAAGAGAGAGGAAGTGTGAGAGAGAGTAGGGGTGGAAAAGAGAGAGTGCGGGATGGGGGAAAGAGATTGAAAGTAGGGGATGGGAGAGAGAGGATGTGTGAGAGAGTACAGGTTGGGAGAGAGAGATTAAGAGTAGGGGATGGGGGAGAGAGAGAGTAAGCGATGGGAGATGAAGTGGGAGAGGAAGAGTGAGAGAGAGGAGGATGGGAGTGCATGTGTGTGAAAGAGAGAGAGTATGGAATGGGAGAGGGGGAAGATAGAGTAGCTTGAGAGAGAGTAGGGGATTGAAGAGAGAGTAGGTGATGGGAGAGGGGAGAGAGAAAGTGAGAAAGAGTAGGGGTGGCAAAGAGAGTATAGGATGGGAGAGAGAGTACAAGATGTGAGAGAGAGGAAGTGTGAGAGAGAGTAGGGGTAGAAAAGAGAGAGTGCGGGATGGGGGAAAGAGATTGAAAGTAGGGGATGGGAGAGAGAGGAAGTTTGAGAGAGAGTATAGGTTGGGAGAGAGAGATTAAGAGTAGGGGATGGGGGAGAGAGAGAGTAGGTGATGGGAGACGGAGTGGGAGAGGAAGAGTGAGAGAGAGGAGCATGGGAGTGCATGTGTGTGAAAGAGATAGAGTATGGAATGGGAGAGGAGGAAGACAAAGTAGCTCGAGAGAGAGTAGGGGATTGAAGAGAGAGTAGGCAATGGGAGAGGGAGAGGGAGAGGGAGAGAAAGGGGGGATAGAAATGTGTGTAAGAGAGAAAGAGAGAGAGAGTGTGAAAATGTAAGAGAGAGTAGAGAGGGGGAGAGAGAGAGTAGGCAATGGGAGAGGGAGTGGGAGAGGGAGAGTGAGTGAGAGAAAAAGTAGGGGATGGAAGAGGAGAGAGGGGGGATGGGTGTGTGTGTGTGTGTGAAAGAGAGAGAGAGTAGAGAATGAGAGAAGGGAGAGAGAGAGATAGAGAAAGTAGGCAATGGCAGAGGGATGGGAGAGAGGGGGAGAGAGTGTGATAGAGAGAGATAGTAGGTGGTGGGAGAGGGAGTGGGAGGGAGAGAGAGGTGGAATGGAAGCGTGTAAGAGAGATAGAGTAGGGGACGGGAGAGAGTAGGTAGTGGGACAAGGACTGCGAGAGAGAGAGGGGGGGGGGGGAATGGGAATGTGTATTTATTTATAAGAGAGATAGAGTAAGGGATGGGAGAGAGTGTGAGAGTTTGAGAGAAAGTAGGAGGTGGCAGAGAGAGCTCATACGGGATGGGGGTGAGAGAGAGAGAGAGAGTAGGGGATGGGAGAGAGTGTGCGAAGGAGTAGGGGATGGAAGAGAGAGAGTGAGAGTAGGGGATGGGAGAGAGTACGAGAGAGAGAGAGAGAGAGAGATAGTAGGTGGTGCAAGAGGGAGTGAGAGAGAGAGAGGGGGGATGGGAGTGTGTGAAAAATCTAGAGAGTAGGGAATGGGAGAGGAGAGAGAGAGAGGGAGGATGGGAGTGTGCATGTAAGAGAGATAGAGTAGGGGAAGGGAGAGAGTGTGAGAGTGTGAGAGAGAGTAGGTGGTGGCAAAGAGAGCTTGTTCGGAGAGAGAGAGAGAGAGAGAGTGAGATTACAAGATGGGAGAGCATGAGAGAGAGAGTGGTAGTAAGGGATGGGAGAGAGAGAGAGTAGAGAGGAAGAAAGAGAACTTGACAGAGAGAGAGAGAGAGATAGTAGGTGGTAGGAGAGGGAGTGGGAGAGGGAGAGGGAGAGAGATAGGGGGGATGGGAGTGTCTGTGATAAATGTAGAGAGTAGGGGATGGGAGAGAAGAAGAGTGGGGGGATAGGAGTCTATGTATCTCTGAAAGAGAGAGAGCAGGGGATGGGAGAGAGTGTGAGAGTGTGAGAGTAGGGGGTGGCAGAGAGAGAGAGTACAATGATGGAGGAGAGAAAGTAGGCTATGGGAGAGGGAAAGAGAGAGGGGGGTGGGAGGGTGTGTGTGTAAGAGAGACAGAGTAGGGGATGGGAGAGAGTGTGAGAGTGTGAGAGAGTAGAGGATGGGAGAGGAGAGAGAGAGAGAGTAGGGGATGGCAGAGAGAAAGTAGGTCGTGGGAGAGGGAGTGGGAGAGGGAGAGGGAGAGAGAGAGGGGGGGAATGGGAGTGTGTGTGATAGATGTAGAGAGTAGCGGATGGGAGAGAAGAAGAGTGGGAGGATAAGAGTGTGTGTATCTGTGAAAGAGAGAGAGTAGGGGATGGGAGAGAGTGTGAGAGTAGGGGGTGGCAGAGAGAGAGTACGACAATGGGGGAGAGAAAGTAGGTTGTGGGAGAGGGAAAGAGAGAGGGGGGATGGGAGTGTGTGTGCAAGAGAGACATAGTAGGGGATGGGAGAGAGAGTGAGAGTAAGGGATGGGGGAGAGAGAGAGTAGAGAGGAAGAAAGAGAACTTGAGAGAGAGAGATAGTAAGTAGTAGGAGAGGGAGTGGGAGAGGGAGAGGGAGAGAGTGGGGGGATAAGAGTGTGTGTATCTATGAAAGAGAGAGATTAGGGGATGGGAGAGAGTGTGAGAGTAGGGGGTGGCAGAGAGAGAGTACGACGATGGGGGAGAGAAAGTAGGCGGTGGGAGAGGCAAAGAGAGAGGGGGGATGAGAGTGTGTGTGAGAGAGACAGAGTAGGGGATGGAAGAGAGTGTGAGTGTGAGAGAGTAGGGGATGGGAGAGGAGAGAGAGAGCAAGGGATGGGGGAGAGAAAGTAGGTGGTGGGAGAGGGAGAGAGAGATGGGGGATGGGAGTGTGTGTGAGAGAGAGACAGAGTAGGGAATGGAAGAGAGTGTGAGTGTGAGAGAGTAGGGGATGGGGCAGATAAAGTAGGCGGTGGGAGAGGGAGAGAGAGAGGGGGGATGGGAGTGTGTGTGTGTGAGAGAGAGACAAAGTAGGGGATGGAAGAGAGTGTGAGTGTGGGAGAGTAGGGGATGGGAGAGGAGAGAGAGAACAGGGGATGGGGGAGAGAAAGTAGGCGGTGGGAGAGGGAGTGGGAGAGGGAGAGAGGGGGGGGGGGGGGGCGGGGAATGGGAGTGTGTGTGTAAGAGAGACAGAGTAGGGAATGGGAGAGAGTGTGAGAGTGAGTAGGTGGTGGTAGAGAGAGCTCATACAAGATGGGAGAGAGAGAGTAGAGAGGGAGAGAGAGATAGTAGGCAATAGGAGAGGGAGTGGGAGAGGGAGAGGGAGAGAGAGAGGGAGAGAGATAGAGGGAATGGGAATGTGTGTAAGAGAGACAAAGTAGGGGATGGGAGAGGAGAGAGAGAGTAGGGGATGGGGGAGAGAAAGTAGGTGGTAGGAGAGGGAGAGGAGAGAGAGAGTAGGGGATGGGGGAGAGAAAGTAGGTGGTAGGAGAGGGAGAGGGAGAGAGATAGGGGGGATAAGAGTGTGTGTGAGAGATCTAAAGAGTCGAGGATGGGAGAGGAGAGAGGGTGAGAGAGGGAGAGTGAGAGATTGTAAAGGATGGGAAAGGGGAGAGAGAGTAGGAAGAGAGAGAGGGAGGGGATGGGAGATAGAATAGGAAGGATGGGGAGTAGGGAGGATGGGGAGTGATGTGATTTCACATAGAGTGTACGCACTATAGTGCGTACGCACTTTATAGTGTGTACACACTATCTCAAATCACCTAAAAATGGTAAAAAACCAACCTTGGGGCCCATTTCATCCAGTTCTTGCTTTTGGTCTGTTATTCCGACAGAAATCATGAGTTTCAACATAGCAAACACTATTTCAACACTTTTGGAAGGTAGCAAACACCAAATTCAATCATTGGATACGTGATTTGAAGACTTTTTGAATATTCCTTGTATAGAAAAGGTTAGTGCAATCCATTTTAAATATTGTTTGTCAATATATAGATACAAATTTGATTATAATTTGACATGTTATTTAATATATAGTGAATTCATTGAAAATTGTATGTTTGAATGAAATGTTATTTCGGAATGGTTAGAAATTTGACAAGTCGTTTGATATATATTGTGTATCCATTCAAATAATTATAATTTTTATATGTAATTGGATAATTTGTAATTTACACATTTTAAGTAATTTAGATGTTTGAATAATTTGACATGTAGAAATCATCATCATGCCAAGGAAGAAACCAAAGATTCAAACAAATGAAGATAGGGAGAGAGATTTGGCAATTAAAAGAGATAAAATGAAATTACTATGTGAACAAAGAAAATTACAAAGCAATAATGAAGAATTGACTTTCGAAGAGGATCAAGAACCACCAACACAAAGAAACAAAGAGGAAGAATTAGAAAGACAAAGAGAACGAATGAGATTGTTACGCTCAAGAAGACAATTGAATTGTGAAGCTACACCATCCTCCAATGTTGGAGTCATATCGTCCACTACACCATCTTCCAATGTTGGAGTACAATCTTCCAATGTTGAAAGCATATCATCCTCTCATCTAGAAGAGACACTAATTTGTAGATCTGATGATATACACGCTCCATCATGTCATGTTGAAATCACAACATCAACACATCAAGTAGGTGATATTCCATCTTTTACATTTTATTGCCAAGGCACGTCATCTTCGGTTCAAGGTACACAATACACTCAACCTTATATTGATGTTCAAAATGTTGAGAGAATTAAAGAGATTAGAACACCTTCTAGAATTCATTTTAGAGGACCAAAATATTTGATTGATATTGATACTAACATTT
Source organism: Cupressus sempervirens (assembly GCA_028749045.1). NCBI lineage: Eukaryota > Viridiplantae > Streptophyta > Pinopsida > Cupressales > Cupressaceae > Cupressus > Cupressus sempervirens. The sequence continues at coordinate 400,783,365 of CM053787.1, forward strand.
TGAAATCAATGCCTGACAAGATTAGCAAGCGTACTTGTCAAAGAAAAGTTAATAGTATGTGGAATTTATTTTTTGAAGAATTATATATTATAGGTAAATGTCAATTATTTGTTGAAATGATGAGAAATTTGAAATTTAGGCCTATCATGAAGATTCTTGGGCTAAGAACGATGGACAATTCAAATGAAAGAAATATTGTAAAGAATCTAATGAGTGCTTATGAAAAAGTGGGTTCTAAATCACACACCAAAGATAGTAATATCACAAGATGAGTACTCACATCAACAATAGTAAGTAGCCAAATGAAGAAAGCTCGACTCATGAAAAAGACAAGCAAAACATTAAAAATTGGCTGAGGTACCCTAAGGAGAGCCATGCTAAGGCGTGAGAGATTAGAAGATCCAACAAAAAATGAGTTATGGACATTTAGCGGTAGACTACCGCGAAAGGATAAAGAAATTAGTGAAGCCTTGAAATTATTGATTGAAGATTTTTGGAAAAATTATACACGTGTTTCTCCTAATCAAAGAGATGTTCTAAGAATGAGGATTGGTAGCTGAAATCGCAAGCCACATGCGCAACATTTTTGGACTCAACTCAGACACAATTTTTTGCAAAATTTATTCATATGTATCCTGAAATTCGAATAAGTCAAAGATTTTTTGAGATGGGTAAACCTTTTTATGTGAAAATAAATCACACACGCACAACTTCTTCTTGTAGGATACATATTGAATTTTCTAACCATTTTGATGTTTTTAGGCATATATGCATAGTTTTGCATGCTCAGTTTGTTTTGCAAGATTGTGACATAAAAGAGCCACCAAGATCTTCAAGAAAATTCATACCCAACATTTTATGTGAAATAGGGGACGGCCAACAATTTTACAAGACATCATGCTTGGATGGTACGTGCTTATTTTGTGGTTTTTTGCAACTTTTATCAACTTGTCAACATATGGATAGTACGCATGCAATTGGAAATGAAATAGTAGATTACGAAAAATTCAAGACAGTGACATGCTCTAAAAGATGGAAAACATGGTAAAAGATGTGATCTAGTCATTGAAAAGATTCTAGTGTATGAGTTCATGAAGATTTTTCGTGAAAAGATTATTTACGAGTACGCAAGGCATACCTATAGAGCTCGATGGTTGGATTTGCAATTCAAGTTGTGCAAAGATACGTTTCCATTAGATACCATTGTTTTGGTTGTAGATTTTGCAGAGAACTACACACTACAACCACAAAATGAGGTGCAAGCAAAGTATTATACATCTCAACATGTTTCCATATTTGTTCACATAGCATTCATGCATTCACCTACAAGTACAGAGGATGACAGGAAGATTTTGAGGGAGTACCATTTTTACATCAGCGATGATCGATCACATTCTACAAAGTTCGTACATGGTTGTTTTCAACTATTTTATGGAGATTTGGCTAACAGGGGCATATCATATCGTCAACACATTATTTGGTCAGACAATTGTGCATCTCAATTAAAGAATGCACAGATGTTCTATTGGTTGAGCAAGATGCACAGGTTGTGCAAAATTCAATATATGTGGAATTTCATAGAGGTTGGTCATGGTAAGGGAGAGCATGATGGTGCAGGCACATGCATTAAAAGAGCCTTGGCTCGTGAAGAACTAAAGTACAAAGATGGAGCAAAATTGATAGGTGCAAAATCCATCGTCCAATGGTGTAATGCTACAATGGGTACAGGTAAGGAAGGTGATTCTACAGTTTGTAGATTGTTTTGGTTGATAGATAATACTAACATTGCACTATATCAGGATTGTTGCACACTAACAGGATCTAGTGAGTTACACTCTTTTAGAAGCTTTGATGCAAGTTCATGGAATATCCACACACGAAAAATGGCATGCTATTGTCCATCATGTGCAGAGGAAAATTGGGATGATTGTGAGTCAACTAAATGGGTGGACAAATGGGATATACGGGTGTTGGACCCAATTGACACCTTTTGTCCATGTGGTGATCTTGGAGGACACCCTAAGTCTCAGAGGTAGACTGGAAACATGAATCGGTGATTGATTCATCCCTTCTCTCCCTATCAGTTGGGTGCAATACAAATTCATGGAAGGCAAGAGTGGTGAGTGAAGGAAAATAATTCCAGAAGATTAGTCATTTAGAGTCCATTTGAGTGGTGGAAGGAAAAACCCTCTATATTCATGTTCATACAAACAAGAAACCCTTGTAAATAGGCATATTTTGGGAATCCCTTGTACGGATGACCTGGGTGTCGATTGGAAACCCAATACTCAATTCACTTAGTGATCCTAAAAACTATTGAATGAGACCTAACACACGCCTTGGAATTCAATATAGCCAAGAATGCACTCTTGGAAGCTAGTTGTGAAGAACGGTGCAATGAGAGCACTAGGGAGACCCCATGGTGAAATAGAGTTTTGAGTTGATTGGTGAGGATTAGTGTAATAAGGGAATAGAGAGAAGATTCCCTTGGAATAGGGTATAGGAGAAATACCCTAAGAGGCTAGGAGAAAGCCTGGAGTGAGTTCTACTAGTTGAGGCTAGAACCTTGTTCAAGATCCTCCCCATCATTTGTCCTCCAACTCCAAACTATTTCCAATACCAAACTGAAACTGATTTTCTAGAACAATCAAAATTGACAACACCAGAAAGCTAGATTACCATGCACCATGCACCTAGTACATACCAACTATTATAAAGACTCAAAACTAGCTATTTCAGTTTGCCAACTAGGCCTAGTTTAAGGCCATTTACAAAGCAACTCACAATCCTTTGACTTTTGGAACTCCGATGACCCAAAACAATCTTAAGAGATGACTCAAATGCAAGGATACTTTTATTTTTTTGATCAAATTTACAATGGTTTTTACAAAACCCTCCTTTCTAGCCTTTTTACCCAAGGGCTTTCTAGAAATCTTACTTTGCAATGTCTCTAGAATCCCAAAATGGTTCAAACACCTTCACTTTGGTTATATTAGATGACTTCCAATGTAAAATGAAACTCTTGTTTAGAGAAAACACTAAATCCACCTTTGGAGCAATTAATTTTGACTACCCAAACTTGTCTCCCACACGTGGGAATGAGGTTTTAAACTCATTTAGATTCTCAAAACCAAATGAAACCTCCCTTTGGACCCTTTACATGACTTGATTAATCCCATTTTGGCTTATATTGCCAATGTTGGCAATTTTACAAAATATTGCACTTTTAATGCCTTTTACATCTTTTAGAGGCTTTGATAGCCTTATTACATTATTTAATACCTTTATAGGTCTTTTCTATCCACCCCTAACCTAGGATCAATCCTGATGCAGAGGATAGGGTGATGGACCCAAGTAACAACCCAAAATGAGCAAATTTGTAACAATGTGCCAAGTGACCCTTCTAGGTCCTGATGGGAAAATCCTACAAACAGTCAACTCTAAGATGTTTTTAGGCTTTAATAGGTTTTTTCTACCCTATCTAGCATGTTCCCATCAACACCTTTCAGTTTCCATACCCTCCAAGCCAAAATGCATAATTCACCCAAATGTTGTCAATGCAAAAATTGCAAAGTTGCATTAGCAACTTTTGCAACAATTTAGCAACTTGAAAGAAATAACCATAAAAATGTCTATATTCCTATATTCCTTTGAGGTTTTACTGTTGCCGAATCTTTTCTAAGTCATAGAATTGGAATCAAGTGAAAAATGTAAAAATTGCACTTTTTGTGCAAAGTTGCATTGTTGAAAGTTGTAAAAGTTGCTAAAATTTGCAACTTAGTGGAAAAAAGGTCATGGGATCGAACTGTCTACTCTGTTAGCTCTGGGTGGCCAGGTAAACCCTATCCTCAACTTCTTCATGTCCCCTTTAGTGCTTGAACATTCTCGGGCATGTCAAACCGGAATGTCCCCAAGGGTCACTAAATCCCATAGGGTTGCGATCTTTGACGGGGCATATCTCAGAGCTTGTGTGAGGTATGGATGCAATTCCAATTCCTACAGGACCTTTTTGTAGAGTCCTATAATAACCTTTCTCTCTTTTTGGAGATCACATTCCATTTTCATTTTACAATGCGATCTCGGGTGATGTTGAAACTTGCAGTGTTGGCTAGTACAAAGTTGCAAACCGCCAAATCTCTCTCACCTTTCGTTGTGGGATCAAAATATCTGCTCCGTTAGCTTCGGGTGACTGGTTAAACCCTATCCTCAACCTTGTCCTGTCCCCTTCAGTGCTCAAATGTTCTCGGGCACGCCGAACCGGAATGTCCCCAAGGTTCACTAAATCCCATAGGGCTGCAATCTTTGACAAGGCATATCTCGGAGCTCGTGTGACGTGTGGATGTGATTCTAGTTCCTACAGGACCATGTTGCAAAGGCCTACAATAACCTCTCTCACTTTTTGAAGATCACATTTCATTTTCATTTTACAATGCCATCTCGGGTGATGTTGAAACTTGCAGTATTGGCTAGTACAAAGTTGCAAACTGCCAAATCTCTCTCACCTTTCATCGTGGGATCGAACTATCTACTCTGTTAGCTCTGGGTGGCCGAGTAAACCCTATCCTCAACCTTGTCCTGTCCCCTTCAGTGCTCGAACGATCTTAGGCACGCCGAACCAGAATGTCCCCAAGGGTCACTAAATCCCATAGGGCTGTGATCTTTGACGGGGCATATCTCGAAGCTCGTGCAAGGTATGGATGTGATTCTAGTTCCTACAGGACCATGTTGTAGAGACCTACAATAACCTCTCTCACTTTTTGAAGATCACATTTCATTTTCATTTTATAATGCCATCTCCGGTGATGCTGAAACTTGCAATGTTGGCTAGTACAAAGTTGCCAACTGCCAAACCTCTCTCACCTTTTATCGTGGGATCAAATTGTTTGCTTCGTTAGCTTCAGGTGGCCAGGTAAACCCTATCCCCAACTTGTCCTATTCCTATGTGACAATGGATAATCAATATTGACTAACTTTAAAGATGTTAAGAAAAGGGGAAATTTAGTTTAAAACATTGATAAATTGTTAATGAAGATAAAATATTGAATGGACTTATATCAAAGGTAGTAATGTAAAAATAGAAGATATGAGTCAAAGGGGGATAAATGAACTATTGGCGAATGCTACTCAGGGAGAGAAGTGTTATAGTTAAGATACGAGTCAAGCAAAGACATGAAGTAGAGAAGTGTTGCAAGGAGGAGATGAATGGTTTATTAGTTCTATGAGTATTTTCATAAGGGGGAATATATAATAGAAAAAAAGTGGAAACATTATTATGTTTCATCATAATTTGAAGATGATAAATATTGGTGAATAGAGGAGGTCTGAGGCCATGCACCAATTCATGCACCAATTATCTAGTAATTACTTTGAAAACCAAACCTAGTGTGACCTTATTAGGTCTATGTACTTTACATGGGTTAGGTGCTATAGGAATGGAATTGGGAATCTAGGCTTTGGAGTCTTAAATAAATTTCCAAAGGGGGTCTGAATCTACCCATAGAATAGGTAGATTTCAACCTAAGAGGAATTTAAGTCTAGAAAATCAGATTAGGAGACTTACAAGGAATTTTATGATAGTCAACATTTTGTACTGTATGACAATTGGAGGGTTAAACCAAGAGTTGATTCTCAATCAGTTCAACATAAGGAAGGTGTCCCAATAGAAACTTGGGGTTGGTGAAGCCATTGATGAAGAGTTACAGTTATTAGCTTGGAATAGGGCTAGTGTCCCTAAAACAAAAAGGTGCAAGATCTTGATTGGAGAAATACTCACCTTGGAGGAGTTCACAAATGACCCTATCACTTTAGATAGGCCACAAAAAATGATATCCTAAAGGAGTGAGGTATTAGGAAGGCCACAAGTTTGGTTTGGTAGATTAGGAACAAGAAAGTGCTTAAACCTCACTTCTTGCTCAACATCTCTACATTAGTGAGGGGGAGATGAAGAGGATAGATGGCTACATAGATATGGAAAAAATAGAAATATGAAGAGGGGGGAGGGGGGGGGGGGAATAAGAGAGAGTGAGATACAAGATAGAGTGAGATACAAGGATAACATGAACCAAAACTACCAAATTGTAGTGCTTGAATCCTTCATTAGAAAATCAACACCCAAATTTGAATACAAGTCTACAAAACAACATGTTCCTTCCACTTGTCATACTCTTTTATTTCCTTTTAAAGATGCTCTATGATTTTCCATAACATGCATTGTAAATTCGTTAACAAGTATAGATCCCTCTTACAAGTATCTTATGTGTCATCTTAGATTCGTCCCCCTCTCATGTGAGATATCTCTCTTTCTTATACATCACAATTATTTATTAAACTTTTATTTTTACCTTAATCTAGTTACTATAGAATAATAACAACACATTCCAATCAACTGGTGATTATGTTACAATCATTAATGTATGAAAACACATAAAACTATCAGTGATTATGTTACATTTATGATTTTTTAAATGACTTTTTTTTACAAATAATCCATCTTTTCTCTACTATTGTATCAAAAATTAAAACTAATTAGGTATTGAATTAAACTTGATAGACAAATGATAGAGAAGGAAAACTTTAAACATGAACAAGATCATAAATCATATAATGATGATATATTGCAAATTATTAACTTATGCTTAAACAGTGATAAAGTTTATTGTTAATCAATATTCTATCAAAGTTTTGAATAGATTAGGTATTGAATTTAATTTCATACATGCACATTTCTACTTTAATGTCATACACGAACATATCTAATTTAATGTCATACATGAACAAACATGAACAAACATATCATATCATATGTCGTATATGAAAAAACATAGCATATATATTAACCAATAATGTCATAAGTCGAATAATGTGATACATCAAATAAATGTCATACATCAAATATAGAATTTCATATACATCAAATGTGTATCAAATATTTCCACAGATGCCTATATATATACATGTCTAGATCAACTACATCTTTTCCTTCCCACGAGGGGAAGGAAACAAGTCTCTCAACATCCTCTGCCGTTGTGTGGAGGGAGACAATGGAGATGATGGGGCCCTCCTGACACGCTCACTCGACCTCTTGTTGAGGCTCTTCTCCAGCTCCAACGGATACAAAGAAAGTAGATATAAATCAACATTTATTATATGTTGAAATCAAATATATGTACACACAAAATCAATTATTTTCTTACCGCCAACAAATAGTCACTCTGTAAGTTCACCTCAAATGCTCATGGATGATCAGGCGTGACGAGACCCTACAACAATTCAATAAATATAATCACTTATAAATACACATATCACCAACAAAAATATTGTACCCAAGTAAATATCACCAAAGTCATCTTATACCCACCAATTCCAACCCAAGTTTTGATTGTGGGTCCAAGATATTTAGAGCATGTGAAATTTGATCTAACAACTTATTTTTGGGTTTAGAGAGAAAATACATGTCATAAATGGTAAGATAAGGTCCAATAAATGAAAGGAATTATTTGATTGAAGTTGAAATAGAGAAGCACACTTATAGATAAGGGTAACCTTGAGTTTTTAAAGAAAATGAATCAATATAGGACTTAAATAATAATTTGAAGGTCCAATGAGTGTTAGGAGAGTGTGAAATCAATGTAGGAACCCATAATGTATATTAAAATGGGGCTAAAATTAATACCAAATAAGTGTTCTTACTTTTTCAAATGATACATGTAGTCCCCACTTTATTGGAAACATGTGTCCACCTCATGCACACAATAAAGTAGAAGAAAAAAAGAGAAAGAGGTAAAGATTTTGGAAAAACTACAAGGAGATTAAATATCACCAAGCTGAAGGACAAAAGCTCCCAAACCAAGAATATTAACTATTACATTCATTTGCAAGGATACATAAAAGAACGACAAAATCCTAAAGCTTATTAAGATTCCAAGTCAACTAGTTGAAGAGACCTCACTCAAGAAAATGTCTCAATCTCAAGCATCGTGTTGAAAAAGCTACAGCAAAAGCTCAAGTGGTCACTTGAGAAAAGAAAGAGAAAAAATAAGAAATAAGAAAATACTCAATTTTTTATCCCACAAGCATAGCTATAAGAGTATGAAAAGAAGAGAGAAGGGCCATGAATCCAAAAGTCTAGTAAGTTATCTTATCCAAGTCTATTTTGTATGAGAGGAGGAGGAGGAGGAGAATGAAAGAATGTAGAATTTTGTTATGCTAGTTCCATTCATCCCAAATAAATAATGAAGGAGAGTTGATGGTGTTGATTCCAAAAACTATAGTCTCTTTGAATCCTAAGGATATGCCTAGTTCTATCATCAAGTTCAACATTTGACTTTGGCCTATGAATAATATTAATTTAAAACACAAATTCTCTTGCACTTATGACTCTACTAGACCAAGGTGAGTACATCTAATCACCAATTATATCTTTAAACTTGACTATTATTTATAGAAAACATATAACTTCCATCTTGTAGGTCCTACTCCTAGTTGCAATCAACTTGGAATACAACTAATCTTCTATTCCTATCTTTACTTTTAATTTCATTATCTCCTACTCTTAGTCCTCATACCTTTATTTGATTTTCTTACTTCTTCTCTACTTCTAACTTCAATATGCGCTCCTAGTTCTTCTTTATCTAATTCTTTCACTGCCACTTCTACCTTTGAACACTCCTAGTTTTTGAATTAAAAGTAGCCAAAACTAGGGGGCTGACCCTTTAACAACAAACTGACCTACTATCAGCAGATAACCATTAAACAAAACTACCCCTTACCACTTAGTAAAACAAAAACAAGGTTTTGATCCATAATTAAAAGAGTATTAGTAGGCCTAACATACATACTGCTTGTGTAAAAACCATAAAAGCTATAGCAATAAATAAACAAATGTTAACATTAGAAATTTTGAGATTAACTATTATAAACAACAACTAAAACGAAGAAAATTCTTTCATACCTCTGTCAGTGGCTGTGAGCTAGCCATAGTTGCGGCCACTCCACTATCAACAGACTGTCACAGATGAGGAGGTGTGTCCGATATCATGAGCTTCATGTCATACAATACACGTCACATCTAACATGAAACATAAAATAAATATAATCAAATGAATTAAATTAACATGAAACAACTGTACCTGTGTGAAGCTCATATGATGTCTATGCTCCGAGTCTGTGGTAAAGGTTGAGGGTCCTGTAGAGAACTGATGCACATGCATAATTTTTTTTGTCAATCCTTAATATGATTACATAATAAATATATATATTAATTAAAATGATTAAATCGATACATACCTCAAGACTTGTGGAAGGGACAAAAAATTGGCCTGGAGGATCGCTGCTGGGCCCAGCAACACTCTGACCCTGAATTTTGAACAATGTCAATAGATGCTAATTAATTAATCATTCACTATACATATGAAATGTGATCAAATTAGTAAATTATAATTGTAATTTACCTGTGTGTCAATGCCAAATGCCTCGTTCAGGAACTGATTGGTGACAAGCCCATCATCCGCACCATCTCCAACATGAGTGCCAAATGTGCATAGGGATCCGCATGAAGTGCACACGTGACCACAACACATAAAAGGTTCCCCCTCAACTAATGGGCTCGTGGAATGGATGAGGGTCTATGTCAAAGCATTAATGGTCCCTAGAGTGCTGGCCTTTACATGTTCCTTCACACCTAAAGGAATAGTCACATGCTCGCACTGTGGCTTGACCACAGGTGCCCTAACTACATTAGGGCAATGATGTGCTCCCGACCTCTCAAATGATTACCCCCTACCTCTACCCTGGGAGTCTAATATATCAAAATAATTGGGGATCTCCCCAAGGACAAACTCACAATATAATTTCTTCAAAAAATACATGGGGACCTCGTGATTGTTGCAAGGAGGGGCATCAAAAACCATCCACCATCTATCCCAAAAATTGTTTTTAATAGCATCGTGTATGCACCAATGGATGGGGAATCGTTTAGTACCCTCTCTAACAATATTTTGCTCACCGGGTTTTCTAAATAATGCACATATACTACCTTTTGGTATTTCTTTTTTTTGGACATCTTCATATGACAATTTATTTGCATAAAATATTTTTTGTTCATCCCTCTTAACCTGCCAAATATCTAACTGACCACTAATTGAGGATGTCTAGGTGTTAATGGATTCGAGGGATGATGCCAATTGAGCCCTCATTGGATTGGTTTGTTTGGATTCTTTCAACCGAGCAATGAGTCTTTCTAATTCAATTTTGCCTCTCTCTATTTCATTTATTATATTTTCTTATGTGCCTGGCGGAGGTCTTGCAATTGGTTCAAGTTGTGGAATTTGTTGTTCTTCTTGAGGAGGGTTTTGGTTTTGAGGGTTTTGAGGCTCTTGTGGATTTTCCGGTTGATTATGGACATTTCCTGATAAAAAATCAATTGAAATCCAAATAAATAAACAAATCTAAATGAAATTTGTAAGAACCCTACAAAAAAATATAAGAAACCTACAAAACAATATGGAAAACATATTAAACAACGCAAAGTTAAGTTAATATCACTTATAGTGTCGTCGTGGGTGTGCTTGTTGTCTTCGATTTCATTAGCGAGGAGGCATATTTGCAAATGAAGGTGAAAACTTGGGTTTTTGATCCGCTTACGCCTTGTTCTCTGTGGGAATAGCAAAAAATGAACATGATGGGCTGCAGGTCTGCAACCCATCATATATAACTTTTTGATAACGCAAATAGTGCGTGCACGCTATAGCATGTACACACTATTGAAATTAGGGGGAAAAAAACCATGTCACCTTTTTGGCACCACAACTCAGTGCATATGCCCTTAATCAAAAACATTTTTTCACCATTTCAACATATACTCACTCAAGCATCAAAATAGGAGTGATTTTCTTAGCATATCAACCTTCTTTCATGTAATTGATGTATTCTCATATTGATCTCTGATCACTATTTTTATTACTTCATTGGTACTCAATTAAGACTTTTCTTCTATGTAATGGTAATGATTTTCTTTGAACAAATAAATAGCGATCTTTTCATTTTCTTTTAGATTATAGCCTATCACTTTCCTTCATCTTTCCTGAAATCAATGTATTTTTGAACTGCTAAGATTAGCATTTTTTTGAGCCCTTAGTAAATCCCTACCTTCATGATAGTGTTTATTGTTGTCATTCAATATTCTTTTGATGACTATTTTGCATTACAATAGCACACTTTTTCATACGCATGCACTTCACTGCCATTTGGTTGTCGTTTGATCATTAGTTTGCAGTTGTTCTCTTCAACTCATTGAATTTTGTAAGCTGCATTTTCATGGTTTTAATCTCAATTTTAGTTATTTGTTGCATTATATCATTATCTTTGACATCCTTTAACAACCTTAAAAAGTAAGGATAGTTTTCTACTCTTTCCTCATAGCTCTTCCCTCTTATGATAGTGAGAAAATATAATGGAGCCTCAAATGATCACATTTTGTTTATTCTCATCTTCTAAAAATGGCCATGCTTGAATCGTGGCTTTTCCTCTATTCTTGATATGCCTTCATATGCTCACTTATAATCACATTGAGATAACTATATTTTATATGTTAAAACTTGAATTATGCATTGATTTTCCTATTGTACCTTATTGATTACATCAGCAATGATATCCCTCTTTTATCATCTAATTTCTTCATGGTTTGAAATGATATCTCTTGATCCTAACTGCTTGCCCTTCACAACACACTCTGCAATATAGATTTCTATAATGACAATTTTCATGACCATGCACCCTTAAAACTACTATTGCTTATGATAGTCTTCATTGATTATTTCAACATTTTAAATATTGTTTAGATTTTATCCTTTGACCAATCTCTTAAAGCATGCTCAATGTTACCCAATAAAATTAAACCAAATTGTTCAACAACAGACATAGCCAGTGGAGCAATCATGATTATTTTTCTTTTCAAATGGTAATCATATTTTGCTTTGAAGATTCATGTGTTAAATAGTCTTGATGACTAAAAGGGGGTGAATGAGTTGTTCTAATATATTATTCTTCATTTTATTTGATTTGAAGCAATTTACATTAATCATATAAATAAAATAGATCATTTAAATTAATTAGACAAATAAAACATATATGAATAGGAAAGCATATAAAAACACTATACAAAATGAACACTAGATTATATTTGGAAAACTTGAGATAGGAAAAACCATAAAGATTGCTTAGTTAAAGTATTCTATTTGGAAAACTTCAAGATAGAAAAAAACACAAAGATTGCCTAATTAAAGTGATTTTTACAAAAGATGGCTCATTGCCAAGTTGCTCACTGTCCAACTATTAGAACCAATACAAAAAAAATAGTTACCAAGTAGTCCTACTATCAAAAAATAAATCCATGGAGTTGACTGTTGAATCTACATATGCATGAAGTCCATTCCCATTAAGAGTACAAATATCTGATTAGAAATCTTCTACTGGAATCTTCATCAACCACTTCACACAAGTTTTGTAATATTGTTTATTGCATCATATCATAGTCATGTATGCTTGCTTACACTTGCTTACTTATTTCGTGTGGCATTACTTCATCATCTTTTTTCTAGTCCACGTGTACACTATATTTAGATACAATAAGATGTTGTATATACTCAAAATAATAGAAATTTAGAATAGCTTGGTCTGCCACAATGTTGTCTTGAACATTTTTCAAGCTTTCTATTAAACTTCAAACTTTAAGAATGACTTAACTCATCTATCATATCAGAGTTTTAAGTTTTGGCTTTAAATGGTAAAATTTAAAAGATATTTGTGAAAATTTCTAAATGATTTCATTTTCTAAATAATCCTATTGTAAAATATTCCCCACTCCGCCCACCCCCACCTTGAAAAAGTAAGTGCAAAAATTTATAAACAAATAAAATCACAATTTAGCAAATTTTTCAAGACATATTATGACATAAACTCATTCAAAGTGTTATGAGAACATGGCTGAACTACATGCAAGTATATCACTTTGAATAGATCAAACAAACCATTCATTCTCACAACATAGGGAATATGTCCACAGGCACAAACCATTTCTTGTACTTTAAAACAATTCAAGAACATTTTTTAATCTAAATGTAAGTTCTCTCTTTGTAGGTGTTATTATCAGTGTAATAAAAGTAATTGAATGAAAATATTCTAACACATTACAAATTTCTTAAACAATCTCTTCTTCTTTAATATGTTTGTTGTTGCAACTTACATATTCAAAAATGTTTCACATTACAAAATCTTAACTATTATAAATACATAAAATATTGTTTTATATAAGAATCATCAAGATATCCTTTATTTATTGATCAAATCTTATTTGACACAAGATCTATAACAATTTTAATTTATAAAATTATTTATTCTCTCAACAACCCTAAAGATAAAAAACATTATATTAAAAAAACAGCTTTATTTTGTACTCACAATTACAAAATCCATTCAACAAATATAAAACATCAACTTTATAACCACTCCCCTCATTTAAATCCTGGAACAAAATAATTGAAGTCCAACCTCTGCACGTGAATCACGCAAACAAACGTTGACAATGCAATAAATCAGAGTGCCGCCATTATCTTATTAAGGCTCTATCCATCTTCTTAGCTGAGGCATAAACACAGAGTTATGCACAACCTGCTATACACATTTTGACAAAATACAGCTCAACTGTGATATCCAGTCAAAGCTTATCCCGTTTTGACCAACTGGGCCGCTGAAATTGGCCGCCGATTTCAAAAACCAGTTTTTCATAAATATCTGAGAAATTTGGGCATTCAAAGGCTATTTATAGCTGTTTCACGCCTCTTCTCATTCAATTGGATTGAGTGGTTTCTATAGTTTTTGCGCTGTATTCAAGCTTTTGTGATCATTGTAACAATGGAAGGGCTGATACCTCTGATTTACAGAGCTGTTCTTCGAAACAGAGGACAGCAGATGTACAGGACTCTTTCATCTGATTCTTCTTCAAGAGGTTTTTATACCGATTTGCCCTGCGAATCTCCCAGGCTTGATAATACTCAACAAGGAGGAATTCTGCTACAAAATGGTCGATCTCAACCAAATCAATTTCATCGGAGAAGAAACGTCTCTGGTTTTACAAGAGAGGAGAGTATAGAGAGAAATTCAAGCAGATTAAGCATGGGAAATGCCTCGTATTAGAGCCCTTTGTTTCACATTAACGAGTCTATGCAGGAGATCGAAGATTTGTTATTTCGTGGCGTTTCCTGTAATGGCAATGTGTTGCTGTTGTAGACAATGCCACAGACCACAAACTGTCTTTACCATTCATTTGTTAAAGGACTTTACCGTTCATTTGTTAAATTTTCCTATGAAACAGATGTTTATTATTGATTTTTTCCACTTCCCCTGCTTCAGGATTTATACATAAAAATAATTGTTGAATTTTCAGCTTCCCCTGCTTGAGGATTATACATAAAGAAGAATTATTGATTTTTCCACGTCCCCTGCTACAATATTATAAATAGAAGAATTTTCTTTGCAGAGCTGCTTCCTTGCTGATTCAAAAGTTTGGGAGGACAGTTTTTGTTGGATGGGTTTTATGCACAGCCTTTATTGATTTAGAAGCCGTCCCTTTATTGATTTAAAAGCTGTCTCTTTATTGATTTAAAAGCTGTCTGCATCAAATACTGAAAATTTTAATATTTCATTAAAATTCACTGTGTTTTTTATTTTTTGAAATTTGATAATGGTACATTTTGTAGAGAGGATAGCAGCGGTTCCATATATATTTTCACATGAATTTAAATATAATTTGAAAATTATATATTTATTTATAGATCAACATTTCTTATAGATAATTTAATAACACATTTTTTCTTATAAGTTCCATATTATTCTTATAAATTTTGAATTAGCATCTTAAAAAAATATAATCCTAATAGAATTAATGAGCTACTCTATTACATTTAAATATTTGAAAATCTTCCTATGGTAAGGATTAATTATGTTGGAGATCCAACATTAACATTATTAATGTTATACAAAGAACACTCCACAAAATACAAAATTTATGTAGATAAAATGTGTTATAGATGTTGGCTTTACAAATTGGAAAATACATTAATTTAGGAAAATTACATTTAACATTAGCATTATTAGCCGATAGGCTTCTCCTATGGAGCAACGCTCCAAAATAAATGCATTTTTTTGTCTCATGCACAATCATGCTCCAAAATAAATGCATTTTTTTTTGTCTCACGCACAGTCATCTATCTCATGCAAAAAATTAGAATGTATTTGTTTATCGCATTCCCTACCATTTACAAATAGTTGTTTAAGACTGAGTCCACTAATGACTCGGTCTTACTAACGCGGAGTAGGATTCTCCCACATCATGTGCAATTCTCCACCATCTATGCCTATTTAGCTCCTCACCAGACCCAAGCTTAGCTATAGTAACTCATGATACACGCTTACCCTCTAACATTTGAAATGTGTATTTTAGAAGAAGAGTCGTGTTTGAACGAGTCACAAGTTCTACAGTCAGCTTAGAGTCTAGTATGAAATTTTCCATTGACCAAATCACAAGACCATTATACACGTTACGTGTTGTTGAATTTTTCCATTTCAAAACATGTCCACTTGGCTACAAACCCCTCTCCTGCATTACATTTGACATTTTCATTTCTGCCTCTTTTTGGCAACGTGCATTGTCTGGGAATTATAAATATCCTTTGCCTCTTCCTTATTCTCCTCACAATCGTTTTGCATATCATTTGTGGCTTCTGGAAAATTTGTGATCAACAAAATACCATCTCTATTAAAATGGTAGGAACAGCGGGGAATTTGAGACTGATGGGAATTTTAGTTGTAAAAAAGCTAGGAATGGTTTTTTCCTTCTGTAAGTTTGATTGATCATGATGCGTCTTAAGAAGGGTGATCGGAAGGAAGGCAGGCCTCATGGCACCATCAATGCAAGAGCTTCCATTCCTGCACACCTTTGTTTAAGCTAATTTGAGTTTTACTTTCAAACTGCAGTTTGGAAATGATACCTGCCAGAGAAATTTCCAGGGCTTTACCAACTAGTCCATTTTCATTTTCGTAAAAACACAAGACTAAAAGACGAGTCTTCGGTGAAGAATTTTGTCAAACAATATGTTTGCTTTCTAAGCTCCTGATAATATGAAAAATAGTTACGTAACAACAGCTGAAATGAATCTACAATCTGGTGTTTTGGTCGGATATCCATTGAAGTGTCTAGGATATGTGCCCGAGGATGTTAGCAGGGGCTATGAATCAAAGCAAACTACCTTGGCAAATTTGATAGCTTTAAATGACTAGAAAGCATCATCTAAACGTGCAAGTTGAATAATGCTTTCATTTCATGGGACTGCAACTCATCATATCTATCAATTTTTTGTCGATTTTTTTTGGCAAAGTAAGGACATCTAAAATTCATGCCCTAACTAGTGTGTTTCGGGTTATGCAAGTGAAGTTTGCTGATGATAGCTTTACAACTGCCTATTGTATCTGCAGAAAAACCTTAATGTTTTTGAACATGTGGACACACGTTGAGAATATAGGTTGTTAAAGATTGCAAAGTCGGTCTTTATATTGCCACATTAAGGTTTTGAAACGTGACATGTTGAGCATATATGCCGTTAAAGATTCTGAAGTTTTTTTTATAGAAAATTGTGGCATTTGCCTTGAATTCTCGGGGGCTCTTTCAATAGTTTGTTTAGCGTAATCTTAATTCTTCATATCTATTTAACAACATATATTTGTAGACTTCTTCTAGCTACTGTATGCTTCCACATTTTGTTATCATGTTCACTTGGGAAATTACAACAAATTACAAAATCCACCTAGATTTTCTTTGAAGGAACTTCTCTACGTTCACTCTGAGATCATGTTTTGGCACCATTGGGCAATGCATGAGGTTGCAGGGTCCTGGTGTCCCAATTTACAACTGTTTTTCTATTTTTTATGTGGTGTAAGTGCTTCACTTTCAACAATATCGCAGTTCATCTTGATTTTTCATTAAACAATTCGAGACAATACACTAGTCAAAGTCTCCATACACTTGCGTACAATATATCCTTAAGATCTCTAGGGCTCAATTAACAAATCCCGTGTCTGTATTTTCTTAATGCATTTCTGAGAAGACTGCAGTATGAATAGGCATTTTGAGACAATTTAGTCTCTGGAATGATTTATTATTAGAACATTCCAGAGTAGAACATCCACTAACATCCGATAGAAATCTTCTATCATGCAATTTTAGTTAATCTCTTTTTTGCATTGCAAAGTTTTTGTTTTGGCACATGCCATGCCTTTGTGGTGACTGTCAAACAATGTCTCAAAATTGGTAACTCTGGACATTGGATTGCAATGGGTTTATGGTGACTAAAATAATGGCTTCCTCAAGAAATAGTTTCATCTCTTCACTAGAGATTATACATAACCAGTCAAGCCCCTACTAATGGACCGCCACTCGATCTTTCCCTCGAAGGCTCCACATCACATGTTGTTAATTAATTCAAGCTCTATTAAAATACGTGTGAATGGAGAAGGTGCTATATTTGACGTCTCCAATGCTTATTCCATCCACCGTAGAACCATCATAAGTAAAGACAGCAGCCTTAGCAACAGATCCAGCCACAGACCCAGTTGACTATTGAATTTATTGCCTGCCAGTAATGCTCAACCAGAGTCTCAAACGAATACGTTTTAACTGTTCAATACGTCTAAAGAGGGATATCTTCAACCATATCACTATTTTGATTAGGATCTGTGGCAGCCCACCATTGCAGCTGACTATTTCTAAACATACAGATGTCTTCACAATTGTAGTCTGCATTTAAATATAAAGGGATGCATGACATGTCAATAGTGGATGTCTACAGAGTGGCAGTATAAAAAGCCCAACCTTACTATGGATAGAGACACACCATTTTGTTGTTCAGGCTGGATCACAAACTATTCATTGCCTTTTACTAAAGTGTATACATTCTCAGGTTCAATTAATTATACTTGATTTGTTTTTTTACCAGTAACTTCTACTTTCAACTTAATATATTCCCTTGCCTTCAAAAATTATTTGTTTTAGAATTTAACTATGTCTTCCTGATGTTTGTACTATGGAATATGTATCACACTTGTGGAGAGGAGATATGTGTGAGCATTATATTTAAAGAGGCAATTTCTGAAGTAAACATAGGGACATTTCATGCCTTAAGCGAAGGAGAAAGGTATGCTGCCCTTATGTGCATCCATTTTTATTAGTTATTGTTTAATACTTTACTATGTAGGTATTTTTGACTGCATGTTTTACACCATTTATTTTTTATTATTTTGTGTTAAAGATCACTTCCCTGCTCGTTCATTTACTTTCAGAAGTTCGCGATTTAAATTTGTTACTCCTATGACGTGCTTTTAGGAAAAATGTGACAGCTTCTCTAACATGTAACATTTAAGAAGGTTCAATATTTTCGGGAAACTATCCCCAGCTCAAATATAAAAATAGTTCCACAGTATATTACCTTCTCCAATTTTCTAACAATCAATGTACATGTTGGTTCAATACATAGAAAGAGCTTAAGGTGTAATCATTTATGGACTCATTACCAACTATATAGTTTGTATAGATATCAAAGGATCACTAAATTTGGCACGCAGACTTTTACTTACAAACATTGCTTCTATCAAATATCATGCATGTTTCAAATGGAAGTTTACAATTGTATTATTAACTATTATTTAGGTCCACACATACATTTCTTGGTAAACATTTGTATCAAACATTATGCATGCTTCAAATAACCATTTTTAATTTTGTTGTATACTACTCTTCTACTTCTAAAATACCATTTTGAATTTTATTATATGCACTGTTGGAACACACTAAACATCGTACTTGATAAATAATATTATATATCATGAGAAAAATTATGTTTAACCCTTTACTATACTATGCAATTTCATACAATGATAATTTTCTAAAATTACGCTATCAGCTTTTCCCTTGAACCTCTCTCAGGTACAAGTGCTAGTTGATATTGTTAGAATATGATAAGATTAATAACCCAAAAAAATAGTGCAAAAAATAAATATCTAAACTATGAATGCAAATGATACAAAATCAAAATAGCATCATAGAGTTAGTCTCCAAGAGAGTAATGCAAATGCTGGAAGCAAAATAGCATTAAGAGGATGCAAAAACAAGAGATGCAAATACAAGCCAGGTAGCATGCTTATATAGGCTAGGAAGAGGGAGGAGGTGGCAACACCAACCAATGAGGAGCAACCATCTATCGGACTAAAGATAGCAAAGTATCTTCCCAAGATAGCTAATGGATGCTCACATGTAGGAAGGTGACACCTCACAACCATTCACCTAATAAGACATGTTTTATTAACCTAAGTGAGATTATTAAAAGTGTAGGAAACCTAGCAAAATAGGAAAAATAAAAAACTACACTAACACCCCCCCATAAGCGAAGCTCAGGTGGATGTAGAAATGGGTCCCGGAAAGTCAAGCCTGATGAGGTACCCATGTACATAAAATTCTCCCAAAAGAGAGACAAAAGAGACTCCCCAAAGAAAATTAGGACTCTAAGTGAGAGGAAGCGGCCCCCCCAAAAGATGAAGCATCCCATACCCCCTACAAAGCTTGCAAATTTTGTTTGGTAGATCCACTTACATCGAACAATTTTTCTTCCCTTAGAAAAAGGGACAAGATCCCAAGTGTGGTTCCTCATCAAGGAACTATACTCTTCCTGTATAGTTGTATCCCACTCAGAAATACTAGAAGCCTCATGAAAGGACTGTGAATTTGAGGCAGTAGCAATGAAGATATGTAGAGCATCTTGGAATTGTGAACGAGTCTGCTTGGTGTCTGATGGATCCTCAACCCAATCACCTGCAAACTGCAAGGTCTGTCTAGCCCAAAGTGGACCAAAAGATGGAGAATCTAGAGGAGAATCATCAACCTGTGAATGATGAATAGGAGAGGAAGGAGGTGAGTCCTCTGAATCACTCTCTGCATCAAAAGTGGAGGTAGCATCAAAAGTGGAGGTAGAAGACTGCTCAAGTGAATCTGACCCATTAGAAGATCTATCATGTATTCCAAGTGACTCCAATGTCAAAGTAGAAGGCAACCATGTGACCATGCTTTGCTGGTTAAGCTGATGCAAGTAGTGGAAGTTAAGATGTCCAAACTGCTCATGCCATAATCTGCTCACATCATTAGAGTGAGTGAGCAAAATAGTCAAAGGAGGATCAGGAACAAGGTGAGAAAACATATAGAGTCGTGACTGATGATTTTCTCTCCCAACTGTGATTGTAGAACCATTGTGCAACTCACATATCTCCATTGAATCAAGAGTGAACTCAACCCGCTTGCCTAAACTTATGTGAGTGATCTGGTCTACTAATAGGAGATTAGTTGACAATGAGGGTACACAAGGAACATCATGGAATGTTCCATCCCCCACATCAACAGACCCTCTCCCACACACCTCAATAGGAGTGTTATCACTCATCAACATAGAAGGCATAGTACATGGCTCCAAGGATGCAAGTTCTTCCTTAGATGAAGCCATTTGGTGTGAAGTACCCGAATCAAGAACCCAAGTGGATGGTGAGGAAGCAACTGCAAAAAGGGCCTTGCCCTTTCCTTTCCCCTTGTTGTTTTCATTTTCTTTGTTAGACCCTTCATTAGAACTTTGTTTGATAGACTCAGGAACACTAATATTATTCTTCTCAAGAATGTATGTCAAGTGATCAAGTTGTTTCTGAAAACATTTATGTTCATCATGACCAGGTCTTTCACAATAGGCACATTTGACCTTTTCTTTCTTAGGCTTATTGCCCTTGGAAAATGGTGTATCAATAGTTGCTTTTGAAGAAATCGATATCTGATCCTTCTTCTCCTCACTATTCTTTTGTTTCTTGTCCTTACTATTGTTGTTACTACTTTGTCCTTGTTGTTCTTTTGTGCCTTGGTTGGCAGCCAAGGCATGTGACTTAGAGGATGTAAGAGTGCCCATCTGGATTAGCTTGTCCTGTTCTTGAGTGAGATTGACAACAAAATCATCTAAAGATGGCATGGTGAATTGAGTACCAAGTGCACCCTTAGTAGCATAGAAGGTAGAGACAAACATAGAATATTCTGAACTTAGCTTAGAGAGAATACTAAGAATCAGTTGTTCATCTTTCTTTTCAATTCCACATTGTTTTAACTGTAGCCTTAGTGATTTCAATTTGGTGAAGAAATCTTGGATTGTGTTGAAATTGCCTGGACTCAAACTAATTAATTCATTTTCCAACATATGACCCCTCATTGAATCTTGTGTGCCAAATAGTGTTTCTAGCTTTGTCCATACTTCATTTGGTGTATCCAAAGACTCAATGTGAAATAGCAAGTCAGGAGAAACAGACAAACACAATGTTCCATATGCCTCATCACATTTGTTAAACCACTTAGGCTTGTCTTTATCTTTAGCAAGTTCTGTTTCAAGTCCCATAGTTATCCTATTTAATCCAGCTTTCCTTAAGTGAATTGTCATGCGTGATTTCCACTCAAAGTAATTGTATGGAGTTAGGATGGGCATATTTGTTTGATCCATGATGAAGAAATGCTAAAAAGAAGAGAACCCAGCCACGATAATGCCCCCCCCCCCCCCCCTTTTTTACTCAATTAAAGAACCCCCCCAAAGAAATATGATTTGGCACTTTATTTTAGTGCATTTACAACTACCACTAGAAAGACATACTTAGTGGTCTTGATTTCAATGCATTACAAACCCTCATGAAGAGCATATGCTAAAAGTGAAACTTGGGCACAATAATCAAGGAAATAAATAGCACCACTGCGATCTACTCGAAAAGTCATGCACTTTCAAAAAAAGAATCGCCTTGATACGAGGTCATATGAGAAAGTTATGATCCTCTGAAGTTTTCAAAATGAGAACTGTGCACAGTCATGGCTGAGAATCTGCAATTTTTGAAGAATTCATGCATGAAAATCAAAAAACAACTCCACTAGTGGATAGAGCACAAAAAAAAAGCCAAGTTCATAACAAGAATCATCAAAATCGGAGTCCATATGAGCAAGAACGAGACATTTGCATTCAAATCTGCAACTGCCAATGGAGAGGGGTACGGCTATAGCTTTGCATGCTCGATTCTGCAAAATATACAGCTTGTATGCAAAATCTAAAAGATACCCAAATGGATTTTCGGGGCTGCGAACAAAACTCAAAAAGCATTTTTCTTTCTGATGTATAGAAGATGTTGCTGTAGTGTAAATTAGACGCCTTTAAGAGTAAAAAATGGCTCCAAAAATTAAAAAATGACCCCAGCAACCAAAATATGACATGCAAATGTTGGATCAGCTTCCTAAGTCCATCAATGGCATACTGGAACCTGCAATACTGATTGAAAACTCCAAATATGCAAGTTGGTTGTCAGATTTGAGATTGAAACCCCAGAGAAAAACTATTTTTGTCAAAAAAAATTCGATTCTCAGGATCATCCAAAGATGCAAGAGAAGAGCATACTTCATTTTTCAAAAAACTACAATAAAGTTTATTAGCGCCCCCCCCCCCCCGAGTCTCTCAAATAAGGAAACTAAAATATGCTCTTGCACATAGAAAAGCTTTGATACCATGTTAGAATCTGATAAGATTAATAACCCAGAAAACTAGAGCAAAAAATAAATATCTAAACTATGAATGCAAATGATACAAAATCAAAATAGCATCATAGATTTAGTCTCCAAGAGAGTAATGCAAATGCTGGAAGCAAAATAGCATTAAGAGGATGCAAAAACAAGAGATGCAAATACAAGCCAAGTAGCATGCTTATATAGGCTAGGAAGAGGGAGGAGGTGGCAACACCAACCAATGAGGAGAAACCATCTATCGGACTAAAGATAGCAAAGTATCTTCCCAAGATAGCTAATGGATGCTCACATGTAGGAAGGTGACACCTCACAACCATTCACCTAATAAGACATGCTTTATTAACCTAAGCGAGATTATTAAAAGTGTAAGAAAAACCTAGCAAAATAGGAAAAATAAAAAACTACACTAACAGATATTACAATTAAAATTGCTCAAACAATGTAATAGACTTCATATAAAAGTGCACAAATTTTAGGTCAAATCTGTGAGTGAATAGATATAAATGAACATAGGAAACGACCGTTTCACAACAAGAAACATGTTTTTGTTGTTGAAACGTGATGTAAACATCATATTTCTGGTAACTATGGTATACATGCAAACTGTTTGACGAAATGTCTTAAAGAAGTATGTTGTGCATTTAAACATGTGCAATGTGAAATATATTGCTTCATTGCTAAGTATGATTTGCAGATGAAATATATGGTCTTACCATGCATGTATGTACATAGGTTTTGAGCATTGTGTTTTTCAATCTCTTAGAGTAAAATTTAGCAATAGAAGAAATTATTGGGTCAGAAAATAAATAAGCATTTTGTTAGGAAAATTATTAGTTCTTGTTGGAGGCAAGTAACTTGTGGATTCTTTTAGGTCTATATGGATTCTTTTAGGTTCATGTTTTCTTATTAGACTAGTTAATCAACCAATCAAATAAAACTAATAAAATTTAATGGACAAAACTATTGAAGTTCATTATTATTCATCTCTTGTCAATCCTTTTGAACCACCATAAATGTTTCTAGCAATAGATGTCTAGATAATTCATTCCCATTGTTACTAGATAATCTTACTTCTCAAATATTAGCATAGAACCTTGTTAGAATCAAAGTAGACCAAGACCAAATCTCATTTTTCAACACCATACAAAAAGGATTAAAATTCATAAATGGCATAAAAAGTTGTAGAGATAATTTGATCAATAGGGATTCTAGGAATTGCATAGCAACTTAGATTCTTATAAGAATCTTCCCCAAATTTATTATGTCTTGTATGATTGTGGAACTTCCTAATAGCCTCAGGGTTCTTAATTCAACACAACTCCCACAAAAAAATGTGTCTTGCATTGTGGCACTAGCAAAGGGTTTCCCTATTTTAGGCTCTTGCAGGTCTCCTTTTGTAGTGGTGGGTCCACTGTTGGACAAAGTACATTAACACTTAAGCTATAACAGATTCAGGTAGTAATTATTTTCATTCTAAATGAATTACCAAGAAAGTTTTAAAGTTGAATATATATAATTTTATGGAATTAACAACTTATTCAAATAAATCATTTAAACATTCCACTTTTTAAATTATTCCTTAGACCAATAAGAGGCAAGCACAAATTCCACTTGCACCAAATATGTAATATATCCAATAGAAAAGAAGAAAGAGCATTACCACAATTGAAAAATAAAATACAAATGCCTAAAGATGTTTATTTCTACAACATTAATGAAAAAATAGTTTATGTTTCGATGATGGATGGTATCAACATTTTGTGTTCAAATGTTACAATCACTCATGAAAATATTATTAAAACCACATTGCAGCTAGAAATAGTAAACATCAATCTACAAAGTTCATGTCTTAAAAGATAAATCCTCATAAATAATATTAAGTCACGGGTACATGGATTAGAGGGCTAGAGCTTATTCATCTCAATCGTCATAAGACCCATAACAGAAGTAGCATACAATTTCATAAGTATGCAAATCTTTTAAATGCATAACTACATCTATTATACAAAAAACTACTAAATGCACAACTAAATCATTTTAGAGCTTCAACATTAAACTATTATGTTCAAATGTTCCAAGAATTCCAAAATAATGTGTTGATTACAGCATGATGCATAAATACAAAATAACTTAACAGCTCATTCATAAAGATATAATCTAGCACAAGGTGGAGATCCAAACATGTCTTAATAAAAATTACAATGTTCATGTTACGGTATCTTTTGAAGTTGGTAATTAAAAGTTGGTTTGAATGTTATGAGAGGACTATTGAGAATAATTTGATGTCATTTCTTGCACTTTTCATCACAAACACTTTTAACTTCAATACAATCCCCTTTTTTCATTTGTATAATCACACAAATCTTTCGTGTCACATATTACATCTCATGGAAATGGTTTTGACTTAAGTGACAAAAAATTCTTTACTCCTTTTAGAACTTACACATGCAACTTCATTCAAATTCTCTACAAACTTCCTTACTAGTGACTTCAACTATGAGCTTCATAACACATCTGAAATAAATTGTCACATGCATTCCTTTTTGTATAAATATTGTTTTAAAACAACCATTCTTTTCTAACTGAAATTTTAACATTTAATATAAAATATTAATAATATTTTCAACCTCTTAAGTTCACATATACCCAAATCTCTTACTAGCATGCTTCTCCTTATAGTACCCAACTTTCAACAAACACAATTACATAGGCTTTAATTTTTGTAGTCATCTCTTCTCATTGTCTTCATCTCTACTCTATAGTTTTCGTGGGCTCAACCTCTTCCTATGTTGATTCCTTCACCATTATATAATCATTACTTTTCTCCAACCATTGTATATGTTTAGTTTTCCTACAACAAGTTCATACAACATGGTCATATCAAAGATCTAGTACTCCAACACACTTATATGAAAATCATTTTAAAAGTGCAATTGTAGCTACTTTTTTGAAGATCTTTGATGAATTATAAGAGTGACATGCATCACAAAAATATTTTCTTTTTTCTTTTGAACAACAATAATAAGGAGTTGACCACTTATTCCAAGAAAATCAAGCATAGATATGCATCACAAAGTACCCATAAATGAGAGAGATGAAAAATCCCAAAGTTACCAAGCCTTGTCCATGCTACCACATTTTGTCAAATAGTTAGCATGCCTCATCCATTCTGATTTCCATAAATAGTAGCAACAAGTGTGTGGGGTTTGTATTTATAATGTTGAAGGGATTTGATGAGTGACATTCCTATTTCCATAAATAGAAGCAACTAGTTCTCTCATTCATTCATTCTTTCATTTAGGATTCAAGAGTGAATATATTTTTTGTCTCTACCCTTGTCATTTGTGTCTTTGTAGTGATATTTTTCAGCGGAGATGGATGAAAACAATAAGGGAAATAAAGTATGCAATGGGAAATTCAAATAATCCTTAATCGATTGAAAAAAGGTTTGTAGAAGGCATTTTGTGAGCCCTATTTTTTTTTTTACTTACTTTCTACCATTACTACTAAAACAAATACACTAAGCATTGGCATAGGGCCTTTATCCTAGCAAAGGACTTACTAGTGATGTCAGTTGATATGTGTAGCTTATCCCCTTCGCTTAGCTTAAGGGGGGGTGTCAGAGTAATATTTTGTTTTCTTACTACTTAAATCATTTTTTATTTAATTAGTTAAGTTATTACTCTTTAGTGCTTAAGCTTTCTCTTAGGTGCATTAATAATTAATTCTTGTATTAATTATTAATGTGCAACCTAGATTTTTTAGGCTTTAGAGTTTCGTTCTCCTTTAAGGCTGAACTCTTGTATTTTTCTTTTCATGATCTTAGAATACATTTTGCTCTAACTTCGTTGAGATTTCCAAGCTGCACTTTTTCCCTCTTTAGTTTCCTTTCAATAACAAGTTATTTGCATGCAGGTGTTCTTGGCAAACTATGAAGTTGATGCAGGTGTTCTTATTGAGGATTCTATAGAGGATATTAATCTCCTCTTTCATGACAATGTCAACACACCTACATTGGGGATTCCCTTTTAGGATCCTCATGTTTTCTCCTTTGAGCATCAGTTAGGTCTTCTAGTTTCACCTCTCATTAAGGTGTTCTGTGCCCTTGTTTCTTCCACATTGGAGCTCCATTGTTCAATCATTTCTATAGGGGCTCCATCATTTTGGGGGGGCTTTGGTGTCTCTTCTCTCTCTCATGGGGGGGTTGGTTGTACTTATGGTTTTGAGAGAGTCTCTTGAGCCATTTCCTTTTTTTGTTGTTTTCTTCTATCTCTTTTTGGAGAGGAGTTTTTCCCACTGGGTTTTCTCTTTTGTCTCTGATTTACAGAGATTTCCTTGTTTTGGGTACCTGATCAAGCATTGTTGTCGTGACCCATTTCTTGCTTTCATCGTTGTACTAGGTTAGCTTATTCCCTTCTCTTAGCTTAAGGGGGGGTGTTAGAGTAATATTTTATTTTCTTACTACTTAAATCATTTTTTATTTAATTAGTTAAGTTATTACTCTTTAGTGCCTAAGCTTTCTCTTGGGTGCATTAATAATTAATTATTTTCCTAGCTTTCTTAGGTTTTAGGGTTTCATTCACCTTTAAGGTTAAACTCTTGTATTTTCTTTTTCATGATCTTGGAATACATTTTGCTCTCACTCCATTGAGATTTCCAAGCTGCACTTTTTCCCTCTTTGGTTTCCTTTCGACAAGAAGTTATTTGCATGCAGGTGTTCTTGGTGAATTGTGAAGTTGGTTTTTCTCAACTTCTACATGATTTTTCTAAAACAAAATAAAATGAGATTTACTTTTTTTTTTTTAGTATCTTGCATCCATCAAAATTCGAAAACCCCTTCCTCCTGTCAACACACAATCCACCTAAAACAAAATGAACTAAAATTTACTTTTCTTTTTATTGTTTATATACCACATTCATCAAAATTTCGACACTAAACTTAAGTGGTGTCAAAATTTTGAGCGTTTTGGGACATAAACCAAATAAAATGAAAATCACAAGCCAAAATGGTCTTTGGTCAAAATTGAAGGTCGAAAATTGACCTCAAATGTAGTAGTGGCTGCCTTCATGACAATGTTTATTGTTGTCATTCAACATTCATTTGTTCACTATTTTGGACTGCAATAGTGCACTTTTTCATATGCATTTACTTCACTATCATTTGGCTATCATTTGATCATTAGTTTGCATTTGTTCTCTTCAACTCTCTGAATTTTGTAAGTTGTATTTTCATAGTTTTAATCTTAGTTTTTTTGTTGTAGTAGTATATCACTGTCTTCGACATCCTTTAACAACCTAAAAAAGTAAGGATACT
This sequence comes from Cupressus sempervirens, assembly GCA_028749045.1. NCBI lineage: Eukaryota > Viridiplantae > Streptophyta > Pinopsida > Cupressales > Cupressaceae > Cupressus > Cupressus sempervirens. The sequence goes on from CM053787.1 coordinate 400,811,357, forward strand.
TATGATAGTGAGAAAATATAATGGAGCCTTGAATGAACATAGTTTGTTTCTTCTCATCTTTTAAAAATGGTCATGCTTGAATCATGGCTTTTCCTTTGTTCTTAATATGCCTTCATATGCTCACTTATAATCACATTGAGATAACTATATTTTATATGTTAAAACTTGAATTAAGCATTGATTTTCGTATTGTACCTTATTGATTACATTAGCAATGATATCCCTCTTTTATCATCTAATTTCTTCATGGTTTGAAATGACATCTCTTGATCCTTACTGCTCACCCTTCACAACACACTCTGCAATATAGATTTCTATAATGACAATTTCCATGACCATGCACCCTCAAAAAGTACTATTTCTTATGACAATCGTCATTGATTATTTCAACATGTTAAATATTGTTTAGATTTTATCCTTTGACCAATCTCTTAAAGCATGTTCAATGCTACCCAGTAAAATTAAACCAAATTGTTCAGCACCAGACATAGCCAGTGGAGCAATCATGATTATTTTTTCTTTTCAAATGGTAATCATATTTTTCTTGGAAGATTCATGTGTTGAACAGTCTTGATGACTAAAAGGGGGTGAATGAATTGTTCTAATATATTATTCATAATTTTATTTGATTTGAAACAATTTAAATTAATCATATAAATAAAATAGATCATTTAAATTAATTTTATATGAATAGGAAAGCACATAAAAACATTATACACAATGAACACTAGATTCTATTCGGAAAACTTAATATAGAAAAAACCACAAAGATTTTGCCTAGTTAAAGTATTCTATTTGGAAAACTAAAGATAGAAAAAACCACAAAGATTGCCTAATTAAAGTGATTTTTACAAAAGATGACTCACTACCAAGTTGCTCACTTTCCAACTATTAGAACCAATACAAAAAAATTAGTTACCAAATAGTACTACTATCAAAAAATGATTCCAAGGAGTTAACTATTGATATGCATGAAGTCCATTCCCTTTAAGAGTACAAATATCTAATTAGGAATCTTCTACCAATTGTCATCAACCACTTCACACAAGTTTTGTAATACTTTTTATTGCATCATATCATAGTCATGTATGCTTGGTTACACTTGCTTACTTATTTCTTGTGGCATTACTTCATTATCCTTTTTCTAGTCCACATGTACACTATATTTTGATACAAAAAGATGTTGTATATACTCCAAATAATAAAAATTTAGAATAGCTTGGCCTGCCACAATGTTGTCTTCAACGTTTTTCAAGCTTTCTATTAAACTTCAAGCTTTAAGAATGACTTAGCTCACCTATCATATCACGGTTTTAAGTTTTGACTTTAAATGGTAAAATTTAAAAGATATTTCTACAAAATTCTAAATGCTTTCATTATCTAAATAATCCTATTGACATATTTTTTCCTCTTTAAAAAAGGAAGGTTCAAAAATTTATAAACAAATAAAATCATAATTTTGCAAATTTTTCAAGACATATTTCGATATAAACTTGTTCAAAGTATTATGAAAATATGGTTGAACTACATGCAACTATATCACTTCGAATAGATCAAACAAACCATTCATTCTCACAACATAGGAAATATGTCCAAACTCACAAACCATTTCTTATGCTTTATAATAATTCAACGACATTCGTTAATCTAATTGTAGGTTCTCTCTTTGCATGTGTTATTATTAAATGTAATACTAGTAGATATGAATGACAACATTCTAACACATTACAAACTTCTTGAACAATCTCTTCTTTAATATGTTTGTTGTTGCAACTTCAAGATAGATTTTCAAAAATGCTTCATGGTGCAAATCTTAACTATTAAAAATACATAAAATATTTTTTTTATTTACTGAATCATCAAAAGTATTCTTTATTTATTGATCAGATCTTATTTAACACAAAATCTGGTAACATTATTAAAATTGATTTATAAAATTATTTATCCTCTCAACAACCCTAAAAATTAAAAACCATATATAAAAAAGACAGCTTTATTTTATTCTCACAATTACAAATCCAACCAACAAATATAAAACATCAACTTCATAACCACTCCCCTCATTTAAATCCTTGAAATAGAATAATTGAAGTCCAACCTCTCAATGTGAATCACGTGTTCACGAGATCACGCAAACAAACGTTGAAAATGCAGTAAATCAGAGTGCCGCCATTATCTTATTAAGGCTCTATCCATCTTCTTAGCTGAGGCATAAACAGAGTTTTGCACAGCCTGCTATACACATTTTGACAAAATACAGCTCAACTGTGATATCCAGTCAAAATTATCCCATTTTGACCAACTGGGCCGCTGAAATTGGCCGCCGTTATCTTGTTAAGGTTCTATCCATTTCTTACTTGAGGGATATACACACAGTTTTGCACAACCTACTATACACATTTTGAAAAAATACAACTCAACTGCGATATCCAGTCAATCTTTATCCCATTTTGAACAACTGGGCCGCTGAAATTGGCCGACAGATTGCAAAACCCAGTTTCGCTCATATATCTGTGGAATTTGGGCATTCAAAGGCCATTTATAGCTGTCTCAAACCTCTTGTCATACAATTGGATTGAACAGTTTTCAATAGTTTTGATCTGTATTCGAGATTTTCTGATCCTTATAACAATGGAAGGGTTAATACCACTGATTTACAGGGCTGTTCTGCGAAACAGGGGGTCGCAGATGTACAGGTCTCTTTCATCCGATTCTTCTTCTTCTTCTTCTTCCAGAAGTTTTTATACCAATTTGTCCTGCGACTCTCCCAGGCTTGACAATGCTCGACGAAGAGGAATTCAGCTACAAAATGATCCAGCTGAACCCAATCAAGCCCTCCGCAGAAGAAATGTCTCTGGTTTTACAAGAGAGGAGATTGCATACGGCAATTCAAGTAAACTGGGCCAGGAAAAAGCCTCCAAAAAGAGTCCTTAGGTTCACATTAATGAATTTTGTAATGGAAGTTTATGCAGGGGATCTAAGATCGCTGAAATGGGATTAATTTCTATATGAATATAGGTCATTGTGGGTGTGGTGAAATTTGTTATTTCGTGGTGTTTCCTGTAATGGGAGTTGTAATGGCAAGGTGTAATTATTATTGCTGTTTACAATGCCATAGATTACAATCTGCCTTTACCATTCATTTGTTTAATTTTCAAATGTTCAAAATAGATGTTTGTTATTGATTTTTTCCGCTTCCCTTGTTTCAATATTATAAATAGAAAGAAATTTCCTCGTATTTCATTTAAAAGCTGTCTGAATGGATTGTTAGATTGTGGTGACTGATCAGGAAAGTACTGTACATACTTCATAAATAGTGGAGTTTGGGGCATTGCTCCAAAAAAAATTTTTTTTGGGAAGTAGCCAACATGATAGCCGACATATTATGGCCGACATATGGTCGACATGTAATAACCCTAAAGCGGTTTAATACTTGTATAAAAAGGGCTCAGGGTTGGGTATTTTTATATGTGGTGATACGAAATTGGTTCTTGCGGCGGTATTGAGCTGTAAGGGATTACGGATTGTAATCAGGTTGTAATCACTGGATTGTAATAAGATCGGACTTGTTGTTTGGTGGACGTAGCCCAGGGATTGGGTGAACCACGTTAAATCTTGGTGCCTTATGTTCATTTCTGTGTGTTCTATTATTTTCTGTTATTGGTTATATTTGCATTTAGTTTTTATTTCTGTCCGTGGTTTATCCTAACAAGTGGTATCAGAGCAAGGTTGTCTTTCAGTTATCCTCTGTAGGAAAGTCTGACGGTTAAGTGGGAGTCTCACAGTTGAGTGGGAGCGATGGCAGATGAGGGTAAGTTGAGGGTTGACAGGTTTAATGGGCAGAACTTCCAGTTATGGAAGATGCAAATGGAAGACTATTTATATCAGAAGGATTTATGGAAGCCGTTGGAAGGAAAAGCCAAGAATCAGGGAACTATGTCAGAGGCTGAATGGGATCTTTTGGACAGAAAGGCACTCGGAAGCATTCGGTTATGCTTGGCACCATCGGTGGCATTTAATATTACAAAAGCAAAGACGACAGAAGATTTGATGAAAACCCTAGCGACATTGTATGAAAAGCCCTCCGCTTCAAATAAGGTATTTCTCATGAAGCGTTTATTTAATATGAAAATGGCAGAAGGTGGATTTGTTGCAGATCATTTAAATGAGTTTAATACTATTACTAGTCAATTATCTTCTGTGGGTATCAATTTTGATGAAGAAATTAGGGCTCTCTTGATTTTGTGTTCTTTGCCTAAAAGATGGAATGGCTTGGTAATGGCGGTGAGTAATTCTGTTCCTGGATCTAGTACCCTAAAATATGATGATGTGATCGGTGTTATTTTAAGTGAGGAAACTCGTAGAAAATCCTCAGGTGGATCTACATCAGGAAGTGCTTTAAATGCACAAAGCAGGGGCAGAACAACTGAAAGAGGAAGTAACTCTGGAAATCGTGAGAAATCAAGAGGAAAGTCAAAGGGGAGGAGGTCTCAATCGAGAGGACCAAATGATTGCTAGTACTGTGGGAAACCAGGGCACAAAAAGAAAGATTGCTGGACTCGAAAGAAAAATGAAGGAGATAAATCAAATGGAAACAAGGAGGCAAATGTGGTAAGTAACAAATCCGAAGAGGATGCTTTGCTTCTGTCTTTAGAGAGTGTTGATGATTCATGGGTTTTAGATTCTGGTGCTTCTTTTCATGCTACACCTCATAGAGGTTATTTCATTGATTATGTCCAAGGGGATTTTGGGCTTGTTTATTTGGGGGATAATGAACCCTGTCAGATTGTTGGAAAGGAAAAAATTAAGATTAAGTTGCAGAATGGGAATCATTGGCTACTACATGAGGTAAGACATGTTCCAAAACTAAGTAGAAATTTAATTTCAGCAGGGCAACTCGGTGATGAGGGTTGTGTAGTTACTTTTAATGATAAAAATTGGAAGGTTTCAAAAGGTTCCCTTGTAGTAGCAAAAGGTGTGAAAGTAGGCACCTTATATCTTTGTACAGGTCATATTGTTCCTTCTACTTTGATTGTTTCAGAGAACAATGAATATTCAGGAACAATTACTGCAGTTGAGCAGGGAGAACAAATAGCTGCTGTAGATTCTGATACAGCGTTGTGGCACAATAGACTTGGGCACATGAGTGAGAAAGGTATGAAAGTACTTCATTCAAGGAAAGTTTTACCAGGTCTAAAATGTGTGAATATGGATTTCTGTGAAAGTTGTGTGTATGGAAAACAAAAGAGAGTGAGTTTTGTAAAGACAGGGAAGGAAAACAAAAAGGAGAAATTAGAGCTTGTGCATACAGATGTATGGGGACCGGCTCAGGTATCTTCCCTTGGTGGCTCTCATTATTATGTTTCATTTATTGATGACGCAACTAGAAAAGTATGGGTTTATTTCCTTAGACAGAAATCTGATGTATTTCAAACTTTTAAGAAATGGAAATGCTTGGTTGAAAATGAGACTGGTAAGAAATTAAAATGTCTCAGATCTGATAATGGTGGTGAGTATTGCAGTCATGAATTTGAAGATTATTGCTCCACTAATGGTATTCGTAGACAAAAAACTGTTCCAAGGACTCCACAGGAAAATGGAGTGGCTGAACGCATGAACAGGACTATAATGGAGCGCGCAAGGAGCATGAGGTTGCATGTTGGGTTTCCCTTACACATGTGGGCGGAGGCTGTCAATACTGCAGTATATTTGATTAATAGAGGTCCCTCTACTCTTTTGGGCTGTGGTATTTCAGAGGAAGCATGGATTGGTAAGAAGGTGAGTTATTATTTTCTCAAGACCTTCGGTTGTGAAGCTTTTGCTCATATAGACTCTGAAAATAGAACCAAGCTAGAAGCTAAATCAAAGAAATGTGTCTTTGTTGGATATGGCATTAATGAATTTGGCTATAGGCTTTGGGATTTTGAAAATCATAAAATTATAAGAAGCCGGGATGTCATATTCAATGAAAAAGTGTTGTACAAAGATCTGTTGCAGCAACATGAGAAGAAAGAAGATGATTATGTAGTGCTAGATGATACTCCAAAAGCTGATGCTCCAGCCATTCCTCATGATGTGCAACAACTGCAACAACAAATACCACACACACCAGTGAATGTTAGACGGTCAACAAGGCCAATTAGACCCCCACAAAGGTTTTCTCCCTCTTTGTATTCTATTTTACTTACTGATGCTGGTGAGCCTGAAAATTATGATGAAGCTGTGCAGGTGGATACTAAGATTCAGTGGGAGTCTGCAATGAAAGATGAAATGGACTCTTTGCTGAAAAATAAGACCTGGGGTTTGTGCAAGTTGCCTGCAGGTAAAAAAGCTTTACAGAATAAATGGGTTTACAGGTTGAAAGAAGAGGAAGGAGGTAAGAAAAGATTTAAGGCCAGGTTAGTTGTAAAAGGATTTGCACAGAAAAAGGGAATTGATTTTGATGAGATATTTTCTCCTGTTATTAAAATGACTTCTATTCGTACTGTTTTAAGTCTTGTGGCTACTGAAGATTTGCATTTAGAGCAGATGGATGTTAAAACAACTTTTCTTCATGGTGATTTGGATGAAGAAATATATATGGCTCAGCCACAGGGTTTTGAGGTCAAAGGTAAGGAGAACTTAGTGTACAAATTGAAGAAAAGTTTATATGGCTTGAAGCAAGCACCTCGGCAATGGTATCTGAAATTTGACAGTTTTATGCATGAGCATGGATATAATAGGTGTCATTCAGATTATTGTGTTTATTTTAAGAGGTTGGATGATGATAGCTACATTATTTTATGTTTATATGTTGATGATATGCTTATAACTGGGTCTAACATGGATCATATTAAGGGGCTGAAATGCCAATTAGCACATGCATTTGCTATGAAGGATTTGGGGGCAGCAAAACAAATCCTTGGTATGAAGATTTGCAGAGATAGGAAGAACAGAACATTGATGCTATCTCAAGCTGATTATGTTGAGAAGGTGTTGCAACGTTTCTCTATGGAGAATGCTAAAGCTATCAGCACACCTTTACCTGGTCATTTGAAATTGACTAAGGAGATGTGTCCCAAGACACAAAAAGAGGAGGATAAGATGTCCAAGGTACCCTATGCTTCAGCTGTAGGAAGTTTGATGTATGCTATGGTATGTATTAGGCCAGATATTGCACATGCAGTGGGAGTCGTTAGCAGGTATATGAGTCATCTAAGATTTGAGCATTGGAATGCTGTGAAGTGGATTCTCAGATATTTGAGAGGAACATCCAATAAGTGTTTACACTTTGGGGGCTCTACTACTGATTTACAGGGCTATGTTGACTCAGATTTGGCTGGGGATATTGATACCAGGCGGAGTACTACAGGTTATGTCTTTACTGTTGGTGGGGCAGCCGTGAGCTGGGTTTTTAGGCTACAGAAGATTAATGCTCTCTCCACTACAGAGGCAGAGTATGTTGCTGCTACAGAGGCAACCAAAGAGATGATATGGCTTTAGTTCTTCTTGGAAGAATTGGGACATCCTCAGAAGGATAATTATTTGTTCACAGATAGTCAGAGTGTCATTCATCTTGCTAAGAATTCAACTCTGCATTCTAAGACCAAACACATACAATTGCGGTACCATTTCATTCGGTCAGTTTTGGAGGATGGACAGTTAAAGCTGGAGAAGATACATACCAATGAAAATCTAGCAGATATGTTGACAAAGGTTGTAACAAGGGAGAAGCTGAACTCCTCTTCAGCTTCAGTTGGTCTTTTAGACTAAATGTGAATAAAAGAACAGAAGAGTTCAGGGTGGTTTGATCCAGTGGGAGCCCCATGCGGTAGTTGTATTGCTACAGGATCAGTCTCCAAGTGAGAAATTGTTAGATTGTGGTGACTGATCAGGAAAGTACTGTACATACTTCATAAATAGTGGGAAAATTTTTTTTTTGGGAAGTAGCCGACATATTATGGCCGACATGTAATAACCCTAAAGCGGTTTAATACTTGTATAAAAAGGGCTCAGGGTTGGGTATTTTTATATGTGGTGATACGAAATTGGTTCTTGCGGCGATATTGAGCTGTAAGGGATTACGGATTGTAATCAGGTTGTAATCACTGGATTGTAATAAGATCGGACTTGCTGTTTGGTGGACGTAGCCCAGGGATTGGGTGAACCACGTTAAATCTTGGTGCCTTGTGTTCATTTCTGTGTGTTCTATTATTTTCTGTTATTGGTTATATTTGCATGTAGTTTTTATTTCTGTCCGTGGTTTATCCTAACATGGATTTGGTTTGTATATTTCGATTGATTGAAAGAGATGTATTTATGGTAATGTGGCGACAGATGAGAGGGCCATCTGTAAGCCAATGCCAAAATGAGATAGACATCAATGGGCGATGAAAGGGAGTTTGGGCGGATATTGTATTTGGAAATTATCGTACAGTATGAGCATGAACTGTTTAACAAGATGCTTCAAAGAAATCTAGTATGTATGGACATTGTATGTATGGGCTAAGAAGAAAATTAAATTTGGAAAAAATAAGTACTATTTAATATTTTTAGTGTTGGAATGAAGCTTAGTATGAGATGTTTAAGCCATCTTTTGTGGGTGTACTACGCAATGTGAAATATGTTGCTTGGTAGCTAAGTATGATTTTTGAAGATGAAATATCTGGTTTTACCATGCATGTACATGGGTTCTGAGCACATTGTTTGTTAATCTCGAAGAGTAGATCTTAGCATTGAACTAATGTTTTTTTATGGGTTAGAGAACAAATAAACATTTGGTGTGGAAGAATATTTGAAAATGGAATTGGTTAATCTGTGTGGTGGTTTAGTTTTTATGGTTGAGAGAGGGTACATAAACCGAGATTAATGTCTAGTACGTTTTCTTTTCTTTTCTTCCAATTTTGTTTGGGTTCAGATACATATCCTTCATTTCATGAGCTCTTTCTTTTAAAGCTATTGAAGATTTTCTATATAATTTGTTTTTATAAAAGTAACATAAAAAATGATGTTGGTTTGAGGTACAAATTTATAATAGATTAGAAATCGATTAACACATCATTGGCTGTAATTAGTAAAATTGAGAAGCAATAGAAATCTAGCATCTATTATTTACCTCTATCAAAAACGATTTTACAAAAAGTAGTAAACTACTGGATGAGTCATATAACCATTTATAGACTAATTTAAAACTAATATAACAAGTCTTAATAGTTAAAACATGTCAAGTAGGCCAACGCCTACACTAATTAAACTTAACGATTGGGCTATTAGAGGAACCATAAATATAACCCTCTAGGCAAGCCAAACGAAGAGAAAAACGTCACCCAAAAATAATATCAATTATCCCTCTCTAGCCTCTTGGACAAGAGGATGTTAGCCCTTTTCTCATTGAGGAATTTAAACAGGTTCCTATTATCAACTTCATCCATCATCTTCTCGTTGAGCTCCTTCTCGTGAAATTATATAAAATGGAACGAAACATATTGGATGGTTATCATGTTAGAGTTTCATATTAATATTTACTTTTGAAGTAGATGCTGATTTTATTATTTATTTATTTTTTTGACACATTTTAAAATGTCACTCGTATAGGCATTCATGGATCCTACAAACAATATTGTTACTAGAGAGTTGTTTTATGATTGAATGTAAAATGGTTTTGAAGGACATCTGAGACCATTTAAGAAATGTTGTCTGACAAAATAAACATTTCTGCATAACCACAAATTAAAAACTTATTATGAGATGCGAAGAAGGCAACAACTATTAGAAATAAATAATCAATCAATGACTAAAATACAAGACAAGCCTTGACAATGAAGATCAAGGTGACTCAACCCAAATCTAGAACACACAAACTATAAAACTATATGTACACTTTGTGCAATATTAAAGCTAACAAATCCTTAAAACCCTTTTATTGAACCTCCATCCAATATGGTATGAGAGATTTATCCTCAATAATCTCCTTCAAGATTTTGCATTTCTTTGTTGGCTACTTTTTCCATCCTCAAACTTTTCAAATTTCATACTAGATCTCAATAAAATGTTGAGGAGAACTCCCCTCTCCTCAACCAATCAACCTTCTAATAATCTAACATCAGATCATCTTTTGACTTGCCCCATCATCATCAAAAACCCCTGCTTCACTACATGCGTAGGAAGAATCACCCACAACATTTTGAGACATGTAAGAAGAAACACCAATGACTATTCCCATGTGAAATACAAAACACCTATACCATTGCTATTGTAAGACACCTAGAATTTTTGTTTCATATTAGGATTTCTCTTCATTGATTCATTTGTCAAGCTAAAGTCTGTTGAGATAATGGGTGTTGCACACATTGCATAATATTGTTATTTTATTATTTTATTTCATTATGTAATGTTGTACCTAGATGGACGTGCAACATGTAAAGATTCCCATGGAATATTCTTGATGAGTTGTATTGTAACATTGTGATAATATTTGATGTAATTATTTAATATTGGGAGAAAGAATTAAATGCCCAATATTAAATGTGGGGTCAATGGGTTAGGTAGCACATGGTTTTAGCACATGGTTTATGTAATACCACTTAGTGGTTTTGTGGGACTTGCTACTATATAAGCAACCACAAGGGTAGTTGTTGTAGAGATAGAGAGAGTGAAAAGAAGACAAAAGGCAAGAGTCGAGCGGGACAAGGCTTGACAGGTTAGCCAAGGGAGCATTTGTGAAGGTTGAAAGCATGGCATGGGATGTGTGGATTCATGCATGTTCACATAGTTTGCTTGGTTGTGGCTATGGCCATGAAGGCTTCTATGGTTGTATGGCAATGGTATTTTTGCTGAATAATACATGATGATGGATGCTTTTGGAGGCTGGGTTTTTTCCCTCAATGAGGGTTTCCCAGGGTATATCTTGTGTCACAATTTTGTGGGTATGTTGTCTATTCTCTTGCATGTGGATTTTAATTCCATGTTTATTTTAGATCTATTATGGGTTATGTGGAAACGGTTATATTCTTTATTGCCAAGTTTCCTTACAAGTGGTATCAGAGCTATGGTTTTATTATTGTAACCCTAGATTGAATCCATGGGAATGCATGAGAGGATAAAAGAAAGGGCAAGATATATGAATGATTTATTGCAGATCTAAGGGTTTTGGATTTGTTGTTATGATGAGATGTTAAAATATTTGGGCATGTGAAATTGTTGGACAAAAGAGTTTTTTGGATGTTTCATTTAAATGAGGGTTTTGTGGGGTAGCATGCAGAAATGACCTCCTAGGTAAAAATAGACCTCACCATTGGATCCAGGTCGACATTTTCATAAAATTTGATATATAATATGTCCTAGTTTGGCCATGTTCAGAGGAAATGGAAGAGTTTTTTGGTTTCAGCCCATGATGGCCGTCAAATTTAATCCCGTCGGAATTTTCGTCACTGAAAAAATAAAAAAATAAAAAATCGTACTGAAAATGATAAAAAGACTGTCTTAGTAAAATGGCCATAACTTTCTCTCAGAATATCGGATTTCAGAGTTCTTACAGGCGTTGGAAAGCTAATTAAGAGCACTACAAGATGGCGTAGGTTTGGTTCTATGATTTTAAAAATTTGTCAGGTTTTAAGAGCCCTAAAGTCAGATGTTGTTTATTTTGAGCGCGGATTAGGGCATAACTTGGGCATACGGAGTTGGATTTTGGACTTCGAGTAGTCAACAAAAAGCTCTTGGAGAGCTCTACACATTGGTTCAAATTTGGTGCAGGTTTGGCATGATTTATTTGGTGATATATTTATCTGAACAGCTTATAGATATATTTTGACTATGGTAACATTGTGAGTTTATGGCATTGGAGATTTAAGATTTGATGTCATTGTATACTCAGTTCATATTGGTCTCATGATGATATGGTTATCAGTGTTTAGCTTGGATATGCATGATGACTTGTTGGATCTACAAGTTGTGCAGTGTTGTAAGCAGTCTATACTTACAAGTTGCATTTATAGCTTGGTTATGGGTTGTCTTTGCCCATTGATCTTTTATTATTGATGCATATTCAGATTGGTGGCTTGGTTTTGGGTTGTCTATGCCCTAAGTCACATGATTTTATCTTCATGTAGAAGGGATGAGATGTTGTTACCAGGGACAGTCATGGTGGAGGATTGTGGTTGACTATGCTGACAGGTTGGACATACTTTGAGAGCCAGATGCTCAGTTTATGGATGTGATCATGGTGTCATGGATTTTGGCATGACATGATTGGTTATACAGGTACATCCTTGATGTTCATTAGCTTGGATTTTCTTATTTGGTTATGGTGGTATATCTTCTTGGTTGAGGATCATGGTTATTTGGTTTCTTTTGAGGAGCTCATGATGTGCACTTTGAGTTCTTTGATGGTTTGATGTCTTGGTTGATTCTCATGGTTAGAGGATGGTTTTTCATCATAATGTCATGGATAGCTTGGATACATGGTTTAGTGGGAGCTTGTGACAGTGATGAGGTGACAGTGCAGGATTAGTTCCTGGTTTAGTTTGGATCTTCATATAGGAGATGGATTTTATGATGCCATCGGTGACTTGGTATCACAATTGAGTGGGAGTTGTTGGCATTGATATATTTATTGAGTGTTTGCAGATGTTGGAGGTTTGTCTTAGATCCTATTGTTGCAGAAGCGTCTTTGACATTTGCATGGTGCACTTGTTATCTTCATGGTGTATGAAGATGGTTAGATCTTGAGGACTCATGGAGTTCTTGGTTATCTTCATGGTATGTGGAGATGGTTCTTCTTGGTATGTGGAGATGGTTTTCTTCATGGTGTGTGGAGATGGTTGCATCTTGAGGACTCACAAGGTTCTTGGCAAAGGTGTGGTTTATGCTTTTATTTGGCATGTTATCTTTGGTGTGAGGATGGTTTCATTATTATGTCATGGTATACTCTTGATACACGTTTAGAGCTGTGACATGTTATGGTATGTTCATATGGAGCATGTTATCTCTTTAGTTGAGATGGTAAGATCATGTTGTCATGTTTATGTTCCTGAGGCCATGGTTGGAACTTTGACGTTGATCTTGGTTTAGTTTCTTGGTATTGAGTACACTGATCATAAGCTGGATACTTCATGATATTGCTATGTTGCATTTGGAGTTGGCATGGATTAATTGGTTACAGGTGCTCATGGATACTTAGAAACAATGGTGACGCTAATTTCTCTTGGATTAGAGAAGTATTTGTTGGGACGGTTGATGGTTTCAACAGGAAGTCCGAGGGGTAGTCACCTGATATGGACTTGAGAGGAGATTGTTCTTAGATGAGTCTTGGTTGGAGACTTGGGTATCTTGATGAGCATTCTCATTCCCCACTCTTGGTCTACTCGGCGGTTTGCTACTTGAGAGGTATAGCCCATTGTTTCTCTCAGTTGCATTATATTTATGCTTGTCTTTCATGGATATGGATCTTGAGCTATGGTACATGATTTAGTTCTGGAGGGTTCATTTGAGAGATGATTTAGCATTGGTTATCTCCATGTGCATATGTTGTTATGCTGGTTGAGTTTGGGAGATGGTTTTATATTGGGCATTTTCCTTGGTTTAGGAATGGTTTTATGAGTTTGATCTTCTTGTGAGAGGCTTAGATCCATGATGAGTTATATGGTATGGTTTGGGTGTTGTTGAGGCTTCTTGTTGGGGTTTTATGGAGGAGATCATACTTGCATAGTTCACATCTAGAGGTGTGTGTAGAAGGACATGATACAGGTTATGATTTGCATAGTTTCTCTAGTCTTGGTTATCTTCTTGGATGTTCAGTTTTGCTTACATTGGATTTGAGATTGGTTAGAGATTGTGATCATTGGTTTGTGCTCATGTTTTTCATGTGAGAGATGACATGGTTATTACTTTATCTCTTTCCTTTGTTGGTTGTGGAGAATTTGGGAGACTATTGGAGACTTGTTATGAGATTTGTTCTTGTAGGATATTAGTTTATATATTGCGGATGTCCTTGATACTACATGGACTCACTTCTTTGAGATGTTGTGAGTGGATTGGTTATAGATTTGACATTATCTTTTGCAGTGGGAGCTTCTTGGTATATATGTGGCAGGTATTGCTCTTGAGGCTTGTGATTGTAGGTTATAGATTGGATATGTCGGTGATATACGATTCACTTGTTATTAATGGTTAGATATTTTGTGGCATTATGCTCTAAAAGTATGCCTTTACGAATGAGTTACCAAGTCTTGGGGTTCACATAGACTTTCCCTTTAATAACATACAAAACATTACTAAGACTTTTTCCTTTCCCTTTTTATTGAATCAGAAATTGTTATAGTGATTAGTAAATATCACCCTTATTTTATCTATTTTTCATTAATTATTTTCTTAACCTAGACTAAATATTTTGATATTTTGTTGTCTATAATATATGTATCCCTATTTGGGTGGATTTTCTTGGCTTCTCCTTTCCCTAATTGAACTCTTTGGCACCAATCCAAAAATCCTCAAGGTTTTTATGTGTCGCTTGACTCTTTAGAAGTTTTGTGTAGAATTGAATCTTTTAAGGTATTTTAAGAAGATAATTAATTTTACTATTAGGTAGATGAGATACAAACACATATTATCTATTGGAGATTTTCCAATATATTGGAGTGGGATATAGCTGTGGAGTATTAGTACTTGATTAAGAATTATACATTTGAATTAATGTTTCTCTTTGTAATAGTGTAATGGTGTTTTGGTATAAGTAGTTGTAGCAAATCAAGTGTAGATTTGATGGCTCTATTAAATAGTATCAATTATGTCATGTTGCGAAGTCTTTTTGAAATTTAAAGGTTTTGACTACTCCAAAATGTTTTCTCCTAAAGTCAATATGGATCCATTCTTCTTGATCATATTACTTGATAAATTTTAGGCAATCCATTTTACAAATCAATTTAAAGATTGATTTATTGAATATTGATTATCATTTGCAATTGTATACAAAGAAAGTTCTCCACGATTTGTGTAGAACTCTTTCCACATTTTGAGGGTATAAATATTTTTGTAGAGGAAGAGACCATTAGTCATTGGGGGATCTAATGACCGATACAGTGTTGTTATATATCCTTGTGTCAATTACCACTTTTAAAAAGCCCCCAAAAATAACAACACAAGTACTAATAGTTGATAACACATGTATTATAGCCGATCAAACATGTTTCGAGCGAACGTTTTGAAATGACACTTCTTTACCACTTAGCACTCTATGACTTCTACAAAGAGCTTGTAAATACAACATGTCTAAACCTTAGCTTTAAGTTCTTCATTCACATACGAAGGTTTATCGAAAAAAATAACAAATTTCAATGTACTAATTAGGAGTTCTAGGTGCGTGAAGTTAGCTTAGATAGCTATTGGATCTCTTCCCCAATTATGATAAAGATCCTTACGATTTATATGATAAGATTAGTTTTTTATATTAATTTTCTTATCTCACATTATCCATCTAATCACATCTGATGTTTGATAGCATACAAATGACCTTATAATACCAGTCTTCTATGCACATAGTCTAATTATCAAAATGAATTCACCACCCATGATTTACAATAAATAACACACTGTAATAGAACATTTTAAAAGCAATAGTAAAACCACTAGAGAAAAAGTATTAAACAAATTACAAAATATTGACATTTTAAAATCTTTTGTAAGTGTGATGACAAAGACAACATGTGAATAATTTTGCAAATACCATCTACCCAATAAAACACCGTAAACAAAATTGTTGAATGCTCTATATTTTTTCTCGTAATCATGCTGCTCAAGATTGTTTTCCCTGTGTTTTAATTATAAAATAAAAATCCTTCAGAAAAATCTGTAAGACAAATCAGAAAAAAAAATTTGCTTATAATTATATTTTGAAATTTCAAACATCTATTAGAATATTACTTGATTTCTACCCCAAACATATTTTTCTAATACAAAATGATATTAAAAAACTCAATGAAAACATTTAACATATAAATGGACTATTACGCCATCCAAGAGCAATTAAGTGCACTTTGAATGAATTTAGTTGAATATATTGTTAAAAAAATTATATAAACCAGTGGACTGCAACATCGATCTTGACTACCGATTAAAAAAGACATCAATCTTGACTCGGGTACGAAACGTAAACAGCGCGTGGGGAAATACAACTGGTTTGCACCTACTCCAAACGTCGCCATTGATAAGGCCTAATTTGGGCTTGAACTTATCCTCTCTCACTTTCCCTCCTTTATATACCCCATTTCCACTCCTCGTAAAATACATCAACATTTTCTCTGATAGCAGTCCACAACCCAAATTTTTAGATCTACTTTCCCATCTTCAGAATTTTTTGATAGCTCGTTCTCAGATTAGTACTTGCAATGGAAGGACTGATACCACTTATCTACAGAGCCGTGGTTCGAAACAGGGGACACCAGTTTTACAGAAGTTTATCATTCGATTCGAGTGGAACATTTTCGAGAGGATCGTACACCATCTTGCCTGCTGATTCCCCCAGACCTGTTAATGCACACCATGGAATTCAGCTGCAAAATGATCGATTTACACCCATTAAAAATGTCTCTGGTTTGGCTACAGGGGAGAGAATAGCGAGCAATCCACATGATTAATAATAAGTCCTGTAAATGCCCATGTTTGATTCTGTAGCGTGTTTTGTGGTTGTGTGTTTTTCTGGTTCAGATATGCTCGATCTCAACTCAAACTAAAAACCTATAAGTGTAGATCGATGGAAATTTGTATAATATATTCTAGAGTACTTCATTAATTGCAAGAATATGGCATCCTTGTAAAGTCCATTTGGTGCATATGGAATGGTGTCTCCTTTGGGCATTTTGTTAAAAAAAATAAAAAACCGAAGGGCCTGTGCTCTATACATGCATCTATATTTTGTACAAATTTTTACTAGTGCCATTGCAACTACACCTACAAAATGTGTGTATTCGTTATGCTCTAATTAATGTCAATACCATGTTCTAAAAGCTTCCATTTTAGCATAGGAAAGGGTAGCAAAGTTTGATGGGTATGGTCATACACCTTGCAATTGCATTTTTCTTGAAATTTTATAGAACTTTTTTTAACAAAATGATGATCATTGATGATCATTGCAGTTGACAAGGCCACATTTCTTTGAGACATTTGGTGAAATATTTTATGTTCCTTGTCTATGCTTCCTTCTACAATTTGGGTTCATGTCTAGAAGAGCAGTTGTAACCACATGTGAAAAATTCCTTTGTCTATTATGCTTTGATGGATGTCCATATACTTCTCCAATTTTTTTAGCCTAAGGCTACTTTTCAAAATGAACTTCTGGTCATGTACACCCAATGTGGCAAATTCAAGATTGCACGTCATATGTTTAACACACTATCTTTCTCAAGAAATGTTATATCTTGGGAATCCATGATTGCAAAGTATGCACAAAATGAGTGTGCTAATTAGGCCTTGGAGCTTTTCTGTAAAATGCAGATACGTTGCTTGAAATTAAATTGGGTTATTATTACGACTCTTTTTCCACTGTGTAATTACTTATAATGATTAAACATAGATAGGAGATGCATTGTCATATTGTAAACATTGATCTTATACCAGATGTTATGGAGGGTTCAAGGAAGGATAATGTCTAGTTTTCCTAGCACAAAATCCACAAAACCCTTTTCAATTGATGTGAAGATCACAATTCATAACCAATATCTGGTAATTGAAGGGAAATGAGAGCACCCCAAAAATTCATCTTAGATCAGTATGCACATCTTGTATACAATAGTTCATTGAACAACTTCCAATAAGCAAATACAAGTGCATACTACTATGTCATAAAAGCATAAACAATCATAGTTGATTTCCCACAATTAAAACCTTAAAGGAAAGTGATTGCAATTTACCGATCTAAATAAATTTCAACAGCATTACAACATACAGATTATTATTCTATAATCATGAAACTAGAAGAATGAGATAGAATAAAGAACACAGATATACGTGGGGAAAACCTTTCTAGGTAAAAAACCCCACCCTCCAAACCATCAAGCTAATGTATTATTCATCAACAAGTTACAACACATTTTTAGCCTTCACATGGAGATTTACATCTTGCTCCATTCTAGAGAAAATCCAGCAGCATAACCCTGTGCAAATAACTTCTCATCACTCTCTCAATTCTCTACAACAATGCTTTGTACTTATAGAGTTCTCATACAAAAAGAAACAGTTTCTAAAGCATCTAGATTCGATGCATCTACAAATTATTTTAGAAACTTTCTTATGCACAACCCTTGCATAAAATAAAACATAAGAGAATAAATCACCAAAAAATAGAAGCTTTCTGTTTTTCTACTCCAAGTCTTTTCTTGTGGAAGAATCCAGCTTCATTTAGCAACTTTCCAAGAAAGCACAAATAAAGCAATAAAATGTGGTAAGGCTGAGTCACCTTATCCCAACAATCTCCCACTTGATGAAGACCTTACAAGATTCAAACTGATGAAACTATATCATCACAACCATCCATGAAACAACATAAATCATAACATATGCTCTCGTGCTCCAACTAGACACCTATCCAAATAACACAAGCATAAGATCCATGTGATAACAAAGGCTATACACACTACCGCCACTCCACTTAGCTCATCAGCTACACATAAGCATTAAAAACATCAACTTCTTAGCCCAACAAAACTATGAAGTCATCCTCTAGAAAACAAGATAAAACATCAGCTAGAACAACAACCAAACTGATTGGTCCAATCCAATTGATAAACCCACGAGATTGAAAATAGCATCCACAGTAAATGCTAACTCGTCCAATCACCCATACCTCAAAGGTATCCAAAACCATAAAACTCATGCCAACAACATAACCAACCCATAAACCAGAACCTCAAGCTCTATGTGCAAACCAATTGATGAAGACCAAACACATACAAGAACTCCCACTGCATGGGTAATGTCAAATTTGAAAAATCAATGGCATATTGAGTCTACTGATAACAACACAAAGAAAGTGTAACCCTGTAGTACCAAAGGATCATCCACAAAGATATGCAAATCCTATAGCAAAAACACTACAAGAAACATCTCTCTCATCCAATCTCCACAACTCTCCCATGTTCTCCACATCCAACAAAGAAAAGAGATAAATGAGCCACCATGTCATCACCAAAAAACAATGAAGTACAAGTGATAAAAAATGACCACAAAAGAGTGACCACATAGCTCCAACAAATCTTTAAAAACAATGTTATGTGAACCCAAACATCCAAGAAGATAACCAAGGCCAAAGAGTGAAAGTGCAAATCATAAGCATGTAGCATGTCCTTCTACAAATACTTCTAAATGTCAACTGTGCCATGTATGATCTCCTTCACAACCCCAATAGAAAAGCCACAACAACATCCAAAACTATTCAACCTCAAGAGGTCAAACATAACATGATATCATGAACCTACATGGATGTAAGCCTCTCAAAGAAGATCAAACAAATCCATTTCCCGTTTCAAGAAATCAGCCCACTACCATCTCCTATTTTCATCATAAATGAAAGTACACCTCACGGAGATAATCATGTTATCCATCTCTCACAATGAATCCTCCAGAACCATCTAATTGCAACTCAAGATCCATGAATATGAAAGAAAAGATAAATCACCTGAAAGTAACATTGGGCAATACCTCTCAAGTGATAAACTATTGAGTAGACCAAGAGCGGGGAATGAGAAAGCTTGTCCAAGATATGCAAGTCACCCTATTACTTATCCAAGAACAATCTCCTCATAGTTCTCTATTGAACTCACGTCCAACAAAGGTGTAGGCTGCTCAGACTTTCTATTGAAATCTCATCAAGAGTATACATCTCAACAACATGTCTCTCATCTCAAGAGAACTCTAGCCTCACCTAAGTCTCCAAGTATCCACAAGCACCTGTAATCTATCACTCCATGCAAAACTCCATTGTAACATAGCACTATCATGAAGTATCAAGCAAATTATCAAAGTACTCAATACCAAGAAACTAAAACAAGATCAATGTCAAAGCTCCAACCATGGAGTCAGGAACATAAACATGACATCATGATCTAAACCATCTTCTCAAAAGAGATAACATGCTTCATCAAAATTTTGACCAACACGAGCTTAATATCTAAAAAGGGCAAATGCCGCCCATTTAGATCTCTATTCAGCAAATGCCACCCATTTCATTATTTTCTCCATTCAACTTCAACGCACACGCAGGAGTTGAAGAACCAGAAGCTCTAAGTGAAAACCTAGATTTTCACGAAGTTCTATGCGGGTCTTATTGAAGAGACCTTTCTATTGGTCTATCAATGATTACTACCCTTCTTCCCGAGAGCTTCGTGGGGGACCACCCTAGGGGGTTTACTGCATAAGGCTCCTCTAGAGGGCTCCAGCTCCCAGTGAATAAAAGGTGCTCAGCTCCGCACAACATAGGGATTAGCACACTTTCGAGAAGAACATGGAGTAGTAAAAGATCCGGCATGCAAGACACAACGATCATGATAAATTTGCAAATTGGAAATACTATAACATACTCTTCCCCATAACTTTCTATACTGGAGGTAAGCTTTTGGAAATATTAAACATCAAGTGTTGTCCTCTTGTTTACTTAGAGATTTTAGGTCTTCATTCTTTGTGTTTTTACCTAGTTAAAGGTTTCTTAAACCAATTCACTTCACTACACCAACTAGCCCGATGCATAATGGAAATACAAACAAAGCATAGAAATTAATACATTATACCAAAACATAACTATGTTTGAGATGATATCCATTATAGCCTAAAAATAATTGTAATACATTGAGGCCTTGAGCCCTAAGATTCAATACACAATGAATCTTTGAAGATTTATAAAAACCATTGATTATATAAACCTAGTATGGACTCCATGATATGGTGTTCTTTGATATTGTATCTCCTTGGCCCCTTATTGTTCAAATGAACATTTTAACTTATGATGGCATTGCATGAATTCATAATATGCTTCAACTTATGTACTTTATGCGGCAACAAAATTCCATCCTATGTATTCATGCTACCATAATATCATAATTATAAATTTAAAATGAAATATAATGCTATAGCAATATTATTAAACTTGGAGAACATTAAATACTTACAAATTTCATAGAAATATAGAAAACTAGTCAAGTAATTAAATGAATTAAATTTTGTAATCAACTCCAAAAGTCAAGAAGGAATTATTATGATAGACAAATACTATTTTTTCATGGTATGAGAAAATGGTTTGTTTAGATGAGTGTGTCATGATCTTTGTGATTACAAAATAAAACCCATGTGAAAATTATACTTAGAGTTGAGATGTGAGCATCTATTGATGACTCCTACCTATTCACTAATGTGTTTGTGACTTATAACAACTACCTAACAATGTTTGAAGAGGTTGCTAGATAGGGGATATATTTTTGTTCAAAGTTTAAAGTGATTTAATTCAATGTTAGTGATCAAAGATCAAAACAACAAGCATCCATGTAGTGTTCCTATGATGATGTAATGCTAATGTTCTAGTTATGCTCTCTACATGCATGCATGACCAATACTAACAACCTTTGTATGACTATCCAATTCTCCTCTATGCTCATGTTAAAATGATCTATGTTATTACAAAATAAAACCAATATGAAAAATTGCACATAGAGTTGAGGATGTGAACTTCTCTTCTTGATGCTTCTATGATCTATTCACCAATGTTTTTTTGGCATGTAACAATTGGCCAATAATGTTTAAAAATATTATTGAAGAGTTTTCTAGTTAGGGAGTATGTTTTTTGCTAAACCTTAAAGTGGGCTGATTCAATAGAAATGAAAAATATCAAATACTATCAAAATCCATGTAGTGTGCCTATGATGATGCAATGCTAAAACTCTAGCTATGCCCTCTATACTATATCAATATTACTCTTGAATTTCTACTTAGCTAATAATAATGAATTTGGGCATATCATTTAAAGCATCATCTTAGGATACAGTTTAAAATAATTTTTATTTTAGCAACCCATAGTAGTTAGTAGGAAAGATGGAATATGGGTCAAACTTAAATTTGGAGATGTGAATGCAAGTGATTCAAATGAGTAATGAAAATAACATGGGTCAATTTTGCATCTGTGAACCAAAACTTCGGTGATGTTTGATAGAGATTGGAAGATTAGAGCTAGACCTTTTGGATGTATACATGTAAATGAAGTTGGGTTGATATTATTTACCAACTTCCATGCAAAAATCACCTACTTTAAATCTAATCAATTTACAAAACAACCTGATTAAAATGATGTTAAAACATGTTAAATTTTGGGACTCTAATTTGTGTATCAAAGTTGGATGAGTTACCTTGGCATCGATGAATCAAAACTAAGGTGATGAATAATAGAAATTCCAAAACTAGATCTAGACCTATAGGATTCACACATATAAATGAAACTAAAATAAGATTATTCACCAAGTTTCATACAAAAATATATCAACATATATGGTCATATATATATGAAAACAACTTGATCAAAATGTCACCAAACCAAGAAATGAAAAAGGCATGGGTATGCAATTAAGGGCAGTTTAGATCAGTGTATCATTTTTTCCCTTTTTGTTGATTAGAACAAATCCATTGGAGAAGTAAGTACATTGATAAGCAAAGCATCTAGGTATAGGTGTTTAAGTTGATCAACTCATTCACATGTGAAACTTGAGATGTCAGCATCCCCATGAAAGAGAGATGGTTGTCTTTAAGATAATAATGGAGGTCAATCCTCTAGGTGAATGATTGAATGGCTCTGAAACTTTTTCATTGGGACATCTTTTCTCCATTCATGCATCCACACCCAAATAGACAAGAACTATTCCTCATTATTAGGACCGCTTGTCTTAATTCCTAAATCTAGACCCAAGTCGACCTAAATTGATTGCATTAATTATACTGTCTCCTCCATCATATATGATATAATTTGAAAATCACAAGGCATTTAGCCAGTCCCATATCATCTTCACATGCTTATCATATTTTCTTCCAAATCGACAGACCACTTCACAGCACATGGAAGTAATGGAAGTCTCAAAAAAAACTCTTACAGACCTCTTTATTCAATCCAGATTAAGCCCACATGCATTAAATGTAAAGGTATGGAAGCCCATCAGCATTGATGGAACATAAAACAAAACTTGTATATCATATTTGAGAGACAAATGTTGTTAACTTATTACAGTGAGGAATAGAGAGACAAAGAATGTTCCATGCTTAAGGAAAAAAAGGTTATGTTTGGAAATCTCAACACATAGAAGATTAATAAATGAAACACACTGATTGTATTTCTTTTGAACAGAAGTATCACAAATTGACATTGGGACAATAGCTCACAATGGCATTGTAACTATGCTTGAAATCTGACCCTTGTTTGAAGTAACTTACAAGACCATAAAATATGGGTCCTTATCTATAGATAACACATATGACTCTCTTATACACATTGTCTCAATTTTTTTTTTACTATAGGGCAATTCTATAAGGTGAAAAGATGGTGCAAGCTGTGATTAAGAGTAATATTATTTGCATTGATTTGATTACATTTAAGGTAATACCTCATTGTGAATAGGGGGTTTTCTCTGAGTAGGAGTGTAGTCCATTCTTGTAATCTCTCCATTATCATCATAATCAGTTGATTTTGTTGAATGTGAGTTGAAGACTATTTGAAACTTTTCTTGAGAAAGTGGACTTGCTGGGCTAAGTCTCTCACTGTTGGTGTAAATAAGTATTTACTTATTACACTTACTTAAGTTTTACTTAGGTTAATGCATTATTTAATTATTTTGCATTATTTTATTATTATTTTAGGTGAGACACTTAGGAGTTTGTGAACTCTAATTGAGTTACGCAACTCTAATTAGGCACATGGTGTCTACAACACAGGAGTATGCATCATTCACTTGATTTCCGCACGACACCATTGTAGTCTTATCCTCACATCATCGCACTTATTCCCGTGCTTAATAGAGGATAATCCATATCTGGTGGACATGTGCCTGGTTGTACGACATGTCATGGTGCTAACTTCTAGGCATTCTAGAAGCTCTCCTGAGGCCTTTATATTCAGGCACTCCTAGTGTACTCATAATATGTTGGTTTTATCCATTATTGAATGAATATCATCATTCTGATCATACTCTGCCTATTTTGGTCTACTGTGTGCTATTGTTGAGTTCTTTTGTTCTTGGGTGAATTCTGGCCTAAGCCAAATTCTTACACTCACTATTTGAATCTAGAATGACATTTTTAGAAGCAAGAGTTCTACCAGACATCTTCTTGGAGGAGACCTTTAGCATTGCTGGCCTCTTGTGTAATGTTCTGAGAAGGTTGCTCATAAACAATTTCAAAGATGTTCTCATGTGTTGTTTTTCATTCGTCTGTTAAGATAAAATGAAATGACTATTATCAATAGGTGTGAAATTTCAACTCTAATCCTAACCCTAATCTTAATGAAATGAAATGACTATTATCAATAGGTGTGAAATTTCAACCTAACCCTAACCCTAATCCTAATCTTAATGATTTAGTATGAAATGAAATAGAAGTTTGAAATAAGAATTAGAAAAGAAAAACTGATCTAAAGATAACATTGTTATATAATACCTCTAAGTTGGATTTGTCCTCTCCATTAACCACTTGTATTGCCCTAGTTGTCCAAATGGAAGAAGCTTGTTTCTCTGCAGCAAGAAATAACAGTTGTCCATCATATTTTGTTACCAACTAGCCTCAAAAACCCTACTTACCTAAAGAAGACATAAAACACCCATAAACAAATAAGAATATGCAGTATTACGGTCAGATCAGAAGAAAAAGAACAAGCTTGAACTATGAAGTATAGTTTGGTGATCATAATTGAGAATCGGTAGACAAGCATAATTCAAGCTTAAATATTGAAGATTCAGACTGTAGAGCTTTAAAACAAAGAGAATATAATACCAGTTCATTCAAGTTATTATAATGTTAATTATAGATTGTTTTTAAATTAAATTTTGTTAGTTTCTTTATCAAATTTTTAGATAATATTCTATGATCTATCATCAAGATGAAGAAGAATTAATAGAATAAACAATGATGATAGATCATAGAATATAATCTGAAATATTAATACAAAAACAAATACACAATTGAATCTAAAAGAAATCTACAATTAATTCATAGATTGTAGAAAATCAATACATTTTGTTTAATATTCATAGTGCTAAGCACTGAGTCTTTGGATTACACACCAAACAACATACAACCACATATTTAAAATCTTGTTTATATATACATATAACTTAAGTTTTTATAAATGGATAATTTTGTCAAATTTCACACACCCCAGAGAGAGTAATGTGCAAACTTTATCTCATAAGAGCTATGATAGAATATTATGATGTCTATCTAATTCATACATTTGACCCCATGGATGGAGCTTATAGAACTAGTTTGAGTTTTGAGTCATGAGCTTCTTACAAATCTATACAGAAGCCCTAATTTGTTTGTTCTCTTTTACTTGGTCTAGGTTTACATATACTTCTGCTTACATCCAAACTCTAAATGTTAATCCTGTCTCTTGTCTAGTAATATCCTCTTTGGATGATGCTTAAAGAAATATTGCAGAACCAACTTAGTGGTGCTTAGGACCGTGGGTTTGGGGTCCACTATAATCAACATTAAAATTAGGCTTCCCATACATCTGAGGAGTATGTGCACTTGAGTAGGTGATTTAGTCATCTCATTTGAAGCCAAATGTTTCCCTTCATTTTGTGAAGATTTATGATTTAAATTGGCACCTGTCAACTCATCGTCAAACCTAATCTTGGAGGCTTGTGCATGGCTACCCTCAGGTGACTTATTGTTGCTACAACCCACTTTCTTCTCTCTCAATGCTTCTCCTTCCACTAATAGTTTTCTGCTCCTTAATGCCTGCCATGACAAACATATCATGAATCAGATAAGATTGTACCAAAAAAACAAAAAGAACCAGATTACAATATATGCTACACGAATCTAAGGTTGTATCAAACACAATGTTTGACTTCATTTTGTTTTATAGAAGTCTTATATATAGTCACCCATGACTTAAAGAGGAGAAGACCCTTGTACCCATCTAGAAAGATAAGAGAGCTTTATATCATATAAATACCTTGTGCTTCCCAAAGGAGGTAAGGAATGATTCATCGATTGTAGAAGTAGCTAGATGGTCCATTTGTAATGGTTTCTTTATACTTTGATCTGCAAGAGAAGAGACCCAAGTTAGCAATTTATCATTGTAGGCTAAATTCTTCATCAGTTTCAGATATGCTTACTGCTGGTTACGATAAGATAAGTTATGCTAGAGGATCCATTTCTTGAAGGATTCCAACTAAGACAGTATTGTAACTTCTTCATCAGTTCATACATGCTTACTATCAGTTTCTATAACATAAGTTATGCAAGGATCTATTTTAAGGAAGATTTCAACTATGATGTTACAAGATTTTCATCAGTTTCAGATATACTTACCATTTCTTTCTGTCGTTTCTTGATTTAATTGTGTATGTTTATTTCCATCAACATTCAGATCTTATTCAATGATCCAACATCAGAACTTTACAGATTTCATCTTTCTACTTATGAACTCTTGAAGATCCTGATGTTGGATCAATAGATATGATCTAAGATGTCCATACAAATAAACATAGTCCATAAACAACACAAAGAAATATTATAGATTGTAGAAATCTCATATAGCTAACACTTCTTATCAATGACTACAATATAAATTATACTAGAAGATCCATTTCTATAAAGATTTCAACAAAGACCATACCATCACTTCTAGATATGCTTACTATCACTTGCTACAACATGAATTATGCATAGATGACTCGCTTCTTGAAAGATTTCAAACTTGACAATATTACAACTTAGGCATTAGATTACCTTAACTATAGGCTTGTATCAAGCTGCATGATATTAAAAGAAGTCCCAAGAGAACTAAAGCCATGGACTTGAACCCCATCACTAAGTGATTACACAAGTTTAGCCCATCCTTAATCATTTCCATAACAATGCCTTACCTTGACTTGCCAAGTGTTTGGCCACTCTAGATGTACCAAAAAAGGCTTAACTATTTGGGAGTTTAGGCCTCCATTATTATCTTAAGCCATATGTGTTGTCACTTAGGTTTGCACCCTTTTCCAAAGCCTATGCGTGAGGACAACCTAGTGAAACATGGAAACAACCTCCAAGCTATGGGACTTGAACTATGAGGTTGAGTCTCCGGAGAAGGCCGGCTTCCTCTTACTATCAGGATGCACCTAACTACTCTTAGAGAGGAAAAGGGAGAAGGAGAGCATGGAAGCAAATCTACCTAATCTAATCTAAAGAGGTGATGCACCAAAATAGAGTGTTCAGACCAATCTCTACCCATATATGCACTATTGAACCAGAAGAAATTAAGGATATACACATTCATACTTGCTTTAATCTAATAATCACATGTAGATCAGGAAACCAAGATGAGTGATACAAGGAAAAAGAGATTCACTTATGTTATCATTCATAGGCCAAGGAGATACAGTCATGCAGATTACGAATTTCCACAAAACACTAGTGGAGGCAAAGAGTTCTTGCACTTCACACCAATGGCTGAAGGAGATAAGGCAGAAATCATATAGTTTAGAGGCAAATGGAATTTTACACTGGAATTGCAGAGCAACAACAGAGAACAACAGAGAATGATCCACCTAAACAAAATCTACAAAAAATGCCTTTATAGTGCAGGCATAACTAAGATGTCCTCTAACTGTAGTTATTCTAAAACCATTGCATTGAAGTCTTGCAGAGAACAATCATGGAGAAAATCTGATCTGGGTACAGATCCAAATGCAATGATATCTGATCTTTTGTGTCAAAATTGTCTTGAGAAGATAGAAACGACACCATAACTGTGCTTTGACCAAGTAGATGGATTGGATTGGAGGTGGAGTGTTCCTCCCTCATTCAGCATTTATTCTGGGTTGGTTGGGATCGATCATAAATACCAAATCGTGCAAAAAACTTGACCTCTTATCACTTTTGGTGCATGAATCGGCAGAGTCAGCAAGTCAACCTGTCTTTGGCACCGGGATGAGCCACGTGGACTAATGAGTTTATTTCCTTTTGCCACCTCGCGGGGTCCTCCTAAGTTGACCATGCCTTTCTCTAACTGTGCCATCCTCCTAAAACCCTGACCACGATGGCTACAACATAACTGCCAGCCCTTAACTGCCAATCATGGCCAGGCCTACAGAGACACGTGTCCTCTAGGTGCTATGTCGCTATGCATAATGTTCTCATAGCTTTCCATAGCGAGATAGGACCCAGCGTTGATTTCTTTAGATCTGATGATCGTGAAGACTCGTCGTATACTGTGCTATCTCCTTAAGACCTCTGGGCCCACGGACCACTTGGCATCTAACTCAGAAACTGTACCACATTGGACAACACTTGGCATCTAACTAGCAATTCATAGAGAAACTAGTCCCACAAAGACATGTGGCATCAAAGCCTTATGTCGCTATGGAAAAACAACGTGCAACTTTCCATAGAGAGATAATGCCAATCATGGATCAAATTCACATCTACAGTGCTCAAAACTCTACATAACTGTAAGCCAACTCAGCTGGACTGACCAATGAGATGCTCCCTATCGTACTCTAACTTGGCTAATAGTTGCCATAGAAGACAAGCCACCTGTTGATACCTTCTGAGAAAGTGGGCCCATGACGTCAACTATGCCACACATCACCGAGGCATTATGTCGCTATGGGTATATATCATGCAACTTCCCATAGCGTGATAATTCCTATCGTAGATTTCCTTAATCTGGTGGCGAGCAAGATGGGTCTATCATGTCAGTGTGTTAACTAATAAGAACTGGCCACGTGCCAACTGTCTGACAAATCTTTGTTTGTGGTTTTTCGAGGGAATTAGGACCCACACCTACCTGATGTCGTCATAGTATCATTTCCAACTGGGCGCTATGTCACTAATGGCAAGAAGCATGGATTTTTTGATAGCGCCATAGCGCCCACCATGGATGGAACAAAACCCAGCGCTGGAGAAACAAAAAGGAGGGGAGGACCCACCTAACACGCGACAGAAGGGCGCTATGTTGCTAGCGCAAAATGACATGCAATTTTCAATAGCAACATAGCGCCAACCGTGGATCTATCTCGATCAGATGATGAGGAACTTGCGGGCTCGCGGAGACAAATCATAAGGTTTGATCATCTAATTTTTTCAATAATCTAGGATGTTTAAAATAATATTAAACTATAGAGGTGACCGTTGGGTGGGGTTTGCATTTGAATTCAAATTTTGGTTGGGGCACAAAAATAAACAACATTTTTGGCGACTCACAGGGGATGCGAGCCTGCTACGCATATGACTAGTGGCCTGAAGAATCCATTGGGCTACAGAGTCAAGAAAAGAAATGGATCCTATGAATACTATGAAACCCTAACCCTACCTCTAAGAGGGAAACCCTGAAACCCCTGTCTTCCCAACTGGAAACAAAGACCAAAACTTCCTTCTGCAACCTTCAAAATTTTGAAAACTGGCTATCTAACAAAGAGACAACCTGTGCTCATGCACTTCTTGGAAAGCAAGAAGCCAACAGAAAGAAAAATACTCTAATATGTACATGGAACCTCAAACCCTGTCAGAAACATGGCTTAAGATAAATCCCATTGACTAGGATAGACAGAATCTCACCATCAGACTTGCTTAACTGGAAAGCATTGGCCTGCTTGCAACTAATAATTAGATAGGGGCCACTCCATAATGCATCAAACTTTGAGTGTCTTCCTGGTTTTGCCCTATCTGCATCCCATTTTAGAACCAAATCTCCCTCCCTGAAGATCCTAACCCTAGCCTTTTTGTCAAAACTCTTCTTTACTTGCTGCTAGTGTGTCTCTAGGGTCTGCATAGCTTTATTTCTCTTTTCTTCCAGCTCTATCAGCTCTGCCTTTCTCAATATCATGACATCATCTTCAATCAACTCCAGCTAATGAGCTAGCTCCATGGATGGAAATTCCAATGAAATTGGAAGCCTTGCTTCTCTACCATATACTAGCACAAATGGTGAATTCCCTATTGATCTTTTAGGTGTTATCCTGTCAGCCCACAATGTTGTCCTCAGCTTTTTATGCCAACACCTCTGGTTATCTTCTATTGTCCTTTTCATGATCCTGGTCAGGTTCTTGGTAGAGGACTCAGCCAAACCATTACCCTGAGGATAGTAATTTGAGGATGTGCTCAAATAGATATTATGATCCACTGCCCATGCACAAATCTAAGCTCCAATAAAAGACTTTGCATTATCTGAAATAATAGTTGAAGGGGCACCAAACTTGGTCACAATTCCATCAAGGAACTCAACAACTAAAGATTCAGTGGCATCCTTCAATGCAATTGCCTCTGTCCATGTGGTGAAATAATCTGTAGCAGCTAAAATCCATTTGTGACTTGAACTAGAAGGGGGATTGATAGGGCCTATGAAATCCAATCCCCACTGAGAAAAAGGTTGATCCACCTGAATAGGATGAAGGGAAAGAGCTGCAAGCTTCTATTTGCCAAAGAAGAAGGCACATTTCTCACACTTCCTCACATACCTATGACAATCATGAAACAAGGATGGCCAAAATTAATCAGTCCTCATGATCTTCATTGCAGTTGTCCTTGCTGAGAAATGACTGCCATTAGGACCATCATGAAGTTCTTTGATCATTCTTTCAACTTGGTCTATATCAAGGCATCTTAATAGGGCTCCATTGAAATCTCTTCTAAACAAGATACCATCAACTATGACATAAGGAATTGACTTCAATCTATACTGTCTCCTTTTAGTTCTATCTAATCCCAGAGGGTATCCATTGCCTAGCAAGAAATTCTTCATGTCATCCATCCAACTCCTTGGGTCACCATTTCTTACCTCTTGTTGCTCTGTTAGTATCATAGCAGCTTCCTCATCAGGTTCCTTAGATGATAACATCTGTTTACACAACCCCCTCCCTCTTACCAGCTTGGTGATTTGGATGTCAACATCATATTCCATCACTTTAGTAATCCAACCAGCTCTTTTCTCACTAATATCTTTGCTCAAAAGGAAATCTTTCACACTGGCATGGGGTACTAACAAATGAATTTTATTATGAGACAGGAGGTGTCTAAATTTTTTCAAAGCTCTGATGACTTCAAGGGCTTGTTTCTCTACATAGTTGTACTTATCTTCATATTCTTTAAGCCTTTCACTAAAGAAAGCTATGGGTTGCTCTTCATTCTTGTCATTTGTTTAAGTCAAGATAGAAGAAATACTTGACTCACCACCTAAGGTATAAAGAATGAAATCCTCCTCAAAATTTGGATTCATGAGAGTAGGGGCTGAGGCTATGGATGTCGTAATCTCTTCAAAATTTTCCTTCCCTTCCTTGGTCCATGCAAAGACCATACCTTTCTTGAGCATAGCTGTAAGAGGTTTCACCATGGTAGCAAGATTAGGGATAAATCTTCTCACAAAATTTATCCTACCTAAGAAACTTTATAGCCCTTTCTTGTGTTTAGGAAGAGGGAGGGCAAGTATTGCTTTTGTTCTCTCTGGATCAATGGTTAAGCCATCCTCAGATACAATATGTCCTAATAATTTTCCTTGGTTAGTAGAAAAGATACACTTTCTTGGGTTAAGGGAAACCCCAAACTCTCTGCATCTTAGGAATACCTGTCTTAGATGATCAAAATGATCCTCCACATTCTTAGAATGCATTGTAATATCATCAAGGTAAACCAAGACAAACTTATCAATCAATATTTTGAAGGCCATCTCCATTGCCTTTTGAAATGCAGTACCTACATTGGTTAGCCCAAATGGCATCTTACAATAAGCATAGGTACCCCATTTAGTGGTAAATGCAGTCTTGTACCTATTAGACTCTTTAACCAGCACTTGATTGTAGCCAGAAAATCCATCAAGAAATGAAAATCTCTTTGAACCATTGACCTTGGACAAAATCTTCTCCATAGAAGGGAGAGGATGGTGATCTTTAAGGGAAGCTTGGTTAAGGTCCCTAAAGTCCACACACAATCTAATTTCTTTGTTCTTCTTCCTAACAGGGACAAGGTTTGCTACCCATGATGAGTGTTTGATGGGAAAAATTATGTTGGCCTCAATCAACTTGGATAGCTCTTTTCTCATTAGGGGTTCAATCTTGGGATTCACTGGCCTCTATTTTTGTCTTACTGGTTTTACATCATTAATTAAATCTATGGTATGCTGAAATAACCTTGGGTCAAAACCTTTTAAATCATCATATGTCTAGGCAAATGTATCATTAAACACTTGACATAGATGAATAAAATTTTCTTGCTCAATTTCAGAACATACCTTCCCCATGTTTAAGGATTTTCCATCAGCAACCATGAATGGAATATGATCATCTTCATCAGTAGCTAGGTTCATGGCCCTACCTCTTGCTTGGTCGTCAGGATTAAAAATACTCTCTAGAGTAATGAGACCCTTAGGCAGCTTGTTAGAACTAAGATGAATGATCTTATCACCATACTGATCCTATAGCCTTGACTAATTTCTCTCTGAGAATTCTGGCTCATTTTGCAAGAAGCTCACAATTTGTTCATCAGACTCAAACACTTGCCAATGGATGTTGTTATTAGGGATAGCAGGCCTTACCACCACTCTGATTTGTTGCTTCTTCTCCTCCTCAAGATTCCCTGGCACATCATAAGATGCACCTAGTGTTGCAAGTCTATCAGCATGTCTATTTTCCTTTCTAGGGATGCTTTGAATATTAAATGCATTAAAACCTTCAAGAAAATCCCATACCCTATGTTTATAAGACTTGAGCAAACCATTCTTAGTGGTATTCTGATTTCTCACTTGATTAACCACCAACTCACTATCCCCATACACCCTTAACGCTTGGATTCTTCTTTTTTGAGCAAGTAGGAGACTTTGAATCAAGGATTCGTACTCGGCTACATTGTTAGTGCAACTGAATTGGAGCCTAAAGGAGAAGTAATATCTTACTTGTTCGAGAGAAACCAACATCACACTAGCTCCTGACCCATTTTTATTCCTTGATCCATCAAAGTACATACTCCATATCCCACTCACATCTTCTTTGGTACCCACAAGATTGGGAACTAGAGCATCTTTCTCCAATATACAATATGTACTGAGACTTGTCTCAAGGGTTTCTAATGTAGAATCAAATTGATGTGCATTAGCCCATTCATCCAAGAAAAAATCAAGTATCTCTGCTAGGGAAGTGGTGGGCTCACTCACTATGTCATTATCATCCATCTCTAGGATAGGGCAATTCATGTTGATGGAATTAGGGGTGTAGGTTTTAGTATGATGGAGGGCTTGAGGCTCGGCTCTAATTGAAGCATTGGCTCCATATCTCTTCTTGAAAGACATATATGACCAATCAGAAGATATAAAACCACCTATTTGGGCAGTGAAGTCCCTTGACAGACAGATGGCAAAATATGGCTTGACCTCAGCAACAGAGATATCTTGGGTCACAGTATAACCAGGGCATGCATGTAAGGCCATCTCCACATTCCTAAGGATCCCTATAGTCTTGATAGTACTACTATCCAACTGTAATACATCCCTAACAATGGGCTCATATTTGATTCCTAAAGCATCAGCGACACACCTAGGCATCACTAAACTGCTAGCCCTTGAATCAATCATGCAATTATGGACCAGCTTGCTCCCTATAATTAGAGAAATATAGAATGGAGGAGGTCTAACCTTTTTACTTGTTTCTACCTCCCTTGATGGTTGTACTAGGCTTGTGGCACTTTCCATGCTGAGTGGTTGATCCTTTGGTTCAATTCTTTCCAATTCTTGCTGCAGCAACCTTTTTTGCATAGGTATAGTAGCAACAGCATCCCACATGGAGATATTCATGTTTGTCTTCTTCATTTTCTCTACCACACTGAATGGCATAGCAGGTGTCTTGGTAGAAGCTTTGGGAGCTGCAATTGTATGAGGTTGAGATGGAGTAACCTAAGGATCACCTGCATCCTTTCTGCCATGATTTTTCCTTTGTTACTGAAAGGTACTTGATTGATTATTTGTTGCTTGCTCATGAGATATTGCATTAGAAGTTGAGGCCTAATTGGGAGGAGGAGGGACAACATCTTCCATAGCTCTTCTTTTGCTTCTAGTGTTCTCAGCAATGGAATCCTGGTTTACATTACAATGCTCCTCCATCTGATGATTTATAAAAGAGCAATCACCCTGTCTTTGCATATCTGAGGCATCTTTAAATTAGTCTTCCTTGTATGATTGTTTTGCTACAGGTTCTTGGACTGTCAAAGCCATAAAAGATTCAGCCTTCTGACACATACAATAAGCATAGGAGTAGTTACAAGAGGGGCAAAAATCTTGATCTTGAGCCATATTGTTTTGAGGGACTATGGCCCTACTTTGGTTTACATTTGATTTGAAGCATGGCCACCCTGTCTACTCTGATCAAAAGAATTGTTCCAATGGTTAGGATTTGGAGGCCTACCACTTCTTGAAGTTTGATATTGCAATTGATGAGCTTTACTACCTTGAGCTTGTCTTTCTAAAGTCACCACCTTGTTGCTCATCTTCTGCATCACAGAGAAGCTGTCCTCTAGCTTCTTCTCTTGGCCTTGCAATCTCTTATCTATGCTTTGCATCATAGATTGCATCATTTCATTGATTTCATCTATCCCATTTGAAGATGTGGAAGCTTGACGGACTGGGACAAGGGATTGTGATGTAGAAGTTTTGGGAAGAGGAGCCATTGTTGGTTGATGATTTGGAACATCAGGGAAGAAAGGCACAGGAGGCCTTGGAGCTAGTTTACCTCCTTGTATTAGGATGTTCTCTGATTTTATTGCTATGTCATAAGCATTAGGCAAGGTATCTCCACCCATTGTTTGGATTGTAGTGGCAATATCACTGTTAAAAGCTCTAAGGTGATGCAAGAAGGCATTACCAGGGGTAGGCTTCACTGAAGTAGGTATTCTATCCCATGTATTTTGAAATCTATAATTAAAATCAGTCATACATTCATGAGGGGCTCTTTTTATAGTAGTCAACTACTCTAAAAGTGACAAATAGTCACTTTTATCCTCAAAATGTTTGCACAATCTTGCTCCTAATCCATCCCAATCTGTTATAGAACCATGAACTAAACCTCTATACCATTTTAGTTCTTTTCCTTTCAAGGATGAGGCTAGGAGCCTAACTACAACATCATCCTCTGTAATATCATGGATATTGCAGACATTTGCAACCTCTTGAATGTGTTTTGAGGGGGAGATAGAATTTTCGCCAATGAACTCTGGTATACTTTTGAGGGCATCTACTGGTATGTCATGTCTTTGGGCTAATAAGAGAGGGCTCCCACCATTAAAGGTGGCAAAAGTATGAGCTATAGGCAATGCCATATAGACAAGTGATCTATTGATATGTATTGATGGTAGTCTAGGCTAAGATCTAACAACAGGAGGAGTAGAGATAGATCTTGTAGGTTTATTTTTTGCTATTACACTCCTCACTGGTGATAAAGATATTCTAGTCCTCCTTCTTCTAGGATTTGAAAATGAAAGCTCTTGATACTAAAACTTACCTCTAGAAGATGCCCTTGTTTCAGCTTTGGGCATGAATCACTGCAACTTTGGTCTGGAACCAGATGTGTATTTGAAGCTCAAAGTTGCCAAGTACTTTGAAGAATGAGTCTCTTGAAGGCTTAAACACTGAAGCCAGTACTATCTCCTCAGTATTGATCTTGAAATCTTCTCTTTTGACACCAGTAGGCTTGAAATTTTTTGAAAGATTTTAGGTCCCATCGGGCGTGCCAAAAACTATTGTCACTTAGGTTTGCACCCTTGTCTAAAGCCTATGTGTGAGGAAAACCTAGTGAAACATGGAAACAACCTCCAAGCTATGGGACTTGAACTGTGAGGTTGAGTCTCTAAAGAAGGCCAGCTTCCTCTTACTATCAGGATGCACCTAACTACTCTTGGAGAGGAAAAGGGAGAAGGAGAGCATGGAAGCAAATCTACCTAATCTAATCTAAAAAGGTGTTGCACCAAAATAGAGAGTTCAGACCAATCTCTGCCCATATATGCACTATTGAACTAGAATGAAACTAAGGATATACACATTCATACTTGCTTTAATCTAATAATCACATGCAGATCAGGAAACCAAGATGAGTGACACAAGGAAAAAGAGATTCACTTATGTTATCATTCATAGGCCAAGGAGATATAGTCATGCAGATTATAGATTTCCACAAAACACTAGTGGAGGCAAAGAGTTCTTGCACTTCACACCAATGGCTAAAGGAGATAAGGAAGAAATCATACAGTTCAGAGGCAAAGGGAATTTTACACTGGAATTGCAGAGCAACAACAGAGAATGATCCACCTAAACAAGATCTACAAAAATTGCCTTTATAGTGTAGGCATAACTAAGATGTCCTCTAACTATAGTTATTCTACAACCACTGCATTGAAGTCCTGCAGAGAACAATCATGGAGAAAATTTGATCTGGGTACAAATCCAGATGCAATGATATTTGATCTTTTGTGTCAAAACTACCTTGAGAAGATAGAAACGATGCCATAACTATGCTTTGACCAAGTAGATGGATTGGATTGGAGGTGGAGTGTTCCTCCCTCGTTCAACATTTATTCTAGGTTGGTTGGGATCAATCATAAATACCAAATCGTGAAAACCTGACCTCCTATCACTTTTGGTGCATGAATCAGCAGAGCCAGTGAGTCAACCTATCTTTGGCACCGAGACAAGCCATGTGGACTAATGAGTTTATTTCCTTTTGCCACCTCGTGGGGTCCTCCTGAGTTGACCATGCCTTTCTCTAACCGTGCCATCCTCCTAAAACCCTGACCGTGATGACTACAACATAACTGCCAGCCCTTAACTGTCAATCCTAGTCGGGCCCATAGAGACATGTGTCCTCTAGGTGTTATGTCGCTATGCATAATGTTCTCGCAGCTTTCCATAGCGAGATAGTGCCTAGCATTGATTTCTTTAGATTTGACGATCGTGAAGACTCGTTGTATACTGCGCTATCTCCTTAAGACCTCTGGGCCCACAGACCACTTGGCATCTGACTCAGCAACCATACTACACTGGACAACACCTGGCATCTAACTAGTGATTCATAGAGAAACTGGTCCCACAGAGACACATGGCATCAAAGCGTTATGTTGCTATGGCAAAACAACGTACAACTTTCCATAGCAAGATAACACCAATCGTGGATCAGATTCACATCTACGGTGCTCAAAACTCTGCAGAATTGTAAGCCAAGTCAACTGGACTGACCAATGAGATGCTCCCTATTGTACTCTAACCTATCTGACAGCTACCACAAAAGACAAGCCACCTATTGATACCTTCTAAGAAATTGGGCCCATGACGTCAACTATGCCATGCATCGCTGAGGCGTTATGTCACTATGGGTATATATCGTGCAACTTCCCATAGCGCGATAATGCCTACCATAGATGTTCCTTAATCTGGTGGCAAGCAAGATGGGTTTGTCCCGTCAGTGTATCAACCAATAAGAACTAGCCACATGCCAACTGTCTAAAAAATCTTCGTTTGTGGTTCGTCGAGGGAAGTAGAACCCACACCTTCCTAATGTCACTGCAATATCATTTCCGACTAGGTGTTATGTTGCTAACGGCGAGAAGCATGGATTTTTTGATAGCCCCATAGCACCCACCATGGATGGAACAAAACTCGACGCGAAAGAAACAACAGGGAGGGGAGGACCAGCCTGACATGCGATAGAAGGGTGTTATGTCGCTAACGCAAAATGACATGCAACTTTCAATAGCGACATAGCGCCAACTGTGGATCTATCTCGATCTGACGATGAGGAACTTGCAGGCCAGCGAAGACAAATCATAAGGTTTGATCATCTAATTCTTTTGATATTCTGATATGTTTAAAATAATATTAAACTGGAGAGGCAACCATTGGGTGGGGTTTTTATTTGAATTCAAATTTTGGCGGGGGCGCAAAAATAAACAACAATATGTTATAAAGAAAACTGACCATAACTTTGTATTTGGGAGTTCAGGCCTCCAATTCTGCTTACCTGGGCCTTCAACTCAGATTCCAAAGATCTTTTTTCTACTTGAATGTTGTTAAGCTTCCCAATTAGTTATAAATTGCCACCAGCTAGTTGAAAGTGTAGGCTATTAGCCTTTTCTTCTCCTGAAAGATCCTGAGCACTTTCTTGTCTTGTGAAATTATCTGTACTAATCGAATTACAAAGAAAACTAGATTGCATTAGGTTGGGCAATTGGTTGCCAAAATTTGTGGCTTCATTTTGGAAGATTTCACTGAAACCAAGAGCAAACATTTTCCTAAATTGAGATAACAAAGATATCAGTTCAACAATTAACTCTGTAATGTTTTCTTTGCATTACAAAAAGTAATCCACTAATTGAGAAAACTCTTGAATTCTAAAAACTAGTTTATCAGTATCTGATGATTTAAATTTTTGACTCTTTTCAGGGTCTTGGGGTATAGAATTTAAGAAATTAATGACGCTGACAATAGCAGTTGCAAACTCTACATCAATAGAACTAATTCTAATCCCAGTATCAAAATGAGAAGTGAAGTTAGCTTTCATAGAAGACCAGATATGTGTCTGAGAATCTCTAGTACTTTCAGCGTCCATGGCATATTTGACCTCATCTAGTATTTTGTGCAAGTCTGCACCCTCAACATCAACAAAAAGGATCATATCATGCTTTTCTTTGAGACTAACTAGGGTAGATTCATTCCAAGTGTTTCTAGCTTGGAGAACAATTAGATTTTCTTGTAAATGTTTAATTTTTTTTAACAACTCAGAGCATTCCTGATTGACAGTTTGAAGCTTTGATTCTTTTTGTGCAAGAGCTTCTACTAAGAAAGCTCTATCTTCTTGATTAGATGAAATATCAAAACTTCCTGAAACATTCTTGTCAGTTATTTTATCTAAATTTCCTACTTTTGCCTCATCCAATCCAGTTGAATCCATGGAAGCCAATCTCTCCATCTCAAGGAAATCATCCATCAAATCTACCTTGGACACATCACTGAGCTTCTTAGCTTTGCCAATGACCTTTTCTATTTTGATATGATCCATGTATGGGGGATGAGCTCAGAATGACATGCACACAACGATGTAACCATAAAAAATCCTACCCCACTACAAGATAATAAGTCATGGTAGAAAAAAAAGAATAAAAATTCAGAGCAAAATGATTGCATTAGTATATAACAATTAATACCTTATTCCAAAGGTTTCCATTTACAGTGCAAGTGATACAGGGAGGGTCTTTCATAAATGTGCCCTTTTATTGATAGCATTAGTACCATTTTAAGGACGAATAGTTTTCAATTAAAACCTAACCATTGCATTTAAAAATGTATAGTCATCTGATAAAATACCTTAGCCAACAATTAAAATAATAAAACTAGTCAGCACAACATGTATTAACATAACAAAGGTCACTCTTGAAATTGAGTGAATATTTTTGACAACCTTAATGACCAATGAAATACACACGTCAGAGGGATATACTCCCCAAATAATGAGCTCAAAGCTTAACTTGAAAACAAAGATTATTGACACTCATCCAAAAGTACTACCAACCTCCATTAAAGTATACATGTAAGGGTTCATGAGGAGGAAATCAAGTCCCTTACAAGAACTAGGCACCTCAATCTATCCTGCCAAGAGAGATCAGACCCTTAGCCAGGGAGGTTTATTGACATTTACTAACTTGAAAGCATGTTCTATTTTCCAATATGAAATATAGTTTCTTTTGAGCATGTATTTGTTTTCAACTTGACATAGTTGCAAGATTTTAGTAGAATATAAGCTAACCATACATTTTATGTGGTATTATAAAAATCAAAGTACTCAAGAAATTGTTGATTTTACATGTTCAATGGTCTCCATTAGGTAGATAATAATGATT
Source organism: Cupressus sempervirens (assembly GCA_028749045.1). Taxonomy (NCBI): domain Eukaryota; kingdom Viridiplantae; phylum Streptophyta; class Pinopsida; order Cupressales; family Cupressaceae; genus Cupressus; species Cupressus sempervirens. The sequence goes on from CM053787.1 coordinate 400,851,425, forward strand.
TTACCAAACATTTTGCACACCATTCCATATAGCGTTATCAATCCTAAGCAGCATTAATGAGTATCTTGTAACATACTGAATCTAAACATTGGCCCTTTCAAGAACCTCAAACCACATTTTTTATTAGTATGGAGTGCATACAAGTTAAAGACATTTAGTTTAGTTGAACAATTTTTTCATATTTCAAGAAATGTATGTTGTATGGAATAGATTACCTTTTATTTAATGCAACCATAGTTTCCAATGTTGATGTTATTTATTTTATTTTACATCTAGTTATTTATTTTACAGTTCTGCAGCATTGGTATTTGGTACGAAAAGCATTTAGTTGGAGTTTCATGCAAGGTAATTCTTTGATTCTCTTTTCTTTGGTATCAAATCAGTTCTGAATGGCTTTGGTTGACTTGTTTAGGTGTTTAAGTTTGATATCTTCCACAATACTGTCTTCTTGAATAGCTCAGAGTTGATTATTTATAAGAAGCTTGAATAGGCCTGAATGCTTCCACAATGCTATCAAATCAGTTAAGCCTTTCATTTCCTTAACTATTATTCCTCTTTGGGAGACAAGCTTATTGTGCCTTATTAGGTTGCTGCTTTGGGTTGATTTGGGCAAGTGTTTTCTTCATAATCAATGTTCACATCCAATCTCCATTCAAATTATCTTGATAGTAAGGACCATTTCAAAATTTGTATCAATAGCACATATATGAATAGTTGGAACACCTAGTTTATTATTGAATTTTAAGGCAGTAATGTAATCCCCATGGCTCCATTTCTCATGATAGGAAACTTTTGCGACTATTCACTTAATTAGAGAGGCAAGGGAGGATGTGGAAGGGGCTATCTACTAAAGCGGGAACATCATTGGTTGAGTTCTCCTGGAATTTGAAGTAGGACACAAGTGTTTCTTGAATACATTTCTTGGTTGGTTCAACTAAATTCCTTATTTGAATACATAGAAAGAGCAATATTTTATTTGTTGCAATCAATCAATTGAAAATTGGAGGATCCTGTGTGCAACTTAATACAGGGAATAACCATCATTGATCCTATATTTTTTCAAGATTATCTAACCCCCCCAATGGAACCACTAGTTAACACTACACACCAAAAGACATTGAAGCATTTCCAACTTGGAGGATCTTGTGTGCAACTTAATACAGGGAATCACCATCATTGATCCTATATTTCTTCTAGATTAGCTAAACCCCCCCAAAGGAGCCAATAGTTAACACTGCACACCAAAAGACACTGAAGCATTTCCAACTTGGCCAAAAATAACTTTGTTACTATCCCATTACACTTATTACATCAACTGTTCTACAATTAAATAAGATTTTCTCTTGAAGTTGTGTAAACAGTTGTTGATAAAATAGGTGCAGAGTGTATGGGAATTCGGCTTTCTCCTTTCTCAGCTTATGACTCAAATCATGATCTTGATGCTTACAAAACCAGTGATCTTTCTCTCATATCATGCAGATCTTTCTGGCTTGTGAGGAATTTGGTTATTGCCCACACACTTTAGGAGCAGATGGAAAATATTCAATGCTTGAGAGCATGCATGTTCTTCCCAATTCAATTGATCATGGAAACCTCCATTTTAGGTATGTGCATTTTCATTCACCACCTTTCAATACTAGCTACGTTTGACACAAAGGACATTGCAATGAAATAGTTGGATTATTATCAGTCTTTGTTTTCAGCATTGTGCAAAGAATATTGCAATGAAACACTAAATTCAAATAGAAATGGTCAATCAAAGGCCTCTTTGATTGTTCTCAACTGTATTTCCTCTTCTTTTCAGTGCACATAAATTGGCAGCTATAGGAGCTCACAATTTAAGAAAATATGAAATTAAATTTTAGCCCAAATTAAAAATCCTATTTCTAAATACAATAATAGAACCAAAGATCTTTTAAAAACATTTCCAGCAATTATCTCAGTAGCATTTCGGTTTTGATAAATTTCAACCAATAATCTCATTAGCCCAAAACCTTATCAAAAATGTCATCACTTTTCATAGATCAATTTTCCTCTGTACTTGGTATATCTCTTTTATTCACGTGTTTTTGATGTTGATCAATTTGGACTTTTTTTTATTTCTGTTCAAATCTTGTAGGTAAAGGGTTATTTTTTAGTTTAGATTTATCTATCATTAATATATTTTAGAATTTTGTTTCTGTAAAATTTTGTCATAAATGTTCTGCATAAAATTGTGATTTATAATCAGTATATGGAAAAAAGAAAAAGAATTATGAATTTAAAATTAAAAAAAGTCTTGGCTAGGAATCAATATATGAAATGTTGCACATAATATAGGTGTTAAAGACAGACTTGGAAATATATATAGTTTGATTTCAATCTGATAATGGTCTGTAGCCAATAAATCTTTAAATGCATTGGTTGTCTGAATGCATTTCAATCACTTTGCATCAATTACTTTAACGAATGGTTGGAATGTTCAATTTTTTCTTTATTCTATTTTATTTTTATTTTCTTGTAGTTATATTTGTAATTTTTGTATTTATTTTTTTCATATTATAACTTGTTCAAAAATAACTTTGTACTTTTAAGTCCATTTTACACTTTGTTGATGTAGAATAAAAATATTGTAGAGTCGTGGCACTTCAACAGATGTGTGGCCATGCACAAAATCTTCAGTTGCTGCTGCCAAGAACATAATTTGATGCTGCAGGTTCTCATTGATTCAAAATTGTGATATGGATGATTGTGGGTTTTGCGCCAACTCCCATGGCTTCAGAGCTTAAATTGGTAGATGTTTCTATTGTCCACACGATCATTACATCTTGATATGCTCTATTCATTGGTATTTTCTTTTCCAGTCTTCTTCATCACATTAAATCTTTAGTTATATTTGTTTTCAAGTGAGATTCTATACCCATTTATTATTCTCTTTCAATTCCTAACCTTGTCCCATTTTTATTCACTTTCAATTCTAAATAGGTTTAATAAGCCTCCTAAAGTGGTTATGGGCTGTTAAAACTTCTAAATAGACCATCCTTTGTTTTGGCATTATTTTATCTCTTTTCTAATGCCTATTCATTTAGTTTTAGTGAAAATGGTTTGAGCCAATAGTGATAATGATTTGAGCCAAGAGCAGATTCTCCGTGTTTTTCTTTTGTAAAAATAAAGACAGGGCAATAGAATCTAAAGTCATTATGCCCTAAATATTATAGAGCACTGAAGCATTTGCACGAGCACTGTGATCCATCTATCATTCATTGTGATTTGAAATCATCAAATATTCTCCTTGATGCAAACTACAATGCCAAAGTAAGTAAATTTGATTGTAAGGGAATGCTCATCCGGGCAGAGTCCAAACAAAAAAACCTTGTACTTGATTGTTGAATATGTTAAAGAAGAAACAAATGCCAGTTAATTTACAGACTAGAACTAACTTGAATTTCTTGATGTATTTTTTAAATGTTGAAATGCATATACTAATAAATTTTTTGTTGCTGCAGGCCAAGCCACAGCTGATAGACAGGTCAAAGCTTCCAACTACTATGGATCCTGTGATTAAAGAGTTGCTGAACTTGAAATATCTTCAGCAGCAAAATATTTCTTTTAAAGGGAATTGACTTTATTTTTAAAAATACATTCAGTTTATACAATTTTACTCATGTTTTGGTGGCCAAAAACTTAACTTTCTTCCACATTTCTTGCCCATTTTATTGCATATATGAAATAAGACATAATCTTGCCATTTTCCAATAGCTAAATGTTGTTAACTATTATTGGAATTTGGCATAAAATGTATTTTTAAGATTAGATTGTCAGCTAGTTCTGGTTGATTGCCATTTGAAAATTAGAGGTGTTAATCCTTTCATTGAAGAGAAAATTTATAGTGCACTACATGTCATCACACTTACCCAAAAAAGTTGAGCCAAACATTTGATTATCTAGATTGAAAGTCATTGTCCACTTCATAATCTTAGCAAGAAGAACACCATAAGCGCTTGTGAACCAAGTATTGAAGATGAAGCAAGAAGGAAAGAAAAATGAAAAAATGTGTTGAGTCGAGAAATAGACATTGGAAAGAATGCCATTGATTATAAAAAGTATTAAGATCAAGATTAAAAATAATGTTTTAATTGACAAGCACAAAGCAAGATTAGTAGCTAAAGAGCAACAAATTTTATTTGTACATCTGTGCACTATCTCCATGATTCCATGTTTGGTCCTTAGCCTCTTTGCAATAACCACATGATCGATGATTGCCAAATAGTGCCAACATACTATGTGGAAAGGCCCTTTCTAGATTATATTTCAATGCAACAATTTATTAAACGATGGCACTTTGAGATGACAATGATCATCTTCAACCGTGTGACTTTGGCTCATTGCTTCAAATTTCTTAAAGGATATAGAAACTTACTGACTGTAAATAGCAGGTATGTTCTTAGAAAAAAACCCATACTCATTGTAAACAACAGGTATGGACTTAATGCATATTTCATGAGTTGTGGTTCATAAAAACCCATACTCATCAGCTTGAATTGTTTGTTTAATACCTAATGCATTGAGATGATGCTTACAATTTGAATTCATAACAACCATTTCCCATCAACTTAAATTGTTTGTTTAGTACCCATTGCATTGACGTGACACTTACAAGGTTGAAGTATTGCAACTTCCTAGAAAGTCTTCCTACTCAATTCCATGATGATTCAACTTTCCTTGATCCTTGGGATAATGATGCAGGAGCATCAAGGTCAAGGTTGAAGGCATGAGAAGACATTAAGGTCTCAAGATAACCAACATGACCATGTTAGAATAGTTGATGTAATAAGACCCTGTGAATGTCCTTTTTGATATGTTTGTAATCATTTTAGTTACATTTGAAAACATTAATTAACAAAAACCATATGTGAAAATATAAACATTAATCACAACATGTCCAATTTATTTGTAGGTATATTTTCCTGTGAAGAAAGACTACGCCTAACAATATGAACCCAGAAGAAAATAATGAGACAATGGCTGCATTGTGGGCTCAATTCTGAAGAAAACCTGATAAATGTTATTGTCCTTGCAAAAAGTGTAAGGGTTTAAAGAATCGAAGAATTCTAATCACAACAGCCCAGAGTCATTGTAGGCAATATGGTCATGTTGAAGGGGGCCACGATTTTCGTCCATTGCTGAATGTGGATTTCCTACTGGAGGAACATGGAGGTGTGAATATCCAAGCTGAGGATAACACTCCCATGGAAGAAGATGGTAATGTGCCAGAGGACATGATTGAAGAAGATGGTATTGGGGCAAGTGATGAAGAGGATCACAATGATGGTATTAGTGAATCTGATAATAATGATGAAGATGGTCTTGATATACGCACCTTTACTTGAGAAGGCACGCGAGCCCTTATACTAAAGCTCCCAAACAATTCTATTGTCGGCTATAGTGTTGTTGGTGAACTTAAAGGTTATGAATAGTATATCCAATGTAGCAATGTCACGTATGGTAAGGTATGTCATTTTTGTCGTCTTCAATGTTAGCATACAATTACTATTCATTATATTAACAATGCATAGTTGTTGTTGTAGGTTGATTAGTGAGTTTTTGTTACCACCATCAAACATTTTGCCTCATTCGTACTGAGAATTATCTAACATTATGGATCAGATTGGAATGAAGTATCAAACAATACATGCATGTCCCAATGATCACATTTTATATCATAAACAACATGAATTTGCAGCAAAATGTCCTGATTGTCATGTTAGTAGATATCGGTCAGATCAAATAAAAAAAAAAGTGCCTCACAAGGTTCTTCGGTACATTCCCATTATTCCACGTCTTGAACGGTTATTCAGGTGTGCTAGCTTGGCACAATTTATGGATTATCATGCATGCAATAGAATTTAGGATGACATTATGTGAATTCCTGCCGATGGTTCTGCATTTAAAAAGATAGAAGAAACATGGTCACACTTTAAAGAAGAACCTCGTAATCTGAAACTTTTATTGGAAGCGGACGGTGTCGATCCATATGGAGATATGAGATCTGTTTACTCAATATGGCCTATTTTTGTTATTAATAATAACATTCCTCCTTGGATGTCCATAAAGAGGGAGCACATAATGTTGTCAATGATTGTGCCAGGTATTTTTTTATTTTATAGTTATCTAAATTAATTTATAAATAGTCCATGAAAATGGTTATAATAACTACGTAATGTTTATGTTCATTCAATTGTTAGGTAAATACCAAGTTAAAGATATGAACGTGTATATTGAGCCCCTAATTGATGAGTTTTTGGAGTTATGGAATGGCATCACTATGTATGACATCTCTAAATTGATAGGACATCGACAATTTCAATTCCATGCAATGCTTGTATGGACAATACATGATGCCCCTGGGCTAACTCATTTTTGCGGTATGTTATATTGTTAAGATCACATATTTTTGGTCTGTTATAGTGCTTACACATTACTATCGAATGCTTAAGTTGAACATGATAATTATACATGATCTTTTAGGTCTTTAGACAAAGGAAAAATTTGCATGTCCAGTTTGTGGTCCGAAGATGAAATGTCGTCATTCGAGAAGTTTAGGAAAGTAGGTGTTCGATGAGTTTAGACACTTTCTCCACAATAATCATAGGTATTGAATTATTGAAAAAC